>JAINUG010000001.1:18359673-18959673 GCA_029706075.1 Aldrovandia affinis | reverse complement strand
GTGTGTGTGTGTGTGTGTGTGTGTGTGTGTGTGTGTGTGTGTGTGTGTGTGTGTGTGTGTGAGAGCAAACGCGTACGCAGTAGTTTGTTATCCCTGGACATGTCCTCCCTGCACAGTTCTCCCAGTCACTGGATAATGAGGCGAGCGTATCACACCACTCAACCAGCTGAACTTCCAGTTAACGACACGCATTTAAAAACCACACCCGTTAGTTAACCACTCCAGCCACCACCAGAACCAACAACAGGAAACAGGAGTCATCATCGGTCTTCCCGTTACCCACGATGGGTGGGACTTTGTGACTTTAATGACTTTGTCATGCTTCATGCATCATTTCCTAGTTTCAAGAATATCCATTATTGCACCAAGCCTGGACTTGAATACCCCAAGTATTTCTGCCTCCACTATGTGCCTTGGCAGGCTGTTCCACACATTGACAACTCTCTGTGTGGGGGAAGAGAAAAAGAAGAAGAAAAAAACTTCCTGATATCAGTGTTGAATTGACCTTGAACCAATTTCCACCTCTTGTTCTGCTAATTGAAACAATAGGGCAGAGGTGGACCTCAACAATCTTTGGTCGTTTGCTCTGTTAATTCCTTTTACGAACATTCAGAAGAGTTGTATGGTGTATCTAATGAAATATTTCCCTTTAGGGAAAAGCAGGTTGAAGACACAAACTGCAGGAGCGCTGCGTCAGGATTGGTCGGGTTGCGTGAGAGTCTGCAGCAGTGCGTGTGTGACTGTGTGCTGGGAGGGGGATGGATGTGCTGTTTAAGGCAGGGCCTGAGGGGCTCATACAGGCCTAGGGCCCAGGTAAGGCGGGTGCAGGGGGGACCGTATGTACAGTGCACACCAGGGCTGGGGGGTCCATTCCATTTCAGTTCAGTCAATTCAGGAGATGAATTGAATAGAAATAGAAATAGAAATAGATGAATAGAAAAATAGCCACAATGTTCAATGGGGGTTTCTCAATGAAGTGAATTTCCACAATTTAAATAGAATGGACCCCAACCCCGGTACATAGAGTTATAGTATATCAGTATGTCCCTTGTGCATATGTGCAGGCATAGAGATCTCCTCAGGGAAGGGGGGCAGTAATAAAAAGGCTTGCCTCACAGTGTAATGTGTGAGAGATTCTGAGTGCAGGGTTTTGATATGGTACTTTTATTAGTGCTGCAGTGCTGCACTTTCACAGCCTTTTAATCCTACTCCTTCTAGCATCCACTCTCCAAGCTTACTTACACACACACACACACACACACACACACACACACACACACACACACACACACACACACCCAGCTTACATATAACAGCTTACACATAAGCACACACACACACACACACACACACACACACACACACACACACACAGACAGACAGACAGACAGACACACACACACACACACACAGGCACACACACACACACACACACACACGAATGCACGCACGCGCCACTCTCAGTCAGACTCAATCTGGATTTCCGCAAGGACAAACTGCTGGAGTGGAAGGGTGAGGCTTATATCACAGAAAGAAAAACTGACAACTGCTGAACTGCTCTGCTCAGTCTGTTCATCACTTTCTGACCGGATGAGTCAGTGACTGACTGAGTGACTGAGTAAGTATGACGGTCTCACTGAGCAGCTGATTGAGTGACTGACTGATTGCAAATCCCTGCCACAGCTGCACAGCAAGAGAACCATGACAACTAGCATCCAGCAGCAGCGGGAAAACATGGCATAAGAGCAGGGCCAGGACCCAGCCAGGCTGGCCGCGGTGTAACACAGTGCGACAGGGGTCTGCGTCTCACCTGAGGAGCGCGGAGGCAGAGCAAGAGCAGGGGTGAAGCCACCGTTGGATTGGTCGGTCTCCCCGTAGTCATAGATGGGCTTGGGTTTGGGGGTGTACTCCTGGCGGGGTCGGGACTTGGCCTCATTCATCCTAACACACACACACAACAGAGCACAGAAACACACACACACACACACATACACATACACATACACAGACAGAGCACAGAATCAAACCATATATCACATATCAGATATCAGATATCAGTCTCTAAACTCCCCAAGATTAGAGAACACACACCATGCAATTGAAATGGACCTGGGTCAAACACTTCATTTGAAATAACCCTTTAGACACAAATAAACATTCCTGCACATTGCTGACAATATTTTAAAAAGAAACATCCATTTTATCCAATATTCAGAATTGTTAAAAATATATTCGTATGATTGTACGATTGTACATTTTGATTAGTAACATGCTTTGCTGAAAACTCTCAGAGAACTTTGTAAGCGTTTTCAAATTGTACCAGTAAGGGTTGAAGTATTTTAACGCATTTTATAGCACAGTGCAGAATAACGGTTAGGAAACTGGGCTTGAAACACAAACATTGCAGGTTTGATTCCCAGGTGGGGCACTGCCGTTGTACCCTTCAGAAACTGTGCAAATGCCTGTAATGAAAATACAGCTAATTATGAAGGTAAAAATGGAGATAGAAAATGAGTCCCATAAACCATTTATTGTCATGTAATGTAAAGAATATTCGCACGCCGATCACAGTTAAGCCCGGATGGAGCAGCACTCCTATATACAGGACTGAGACACCCCTATAGACAGGACTGAGACACCCCTATAGACAGGACTGAGACACGCCTATAGACAGGACTGAACACCCCTATAGACAGCACTGAAGCACTCCTATATAAAAAGAGTGCATCCCATTGAGCTGAGAAATTAAAGTTAAAAGGACACAGAACTGCACTCATGTGGGTGGGCAAAGAGGGGAAATATACCAACAGTAAACTGAATCTAAGAACTGTTGGTAAATCCAAAATACAGAATCAAAGTGAAATGATCTCCGTGTTGATGAAGAGATGGACCTGACGCTCGTAGCGGAAGACGGAACGTTTGTTTAATTACACAGCCGGCCGCGGGAACACAATGATGTTACAAAATGTTCGACATCTACTTTGTACTGTGGTTTTATATAGTTGAACAGTTACATTTGTGTTCATTCACACTTGGTGGATGAGACACTATTGTTGCAAGACATCTTCTGGCTCAGCCAGATGTTGGGGCGTCATCCATGCAGTCTCTTAACACACAAACACAAATCTCATCTGCGTGTCCTCAGATCAAATGTCACGTTTCTTATATACAATAAAAACGACATTATCACACCCCTACTCTAAAGTCACATGCACTCCCCGATCATGTGCAATTTGGTGTCCTCTGAAATTTGCCACTAATATTTCAGTGAATTGAAACCCTCTAGAATAGGCACTTGGGTTCAGTTCATCATGGAAAGGAAATAAGGTTCTTGTCTTTCATACATGAATGGTTCTAAGGACTATAACATTCCAAGCTAATAATATTCAATAAACAAGAGTTTGTCTATTGTAAATGAAACGTGCATGGTCAGATCTTAATCCGGTCAGTCCCTGTGCTTTGCAGGGCCCTGATGACACCAGGCTGAAACGCAGGCGCACGCATGCGGCGGCTTTCGGTGACTACACAGTCGGGGGTGCTTACCTGTCGCTCAGTTTGCCTGACAGGTCGTCCAAGATCTCCACTGCCTGCCTGTGATACTGCAGCTGTGACTCCACCAGTGAGGACAGCTGGCTCACCTGCTCGATCTGCGCAGACAAGCACGGGAGTCAAACCACATTGTGCAGACAAACACGGGAGTCAAACCACACTGCGCAGACAAACACAGAGGAGTCAAACCACACTGCGCAGACAAACACAGAGGAGTCAAACCACACTGCGCAGACAAACACGGGAGTCAAACCACACTGCGCAGACAAACACGGGAGTCAAACCACACTGCGCAGACAAACACAGAGGAGTCAAACCACACTGCGCAGACAAACACGGGAGTCAAACCACACTGCGCAGACAAACACAGGAGTCAAACCACACTGCGCAGACAAACACAGAGGAGTCAAACCACACTGTGCAGACAAACACGGGAGTCAAACCACACTGCATTACATTACATTACATTACATTACATTATAGGCATTTGGCAGATGCTCTTATCCAGAGCGACGTACAACAAAGTGTTAACCGTAGTCAAGAACAGTTTCGCTGAAAGCCACCCTAGAGGGAAGTACAATTCCAGGTGCTAGGAGCAACCACATAGTTCAACTAGGACCCTGTAGGTAAACCTGTAGCCACAATTCAAAGGCAGCAATAAAACAATCAGTGCGGAAAATATCGGCGAAATAATGCCTAAACCTAATAGCATACATAAACAAGTAGACATGAGTGCAATACTAAACAGCTACGTCCCTAACTTACAAAACCGGACTACAGGGAGAGGTGCACCCTGAAGAGGTGAGTCTTCAGTCGTCGCTTGAAGACAAACACAGGAGTTAACACAATCTGGGGTTGAACACACACTGTGCAGAGGTCACACCAACAAGCTATCACTGCACTATTCACAGAGACAGTCCCATCTAACAGTTACCAAGTAACCAGACGAACGACACGGGCGGGGATGGTACTTTGCGTACTCGAGCGCCCAGACAACAGCAAGGTTAGGAGCCGATCACGGTCGACGAGCAGTAAAACTATGTGAGAGCGGCAGAGTAACCCAGCTAAAATATACTAAATAACAAGAGATTATACCTTGTTAGACGAGGGATAATGAATGCCTTTCTGACAGGCAACTGAAGGCACGGGGTCTGAAACAAAGTCCTGCTTTCAATTGAAGAAGAAAAGCAAGGAGCAAGGCGAGGACTACAGTAATGTGGATACAAGACAGTCCTCCTGTACACTATATTGCTGTTGGCAAGCACTCTGCTGTAGGCATACTGTGCAGTGTGCAGTTTTTTCACGTTACATTCATCTAAATTACATTTGATAAATTGCCCTGTTCCCTTTGGGGCCGATAAAAGTGTTTGATCGATCCGGTCAGTTTGTAGCCGTGAATGTGGAATTTGGAGAAGCATCGGCTCGTTTGGCCCCTAGATGGCACTGCACCATCTGGGTGACAAACACAAGGCGGTATTTCTAGCGTTTGACTAAATTATATAACTGTGCAAATTGACATTCCATTACAATGACTTGTGAGTAAATAAGTAAACAGATGGTGACAGACAGACTTCTTCTGTGGTTCTATGGTGGCATGTGTTCGGTGGCTCACATCCATGGATGAAGGCTTTGAAAGGCCAGGACAAATGGTGTAGGCAGCACTTCCCTTATCTTACGAAGTTTGTGGGATGTGTACATGTGTGCATGAGCGTGTGCGTGTACTTGTGGTGTGTGTGTGTGTGTGTGTGCAGTTTGAGCTAGTGCATGTGTGTGTGTGAAAGAGAGTTTGCGGATGCGTGTGTGTGTATGTGATTGTGTTGTGTGCATGCGTGTGTGTGTGTGTGTGTGTGTGTGTGTGTGTGTGTGTGTGTGTGTGTGTGTGTGTGTGGTGTGTGCATGTAATGGTGGGCTTGAACAATGTGTGTAATAGCGCTGTACTCATGGGAGGGGGTGGGGGTCAGGGTGGCGGAGATGGAAAGTCGCGTATTTAAAGCCAGAATCTGCATTTGGGAAAAGGGCTTTGCCGGTGCGCTGTGCTAACTGCAGCCACGCTAGTGGCGAAAGGGTAAGAGTGAGCGCACCCGACCCTCGGGCGAAAGGACGAGACTCACGTCGGTCTCCAGCAGGCTGTGCATGCTGCTCTCCGCCACGTCCTTGGACTCGTGGAACTTCTCCAGCGCCTGCCGCATCTCCTCGTCGGGAATCTTCCCCTGACGCTTCTTCTTGTAGTCGTAGTCGAGCCGCCGGCCCTCCAGCTTCTTCAAGTGGTGCTGAGGTGGAGCGGAGACCAGGGGCCCGTTATTCACAACGCCTCTCAGAGTACGAGGGCTGATCCAGGATCAGTTCCCCCCTTTTTGCTCACAATGGATGAGGTTGGGATATGGACGAGGGAAACCTGATCCTAGACCAGCACTCCTACTCTGAGACTCTCTATGAATACGGGCTCATAATAATAATAATAATAATAATAATCACTCATGACAATAGAAACCACATTCAAATTAGGCAGAACTTTATTATTAGGTTGGTTCTGCTAAGCGGCACCCAGGAGGCCTAATTGTCAGGCTTGGGTTGAGATTAAATTTATACTCAAGCTAAAGGTATATTCCTTTGGTTACACGCCGGGCCGGTTTGACAGCAGCTCTCTACAGACATCTTCAGGGCTCAGCACAAAATGTAATTACATCTTGTCAAAGGCGGAAAAATGGAATACTACGACATTGTCAATAACACTGCCGAAGCAGATTACTACGTGGCTCAAGTTCCCTCAGTAATGTCTGCTTTACCATGCCAACGTCTGCACTATTTGTGGCTTTGATATCTTGTGTTCCTCTGTGGTTGATATTGTCATATTATTGCTGTTTGGAGTAATTATATCTTATTATTATTATTTTCACTGGTATTTGTCTGTGGTTGATGCCCCCCCCTCTCCAAAGTTGATGAAGGTGCACTTGTTAAAAACATGTTGTTTAAAAAAGTAGCAAAATATCTGTAGATGGGACTATGAAGCTTGAACAGACGGAAACATTGTTTTTTAAGTGACACATTAAAGTTTGAGAGAATGTGTGTGTGTGTGTGTGTGTGTGTGTGTGTTTTCATATTCACCAGTCATTGATGTTTTCCAAACATCTGGACACAACAACAACATGCATACTTTAAAATAAACATTTGTTTATTAAAATAAAGGTGCCAATATCTGTACAGATGTTACCTGTATCTCTCTCAGGTCCTTGTCGCATAGCCCCTGCAAGGATCGATGAAGTTCTGCTTCACATCGATGTCAAGAGAGTCCTTCACTTCTGCCAGTCTCTTCATCGACTCCCCTGCATCTATAAGAGCGCCACCTGCAGGGCAGTGCAAGGCAAAGCTAAAAGCCGAGTTCAGCTCCTGATACAGACACACGCACGGCACGAGCTGACACACTGTACACACACACAAATGAACTTTTAGAGAGTAAGCCACACTGGGGCGGACGCACCGAAGTTGGTTTCCTCCCCCAGCTCATGGCCGTACTTTGACATGCACTCTCCCAGCAGCCCCTCGGCCTGGGGGTACCCTGGGCTCTTCACCTGCCCCCGGATCTTAGACATGGTGTTCAGCATGGACAGCTTCGCTCGGGAGGCTGGGACAGATGGAGGGAAGGGGGGAGAGAAAGAGAGGGAGAGAAAGAGAGGGAGGGAGAGGGAGGGGGGGAGGGAGAGGGAGGGAGGGAGGGAGGGAGGGAGGGAGGGAGAGAGAGAGAGAAGGGGAAAGAGGGAGAGAGAGGGAGAGTGAGGGAGAGAGAGGGGGAAGAAGGGAAGGGGGAAGAGAGGGAGAGAGCGGAAGGGAAGGGGGGTAGAGGGTAGTATAAGCTGTATGTGTGTTTTCCATATAGGTTACAGTGCATATGTAACGCATCTGCTAAATGTCTAAAATGTCAAATGCAAATGCATGTGGTAAATGTTACCCTGTGTATTCTGACAGGGAAATATGCAGCATTTGTTTAGGAAAAAAACAATGAAGACATGAGACAAGGGTTAGAGCTAGTGGAAATAAGTATGTTTGATGGCGTTTGATGTTGCTTGAGTAAAGTACTCTATTCTGAAAGCTTTGGGAAGGGGAAGGTTAGAGAGATAAAAGTACTGTATTGTTGCAGTTATGTTCAGGATGCTGTCTGTAATGTAGGGCTCAGTATTTCGGTGTTTGTCCCTCGCTCATTGCCCCACTGTGCTTATAGCTTTGTCTGAATAAGGGTGGCAGTGTAGTATAATGGTTAGGGAACTGAGCTGGTAACGCAAAGCCTGCAGGTTTGTTTCCCAGTTGGAGCACTGCGGTTGTACCCTTGATCAAGGTACTTAACCTGAATTGCTTCAGTAAAATATCCAGCTGTACAAATGGATTGTATGGAAGAAATGTAAAACTGTAAGTCGCGCCTGCTGAATGTAATGTAAGGGATTCTGTATGCCACAGGCACATTAACCCTCTGAGGTCGACTGGATCGCCGACGATCCAAGCAGCAATAAAAGTATATTACTATTTCTAACTTCGCGATATTTTATCATACACACGCGACAAAAACATTGACAGAAACCTTAGAATCGCGACTTTCCGATTTGAGCACTGGCAAATCAAATGGGATTTTTTAAATTAGGTTAATTAGACCAAAAGTAAACCTTGCCTTTTACTCTCTTTTTTACCTGGTAGTAACGTCCCCCTTCTATTGACATGGTAACTAGGTGCTAATTTCGGAGAGGTGTGTGGGGAGGGGCGTGGGGCCATGTGTGAAAAACCGGCGTAAACAACACAAACTGTGACAATTTGAAGCAAGATTTTATACAGACATACAATTTTATTCAAGATGGAAAGATTGTCTGCGCTGCAGTGTTTGAGAGCATCGATGGAAAGCGACGAAGACAATAACTGACCAAGAGTAAGTAACTATATTTGATTTGCCATGTTATCAAATACTCGTATATTCAATATATGAATTCTGCGTCTTGTGACTACATATGCCGCGTGTTGCAACGTAACAAATTGCAATATGCACACAAGATCTATGGAAGAATACTTTTCAAACAGCCTAAAATGTTATTTATTTCGCTTGTTTTCAAATACTCGTGAAAATATATGAATTCCGCGTCTTGTGACGCCAAACATATTCCGCGTGTTGCAACGTAACAAATTGCAATATGCACACAAGATCTATGGAAGAATACTTTTCAAACAGCCTAAAATGTTATTTATTTCGCTTGTTTTCAAATACTCGTGAAAATATATGAATTCAGCGTCTTGTGACGCCAAACATATTCCGCGTGTTGCAACGTAACAAATTGCAATATGCACACAAGATCTATGGAAGAATACTTTTCAAACAGCCTAAAATGTTATTTATTTCGCTTGTTTTCAAATACTCGTGAAAATATATGAATTCCGCGTCTTGTGACGCCAAACATATTCCGCGTGTTGCAACGTAACAAATTGCAATATGCACACAATGTCGGAAAGAGAATACCCATCTGACAGATCATAGAGGTGTGGACAATGAATAATGAATATTCAGGTATTTAGCATTTAGCCCTCCCACAGCCTGAAATAAATGTGACCAGTTCTGATAAAAACAGGTTTTTAGCTATTTAGATCTCAGATGTGCTAAACTGTTTTCACACCCTTACATAACCAAGACCTTGATGAACAAACGCACATTGGCAAAACAATTCGTCACTATAGTTTAGTGTGTGCTTTCACAACTTTTGTGACAGCAGAAAAATTTACTATTTTTAACTTGTGTGTTTGTAGATCTATTTACAAGCTGCATATGATACTGACCAAACTATTGATGGCATACAAATGTAGCTGTGATTGTCCTTCAAATAAAAATATCAAACACTTTGGAGTAAGTGTGTGTTAAATTGATGAAATTGAGATAAATATCAGACCATGCCAAAATCAAAAACCATCTAAAAGCTTAGCACGGACCTCAGAGGGTTAACCTCAGCCCACCGCTCCTTACCTGGGTTTGGCTGCAGGTATTCAGAGGTTTTGGAGATAATATCTACCACGGCTTTGCTCGTCACATCCGCTTTCTACAAAACAGAGGTGTGGGGCTTAGATAATAGATACAGTAACATAACACAGTGACACAGTGTTGTCTTTTCTTGTCGTTTGTTTCCCCCCCGTTTTCCCATAATTTGGAATTTGGTAGCCAATTATACCCTCTAACTCTTTTTTTATTTGACCCTCCCCCACGAACTTGCTGCCCGCCTCTGCGGGACGAGCGAATACCTCGAGGCATCGTTTGCCTCCTCCGAGACGGAACTCACCCGACCCTGTTTACGAGGTTGCCCTACTGCTCCTCGGTGAGCTTGTGCCAGTTCTCCCTCCCCCTCCAAACGCCACCCCTGATCGCGAGTCACCACCAGGGCTGGTCTGGTACAGTCGGGTTTCGAACCGTGACCGCGATATGCAGCTCACACTCGTAAAAGACCAGCCAATACGGGTGCGTTAGACCGCTACGCTATCGGAGGCCCTGATAGTGTTGTCTCTATGGAGAATTTCCATTCATCGCTTTTCTGGAAAAAAGAGGCTATTCCAGGCTATTTGTACTGGAACAAAAATGTTGCCCAAGTCAGGCAGAATTGGGCTCCGCCCAACACCAGATACAAATCAGCGGTGTGCATTTTCACATAAAAGGAGCTGAAGCACTTTTGAATCCAAACACCTGCAGATTTGAAGCACTTGCCCACCCAACATCTGTAACACATCCTAAATACATAATAGCAATAGACTGAATCAAAAGCCAGCAATTAACATTTTAAAACCTGCCACCACCACAAACCATCCCTAAACGTACTATTCCAGACGTACTGTATTCAAAAGGCCTCAGCAAATGGTTTGCGCGAAGGACAGCCGAAAAACAGATCGGTTTGGTCTGTACACGCGATGTCCTAGTTGCATGTGCGGACGTCATTCTGCCTGTGTAATTGGTTCCATCTGTGAAGTCCTCGGCACACTCACGAGTGAGGGATGAAAATGACCCATTGCACAACGATCTGACCCACTTCAGGCTCAATGAGGCATGGGCTGCTGTAGATGTTACGTGGACAGGGGAAACCAAATGCAGGCTTTCATTAACAGCGTCCTATGTAATCAAGGGTGTGGAGTCCTGCAGAAAGGCAAAGGCCGTAAATGCACTGACGTTTCTCCAATGACGTCATCAATTTGTTTGTGAAAGAGCCCGGAGGGAAATGACAAAGCTGCCACCGTTGACATCACCATGGATAACACTGATCTCTCCTCCATTAACAGAAACTGTCGATGGGAAACATTTACAATTCATCCCCTCCCCATATCTTTCATTTATTTAGCCTTCGCATTGACGTCATGATGCTGTGTGTACTGTACCACAGGACAATACGACTAGCTCAGCCTTTTCAGGGTGAATTAGAGTGTGTAGACTTCTGCCATAACTGAAATAGTAAAATCATACTGAGAAAACCAGCTGAGGAAAAGCTGTAAACGATACACTGTCTGCATGCTTCCATAACATGGACACCGTTTGATAGCTCCCATTCCAGCGACTTTCAATCAGCCACATGCCACGCTATGGGGAAGAAGGTATGACATGGTGTCTCTGACATGGATGCAGAGTGTGGTGGCTGTAGTGCTGATTCAGAGTCACAGTGAGCAGATCACATAATGTGCAGTTATCGTCCGCCAAACAGGAAGTGCATTCGCACATTTGGATGGGAAAAAAAAAAATGCATGTGACAACATAACTTAGCGTTTCTGGACATCAACCAAAGGGTGGGTGTGGAGCATTTACAGAAACACAGAAATGCTTACCTTCTCCAAATCTTTAAAGTCTTCATCCAGTTTAGTTCCCTCTGCACCTCCCACCTTCTCACTCACCATCTATATGGAAACAAGGAGGACAGATGATGCCACACACCAACACATCTCTATGCTAAAAACACAACAGTGTACTTCATTACAAGGAAATTAAGTCCAAGTAATGCCTGTGACCTACATCCAATATAATAATAATAATAATAATAATAATCTCAAGGTTATGGGACATGATTTCAAATGTATAGAATGATAGCACAAGAATATCACAAACCCAAACTGGAAAAACAAAACATTGCACATATTCAAGATATCAGGCACACACTATAGCACAACATAATTAAGAAATAAAATAATAATTACCAACTTACTGAGAATGTCCAAGAGCAAAGTTAAAACCTATTATACATGTTCAAGAATCCAGCGATATACTATTTCACATATTCAGCAGATACAATAGTAGCATTATTAAAATAAAATGCAGCGCACCCCCTGTATTGTCAGGCAGGTGAGGCGGATTCATTATATCTCAAAAAGGCCATTTTAAAATTACGGTTTGAAGAGATTTGGGACTGAGCCAGCAGACCTGACACTGGTGGGTAGGGATTTTCACAACTGAGGGGGAACTGAGGAAAATAACTCTTGGTGCACAAAAGAGTAGTCAGCACAGCTCAGCACTAGCATCTGGGGAAGTGTAAATGCATACACAGCAACAGGGGTCCAAAAACAGAGCCTTGTGGAACACCAACACTGTGTCTAACCAAAACAGGGCTGCACTTCCAATTGTTAAGGATGACAACCTCTTGTCTACCACTAAAATATGATCGAACAAAAAGTTATCCATTCTGCCCAACTAGTAAGTATAAAATGGTAAAGAAAATATTCATATCACTTTAAAAAAAACAAGAATAGAGTTCATGGGAATAAACGTATTTGCACAATGCACTTCAAAACAAACAGCTGACTTCAAGATTACATTCCAAAAATATTATGCATCAACTATGCAGTTGTACAAGATCAGGCTGGGGAGAACGCAATGACTCGACAGATGGCTTGAGGATGCAGCATTTCTGCACTCACACAAGGAAATAGTGTTACATTAAAATAGCACTGGGTAAAGATACAAACACTAGTGTCTTTCTAATCGCATGCCTGACATCCCGTGGACACGATCACAGCAATTACACAAGACACAGCAGGGTACACCAGCACTGCAGGGTCCACAGGTTCATAACGGGTATAATTCACTCACAATGTCTGGTGTGCCAAATAACGGTTTATGTACAGATGCGGTTATATGCAAAGTTCGGGCACCCCTGGTCAAAGTGCATCACAATGAATCACAAGTGAACAGAAGCTCACCTGACCTCTACATGGTACAAAGTTAAACATGACACCTTTCTGCAAATTTTAATGATTACTATTTATTTGCGTTTATTACAGAATCCAAATAATAAGTGGCACATACAAAAGTTTGGGCACTGTCTTGTTCCTGTACTTAGGAACACCTCCGTTAGCAGATATGACCTCTTCCGAATGTTTCTCTAGCCAGGTAAGAGTCTTTATGGTTGCTTTTGGACTTTTTCCCCCACCCTTCCTTACAAAACTCTTCTAGGTCAGAAATATTGTTAGGGTCTCCTTGCATGCACTGCATGTTTGAGAGCACCCCACAGATTTTCAATTATGTTCAAGTCTGAGGACTGTGACGGCCATTCCAAAACCGTTTGCCTTTCTTTCCTGTAAGTACTTCATGGCTCAGATTGTTGTCTTGCTATAATATCCAATCTCTTTTCAGCTTCAATGTCTAGATTGGCTCCGGGACATTTGCTTCTAAGATTTGTTGACATCCATTGTTCTTTCCACCCGCACAACATTTCCTGTTCCACTGGCTGCCACACAACCCCAAAGCATAACAGATCCACCCCCTGTGCTTAACAGTTGGCAAGGTGTTATCTTCAAATGCTTCACCCTTTTTTTCTCCAAGCGTATCTTATTTGGTTGTGGCCAAAGTTACATTTTTGTCTCATCAGTCCAAAGCACACTGTTCCAAAAAGCTTCAGGCTTATCAAGGTTTTCTTTCACATACTTTAGACACTGAGGTTTGTGGTGAGGTCAAAGAAAAGGCTCACTTATGACAACTCTGCCATGCAGAACATTGTTGTGTAAGCAACGCTGTGGACCAGTGAACAACTACTCCAGTGCCAGCTAAACTGTTCTGCAGGTCCTTTGCAGTGATCATTGGGTCCTGTTGTGCAGATCTGACCAGTTTTGGCAAGTGTATCAGGGATTTTTATTAGTCTTCTAGATTTTGCCTTGATTTCAACTGTTGTCATTTAATTTCCATTCACTGACAATGTTTCTGGCAGTTGAAATTGCTAGCTGGAAGCGTTGAGGGTTTTTATAGCCTTTTCCTGTTTTGTAAAAGTCAATTATCTTTATTTCCACGTCCTCAGAGAACTGTTTAGAGGAGTCCATGGTTGTTGAACCCAGAAAGAACAACAGCCGCAGTCTGACAGATTAGAAGGTATGAAGTAGGGATGTTAATGAAATAATCAATGATCGATTAATCGCCATTAAGAATTTGACCGATCAAGCATATTAAATTAACGATTATGTATCACAGCACAGCGGAGTTATCCAATAGCACAAACTCTAGTGAGTGTAATAATATTGTTTTGAAACAAGTTAAAACCTTGTTGATTTTATCAAATATATCTAGCAATATTTCACAAAAGAAACAATTTACAACGACAAAACATTTTTGTTATATGTTGTATAGCCTAACTTTACCTCAGCCAACAACAGCGTGGTCTCTTGAATTTGCTAAGCATGCCTAATGTTACTTCCGCATTTCTCTGAGTTTTTTTTTTGGCACGAAAGTATTTATGCATCTTCGGGACATCGGTTCGGGTGTTCTCGGGACTCGAAAGTTAGGCAATAACATCTGGCAGCAGCCCAAATCCTCATGATCCTCCCACTTCCTCATGATCCTCCCACTTCCTCAAAATCCTCCTCCTGTCATACACGATTGGTAACCAATCCTCATGATTCTCCCACTTCCACATTATTCTCCCATGATTGGTTTATGAAATCCCCATTTAAAATGCAAGTACCGGTATGTAAAACTTCCGCTTTTAAAATAAAAAAATCTCTCATTCCAATAAATGCAAGTATGTATACCTGCAGACCACAGAATCACATATAATGTACTATTGTGCCTTTTAAGCACAATTATCAAGACTGGATTTGTGTTTGTATTAACTGGAAAATGTATGACTTTCAGTATGATAAATATTGTAACCTTATCTATGAATGAAAGCTTACCAGCTAAAACAATAAAGATAAATGAAAAAACTACATGGTTAGTCATTACATCTCCAAGGAACTGATCAACACACAGTTCTAACAATGAAACTATACATAAAGAAACAAAGGGAAAAGCGGCGCTGGTATGTGATGACAAATCTCTTTCATCACAGTGCGGTGGTGTCTACAAATGGCATATTACGGTGATGGTGGACACAAACCAAGGCTACTTGTCATCTCGATTGCAGATCTAACTAATTCTAGCTAACAGATGAAGTGAACTACACATGGCTTTGTAGCTTTCCTCTACTGAGAAAACAATCTTGAAATAAACAGAGAAAAATTAAGCCCTGAGCCAGCTTTACATGGATTAAAGCAAGATGCAAGGGCATTCCGTGAGGTTTTCGAGGTCTTCGTGTCCGCCCCTGGACCCTTCTCAAGTTAGGAGGTAGGTAACCCCCCTCCCCAAGTTGCCAAGCCTCCGCTGTCAATCATTTTCTACTGAATCGTGTTTAATTTCCTTCATAATTCTTATTGTTTTATGCTGTTAAAATAGGCCCGTATCTCAACGGTTTTAATAACGCTTTGATTGAGAAAAAAAATAAAAAAAGTGCATTTTATATTCTGTCATACGCTACATTTAAAAAAATTAATCAATTGTTTGTTAACGTGGGCAACGATCGATCAAGGACAATTTTTTAAATGAGCAGTATGAAGTATGAAGTAACTTCAGAGTAATAGTTAAACCCTGGGATTGTCTTTAGCTCACCAACTGAAGCCTTAACGAGTGAAACAACTTCTCTGGGCCTTAGTAATCATATTGGCTGACACTGTCTGCTATTTGTCACAGGTGACACAATTTAAATACAGGCTAAGTGATATTGCAGGTACATTAGTACTGTATGCAGAAATACATATATTGCACCATCCTGTTATTCTCACCGCCCCTCCTCCTCCTCCTCTCTCCTTTCCAATTACTGATAAATGGAAAAAACTTAAAAGCCCTTTTTATGATCGGAGGGAAGAACCTTGTATTATGGAAAACAGCAGTCATACCACCACAGTCACTGAACCCCACATTGTTTGGGACACAAACTAAACATTTATACACAACACCCAACATCTGTAACAACACACAACATTTATACACAACACACAATTTATACACAACATAAAACATTTATACACAACACATTTATACACAAAAGAATGAAACAAACTGGTTATACACATTCATACACAATACAAACTCCACACATGGGGCAACTGTGTACTGAAAAGACTAATGTTCAAGAACATGCGTGTGGTATTCGGACATGCCACCGAGCACATGGCATTCTTAAAACATAGGCGTAATGTTGCAGAAACGTGGTGCCATACTGTGGCTATAATGTTACAGGCTGGGACACAGTATACTGCTGTGGGAGTCATGGACACTCACACACTCACACACTCACACACACTCACACACTCACACACTCACACACTCACACACTCACACACTCACACACTCACACACTCACACACTCACACACTCACACACTCACACACTCACACACTCTGCGTGTGTTTTATAAACACACATACTACTCATACAGTCTCTCCCTTTCGTCTCTACCCAGTGGAAAAAAAAAAACTATTTCATAAGCCAGCACTTTTAGCACTGTACACGTGTTAAATAACTTGCCCCCTCTCGTCCCCCCCCTCCTCTTCACTGCACACTGTACAGACGGCCTCCTCATTCCACCTCCCCTATGTGCCCTAAAACCCTCTCTTTACATTAGTCTCAATGACCAAGAAGGCCCCATCGTCTGAGGCCCAACGGGATCGGTATGACAGTGCTGTTTACGAGAGTTTTCACAACCTCAGGCAGAGACTGAGCAACCAACAGTTTAGACAGAGATGGCTGTTTGAACATGCCCAAGCTGTCATAAAGGCAGAGTGAATAGGTGACTATTACATCAGATGTTGTTTTGCGCACGTGTTGTGCATTCCATATTCAAACGCATACCATGCACACGCACGCAAACACATAAACACACGTATCGAGGCATGCACGCAGTCGCACATGCTATAACATCAGCCCAGCTATATCCTGCAGAGCAGGGAGAACTGCCTCTACGTCTTAATTATGTGTGTATTATGGCCAAGTTTTGGGGGAAATTCCATTTGAATTCAGTTAATTCTGGAAATCAATTGATTCAATTCATGAACTGAAAAATGCCCACTATGTTTTTTAGTGTTTTTATTTAATGAATTGCACTGACCCAAAATCGAACAAAGGCAATGAAGTTGCTATTCCCGACACTTGCTCAGCCACGGGCATTACCGTTGAAAATACAGGCAGCCACGGGCATTGAGGCAGGGGTAGTTCAAATGACATGACTGAACATGAGGACGGGCTAAACCACAGAGTGCTAATTTATGGCAGGCTTCAAAATGTACCACTAGAACTTCACACAGTTATTTTTCTTATGCTTATTTTCTATCTCTATGAATATTACAGCATTTCTATTTCACATCACAATGTATTCATACAAGACGTCTACTTTACCATGTTGGCGCAGTACAACATTGAAACCTTTCTGAAATTATTTTAACATTTCATGTTTTGCAGAGGAAAGCTATGTATGGACATATATCACACACCACACACACACACAACACACACACAACACACAACACACAACACACAACACACAACACACAACAGACACACTAACAGCTACATTGTCCTTTCACACAGTTCTAAAAGACAAAGAGACCATTTATACAACAGGCTGCTGTGATGACAGGCCACAAGATTTACAACGATTCCCGATGCCAACGGGAACTCTCTATGTGTCGTTCGCCGTGCCGCCTGCAAATACACCAGCTGCACCAGCTGTCAGTCATCCTCTGAACAAACAGAGTCTAGAGTCCATCAGACCCGCTGTGGTCCTGCGTGTGCTGGGAAGCAGATGGCGAGGCGTCCGAACACAGCCACTTTCACTGCGCAACAAATCTGGGAAAGCTATGGCTGCTCATTGGAGAGTCAACGTGACTCGGAAACCAATTAATAACTCATCATGTCGAGTTACTTGGAAACACAGCTCTTTCATTCCGTTTGCCGAAATACAACAGCGGCATTGAATGCGTATAACTAAATCACATGATGCACCGATTGCAAACACAGCGGCTTCGTATGATGGTCTTGGGCCTACAGCAAATATTGATGTGTCCTTTTAAGGATAAGCTTTGTCCACTTTTGCCAACTTTAGCCAGGAGTCTGAAACATTGAGGTGTTGCATCAACAGCAGCAAACACTGATAAAGACATATTTAGTGGCTCAAAAGGTAGTGGCAAGTTTATGAATAAATAAACTCACCCGCGATGTCATACCAGTCCCATTCTGTACAATGCACATGGCCAAAGTTTTACTTTTCATTGGAGCGGTCTCCGAGAAAACTCTGGGTATCGCCCAATACCTCACAATATGATTTAGGCTCTATCACAATACAGATTTCAGTACACAATTCATCGCAGTGTCTCGACTGAATCATGATTGAACTGACTGACTGAACAACAGAATCATGACGCAATACCTCAAATAATATTACTATAATACACTTCAAAAGACAAAACTGAATCAAAACCCCATTAACACCCCATAATAAAAAAGCACTAAAATGACTAACTTTCTATTCTTTTTTTTTATTGAGCCTTGGCAAATGGAATGGAATGGAAGGATCTTCTGCACCGTCAGGTTCAACAGTTTTCATAAACATACACAGACTGAACAACAGTGTGTAATTATGTCATCTTAACAGAGCAGCACACATAAAATGTCAACACCTGTAATGTTATTGCAGTTAACATATTACAGGCATATAAATGATACTTGGGGGTCAGATTATATGACGAAAAATTAAAAATAGAATATATATTGGCACAGCCCTAGTGTCGACACTCCTTCTCTGTGACACTGGGCCTCGGTGTCATAGAACCGGTGTGTGAAGCGATACAGGTTTGCACCTTTTCCCCATTCCATCAAGGATGCGTTCACACCAGAATACTGCAGAGTCACCCCAGGTTGTTGCATTTTTAACATGCAGTACTTCCAACACTAATTTAATTCACACCGGCTAAACTGTAAAAAGTGTCAGGGGACAAAGCAAACGGTTTGTATTTACGTGCGAGAATATTTTAAAAGGTATGTATTTGGTGCTTAATCGCACGGATGACACACACCTTGTGTGATCGCTGATTTCGTAGAAGTGGGTAGAAGTTCATGAGATACGGGAGCTAAAAATAACTCCTATTGATAATGTGTCCCATCAAATCCAAAGAGCAGTGGTGTAATTCCTGCCCGCATCCAGAGCACCGGTATTTCTACATTACAGGCCTTGATAATATCAAATGAACTCGAACTCAGTGGCAACACATTAAACAAGCGGAAAAAACACGGTGAACATGCTGTTTGATAGGCTCGAACAACAAC
Organism: Aldrovandia affinis; assembly: GCA_029706075.1. Lineage (NCBI taxonomy): Eukaryota > Metazoa > Chordata > Actinopteri > Notacanthiformes > Halosauridae > Aldrovandia > Aldrovandia affinis. The sequence continues at coordinate 18,940,514 of JAINUG010000001.1, read as the reverse complement.
TCTGGCATGAGCACATTAAATACTATGAGCTAAATATCCCGCCGGTCGTCTCACAAATGGTAGGGCGCCTACGGACGGCAGCTGAGCGCCACATTAATGAAAAGAAAACATCTAAGTGGTGCATAAATCACTGAAATGGGAAAGTGAGACACATTTCAGCTCCAGCGGGGGGACCCCAAGGCCACAGATGCAGACAAGGTGTGAGCGCTCTCCGGCCAGAAAAACACATCTTCTGCTGGAACCAATTAAATGTGTGTGACAGAGGGGTGGCGGGTAGCGTAGTGGTCTAACGCACCATATTTTGGCTGGTCCGATACGGTGTGCACTGTCTGTCAGGGACACAGGTTGAAACCAGTCTCTACCAGACCAGCCCTGGTCGTCAGCCCTGATCGGGGGCGGCACTTGGCTGTCCGCCCCAGGGGAAGGGGGGAGGGTGAGCCGGCTTGGGTCCACCGTGAATTCCGGCTTGAAGGTAACCCTTGGAGAATTCGCTTGCCTCGTAGAGATGAGCGGCGGACTCGTGTGGGGAGGGTAAATCGAAATAAATAGAGGGTGTAATTGACTACTAAATTGGGGCGGGGGAGGGGAACCGGGAAAAAAAGAAAATCTGAAACAGATTTATTACAAAAATAAAATAAACCATGTGTGTGACAGAGGGAGGCGCATGACAGCGAGTCAGCAGACAACGAGGAAACACAGGCAGATTCCTTCCACAGCACCAAGGTACGGGCAGTGATCTGAGACCGTACTCATAAAGCACCTCAGGGTTCCTGTTCCAGGAACAGTTTAGCCTTTTAACTCATGATAGATAAGGTGAGGATATGTACAGGAGAAACCTGATCCCAGATCAGCACTCCTACTCTGAGAGGCTTTATGAACACGCCCGCTGGCCAACACACAAACGTACCTCTGACCACACACACACACACACACACACACACACACACACACACACACACACACACACACACACACACACACACACACACACACACACACACACACACACACACACACACACACACACACACACACACACACACACACACACACACACACACACACACACACACACACACACACACACAGCTAGCCTCCACACAGTGCCTAGACAGGCAGGGCGTAAAGAGGGAGAACCACTAAGGGGCCAGCCAGAGTCCGTAATGGGCACAGTGTGGCATGCATGCATGCATGCCCCTCATTATTTAACAGGGGTATCAAATTCACAAAGCTGACGGATGACGAATGCTTAAGCGAGAAGGCTCCCAAGGTAAGCGGGATGGGGCAGTGACACTAGCGGCCTAGCAGTGAGTCTGCCTGACTGTGCCAGGGAAGCACTGGCTTGTTTGCACGGAAGGACTGACCATGAACAGATGTCACCTGCTCCCACAAGGGTGGCGATACGATCTGCACCGAAACAACTGAAGGGTATCCATGTTCCGTTTACGCCAAGCAGGGAAAAAATGTCCCAGCTGGTTTATCAACCTGCATATGCAAAACACCCTAAATATCGCCAAAGGAGTTCCTCCACAGAAATGAAAAATCCTGCAAGGCAACAAACCCATTGCACGGTTTCTCTTCCTTAAATAGACTCACCCACCCTAACTAGCTTTCCATGTCCCAAATTCCACAACAGAAGAACTGCATTCCACCAAATTTCACACATGAATCCACCCACTGACTTTCAGAGGAAGGGCATTGGAAAGGGGTGTGGAAATGTTTTAATTTAGCCATTCAAATTACAGTGGTATACAAAAGACCTTGATCTGAGTCAGTGAGCAACCCAACAGCATTGGCCAGTTCTTGTCAGACTAAAACAAAGATGTTGGCTTATTATTTAAATCCCCAAAACTATGCTTACTTAGTGAGAAGTTAAAGGTTTCAAAAGCTGAGAAAGACAGGAAATTCAAATGAGCATCAAAACCTTTAATTTCACATGTGCACTAACAAGGTTTTCCTGCACACAGCTTTGACAGTACTGTAGCTATGTTGGTCTACTGTACTTCAAACAATATGTATGCCACTCACCAATGGGCACGGGCAGGTTGCTTAGGATTCAAACCTCTGGGAGCCATTCTTAAAACCTTTAATAAGCATAAACTGCATGATTTCAGTGTTGATTGTTCTACAAATTAGGCAACATACAGGTAACTGCAAAAATAAAGGAAACAATTGGGTAAATGAGGGATACAAAGTATATTGGAAGCTGGTGCTTACATGTTCTTGGCATGGTCCACTCAACCCCATAGTAAATGGCAATAAATACAAAGCTATTCTGAGTGATCACCTTCATCCTGTGGTGAAGCATTTATATGTTGATGGTTGTGGTTTCTTCCAGGATGACAATGCCCCCATCCACAGTGCACAAGTGGTCTCTGAATGGTTTGATGAGCATGAAAACAATGCAAACCACATGCCATGGCCATCTCAATCACCAGATCTCAATTCAATGGAACACTTATGGAAGATTCTGGAGGTGTGTCACAGCATTTTCCAACACCATTAACAAAACACCAAATGCTGGAATTTGTCATGGATGAATGGTGCTGCATCCCTCCAGTAGAGTTCCAGACTCCTGTAGAATCTATGCCACGGTGTTCTGGAGTGGTTCTGGGGGTATGTGGTGGCCCAACACCCTATTACAGTTTTTTTTTTTATTGCCAAGACACATTTCTTGAAATTATGCTCCATTTCCCAAAACTCTAAACACAAATGAATAACTGCACACTCATCTTCAAAAAAATGCAAACTTCCATGTCAAAACCAAACTCTCCACTCAAAACCATGTAATCTTACATCTAAACCAAACTTTGCCTTCAGACATCACACAAAAGCCATCAAATACACACACTACAAAATAGCCATTACACACTGGTGAGATCAATTCAAAACACTACCGTAAAAACGTGTTACTGCAATGATAATGGCACTTATGGTTTTCCCCCAGAACAACCTCTTTAGATGATGAACACAATATAAAGACACAACACATGTATAAATTTGCTAAATTTTTCATTCCTCAATGTACTGTAGTAAAATAAACTGAAATTAAGTGAAAAAGTAAATGTACTGTAAAAATATGCAACTGATACATAAAGAACGTAGAATACAGTAAAATAATTTCCATGTATTTACCAATATAAACCAATTTAAAAAAACAAAAAAACAGTTTGTACATAAAGAACGAAATCAAATTTATTCTGCCCCAGCATCCCATCTCTGGTCTGGGTCAGGCCAGAGATTCTCATCAACATCACAGGCAATATTAGCCCTAGCCAGGCAGCGAGGGAGAAAAACCCTTGCATGCCTTAGCCACCCCTGGCAAGCCTCAACTGTAATATCTAAACAAGCCTACAAAAGTAAGCCATCATATAGCCTGTACTACAGTATATACTGCTGTAATACATAACTGTACTCAAATACTTGATACAGTATGAAAAAACATACTTGCACCATCCTCTTCCTCTACCTTCAGGTCTTTGTAAATCCATTGTTCCAAAACAATTGAACTGACCCATGGCCCTTTTATCTATCCATCTATCTATCTATCCATCCTGAGGTTCTGATTGGTGTGTGAACAATTTTGACTCTTAGTGTTTCCTCCTGGGGAAATGTGTGTTAATTGGGTTCAAGTTGTGATCACTTCAGTTAATGATATTGAATGCCAGTGCTTTCTAAATGAGCACATGGTGCAGCCAGTGATATATGAAGGGATTTGTGTGTAGAGTTTTTCACAGAAAGTTAAACAAATCTGAATCATGTGTGAAAACAGGGGAATAGTGTTCAGTTTTGGGAAATGGGTCTGTCTTTTGGTAGATGGCGTCATGGTTTGGGGTGTTTAGTTAATAGGCCCAGTTATAGTGTGTAAGCGATCAAGAAAAAATGTAAGACACTTTATTTTGGTGTTTCCTATATTTTGGCAGTTACCTGTATTTGTTACATATTTATTGTTATTCTGTTGGCAGTTCCGTTAACTAAGAAACATTGAAAGTGCTGTAAATGCTCTGTACTCTGAAGTGTCACCTGTGTGATGATATGTGCTTGTGAGTCAGACATTTGACCTCTGCAGGTGAAGCCGCAGGGCAAGATCATCTGCTCACCAGGTGACTGCAGGTCCCAGAGGAATCCGGTCTGTCGGAGGGCAGGGGACTGGGGCATTGCATGCATTCCTGATCGCGTACAACCCCACAGCCGCAACATTTACAAATGACACACAACCCAATGCAGACAGCCCTATTTCCAAAACAGTGCAAACCTCACCAAAACAAGGGCCACAGGCCTGGAAGGTGTGACTGTCACATAGAGTATGCTACTTCAGATTCTCCTTTGCGGCCAGGGTGCTTATGTGCCCCGTGAAACTCTGACCAAACCATTCTCAGTCGAAGGAATGTGGCTAAATAGAGGCAGCTGTTCCTTCGTAAACACACCGAAAACTATACGTTCCTTCACCCAAATTTTCGGAAGTTAAGGTTGACAACACAGAGCGGGACATTATGTACGACCGAGAAGCGGAAGCAAAAGGGACAAAATATTAGCAGAGAAAAACCAAAGTGTGCACTGTGGTATGGCAAGGCAAAGCTGTCTGTGAAACGTTGGTATGAAAAGGCAGTTGAGAACATGATCATCTTGAGCCCTAGGCGGAATACACATATTGCTTGACAACTCTAACAGAGAGACAGACTTCATGATAAAGTAGTGGACATTTTATGTGATCAGCTCTCAAAATTGACTGAAATGAAGTTCAGCAAAACGTTGCCATTGGACTTGCTAAAGAGTATCTCGTTCAGCAATTCACACTTGAACAGGGAGTACATTTTATTGTTCAGGCCTACGATCTTTAAGCCTTAGGATTCTGCAGCAGTACTGTATTCATAAATAGAGGCACACATGGGGCCCTTACTCTACCAAGCTTGTGAAATCGCCAATGGAACACCAAAACTGACTTTTTGAAAAAGAATAACTGAAAGGGAACTGGTAATTTAAAACCAACAGGGGCATTTCATGAGGGAATCAGAGTTTCCACGGCAATATACGGAGCACTGTTCAACCAACAGCATAAGGGGGTGGGGAGATGGTGCGATATTGAGCCACTCAGCTACACTATGCAGAAAGCACAAATTTAATAACAAAGAATCTATCTGGGTCTGTGCTTGGCCTCTTCAGCACAAATGCGGTTACAGAATATGTAAATAATACATTTATGAATGGCATATAATTTTACCACAGCGAGAATGAGCTTCTAGGACAGATATCACCTCCAACTCAATAAAACTTTTAATAACACCCGCAGGAAGACAATTATAAGCCAATTACCTACTGTTTAACTGCAGATGCCTTTCTAATTTTGCAGTTTATTATGGAAAGTTGGCCTGCTGGAAGTTTTGAACAATGGTGTTACATTTAAATTAAATCTAATACTAGTAGACAGCTGATTAAAATGAAACAACAAACAGGGATGAAAATGAAAGAGATAAAGTTAATTAGAATTAACTTTATACTTAATAGTATTTATTAAATATAAAGTTATAAAGTACTTAATTCTAATTTAATATGTTATAATGAAAGTTTCATACATTACATGATAGGGAGAAGGGGGAAAAGGGATTTAAAGATGGAAATGCACTGGCCATAAGTGTGGAAGAGGATTCTGCCCCAAAAATAGAACCAGAAAATAGAAGTTCTGAGCTCAGCAGTCTCCACGTCCCAGCAAAACAGCAGACGAGAGCTCACTGGAAGCTGTTGACCCACCCATTCAAAACATTGTGGGTCTAAAATGTTCTACTTAAGAGCACATGTGCCCTTAGCCTAAACGTTAAGGAGCTCTAGGCCTTATCTGTAAAAAGTATTAGCCACATTCTAGAAAAACGCATGCGATCAGAGAATGTGGTCTGGTAGCAGCATTCAGCCGAACATGCTGAGATGTAAACACGCTGAATTTAATGCTGCTCCCATTTCTCAAATGCATCTTTTTTAGAGGACTATACAGTCCTTTCTTGGGTGACAGTACCCCATCAAAATTCACTTGTCAAATTGAAGCAATGACAATTTTCCATTCGGTTTTCACAGAACAAAATGAAATCGGTTTCCTTGAATCATAGCTACAGCCTAATCCCAACAAAATATAGAATATAGGGCCTGCCGCGTGGGCTAGTGGTTTCAACGTCCAACGCTGGCCACGGCGACCGGAATTCAATTCCCCAGCCGCGCCAGAGTCGGCTCTGGCCGGGAGTGCCACCGGGGGCGGCAATTGGCTGTCTGCCCCAGGGAGGGGGTAGGGAAGCCAACAAGACGTTCGCTGCACACAAGAGTGCCAGAGTTACAGTCGACAGCATGATGAGTGCCGTCTCAGAGGAGAGGATACTTTGCCTTTGTCACAGCTGGCCACAGGGCTACGGCAGCGAACTACGAGGGAGGGATTGACCTGAAAATAGCGTGAGTAATTGGCTACCAAATTGGAAGAAAACCGGGATAAAATCTGAAACAAAATGAAAAAAGAAAGAAAAAGAATATAGAATATAGGCCTAGCAGTACAAAGAAAATGGCGCCAGACATGCTTCTGCCCAGCCATCATAAAGAGGAGAAGAATGGTGCTCAACAGCTGGGACAACATATACAAAGAATCCTGACCCCTGGGAAAGCTTCAAAAAGACCAACCCAAGGAATGAGCACACATAGAGCTTTAGAGCTATTAAGCACATTTAATGAAGGGGATAGGACTGATGTTTCAACGTCTACAACGTCTTCCTCAGGCTAAAATAGTTGTCAAAAATGTCAAACAAGCTCTCCTCACTCCTGGGGTTCAACTTCTTGAAGTTACCCTGGTAAGGTTTTATTTATTTTTTAAAGAAAAAAAGTTTTAACTTTTAAACTCAATGTTGCTGGAGTCGGAACACACAGAACGCCTACTGTCAAGTCTGGTCAGCAGTGCGAGAACACCCTTCCAGGGTGGGGGAGTGGGGTTTACTCGACACCAGCATGAGGGAAGCCACAAGACACAAATAAATGCACTGCGGCGTTCAGTGTGTGGCAAGTGAGAAAGTGGTACATGCAAACATTTTAGTTACGATCTACCGAGTTTCTAATAAAAAGCACCTGTCAAAGTAAAAGTCACTTAGTTTAATGTAGAGGTCGATGCATCTAAACGGACCAAAGTGTTATGACGGATGTTCTATTGATCCGTTTGCCGAGACACAGGCAAGAGCCAATATTTTCCGAAGCTTATCGCACGTGCAAGAAGAGACAGAGCTTCACCGTGGCTAAGCGATTCTCAGCCCTAGAGTGAAGGACAAATGAGCTGTGGGTCTGCTCTGCTCACACAGAGCACTGCTTTCACTCAGGACCAGAAATTTACCTTTTCTTCCTTGTGCTTCTGCAAAGAGTCATGGTGCGTTAATAATGTGTGATAAAAACCTCATTTAAAGCTATGGCTGTACTGTATTCCTACATCATATTTCTGCGTGTAGTCTACCTCAGCTTCCCAGTAAGGACAGGGTTAATAAACCCAGGGATTCTCCATGACATTTCACTGCTTTTGGGACTTTAAGTCAGGGGCAGAATATTTGGAATTGTGATGCAGCGAAGACAGAGAGAACTCAAAATGGATCCATGACCTGTACAGCACAGAACGTGCTACTTCTATAATCCATATGCAGACGTGTGTGACTGCATTCATGTGCAGACAATGGTTTTTTTGATTAAGCGGTTAGCTACAGTACAGCCTCAAATACAGTACTGCAGTACATATTAACAAAGTTCTCTGAAAAGCATGGTTTCTGTCCATTTATAGATGTAGCGAAAATGTGGCATTCTCTGCTGAGAAATTAGCTTGTTTCTACAGTTCGACAAAGGAACTCACCCCTCCCGTATATGATTTCTATGAAAAGGTTCTGAGGAAAAATGTGTTCATCTGATGCTGTGAACTTTATAATCCATTCATAGGTTATTTCCATTCTGGTATATTGTCCCTTGTGTATAAGTACAAAGTCAATTCCGAGAAATATATGCTGGACTAGCTGATAGCAATAATACTGTTTAAATAAGGCTGTATAATTACAATTGCTTACCGTGTTTGAGAATCATACATCAATGCAGTGCAGTTGTTTTCTGGGGGAAGCAACTGTGTGATGTGTGATGTGTCTTTCACAAGTACTAGTTATATATCATTAGAATAAATTATCATGCATGAAAGGAACATCACATCATGTTAGCAGTAATGACTAATGCCCCAATGTTTAATATGCAATACAGTGCACCAGAGGAATGACTCCAGCTGATGAGATGAGGGCTGGCATTAAGTACTGGTTTACGACGAAGAGTGTGTGTGTGAGCATAATGTTTATAATAAATTTCAATATGTGTGTGTATTTAAGCATGTGTAAAAATTTGAATATATGAAAATATTTTTTTTTTTTTTTTTTTTTCATGTGAATATATGATTGTGTGTGTGTGTGTGTGTGTATTTGACTGTGTGTTATATATATATGAGTGTGTGAGCATGTGTGTGTATATGAGAGTGTGCGCGTGTGTTCGTGTGTATATAAGAGTGTATGTGTGTATGCATGTATGTATGTATGTGTGTATGTGTGTGTGTGTGTGTGTGTGTGTGTGTATATGCACCAGTATGCTTTGCAGAGCTGGCTGTTGAGAGAAAGGAAGAGCAGGGGTGAGGCTGGACCCGAGGGACAGTGAGATGAGGCTGCTGTAAAAAGGGGAGTGGAGGGAGCGCAGAGAAAAGATGGGTGACAGGATGTGTTAATTTCTTCATAAGTGCAGACTTCCTGTGCCCCTCTTCCTTCCACAGTTCCATAATTGTGGTCCTTACAGTGGGCACCATTACCTGCTATTTCCCCTGTTCCCAAACATCACAGGAGCCAGTCTGACCACAGAACACCTCTACACAGCAGGACTCACCCAGTCAGCTCTGCGTTCCCTCAAACCACGAGCTGCACTGCTTGGCTGGCATCAGAGCATTAAGCTAAGTCAGTAAGACTTTTATAGCACTAATACTGCAGTATTCGTGGGCGAAGGCATGCAATTATGATGATTTGAATTACAGTCCAAATGAGCAGAAAGTGCCTCTCAACACACACACACACACACACACACACACACACACACACACACACACACACACACACACACACACACACACACACACACACACACACACACACACACACACACACACACACACACACACACACACACACACACACACACACACACACACACACACACACACACACACACACACACACACACACACACACACACACACAGCTGACTCCTCCCCTCCAGCCCTTTCTTTGTATCTCCTCAGCAGGAATCTGGACTAGTTCCTGAAAGGAAGTCAGGGGAGAAAGCGTCTGCCACTCCTACTGAGGTCAGCAGGGAGTGAGGGAGAGAGTGAGTGGGAGAGAAAGAGAGATTGAGAGACTACAGAGTCTATTTATTAACATCACCCACAATCTCACAAAACCATGCAAATATAAACACAACCACACAAACACAACATGTTAATATGAACAATATGCACACAGTCCCCACTCTTTAAGCAGGGCTGAACTACAGGGCAGAGATTGTCAATCTGAATGAAAAATGAAATCTTTGAATCCCAGTACTTCTGCAAATACACACTTGGCTCACCAGCAAACTGCCTTTTGGTGAACTTCCAAAAAGTTCCTCCAACCATTCAGGGGGCTAACACATGGAGTCGTGTAGCAAAATGAAAAACACCTGCTTTCAAGCTCTCAAAACTGGTTCTTGCTTTGAAATTATTACAGGTCCTTTGAAAAACATACGTACGCAGCATAACACAGAGATTGCACTGGGAAGGCTGAGTGCAAACCTCCTTAAAGAGGGAATCACAGCTAACGGATAGTGTGTGTGACTCTCTTCCATACTCCAGGCAACACAGTACTACAGGAGAGACAGCACTGATCAGAAGAGGTGGATCTCTCACCGAAGACAACTGGTACCCTGTGGGCGCCTGGCGTGCTGGTGGAATGTGCTAGCGGAGTGGTACGGTCAACACACAACAACCAAAAACTGAGCTGAAAATTACTTTCAAATTTCAACACAATAAAAAAAGACAATGCATTTGCGATGCACACATTCAACTCAAACTTAGTCTGGCAGACAATATGATGACAGCGAGGTTAAACAATGATCCACCAAACAATTCATAAAGCCCGGAAACACAGGTAGCCATAGACAGCGACATTTGGGCAGCAAATTTAAGAGAAAAAGTTTAACAATGGAGATATTTCTGCAAAAAAAAGCAGGCACCAAACATGTTGAACATTTTCGGTGGAGTACCACTTTTATATTCCATTATGATTTTTTTTAAAAATCTTATTTCAGTTGATTACGCTTCCTTATGTTTACATTTCAAGATAAAATTTAAAAAAAATTAAGTATTTTTGCATCATTTCTCAAGAAATAGAGTCATATTTTCAATTAATTTGGTGTCTATAACTGCGAATGGCTATAGACAGTACAGCAGCCAGAAAGTAGCAGAAAGGCGTAGCATTACATAATTTGTATTTACAGTAGTCAAGGTTGTGGCAACGTAACTGCAAGTCTTTACCCAATGCACATAGGCTTCGCCATGACACATCGAGACTACATCGATAGAAGGTACTAGCAAACTAGCTATCAACGTTAAATCATACCTTCAAATCAAGACAGTACTGTAGTACCAAGTTAATGTTAGCCAGGTAAGAGGTATTGTGGCAGTTCATTTAGCTGGCTAGCTATAGGCTATGTCAAGTTTTGTGATGCTGTAGCAAATTTCTCAAGATAACGCAAGCCAGATTTGTTTCTCGCAAGCGTTAACGTTTAAGTAATTTAGCTAGCTAGTAAACACTAGCTATATTGAAAGAAAGTAGAGACACGGCGTGGGGAAATTGCTCTCTAAATGACTATGTAGCAAGCTAGCGGTCTAAATAACGTAAATTATCAGTTATGTATTTAGCAAAGCTATGGTTAACCTTAACGAAACGATGCGCCCTTACGACAGAAATTGAGGCATTCGAGCACTTGAATGGGGTTAGTTTGCCAAGTTAGCTGAGCAAGGTATATTTCTGAAAATCGCTAACTAGCCAGCCAACTCGTTTCACTCTCTCTCACTCTCTCACACACACACACACACACACACACACACGTGTGTGCGTTTTCATATATATAACGTTAGATATATATATTATTTTTTGTTTGTTTGTTTGTTTTTTGCAGGAGCGATAACAAATCTGTCCAGGTATCTACCCATGAATTAGCTTTTGGCATTGTTTTTTTAAAATCTTTTACTTTGAGGATAAGTTAAACCTCAGTTAGATAATTGTTTTCAGAACTACTTGTTAGTTAGTTCGATGAAATTGTCAGATGAAAGATTGTTAACTTTAGATAACATTTCGCACATTTGTCAGTTTTCAAGCAAGTTAGCAAAACATATAATTGTTAGCTAACAGTAATCAGTTGGAAACCCGAACTCGCTAACGGAAGGTAACAGTTAAGTCAGCCGAGGTAGACAGCCCTTTTTAACGTTAACTAGCTAACTACAAAGACCACTCTGACCCGATAGAAGCGCCCAGGTAAAGTTGACAGACGTTCCCGAAACACAATATGAAAAGTTAACATCATCTAACTTAAACATTAAAACACAACTTATGACAAGTACAGTTAGATTGAACTAATTAGCGTGATATCGTTATTTGTTATTTAGTTTACATCTTAACTTTAGCTAACATTAGCTGGAAAAAACAAATGTGCAGCTAGCGAGCCATCAGAACATGGATAGTTAGTTAACGTTAGCTAGCGTCCAACGTTGAGAAAAGGAGTTGTTTGCTAACCTGACTGGCTTTATAAAACTGTTTCTTCAAGCCCGCCACAGACATCTTGGAAGTCAGACTTTCCTCTTTGCACTGCAGAATGCTTTTCCCAACAATGCTGACAGTAGCTATGTTATTAGCCAGCTAGCGCCGCGGTTGTGTGGGCACCTAGTTCAGACCTGCCACTAACGTCGTCTACAACAGCCCCGTCAGGCTAAAAGCTAAGCTAGCTGGGAGCTGATGGAAAACGCGCCCGCTTCCTGTTCGGTTTCAGCGGGGGTAAAAGTGCCAGTAGAGTCCGAATAGTCTCTCAGTATTCGGACATTTCACAGTGAAAGGCGGGGCAAATCCACAAGCATGTGCACAGCGCCCACTGCTGTTGGAAAGCCAGCAATGGGCGAAATGATATGTTGTGCAATATGGCAGTAAGGCTCATCCTACCTCTTGTAGATAACAGTACTAACATTAGTCTTCTAGCTACATCTCCATCATGGCAAAAATTTCGACAGGCAGCATAGCGAGTCTTTCCATCCACCTCTCATAAATGGTGAAACAGTTCAACAAGTAGCATGTAATTAACAACGCTAATTAAATGTCAGTTAATTGGATTGAGCCCTTTGAGAGTGCATTTAAAACAAGACTTATGTTGAGAATACATTCATTTTAGTTTCCATATTCTGTCTGCTTTTCTGGTTGCAGGTAAACTGCAAACAGAAATTCTATGAGACTAGGGTCATATAGTATACAGAATAAAGTATTTTTCAATATTTTATTCAGACAATCCTAGTATGGGCCCAGGGTAACATTTCACTCAGCAACCACACAAAACACCAATTAATTTCTAAAATATATAAGTGTGTTTGTGGATGAAAAAACGAATAGCTACAGTAAAATTGTATATTCTGTTAATTTCATGAAGCTGAAGGCCTGTGTGTTTCTGTTTGTCCTGATGAGAATGCATATGTATTACACACACACACACATTATTATTATTATATGTATTTTTCTTACATGGGAAGTAGCTAAACATCATCAGAGTAGTTTTAGTTTTTACTCTCCTTTTGTCATGACATTCAGGTGATGCAGATGAGTCCTGCCAATATCACACCATTTTACAATAGTAATCACCATTCAAAAACAAATGCCTTTTTCACTTGCACTCTTGTAGAATCCTTTCTTGCTACACGCAACAGATTGCCGAATGCGTGCAAAAGCAAAGAATGCTAATTAGCAGACAGTTTCTATATTTATCACCGAGCGTGGAGCTTACCTCGGCAGTGCAGTGATGCACAAATCATAATTTGAGTCCCTACCCAAATATGGATCATTATTAGGGCTGTGATTGTTATTTATGACTGACATAACCATACACATCAATTAAAGTACTCACTGGCACTGGTGGGGCCCGAAGCAGGCAATGAAGGCTTAGCAATAAACGCTTTTGAACTAAACCTGGAATTACTCATTTTAAATTAAATAGGGAAATTGCATATCTATACATATTTATGGAACATAAATAAAGCATTTTGTAATGTCTATTTCCATTTGTACAAAGCCCACTTTGTTTAGTTTATGTGATGCTAAGTTATGGAATTTCCATATATTCATTGGGGATGGGATGCATTAATACTTGGCTTAAATGTTTTGGGTCGGCAAGGAAAAAGCTTTTCAGTACGGGTATAATGTCACTGATACAACCCAGGGCTCAGATGACTTGAAAACCATTCTCTAATAGCTACTGTAATATGTTTACACAAATCACTCATGTTAACTACTGTATCTCATTCACACCACCTCACATGGTGAGGTTGTAAAAATATATTTTTATGTGACTGTATCCTTTTTACACAATAAAAACATACCGATTTGGATACAGAACAAAAAAAAACCTTTGATGACATAATGACTGCCATAGACATTTCTCCTAACTATTCTTATTTGAGTGAAAGATTTGTAAGCGTGTAATTCAATTCAGAATGGAGCCCATCAAGACACAAAAACATTCACTGACTGTTAACTGGGTGGTCCTTTGGCAATCTACCAATGATTTGCATTGCACGGTTGCTGCAGTGATCTTCCATTCACTGTTGGCATAAAGTAGTTCCTTACACCTGTCCTAAGATGCTTGTCCAAAGTTCTATTGTCTACATTTATAGCTGCTAAAATATCTTTCCAATAAGGTTTTTCTTAACCACCTCTGGTCTTTGGCTAGTTGATTCTGTAGAAATCAATATAATAACTGAGTTCATTTCAATTTCCTCATTGTAAATTGCAAATATCTTATATTTTCAGATTTAGCAACTGTTAAATTTTGAATAGAGTTCAATTATGTCCCGTTATTCAACCAGAGAGGAAATAGCTTCAGCTTACAAAGCATATTGCTAGCAGGTCAAAGCTAATAGTTGTGTTTTGTTGCTATGGACTACTGGCTTTATTTGACCAATCACATTTGAATCCTCAGCAACCTACCCCACTGACCTTCCAAGTGTTGAGCATGTTTTGTCTGAAATGAAGCAATGTACTGTAGTGTACCATTTTTGAAAAGCAGTATGTTGAAAAGCAGTGTCATAACAATTTCCCTGTTTTATTGGCTGTCAACTCTTATTCACTTCAGCAATTGTTTGCCTGGAACATATATTGATATGTATTGTAATATATTGGTGACTGCCAAACACTAACATAAAGTGTCTTAATAGGGCGTTGGGCTACCATGAGCTGCCATAGCAGTTTCAATTCGCCTTGGCCTAGATTCTACAAGTGTCTGGAACTCTATTGGAGGGATGCAACACCATTATTCCACAAGAAATTCCATCAAATTTGTTGATGGTGTTGGAAAATGCTATCTCAGGCATCGCTCCAGAATCTCCCATAAGTGTTCAGTTGAGTTGAGATATGGTGACTGAGACAGCCATGGCATATTGCTTACATCATTTTAATGCTCATCAAACCATTCAGTAATCACTTGTGCACTTGTGGATGGGGGCATTGTCATTTGGAAGAGACTACTGCCATCAGGATAAAAATGCTTCACCATAGGATGAAGGTGATTACTCAGAATGGCTTTGTATTTATTGGCGTTTACCTTGCCCTCTAAGGGTTTGAGTGGGCCTAAATCATGCCATGAAAATGCAGCCCACACCATAACAGAGCTGCCAGAAACCTTAATGTACTCGTGTTCCCTTTATTTGGGCAGTTACCTGTATAATTATGTATATTATGCGTATATATTTCCCATGATTAACTAGTAGACTTTCATTTATAAGAATTTAATTTTCAGTTAATTTTCACCTCCTGGAAATCCACATGACGGGTGTGAATTGGTGAAAAGATCACATATGGCAATTTCACAATGTTTGCTGCGAGAAAAACATGGAAACAGCTTTCTGTAAAAAGATCTTTATTACATTCTTAAAACCACATACTGTATCCCCATTGCACAATGCTGTAACTCTTAAATGTGTTTAATAACCCAGGCTTTATATTAATAATATATTATAAATTATATCACATACACACAAAAACACACACATATGTCTATGTGTGTATGTGTAGTCTAATCATTTGAAATAAATTGAAAACATGAAAGACAGGGATACCAACAGAAGAAAATTAACTTTTTTGGTGTTTTTTTTAAACACGTTGTTTTAAAAAAATAGAATTACAATTTTACAAGACAAAAAGGAGGACGCTAAATAGAAGAGACAAAGAAATAGAAAAAAGGATACAAACAAAAAAGAAATCACAACAAAACCAACACTAAATTCCAAGAATAAAATCCATCTGTATATTTGTATTAATATCGTTTAGATCCTAAGTCTTCTACAAGTCAGACTCAAAAGGTCCTGTAGTAATATTGATATCAGACAAGGGTAAAGGTCTTTGATACTTCTGTGATTGACATTCACAAGAACATATACTATACACAGTGATCAAGGTTTAAGGTCTTCTATACGGTGCAAGTTGTCTTGCTAGGCTAACTCTAGGCACTGCAAGACAGAGAGCCCAGCTATCTCCCTGAGAGACTGTGAGTGTACTGTACAGGTAAGTGGACCTGGAGAACCTCCTCCCACACTTCCACAGGGGGCACAGGTGTGGCAGCACAGGAGTCTGAGACCAGCCAATCACGCTCCGCCAATCCGTGACAAAGGTTACAAGCCTCCAGAGCTTACCAGGAGTAAACGCTTTAGTCTACAATCGATCTCCTGTGTTCTGCATAATTTGTTGCCACACTGGGGCGTGGTCTCGACACCTCCGTGCTGCAGTGCCTGGGAGTGGAGTCTCAGGAGGGACCTCCTCGGGCCTGTGGGTCCTTAAGCTCTGGAATTGGGAAAGACTGACTATTGCACAGTCCCGTTATGACACGTTCTTTAGCACCCAGAAAGAACAAAAGGAAAAACAAAATGGATCCCCCTTAAAACCCAGGTTCATATAAACTCCAAACAACAGAGAAAGTACACAGAATGGAGAGGCTGCACCGTGCCAGCAGTGCAGAGTGAATCATGACGCAGTTAGTTACATAAGCGGACAGCACACATCCAGAGGCCCGCGAGTGATTTTCTCATTGCCGTCGCGGTTATGAACCGCTCTGACGAGCCGTTCTGCATCACAGCTTGTTTTCGCTCGATTGATCATTCTCAGGTGTGAATGGGCTTGTGGGCAGGGTCAAGGCATCACACCTCTTCCATACTTTGAAGTCAACGATGGCTTCCCTGCCCTGCCAAAATCTATCCACGTGAGAGACATCTTAATGTAAGAAGCAAGCCACCCTCTCCGTGGAGAGAGAGGGGTGGAGCCCATGATTGTCAATGTAGGCACGTCTGATTCACCTCTCGCCGAGTTTAACAAACATTGGTGGGAAAATACATCTGTTCAGAAAAGATATATTTCATTTGTCCTTCAGTGTCTTTTGCACTGCAAAATCGAAAATAGAATATGTACTATACGGTAATCATAATAATTATAATAGTAATCCCTAGCTCAGGGGGGTAGCTGATGGCTCTGTCAACCCTTAAGTTGTGCCAAAGTGTACATAGGAGGAAAGGCATGAGGAAAGGGAGTGAGAATATATACGGGCACAATTCACAAATCCATACAAAGTCGACCGTAGGGACTTTTACAACACAGATACCCTGGAGTAGTTTTACAATGCAGACACCCTGACACAATGCTGTCAATTCAGGGCACAAGGCCCACTTTCTGCTTTCTGACCAGCCACGGGTCTCATTTTATTTTCCCCTCGCCCCCCCATCTCGGCCCGTGCCCTCTGTTTCCACCCTGTGAGCTCAATACTGGCCTTTTAGAACCCGGCAGCATGTTTTCAATGTCTCAGCAGTTCTTGGGGGGTTCCACCTTTGTGTTTGAACTCTTAGATGGCACCCTCCACTCCTCTGTGCGGTACCTGTCCAGTCCTTTGCAGTGGCCTCACACACAGTGATCACCTGCTTGGGCTGCTCTCAGGTAGGCAGTCCCAGTGGAGGGCCCGGTGGCCTCCAGAGCAGAGGAAAGGTCCACAACAAGCCGACGACTCTTGGCAATCAAGTGCTGTTTGTCGGCTTCTCCTTTTTTTTGCCTTTTTCTTTTTTCTTGCCGAGTTCGTTTGCCATTTCAGCCATTTGATTTCAGTGTCCCTGGAACGTGCCGAGGCTTTGGAGAAATGGTGGACTGGCACTTCCCTGGGTCAACTTCCTCTCCTCTTCTCACTCCTTCTCTCTCCCTGCTTCTCTTTCTCCCTCTATACATATATACTTTCTCACTAAATAAATGTATATATAAATGTATGTATAAATTAAAAGGAACATCTCAAAATACTTTTCTCTCTCTCTCTCTCTCTCTCTCTCTCTAAGTGGCGTTTGCGAAGGGAAAGGGTAATGGGACTGAGGTTTTTCCATTGCATTTATAAAAGAGCAGCTCCAAAAAATACTGTCTAGCATGTGTGCCAGTACAAATACATGGGCCGGCGAGTTAGTGTCATTAGCGTTTTGTGTGCAAGTCAGTTGCTCGTGTGTGGCAGAAATGGGGGGTGCATCGCTGGGCCATTATTTTGGGGGGTAGATTGTCGGGACGTCGTTAAAAAAGGTAGATTAGCGTTGTGTTGCATGCAGCACTGGTATCGTCTAACACAAAAACACTGACTGATCTTGGTCCCTTTAAACTGTTTGCTAAGAGGATAAAAAGCTCTGTATGGGCACTAGTCAAAGATAAGTCAAACCATAGGTTAGGTGTGTTAGTATAAAAAAGCAAAAACAAAACAAAACTGGTATTATAATGTACAGCCCTACAACCAGGGCAGTGTTGTTTGCACATTCTATCTCGCACGTGGGGCTTTTCCTGCATGTATGTGGGGTACATTCATGGTTTGAGTACATGGAGGGAGCTCTGTGGCCCGGGAGGAGAAAGGAAATCAAACTCAGTCTGCAGGACACTTCATTTTTCAAAGCGAGGTGCAAGAGAAACCTAATTCATATTACGTGTCAACTCACGTAGCATGCTTATGGCACCCAGCAGCTAGCGCCGGATTATTATGTAATAAGAGATTGTTATGCGTTATAAACCCTGGACAAGGCTCACTCTGCAGGGTTATGCCACACGGGGGCAGGTTCGGAGATGGTTGTAGTGTGTGTGTGTGTGTGTGTGTGTGTGTCGTAAAGTGTTGCGTGCAGATTGTCACTGAGCTGCTGGTTTCTGCTTGTGTTTACCATGCTCTGTCTGTCTCCTTCCCAACATCTCTCCCTCTCCCTCTCTCTCTCACCCTTTCACCCGGTCGTTCTCTGACTGCTTTTAACGCTCGCTGGAGTCTGGGAAGGTGATTTCGCTGCCAAAGACCTCCTTGTAAAGAGGCGGGAAGCTGTACGCTGTTTCGGGGTGAATCAGGCGGAAAAACTCCAGCTTGTCGATGTGGAGCTTGCAGATGGACTTCATCATGGGTAACTTGGACACCATCTGAGATAAAGAGGTAAAAGGAGGTAGGCATTAAACATATTGATTTGATATTAAAAAACCTGTCTTGACAGCTTTATATTACTCTTCCTCTCACATAATAACAATAATATATACTGCTGGTGTACTGTATATAATAGTATGATTATTATATCAATCTGTCTATTCACAGAAAAATAGACCAACGCAGGCACGTTACCTTTGCCAGCTTCTCCTCAGTGGCGCCCCCCCTGTGGAGACAGTGCTTTAATGCCACATAGACTCTCTCCTGCAGCTTCTGGACCTGCTGAGTGTCCGTCAACCATGGGCGGTCTGAAAACAACAGAGGAGCAGTCAAGATTGAGAAGTGTGTTCGTATTGTGCGTGCTTGGGTTGGGTTGACTTTATAAAAAGATGAACTGTTAGAGGGCTTGTCAACCTGCTGTATCAGTGTGTGTGTGTGTGTGTGTGTGTGAGTGTGTGTGTATGCGTGTATGTGCGTATGTGTGTGTGCGTGTGTGGCTGTGTCTGTGTGTATGTGTGTAGCTGTGCACGTGCGTGGCTGTGTGTGCGTGTACGTGCGTGCATGTGTATGTGTGTGTGGCTGTGTGTGTGTACGTGCGGGCGTGAGTATGTGCGTGTGCGTGCATGCGTGTGTGGCTGTGTGTGTGTACGTGTGTGCGTGTGTAGGCGTGTGTGTGTGTGTGTGTGTGTGCTAAACTTACCGGGGGACAGGAGGACCGCAGCGCTGAACAGAGCCATCTCCTCCTCGGTGAGCTGCAGACGGCAGAGGCTCTTGGCCAGCTCATACACTGCACTCACAAGATCATCACAACCTGGAAAGAAACAATGTGAGAGTGAGGGCTTCTGATGCCTGTTCCTATGCACTGTCATAAAGCTGAGCTTGTGCTCTGATATCTGAGCTGTCCTCATTTGTTTGTCTGTTCAGCTTTATTAATGTAACATTGTTACCTTGTTGCACAGAACCTTTGATGTGGGTTTTACTTCATTCTTGGTGTGTGTGTGTGTGTGTGTGTGTGTGTGTGTGTGTGTGTGTGTGTGTATGTGCATGTCTCTATGTGTGTGTGTTTGTGCGTGTATGTGTGTGTGTGTGTGTGTGAATATATGTGTGTGTGTGTGTGTGTGTGTGTGTGTGTGTGAGAGAGTATATGTGCGTGTGTATATGTATGTGTCTATGTGTGTGTATTTTTGTGTGTATACATGTGCATGTGTCTATGTGTGTATTTGTGTGTGTGTGTTGGGTGCGGGGGAGTTTATATCTGTGTACATGTATGTCTGTTTTTATGTATGTACTGATCTTCTACAGATCCCTGTGAGATAAACTTGAGTTCAGTTAAGGGGACATTATCATAATTCTTGTCTGAACACGCCGCACACACAAATGCATTCATACAGCTTCTGACCTGACCTGATGTCCTACTTCAGTCTGTACAGGCTAGTGCGGCTAACAGGGCTACTGTATTTCGTTCACAAGAAAGTCTCACCGAGAGCTTTGAAGAGCTGGGCGCCGGCGAACTTGCCATCAAACAACAGTGTGTTGTTTACGGGGTTGTAGGCACGGCACATACGGATTAGCAGGACATCCAGACACCCTGAAGAGGGCAACGAACAAAAGAGAACAAAGATAGATAGAGAGAGAGAGAGAGAGAGAGATATAGATAGATAGATAGATAGATAGATAGAGAGAGAGAGAGAGAGAGAGAGAGAGAGAGAGAGAGAGAGAGAGAGAGAGAGAGAGAGAGAGAGAGAGAGAGAGAGAGAGAGAGAGAGAGAGAGAGAGAGAGAGAGAGAGAGAGAGAGAGAGAGAGAGAGAGAGAGAGAGAGAGAGAGAGAGAGAGAGCACCAAATGCTCCGCCATGCATGGACACACACGCACACACACACAAAATTCCATATTGTCCAAAAGCAAATACAACAGATATAAAACATTTGAAATTTTAGAAAATCAATAGTAATAAAAGTATGACAAGGTTCGCGATAAAGATATTACCAGTGATTCAGCCAAAATATTTCAAAGATTTCACAGATGTATTTACAAGAATGGTAAATGGTAGTTATTTTTGTTTGCCGAAATGGTCAGTGGTTTCCCAAATGAGGGGTGAAATTGTTCCAATACAGACAATGATAACAAAGAGAACATAAAGAAGAAGAAAGCGGGGGAGAAGAAACACAAGAGGAGCTGTGGTTAGCAAAAAAAATTCATAACATTTTTTAAAACTTTTCTGGTTTAACCGGCACGAGACTCATCTTATCTTCTGTTATCTCCATTTCAGAATATCTAAAACATGTGCAATTGTGAGTGTTTGTGTATGCGTGTGCATGTGCATGAGAGTGAGACCGCAACGTGTAGGAAGAGCTGTACATTTGAGCTCTGTTTGGGAGGGCAGGGCCCCTGCCCTGTAGATGGACACTGACCTGCCTTCAGGAGGATGATCTGGTCGTTCTGACACAGGTCCATGAAGCCGGCGATCCTCTTGGCGTACTCCACCACGTACTGGATGGCGTTGGTGATGTGGAGTGAACACTGTTGCCACATCACCTCTGCAGACTGGGGCGAAACCACGGAGCGTTAGCACCCCGGCTACATGAGTGACCTCATCAGGGATGATCTCACACTCCAGCGCTGTAATGCTTATTTAAAAATGAACCAGTAAATTGGACAAAGATTAAATTTAGTGGTGAATTATCTCTGCTATGCTGAATCGTTCTCCTGCAATAGTGTAACCATTAGCTATTCTAGATATAACCTGACTATGGTTCATATCAAAAGATATTTGACTTTATCGATTAAAAGCGCCTTGTTATATGCACTTGCTTATAAGTTGCAGTGGATAAGGGACTGGCTAAATGTCTAAATGTAAATGAAGAATGAATACTGTATGGGCAGCTGCCCGTGTGAAGTAGCGCAGAGTGGTAGCGTGGCTCACCTGACTCTGGAAGGCGCGGGTCTCCTCGGGCGTGTAGGTGGCCCACGTGAGCCTCTTGAGCTCCTCGGTGCTGTACTGGCTCGTCTCCAGGTGGGACTTCACCACGCTCTGCGTGACACACTCTGCGGGGGGACAGAGCACACCTGCATTGAGCCCAGAACCTACCCGCTACCTTTACATGCTAAAGGATCAGGATCTTTATTTGCCATGTCACACACAGTTTTTACACAGGGCAATTGGAATGTATCTTTTAGCATACCTCTCCTAGATGCACACACACTATCAGAGAGGTCAGAGTGCAGGGTCAGGCATAGTACGGCGCCCCTGGAACAGTTTGGGGTTCAGTGCCTTGCTCAAGGGTACTTTGGCAGTGCCCCAGGAAGTGATATGGCACCCCTCCGGTTTCCAGTTCATTGTTCTTTCGTTGGGATTCCTGGGATTTGAACCAGGAACCCTCCGCTTGCCAGCCCATGTTGCTAACTACTGAGCCACTGCCGCCCAAAATGTATGCTGTATGGTTTTTGATTCAGGCAGTTATCCCGACTCAATGAGCTTAATTAGCTGTATACATGTTGGCTCACTCTTAAGATTTGACCACAGTAAAACATGTAATGTAGGAACAAAACCACAGACTTCTGCTGTCATTAATGAGCTTATCAAGAAATGTAGCTAAAATGTCAGATCACATAAATGGCTAGGCTAACTGACGAATTAAGAATATAAGTTGCCATGAAATATAGTAAGAGATAAGGCTCTCCTTCACGACCCTGGGCCGAAGTATTTCAAACAGTTATTTTGATGACTATATTTACAGTACCAGTCAAAAGTACACCTTCCACCTGGATTACGGCTAATCGGGCACTCCTTCATTCTTTAGCAAGATAACAACTCGAAACACACCTTGAAGTTGCGCCAGAACTATCTGGTGAAGGAGGAACATGAAGGACAACTCAAACTAATGATCTGGCCTGCCCAGTGTCCAGAACTCAATCCCATACAACTTTTATGGGAATAACTGGACAGAAGAGTCAAAGCAAAGCAACACACAAGTGTCTCTGGGAATTGCTGCAGGAGAGCTGGGAAGACATGTCAGGTGATTTCCTGCTGAAACGTAATAACCAAATGGCCTGTGTTTGTGAGGCTGTTATCACGGCGAAGGGTGGCTATTTTGAAGAATCCAAGATGACATTTTCAATTAAAATTTCTTGAACTTTGTTTTGATGTTCCTTTTTCTTATTGGTACATGTATTTTCTGTCATTTTCATGTATTTACAGAAACGTATACGGTTTAAAACATTGTCAATTATGAGATAAACCTAGTTTTCAGCAGGTGTGTCCAAACTTTTGACTGGTACTGTATATTTATATATTCAAAAATGAAATGCTAACCTTTCTCTTCCTGCTCTATAGGTGTGGTGTGCAGCTGTCTACAATTACGTCTGTTGTATTGTTGCTGTACCGACCTCTTAATCTAGCTGTGATTCTTCCTGCCATTTTTACATGCACTCTGGACAAGAGCATCTGCTAAATGTAAAAGATGTTAAATGCTGACGGCACGGGGCAGGCGCAGACTGGGACTAACCGATCTCCAGGAGGGAGCAGCCATCGGGCAGCGTGCTGAGGAGGGAGTGGGAGAAGAGGCCGGGCTCGTGAAGCATCTGGTACTCGTGCTTGATGTGCCCCCCGTCGCCAAAGTCCAGGCCGCTCTGCTCGGGCGAGCTCTGGGAGGAGGAGCCGCTCCCCGCGCTGCCCCCCAGCAGCTCCAGGCCGCAGTAGTCCCCTGCCCCCTCCGGGGTCAGCGGGAGGTCAAACAGCAGCCCCTCGGGCAGCGTGGTGATGTCGTCCAGGTCACTGAGGGCGGAGCTGGAGCCCCTGCTGTAGGTGCGGCCGTGGCCCCCGTCCCCGCAGCCCTCGTCCCGGGCCCCCAGCACGCCGATGCCCCCCCCGGCCAGCTCCTGGGACTGCTGGTGCTTCTGGACCTCGGCGTACAGGCTGTCCCGCTGCTTCTTGGACATGCGGCCGAACTTCACCGCTGCGGGGGGAAGGGAGGGGAAGGCAAATGATTGTAAGACTTTCAGGTTTCATAACATGCACACACATGCGTTCCAGTAATGTTGCGCCGGTGCTGGGCAAAACTGGAAACGAAGCACAATACAATCTTGTCTTGCCTACAAATTCTTGCCTAAAATGAGGACCACAACGGAGTCTTTTTATGTGCTATCGTCGATGATTATGTATGCACTGCTCTTGCTGTATGTATGTGTTTTTAATCATCTAATAAATTCATTAATTCATTTATTTTTTAAAAAAGAGAAAAAAAAGAAGACATCTTCAACTTATAATAATCAAAAATCCAAGCACTGCTATTGTGCTCCCAAGTGAGTTATTCAATAAATCATTTGGGAGCGTAATAGCAGTTTGCTGGCATGCTTTTCCCATTTTAAACAGTTACACACCATCATGTGCGCAAACAAGAGGTGAAGAGAAAGGCTAACGATGGCTCGCACCCACATGCAAATTTCACACTTCATTATGTCCATTAACAGTGCTCCCCCAGTGGCTGACTTCAGTAAATGGCGCCTAATGCGATCCCCTTCGTTAAACACCTAGAGACATCAGCCTGCCTCTGACGATCTGAGAGTGGGCTCTAACAACTGAAATTCACTGCCAGCTAACATTAGAAGAGTCAGTATTTTTCTGAATTCCACCTCAGAACTCAAAAATCATATAAAATATTATTAAATAATAAACTAAATTAAGCTAACGCTAACTACACTGGTAGCCGGTAGTTCTGGTACTCACCGTCACGGCTCATGCCCAGCGCCAGGCATTTCTGCAGCCGGCAGTGCTGGCAGCGGTTGCGGTTGGTGCGGTCGATGAGGCAGTTCCTCTGTCTAGAGCAGGAGTACATGGCGTTGTTCTGCTGGCTGCGTCGGAAGAAGCCCTAAACACCGAGCGAGCCCCAGAAAGAGAGAGAAAGAGAGAGAGAGAGACAAAGAGAGGGAGAGTGAGCTCAAGAGTGCGTGCTGTAAAAACCACCTTCTGCACTGAGAGAGGGAATGCACTACAGTGCATTAGTGTTATAAAGCCAGGGCAAAGAGCTTGTCTCTGAGATAAAAGGGGCCTAAGAAGATGGTCTGGAAATGGAAATCCACTCACCTTGCAGCCTTCACAGGTGATCACACCATAGTGGATTCCGGAGGACTTGTCCCCGCAGATCTTGCAGGGTATTACCTCAATTTGAGCTGAGGACAAAGAGAGACAGAGTGAGGGGGTGGTGAAGAGAGAGTTCAGTTCACTGAACAAAACAATGACTGTGAAACGACAGGTACAGGTAGCTGACAAAATAAAATGAAACACCAACGCGAAGTGTCTTAATAGGGTGTTGGGCCACTACGAGCAGCCAGAACAGCATCAATGCGCCTCGGCATATATTCTACAAGTGTCTTCCATGAGAAATTCCATCATTTGGTGTTTTGTCGATAGTGGTGGAAAACGATGTCTCAGGCGCCGTTCCAGAATCTTGCAGAAGTGCTCGATTGGGCTGAGATCAGGTGACTGAGACGGCCATGGGATGTGGTTTACATCATTGTCATACTTATCAAACCATTCAGTGACCACTTGTGCCCTGTGGATGGAGGCATTGTCACCCTGGAAGAGACAACCCTCATCAGGATGGAAATGCTTCACCATAGGATGAAGGTGATTTCCAGCAATTTAGTATAAAACTTCATATTCTGATCCAGGATCTGTTTCTTAGGGCAAAACGTCCCTATACCTGTGGAATCATGCATTTTTGCCACTGGATCCACTCTTTGTTCCAGTAAGAGACTATGAGAGTCTAGATTATTTGGCGTAGATGTGCTGGGAAACATGTTCATAGATTTTTGTAGCAAATGCAGAGATGGGGGTTCAAGGCTTCGATATTTTTAGATCATCCTGAAACAATGGAATATATTTATATTTGATTTAAATATTGATATATCTTTATATATCTGCTTATGTTTTTTTCATTACTAAAACAAATGAAGAACATGCTTATTATAGCAAGGGTGCTATGAATTATTATTATTATTATTATTATTAGTAGTAGTAGTAGTAGTAGTAGTAGTAGTAGTATATGGTAATGGTGGACCAATGTAAGCAAGCCACATTAAAACAGACACGAGACAGAGCAACACACATTCTGGAATGCTTAAGTGAGGTCATGTTTCAAGACTGGCTTTTCATGCACCTCTTGAAAAATGCATTTTGCATTTGCTTTATTTATCACAATGTGTCACAACATTATCCTGGGGAATGCTTCATGCTTCATTTAATCATAAGTGATTAAGTCATGTATATGAAGATAAAATATATATAACAGCAAGAAAACTACTAACAAATAATTAAGAAATGTCAAGCTTTAACAGGAAAACCCAAAAACGCGGGAAGAGATACCGACATCAAAATCAAACAAATCTGTGAGCAGCTCTCCAACTGGCAATTCTCCCTCAAGAACAAGCTGTTCTGTTCATTCTGCTGTTTGTCTAAATGGCAGGGTCTCTTGTGTCCCAGAATAGCAGGTAGATTGCATTAACAGGGAGCCCCAGGTTATAGAGTTTCAGCTGCTCGGTGGAAGTGTCAGGAAGAAAAACAAAAGAGCAGTTCTGTGCGGGTGGCTCTCCGAGCACAGATAAAATGGCAAACTCAGGAATGGCTCTAAATGGCTTGTCCTTTCACAGGCTTTGACTAGAGGCGGTGTTGAATGATTTTTTTTTTTTTCTTCTTCTTTTTTTTTTTTTTTTTAAACAGCAGTGCACTGTGACGTAAGGCGCTGTTACATAACATCTCATTTGCCGCCTCGGAATGAACCTCGCTTTTACAGCTAATCAGAAAACGGCTCACGCACGTAACCAATAACACAAGCAGAGCTGTGGGCTGAGAGGTGAGTCACTCAGAAACAATATAATGTTATATAATATAATTTATATCATAGGCTGCCTGTTTAGACAACAGTTATTTTCACAAACGTTGGCCCGTGAGAAGAATTCTTGTCCATAACGTCAGTTAAATATTTGGGAGCATGATATCTGTTGACCGGAATTCCCGCTGACCGACAAAAGGCCCAGCAGAGAAACAATGAAATATATAAATAAATGCTACAGAAAGAACGTCTCTATCCTTCCCTCTACCCCGGCCGGTCCCCCCTCCGGCCCCCACCCTGTCTGTGTTATATAACTGCCGTCTGGCCACATTCCATGAGCACTCTCATTCAAGGCAGGTCACCCTAGCAACGCAAAGACGAACCTCCCCCTTCCCTCCCATCCTCGCTCTCATTGGCTCCCGGGCGGACAACTTCATCTCCAACTCGCCACTTTGAGCATCACTCATCTGCACAGCAGAGTCAGGCTATGTGGTTGAGCTGTCCTACTGACACACTTTCCCATTGAGCAAGGGGCAGGCGGGTGGGTGGTGGCCTAGCGAGAACAATAATCTGATTTCCAATTTTTTTGTGTGATTTTAAGGTGGAACCATATGCACAGCGGAAAATAACTATATTTCACTCACAACTTACAGCTGACAAAGCAGAGAGCTTCCTGAGAGCTTCTGACAAAGTACCCTTTCTGGCTACAAAAACGTACACACGGATGGGCACCATTACGCACCCTCACATAACTGAAAATTTCATAATGAAATACAGTACACGTGAAAGTATTGATGCGGTAATTAAAGTACAGGAGAGAAGCGATGCGTCTCGCTACAGTGCACTATACAAGGTGCACGGTTACGCTGGCTCCCAGCTTTTGGCAGTATGTCAAGCATTTGACTGGAGTTTCAGCTGTCCCCAAGCACTCACATAAAACTATTTTTAATCCGGCCTTCTCGTGGAGAAAAGCCAAGAGCACAGCTACAAATGAGTCTGCGCAAACCTCGAGTTACATAAACCACTCAAGACTACATTTTTACATTTAAAGGTATACGAAGCTGTTTGATGTCTATGCACGAGACAGAGTGTTAGTAAACACAAGATAACGGAAGTGCCCGTAGTTCTTTCGACCATAGTCTTGCCTTGCCTGTTGACCGTTCACAACTGAGAGCGAGAAATATCAAGTGATTCTTTTTATAGAAAGGACATTCATGCGTAAATATATTTATTTCCTATACTGGTATTCTTGCATTCACTAATAAATGCAGAATCATACAATAGCTAGACCTGTTCAGCTGTGGCAAGTGTGCCCATCAGCCACTGCTTGGTTGTACCCATTACAACTGCAGAAACGTGTTGAGGTAGGCTTGTTACAGGTGATAGCTATCCTAGCAAACGCCATCCAGCTGTGCTCACCTGCCAAGGAGGAAAGATGCAATCTCTGCATCGGTGGTAACAAGCTGAGCTACTTTTAGCTCTTGAAATCTCGGATGTCCAATGTTTACACATTTTCTACATCTGTCTAAGTACTTTTGTGTTCAATGTTTCTTTTTTGGGGCTTTTAGGGTACATAGCTAGCTATTATTATTCTTTTCTTTGTCTTCTTCTAACATAAACTAAGTGGTGGACAGCAACAACTAGTGCCACATTAGCCGGTGTGGCTAATGGTTGTATTGCAGTTTGCATGCATTCCAGAACGATTGTTTTGGAAGTCACCTTCCATTGAGCGACGATGTCAAATCGCTTCGTATACCTTTGCACACATAATTATATTTTCGAATAATATATTGGTCACACTATGTCCAGCCTCATTACCAGCTGTAAGTGCGATAAAAGTGACAAGAATAAGACATAACAATATCATATCCTTTAATCTTTATTTTTCCCTATTCTTTTCTCCGCAATTTGGGCCTACCGAGTTACCGTTCCGCCACCCGGGCCAGGCCAATGCAAGCACCACTGCACCTGAAGGTGCCCCTGCAATTAACTCACCTGAGGGCTATTCTACTGCTGTGATCAGGAGAGGCCTACTGCACTAATGACACCTGGTTGCCTGTGGGCACCTGGTGTGTCTCTGGGAGGGACTAATGTAACCCAGGGAACTGTTGTTGACTTAAACTCGCCCTGCCCTAGGCAGAACA
Organism: Aldrovandia affinis; assembly: GCA_029706075.1. Classification (NCBI taxonomy): domain Eukaryota; kingdom Metazoa; phylum Chordata; class Actinopteri; order Notacanthiformes; family Halosauridae; genus Aldrovandia; species Aldrovandia affinis. The sequence goes on along the minus strand of JAINUG010000001.1, from coordinate 18,911,773 downwards.
AAACCGGGCTGAATCCCAGACTCAACCCTGCAACAGCGGGGCCCAGTCTGCGCTAGTAACGAGCACCACTATCAACTGCCATGTTCTCAGGGTCAGCCAAAGGACTGTCACTTCATTTGATGTCTCTGATAATCAAGATTTGGGGGATTTGTTCAATAACAAATGTGTCTAATCTCAATATAATATAACACGGTTGCTGCCCAAAGTGAACAATCGGCTAAACTAAATACCTCCACAGTTTTTGTATTCTGAACAAATTAAACATATTCTAGTCTGGTGATATGTTGCTCTGTTTTCCACCATAGGTTTTAATGTTGCATGAAGGCATGGCAAAAAAGGAAGAATATGTCCGAACACTTTAACTAGGAAAATAAAATACCTTACAGCAAACTTTGTGGAGAATGAAACCGTCAGGATATTCAGCCTTTATTAGGCGGTCGGTCTTGGCTGGTGTTCGGTAACAGCATACCATATCTGTCTGCTGAGGAATCCCTTCGTGACAGTCGGTGTACAGGGCTCACAGTGTCAGTGTGCACACAGCCGCTAAAGACTTTGTTCTCTTATATAACCCGGCCAATAGGTAAAGTCCAAAGTTCCTGTTTGCTTTGCACATTGCACTTAGGTAACATGCTGTATGGTTAACCTACACTGCGAATACTTTACGTGCAACCTATATTCCATGTGCACATTCGGGAAGAAGCTGCAGAGCCTCAGTTCAACTTCCCTAGTCAGAAGTGACCCCGCTCATTCACACGCCTTTTTTGGCTGAGCGCGGCAGGTTTTGTAGAGCACATCTCAGTCCTATCTCCCCATCGGGGTTACATAACGCTGCAGCGGTAGGATGTTTGGCGTTGTCTCCTCTCTTTAAAATGCACAGAAACATTAACACATTTTCTGAGGATTAAATACAGCCATGGGGTTGAAAGTCACAACTGAGGACAGTGGTTTGGAACTTAAAAGTAATAAATAGCAACAGAGAGTGCTAGTTACGTGTATATACGTATAATAACGACAACCCTTTCAAATATTATCTCATGAACGCTTTAATATCTACTCATTTAGCACACGCATTCCGTTTAGTGTATAGCTTTTCAATCGTTTCAGATGGCCATCAATGTGCCCTTTCCCTTTTTGTAAAATGTGATGCCGTTCACCGCAGGCATCTTTACAAAAGACCATCAGACTAGGCATCTGTTGAATACCTAACAAAAGCGTCTGCTAAATGGCACACATTACTGTTGGCGTGTTCCTGTCGTCTCTGATGGAACACTGCAAAGGGCCCAGACACCAGTCAGAGTTCCCAGCCAGTGGCTTGACCGCTCTCAGGTTTTCCATCATTCCTGGGTCTGTTCGCCTGCTGCCGTCATCCATAACACCACAATCAACTCCATACACAGGAGGAGCCCGCGGGGGCTTGAAGCTGACGTCTTACAGATCCACCCGGATTCAGCCCTCCGCCACAAGACGCGTCGCCACGGGCATTAAAAGGGACTCCAATGGAGAGAGAGACGACGAGGCCGCTCACCTGAGAGAGGCGACGGCGGCGCGGGTGAAGTGTGGATCGGTATTTACGCTTGAGCAGCGTCGCTCGCTGAAAGAGCGAATGTCTTCCAGAGGCAGCGTGGACATTCGCTGACAGGCCGAGTGGCCTTTGAGGTTGCCAGATAGCAGGTGCCAATGTGTCGTGACAGCTCTAGGATGCTCCCGGGGCCCTACACTGGCTGCGGCCTACAGTTCTGCACGTCACACTGGCTCTGTGTAGCTGACAGTTTCCTTTCCATTCATGACAGCGCCATTGTGAGTGTTTCACTTTTCAACTCATCCCCATTCAAATGAATAATAATACAGTTATATAGGGCTTTTCATCTCTTGGTGTCAAAGCGCTTTACAGTGAATTTGCAATTGACTAATTTCCAGCATCTCGCAAATGCACAGGGACCCTGAGACTCCCTACACTCAGGCCTGACCCAGCAGTCCTGGACAGGGTGTGGCTTTTTAACAATGGAAGGAGGCTCTCAGTGATCGATAAGTAACCTTTGGCTTCGGGACGTCCTGCTGAATGAAAAATAGGTAGCCTGGTTTCCACCCTCAGCACAACCAATACGGCTCCCGTGTCACAATGATGCCAGACTAAGCCTGGGCAAACACCATGCAACATCCATTACATAAATAAAATAACTATATTTATTATGATTATGAATATCTATATTGAACATTTATTTATAAACATTTGTACATGTGCAAAATGTTTTATTTTGTGCAAAATTCGACTTTAAACATCCCACTTAAATAATTGCGTTATGTCACATTTTACGTTCTATACAAAAAAAGGTAATGCTGTTAGTGACATAATCAACTGTAAAACAGGTAAAGGTAGCTCTGTCCAAATGGAAGTGATACAATTAATATATTTTATTTGATATAAGACATGTAAAGTAACACATTAACATTGCGTTATTTCATGTATTTAGTTTTTCATTAATGACCAAATAATATCAACAAGCTTCAAGTATACCGCCGTGACCGTGGCAGTATCAATGCACTTGACTGTTGCCGTGCAATTTCAAGGTGTGATTAAACTAGAAATCAACTTCGAACTTTGAAGTTTCGGTTTGACCGCATGCTGCCCGCCTTTGTGCCACCGAAAGCGCTGTTCTCGACACGCATGTGTTGAATGCCAGTTGCCATTATCAAAGTTTTCGGAGGTTCGTTTAAAGGGAGCTTATTAACTTTGATTGAAATAAATGCACGGCCTTTATTAACATCTTGGCCCGAACCAGTGCTCCCTCTCTTCCTAAACGCGGTGTAATCCTCAATGACAGAACTAGGTCAATGGAACAGCCAACATCTCCTTCTTCCTCACACGGCCGGCCATGCCGGGACGTTGCACACAACAATACGTGCAATACACGCGAATAATGCCTGCCTGCCTACCACAAAGGGACACGGACATGAAATCAGCAACTTCAAACGTGTTACAGTTATGGTCACTAAAACATACGCACTAACCAACTAAGATTTTAAAAATACAATTCCGAGAACATTGTAAAGTGTAAGAGTGTATATGTGTCTACCTATATGTAGCTATATACAATAAAGTTATATCTATGCATATTAAATCTTCATTAGTACCATTAACATTACCATTAGGATTATGTAATCACTTCAGTGTTTTTTCTAATGCTACTTCCCCCTCCCTCTCCTCCCCTCTCCCCCCTCCCCTTCACTCTCTTACATAACACCACAGCGATCAGGCTAACTAGTGACTGTATCAAAATACACAGTCAGTTTTTCCCTCAAGATCGTGCATACGAAGCCACTAAAAATCTGCGCCCAAGCACAGTGCGTGCAGCTGGCACGCGTTTGCATTTCTCTGGACCTGTTTGGTAAATGTTATGCAAAGGTTTTTACACAACATGCAAATCTGGGTATTGATCTCTATGTGGGTGGTTGTGTCTCCGAGCTTTTAATTGTCTACGCAGTATCCCGTTCACAGCAGGCTAAACTTTTCAAATTTATCAACAGTGTAGACTGAAGTCTACAAAAATCAAAATCTCACTGGCAAAAAACAATCCGCAATAATCCCTGCAGGCAATGCTTTAGCTATATGCGAACTACCAGTTCAGATGGATATCTACTTCAGTGGAAGCACTTCAGACACAAATTGAAAAAACTATTTCAGTAACGACAAAATCCTCTCAGTACACAATAAAGTTAAAACGCGCAATATTACCCGGACTTGTATATATAAACATTTAAACGCTTTTAAGGATTTCGCCTGTAATTATGTAATCAAACTTACCTCTCATTTTGCTGATATATTATCTTCGATTCATATAACTCCAAAGCATATAAAATAAATGGGCCACTGCAAATATTAAATATATTTTGTTTAGCTCCAAAAAGGAGCAATTGAAAAAAATGTAAATAACAAATCTTCATATGGTTTCAGATGTGTGCCCGTGAGTAAAATAAAAATGTCAATGACCATCAATAGTTAAAAAATAGGCTACTTTCTTCGTTTTTTCCGGCTGCCGGTTTTCTTCTATGAGTGCTAGTGTACACAGTGCATAATATGGTAGTCCGATCTCTCCACTCTTTCCCTGACTCTGCCTCTGTCTTTTTCGCTCCCTCTCTCTGTAACCTACTTTCAGCGCGTGGACTCTCACATGATCTCGCTCCACTGGCCCGCCTCGTGCCCGGGGCAGCGGCGCGCGCCCTCTCGCGCGCTTAAGGAGGATCTGGGATCTGAGTTTATGTGGGAAAGTGTGGCAGTGTGTCAGAATAACATTATCGTGGGAATTATTCCATGTCTGTGGACTGGGGTTTCATAATGTAAAATGCAATTAAAATGGAGCCTAACATTTGGATACTTTTTATTTAACTAGATAACATTCTTACTTCAGTGCTTAAGTTCTGTGTGCCTATGGGCCTATTAGCCATCCTCAAATTCATAAACAAATGTACTCTATTGAAAGAGGTTTTCTTTATTGGCAAACTAATAATAATAATAATATTATTATTATTATTATTATAAACCAGATTTGGTTTGACCATACATTTGATCAAATATATGGTCAAATATATTTACCAAGGCAAATACCACTGTTTAACATATATTTATGAGCATGTGCCTTTCATTTAAGTACAATATAATGAAAATATATTTTGAATACTTGCATACTTCCTTAAAAAAAGAAAGAATTTACAAAGGCAAAGCCAGGCACATGATCAAATGCATTTGTATCAAAAATGCAAATGATTTCTTAAAATATCATTTTTCACATTTATATGAATGCTTTCAGTAATTTGCATATCTGAAGTGAAATGGTAACATATTCTGGTCAGTATATTCACAAACACAAATCCACTGAAAAGCATTTAGCTCATAATGAGAAAATACATAATTCAGTACTTAAAACACCTGACTGTAGATATGTTGTGCAATGTTGGCAAAAATGGCTCTACATTCCCCCATCCATTTTGGGCTTGTTTTTGGCGAGGTTATGGCCGTCATAACATTACTCAATAGATACTCAACTGCTTCCAGATATCCCACCTCTCTTATGTAACCCATGGCAAAATTAATCATAAACACCCCCTAAAACAGGACAGACCCAAGATCAGTTCTAACGTGTTTAGCCATATTACTGAAAGACACTTTCACACAATTTGTTTACAGTTCCACATACATAACAAACATTTAATCCCCAAAAGTAACATCAGAAAGCGACAGTATTCCTACATATTTTAGTACACCTATTAATCAGGTAGTGAAAACATTTAAGCAAAAAAACAACACATGCAGTTAGCATAGCAAGCCTAAGAGAGATGAGACTGAGATGAAAATAATAACAACAATAATGAATTTATTAAGGCCCGGTTTGCCTGCCATCCCTTGTTATTTTAAAGTAATTATATAGTTCCATTTCCCCCCTCATTCCATTTGGTAAATTTCTTTATTTTTCTTATGCTTTGCCAACATAAGTGTATTCTTGCCATATCAATAACGCAAACTGGAACCTTGAACTTGAACCAGAGAGAGAGAGAGAGAGTATACAGGTATACAGGGTATACAGATGTGATCATGTTTTGGGTGTTCTGTTTGAACACACACCTTTAAATAACCATGCTAATTGTGATGCTGAGGGAAATGCAATGTTGCGCGTGTGGGTAAAACTAAGAACCTGTGATGTAATGCTTTTTTTTTGTTGGCAAACCGTAGTTATGAAATGAGGAGAAGAGAGATTAGAGGAAGTAGGTTAGTGAAGCAGTGCTGAGGCGAGCAGAGAATTCTACCACCCCTCTCTCCGTCCCCCTCCGTCCCCCCTCTCTCTTTTCTGCTGCCTCTCTTTGTTTCCCCTGGACTCTCTCCCTCGGTTTTACATTGCACCCTCTTCCTTTTCATTCTCTGTTGTCTATTTCTCTTGTTCTAACAGTACACTGCACCCCTCCTGTATTTGTTTTCTTCTTCCTTTATCTCCACCCCATTTTTTTACTTGTTTTTTCACACCTTCTCACTCCTCTCCTGTTACACGGCTCCCTCTTTTCTTTGATTGTTTTTGCGGCTCCACGAGAATGCCCTCAAGTCATTTTCATAACCTTCAATGATCATAACTACACACGAGTAACAGCAACAACAACTATGGCAGCTATTCTCACAATAGTGCTATGATTGAAGAGTGATGATTAATAGGTTATTATGTCCACACTGTCATCTGCTTTCTCCTCTATACACAGAGGAGTGTGCAGTGCACACTTTCTTTCACTCTTTGCGTCTCTCTGCTCTTCCTGTCTGCATGTTGCTTCCTCTTAAATTCTTTCTTTTTATCCTTGCCCCCCTCTGTTATTCCCTTATTATGCTTCTCTTTATCTCTCTCTCTCTCTCTCTCTCTCTCCTGTATTCAGAGGCTACGTCACTGACCCCCTGACCCAGAGTCTTATATAACCACTGAGTCTGCATTAGAGCGGGAGAGAAGGAGAAGAAAGGGGAAGGATGGGAGGAGCTTAACATCACTAAGAGGCACGTAGGCAGAAGCTTTACAGATAAAAAAGAACGGGGAGAGATAGAGAGAGAAGAGAGGAGTGTAGGAGGGAGAGAGGGTGGGAAAGAGAAAGAGAGGAACATACAAATCCGAAATACAGATTGATAGATTGGGGGAGAGGGCAGAGCAGAGGGAATGATTGACAAGAGGCATGCTCCAATAAAAGGCTATGAAGGTGGAGGCTATGGAAAAATAAGAACGCAAAAACTATTGCAGAGTTTCCCTCCTTCACCCTGCTGTGGAAAAAACACAATATCCCAGTGGGGATTATTTCAGGATCCTGCTTCGGGTAGAATAATCCCCCCCTCCCTCCCCACCTCAGTCCTCTGCCTCATCCTGCTAATCCCTCTTTCTTCTTCTCTCTCAAATACCCACTAATCCTTCAGCACTCTGCCTCTGCTTCTCTGTGGGCCCTGTAATCTATTTTGACCCCACCCATGGCCCTCCTCCCCAGCACCCACCAATAGGTCAGTGTGCCACACGGCAGCAACAGTGTACACACACACACACACACAGACACACACACACACTCATTCATTGCATCACTAAATGGCCTTCCTGCAGCACCTGCCATTCAAATCACCACGGTGTTTATGGTGATCAATTTCCTGATTTGACCCATTTTGATTCCATTTGATGGAAAATAACAAGGGTGGAGGGTAGAGGCGCGGGGGGGGGGGGTGGGGATATTGAAGTTGCTTCCGTGCCTCTTACGTCATTAGGCTGAGGGATGAGTCACTCTGGTCTGATTTTTTTTTTTTACCTCAATTGTGATTGTCCATGTTTGTCTATGTCAGGTTGTGTTGACAAGTTGTGAAACTAATTATGAAGACACAAATTTACAAGCAATATCTATCCCAATAACCACTGTTACTCAAGCACAAAGTGTTCACACTTTCGCAATGTGTAACTGCAAATGTATAATTCACAACCCTTTGGATCGATACTGTAATTATAATGGTCAGGTCTCAACTTCCTCTGGATCAAGCTGTGTGCTAAAAGGGGAAATATGTTGACACAAGACCAATCTGGACACTAATTAACCAATTAAAAATGACGGTAATGACATCTTCGGCCTCCCACAGGCTTATTTTAACATGGGTTGCTTCTTCTCTCTGTGATGAGCCATTAATCACCCAGGACTTCTAACGACAAGTCTGTTTTCTGCAGTTCCAGCTCAGTCTGGCTCAAAGGTTTAAGTCACCATTTATCATCTAATGAAATATATACAGTCTGTCACATGCTGTGAGTTAGGGAAACGGAAATTGAACATGGGTTGTGGGACATTAAAACGGAAATTTGAATGAGTTGGACAAACAGATTCCAAATTAGGGCAGTGAAATTAGATGTTTGGGGGGAAAAGGTGACACTGTCTATTTTGTAGAGGCTAACTGTGCAGGAGAACATCCAGCAGGGTAGGCTGTCCTAGAGAACTGCAAAACTCTAGGCCTCCCAGTCCTTATTAAACCACCAATATCCTCCCCGTTACAACCGTCCAGTATACTGGACATTCTCAATCTCAGATCAGCGGTAGAGCACCCAGGGCTGCTTGTACAGCTTGCTGAACACATAAGCTTTCCATTGTACAGCTGCTTTTTTAAGTCAAATAATGTTTGGTGTTAATATTTAGTTACATTTTTAAAATGGAAAAAAAGTTTGTAGAGTAATCTCAATATTTGGAATTAAAAACTTAAAACCTGTATTTTATGAGATATACCTGTTAATGTATAAATGTTCATTTGACGGTTTGTACTTATTAGTACCAGAAATAATGAAACAGAATTGTTCAATGTGTTTTGTTGGTGCAGTGTATATCAAAATGACTTTGGCATACACCGGCTTTAATGGGTGAACTTCCAAATGTCCAGCATACTGGATGCTTGATATTTTCCAACCTCCCCCAACAGATTAATATGATTGGTGTGTTTTGGTGTTTGATAAGCAGTAATAAACATGTCTCAAAATAAATAAATAAATGTATATGTCAAAAATGTTGGTCTCGGGATCGGGACCATTTTTTTTATCTACGTGAGAACTAACAATGTGATCTCGCGTCTAAGTGGTGCTGGCCTAGTTACCAGCAGGCCTGGGGCATTGTTATTAGCCTGCATGCTGATGAAGGGTCAGTCAGAAGTTATCGATAAAGCATTGGGGAGATTGTATACTGCATGTGTCCAAGCTGCTCTTGCAGCATGTTTATTTTGATCAAATGGTCGATCCCATCTAGCCATTGAGGTATGTGATCACTGTAGCTGTTGACAGGTACTAACTTTACATTTTTCACAGAAAGCATGGGTATGTTTATGCATAGGTAGGTATATATATTTAACTTTGTTGTGGTTTATTTATATTTTGGTATTTATACGCAATTTAATACTTATGTATTTATAGGGGTATAGGCCATTATGTTTCATTTATTTAGTTGCATTTTACATTTGATTTTATTATTTGTCTTTATTTATTCATAGTTAGGTATTTAAATGGAAGGTGTACTCACATTTACATTTACTGACTTTCGATAAAGTGAAGTCCTCAGTGATCATCATAATTCAGGGAAGTGGTAAATTTGTTCTCAATCGCCAACAACGCAAACGTGCTCAGTTTCTTTTCCTTCACTGTTGATCTCAGGTACATTTTAACGATTTTCAATAAGGAAAACAACCTTTCTCAGGAGCAATCTGCAATTTGTAATGCCAGATACATGCAAAGGCATATTTCCACGTTGGGGAATGCTTTGCGCAGGCCTAGCTCTCTGAGCTTCTTATACATGCCCATCACAGGTTGTTCACCCTTTACCACTGAGCTGAACTGGCAACTCTTTTTTTTGCATTTTGCTGCACCCAAAAGCATTGCTGAAAGGACACTGCTAACATAGCAAGCATGATCTGCACTGAACCGGAAAGACTTTTCACTTAAATTGCAAGGTGCTTACGTTGTGTATGACTTTCAAAAATAATAAATTGAAATAAAGTTTTAGATTGGAGTTTTTATCCGAAAATGTAAAAAAATATTTCAATATTTTATATTTTAATATCTTTTTTTAATCCCTCTGTCTGGTCCCCCCATTGGGAATTAGACACTAGGCACGTGCCTAGTTTGCCTATGCCTATATCTGGCCCTGATTGTTCGTACAAGGGGTACCTTGTCTCTGGATTAAGATAACGCCTGAAAAAAGTCTAATAACAGATTCTGTTGGAAAAATGTTTATTTAAAATCAATGCTGATGGGTTTTGAATTCTTCGCCAGAGGAGTTGCAATGCAGTTTTTCTGTAACGAAGGAGCTTTACCTCTGAAACGTGTCAGCATTGATTGTCAATAATTGTTTTGCTCTTGATTTTTTAAATTGTTATCTATGAAGGTACATTTTCTCCTGCTCTCTTTCAAGTCACAGCGTACATTTTCTTCTTCAAATTGTGATTGTGTGGCACAATGTAAATCCGGCCCTGAAAGTACACCTTAGCATGGTTCCATCAGTGGCATAGCAATCCATTTGTATAACACTCTTACAATCAATACGCGCACAGAACAACAGCGCGTACACACTCTGCATCCCTAAAGGACCAAGGTTGAGGGTGCAGAGAGCAGAATGTTCTTTTCTGTTTACTTCGCTGTTTGCATCTCCAAACTCAATGGCAGTTTTCCTTTGTTCCTTTGTTCCTCCTTTTGTCTGGCTGTGTCTGTTCTCCCTCACTGCCTCACTGTTGACTCATGCTTTATTTTCCTCGTTGTTTGCTGCCTGCTGTCGTATATCTCTGCCACTGCTCTGCTTTACTATCCTCAGTGTGTAAAAATGCTGCATATTTAAGATTTTTGTTTAGCCAAGACCCGCTATGTTCTCTGCGTTCTTATCAATGAAATGTCCAATTCCAAAAGTGTAGGCCGCACCACTAAAATCTGAGCAAGCGACTGTTGGAACCCTGGGTTCTCTAGAGTCTAGACGATGCATTTTATGTCTTTCTAAAGCAAATATGGGCAAATATGACTGCCTGAGCCCTGCACCCACTTTAGGAGGAAATCCATTTTCTGTAACCAAGCCATTTAAAATGTAAACTAACATATGCTATTAGTTGTTATCAGCTTATTAGTTCGCTTATTTGTTAGGGACAAGTACCATTAAACATTGATACAATGCTGAAGCATTACTTGATGCATCATGTATGTGTTTATTGCCAGAGCAAATTTCCAACACCAGTCCTTTATTGGGCATGTCAATGGCAAGTGTTTACAGATGTACACACACACAAATATAGAGGTATAGCCAAAATAAAGGAAACACTTGTGTAAATGAAGGGTTCTGGTGGCTCTGTTATGATGTAGGATGCATCTTCCTGGCATTTTCCACTCAACCCCTTAGAGGGAAAGGTAAATGCCAATAAATACAAAGCCATTCTGACTGATCGCCATCATCCTATGATGAAGCATTTCTATCCTGATGGGATTGGTCTCTTCCAGGATGACAATGACCCATTCACAGGGAACGAGCAGTCACTGAATGGTTTTTTGAGCATGAAAATGATGTAAACCATATGCTATGGTTGTCTCAGTTACCAGATCTCAACTCAATTGAACATTTATGGGAGATTCTGTAACAACACCTGAGAGTGTTTTCCACCACCATCAACAGAACAACAAATGATGGAATTTCTCATGGAAGGATGGTTTTGCATCCCTCCAATAGAGTTGCAGACACTTGTAGAATCTATGCCAAGGCACCATGAAGCTGTTCAGGCAGTTTGTGGTGGCTGAATGCCCTATTAAGACACTTTATGCTGGTGTTTCCTTTATTTTGTCAGTTATCTGTATATATATATACACGTATACAGTATATACATATATAATTTCCAGATTTATCCCAACCTCAAGCCCTCTCTTGACCCACCAGTGGATCCCGACCCACAGTTTGAGAACCACCGATACAGAGGAAGACAGATGGCCAGCTGAAATTCTGGTCATGAGGCGGCCGAGCAGCGAACTTAAAAATCCTCTGAGCAATCAGGGGGGCGAAAATCAGAGAGGGGTCAAGTTCCAAAGTGGAAGCCGATTAAGCCGTCAGTGGCGAACGAGAGACGAAGGGTAGGGGCAAGGCAGGTGTCTGATGACAATCTGTCAAACAAAGCAACCTGGCAAAACGAAGGGAAGGGCCACATGTATATTTTGCACATTAAGCCACTTTCATCTTATTCGTGGCCCAATAATGTTAATAAGCACATACCGAAACATACAAACTATACTGTTAAGGCTCATTGTCCTCAGCTCACTGATTGCTATGTCTCCAGAGCACCCTACTCTGACTCACTGCTGGGTGGGTTCTCTCTACACACCTCAAACACGCTGTACACGCCCGTTTAAGAATGCAGCAACATACCATATGTAATCACTTCCTTTGTTCTTTTTTATATTACAATTAGATATAGATATAGATTAGATATAGAGCAAATATGTATTTTATATGTACACACATTAAACAATTTTTTTTTAAATAAACTGAAAAGAAGAAAACTACCATGCTGGCCACAGGGCCTCTGATTGAGCTGGCTGAGGTCGGGCATCACGTCTTCCTCCTCCTGCAACAACCTGGAGAAGCATCCTGGAAAGGTGGTAAGAGGATGGGGGGACTCGTTGTATGCAGACGTGCCTATTTGTTTTATTTTCTCTTTTTGGCTTTGTTTTGCCTAACGTTACAATATACTCATTGCACAACATAAACCAGGTCAGGGCCTTATTTTATGCCATCAGGTTTCCTAGCTGTAAGCAGACTGCAGTCTGTCTTGAAGTAGATAGTTAGCTAGGAGGGTGTGGCCAGGTACACACGGCACCTGAGAATTGTGAGGTATAAAAAATAAAATAAAACTGATACACTTTTACAGTGGCACACTAGCTCTGACGGAGTTATCAACACTGACATATTGACACTCTGATACAATCACACTTGCCCTTGCACACTCTGACTAACGTACGGATACATTCTCACTGATAAACTCACACTGACACACTGATACACTGATAAACTCACACTGACACACCGATCCTCTCGCTCTCTCTCGTTGACTTGCATACAGTCACTGAAGTACATGTAGACACATTCAATTTAATTTGGTGATGCACGCAGGCAAACATGCACATGCCCAGAAAGGCAAAAAAATAAAAAGTAAAATAAAATGAGGTCTTGAAGGAAGGGATAGAAAACAAACTAAACAGGAAGATTAAAAAGAGAAAGTTGAGGAGAGCTAATGGAAAGTAGGATTAAGCAATGGGTTGAAAAAGGAAATATAAGACAGGCTTGTTCCACGGTTCATATCATACCGAGCATCTCTCCCCCCTCCCCCTTTCCTCCACCCTTCATTCTGTTCTCCCTCTGCCTTTTCTCTGGCCTGGTGGCCTAATTCTACCACCACTTCACCACAGGTATACATACACACACACACAAACATACACACAAACAGTCTGTCTGCTCTGATCTCGTGCGCTAACTATGATTGCTCCTACCATGTATTAATGCACATCTTGTAAGTCGCTCTGGATAAGAGCGTCTGCTAAATGCTTAAAATGTCAAATGTAAATGCACAAACAAAAACACACACACACACACATGCACAGAAACACACACACACACACACACACACACACACACATACATACATGCACACAAGCACACACACATGCATACACGCACACAAACACACACTCACATGTATTTATTATTTTATTATTCATTTAACCTTTATTTAAACAGGGTAATCACTTGAGACCGAAGTCTGTTTTCCAAGCGAGCCCTGTGTACAAGCACAGAACAGAATGAAATACAACAAGAATAATAAAACGAAAGATACCAATGAGTAAAACAGTCAATGAAAATAATAGTACACGCCTGATGAGATTCAATCATAAAATAAAACAAATTAGCATACATAAAGGGTAGTTACATATAACAAGTACAGACATGTACGAGTAGGTCTTTGACAAGCATTTTAAAATGATCAACTGGCACCAACATTTCCAATTGAAGGGATAGTTGGACATTATTCCACAACAGAGGCATAGGCGCCGATCCCGTGGGTGCTCCGGGGCCCGAGCACCCACGGAGAAGGCCGAGCACCCACGGGGAAAATTATGCACGGAGCCAAATTTACATTGATTTGATAGCAAACTCCACCTAGCATACGCTGCGCGGCAGAAACATAAATCGGCGCCTATGAACAGAGGTGCATATTAACTGAAAGCAGACTTTCCAAAATTAGTGGCAATGAATGGTACATTAAGTGCGATACATTATTGACTACGGATGGAATAACTATATTTTTCAGCAGAGAGCAGAGATATTGAGGCAACTTCTAAAGTAGAGTTTTGTATATGAAAAATAGACAATGTTGGTTTCTCCTAGTAACTGTCTGTACTATATATCCTTCTACATCAACTCACTGAGTTCACTTCACATTCAATCTCAGATCCACACCTTTCTCTTTATATGCATCTAGACCTATATCTGTTTCTCCCAGGACAGTGTTGACTCATGGATATTTCCCCCCCGCCCCATCTCAGCCATTGAACCCTTAAGTTCTGTCAAAGTCACTGTCTGCCTCATGGTGGTTTCCCTAGCCACCCCTATTCCCTAGGGATAGCCTGATCTAGACAGCGTCCGGGGGGTACGACACACCTACCCACTTCTTAATGATGGACGTGACTATGCTCAATGGAATATTCTTGGTCACCATGGTTAGATCTTTGCACATCACATAGTCAACACCATGCCTACATTCAAGCATGTTAGCAGCAAGATTTAAAATGTCAAGATATCAGGTTTATTATCCTTCAAAGAAGGATATATGTCTCCACGTCTCAACATAAACAATACAGATATACAAGCGCTTTACAACAAAAAAGATTACCAAGATAAAGTTAAGCGGCTTTGTTGAGATTTTGGATAGCTGTAGGAATGAAGCTCTTGGCCATACATGTTGTCTTGTTATGGGATGTTATTAGAGTCAACATAGTCAACTCTCGGTCCTACGGCCACAGTGGCTGCAGGTATTTGCTCTAACTAATCAACTGGAACACCTGATATCAATTAGCTCACCTCTTAAACCGAGGGGGCATACTAATCAGTGATATCAGGTGTAGCTGGTGCTCGGCTGGAACAAATATCTGCAGCCAATGTAGCCCTCAGGACTGAGAGTAGAATCCCTACAGGTAACTGCCAAAATAAAGGAAACATAAAGTGTCTTAGCATAGGCTGTACTGTTTTTATCTTGTATCTGCTGATGGTTGTTTTTACCTTTCCTGTACAGCATCCTTGTGTTCAGAAAGGTGCAATACAAAACAAATGTATTATTATTTTATTATTATTATTATTACTACTATGAATAAAACCTGCTAGCCTGCTAAAGACCTAAGACTGGAATGGAAAGTCACCTGTCATCAAGATAAAGACCCAAAGCTCAAGGCCAAAGCCACACTGGAGTGGCTTAACAAAGTGATGCCATTGAGTGGTATAGCCAAAGTTCTGACTTGAATCCAAGACTTTGCTGTCCATCAACGATTCCCAACCAACTTGACAGAGCTTGAGCATATTTGCCAAGAAGGGTGAAATGGTACCTTTCCATTGCCCAAAGTTGGTAGAGAGTTATTCAAAAATACTTGTAGCTGTAATTGCTGCCAAAGGCACTTCCATCTAGTATTGACTCAGGAGGGTGAATACTCATGCAATCAATATATTTGGATTTTTCTGTGCAGTATTTCCTGATATGTAACCCAGTTCAACCATAAAAATGTTTGGTTTCAGCATTCAAGCTTTGAGTCAAATAAAAACTTTAATTTTAATAATCTACATTTTTTACAAATATGGCAACATTTATTGTTGTTTCTGTTTAAATTATTTTTGTTTTTTATATATATATATATATATATATATATACATAGGTAAATGACAAGTGGAGATGGAATTAATGTTCTGTTCTCTTCTGCTATTGTTCCATTGTTCTATTGTATACATCTTCAGGACTGACAACAAAATAAGCATGACAGAAGTACTATTTCATGCTGCCATTTTTGATTTATTTTGACTCTGTCTCTCAATTATGGTGTCATTCTCAATGTGCTTGAATGTCTTAACATGAATGTGTTGCCAAAGCAGTTAACAACATCAAAAAGAGATTGCTATTAATAACTCTGGACTAATTCTGATTGACAATCCTATATATGTCCTCTCCTTTCTGTGCCGGGTCCGAGTGTCTATACACTGCAGGCTGTATGTAAATGTAAACATTGTACATTAAAGTCTTTGAATCCTTGCTACAGAGCAATAATAAAAATATAACTATGTATATCTATAATATATTTCTTCCCTCTATATATATATATATATATATTTGTATTTATTTATTTTTTAAATCAAAGTTAATCAAAATAACGGCATCCTCTGCCCCTTCATATTCACATTTATGATGTAACCACTCGATATCTTGGAAGCTTTGTTATTTCATCGACAACGTATTCATTTTATTGAGAAAAGAATGCAGTGCTTGTGTGCCCTTCATAATTAATGTGAAGTCTCTTCGCTTCCCTCTTTCAATCTTTTTGTTTTTACCATTTATATCATCGGAAGGCACAAATGTCTGTATTATTGTGTAACATTATCATTTAAACAAACAATGCAGAATGCATCTAGCTATAATATATACATATATATATACATATATATATATGCAGAGTATATATGTATGGAATGGCTTCTGTATTGATGCGTCTTCACCCTCCCTTGATTATGTTCACACTAAACTCCATAGAGTCGCCTGAACACCAGGCAAGGGAATTTGCAGCAGTTGGATTTAAAGCCAGCGATATAAAGGCATCCTGTGTTCACCCGGAAGACAAAAACAGGGGGAAAACAAAGACCCCTGTGGGAGCACAGCGATATGTACTCTAGGGTAACAGGGTAGACCGGAGTTCCTCAAATCACGGTCCCCCTGGGCCGAGCACTGCTGTTTTCCCACCCTCCCTTTACCTGGGAGTCAGGTGTGAAGACGCTCTGGCCAATCAATTGCATGAATTGTTCAATTAACTACCTGAGAGAAAGGAAAACCAGGACCAAGTTTGAACTTGTGGGCCAGATTTGGGGAACCCTGGGGTGGACCCTTTGACTAAAACCTTAGCAACTGTGCAGAACAGTGGAAATTGGGATTTTAGGGAGGGAGCAAAATGGCAAAACACAGCACATTCATTGCATTGAAGCTCAAGGTGTGTCGCATTGAGTAAACACCAAGATTAAACTCTATTCATATGTGAACAAGTACAAGTACCTTTAGGCTTTTCTTTTTTTCACGGGAAACCATATATCATACATAACCTGCCGCCAGAACCTTGCAATGTATCGCATTGTATTGCTAATCAGCGCATTATTGTCGCATGCCTCTTCCTGATTTAATTCAACCCGCCCAGCTCTGTTCCTGTGGAACCCTTTGCCAAGTGTCAATCAGGGACTCAGCCTCTTTAGACAGTTTTCAATCTTTCCCAGAGCCCCACCTCTTAGCCTGTCAGTTGAGTCCTGCTTGTAAAGTGCCTCAAGGCACAACAGGGAGTAAATATGTAATTTAAGCCCATATTGTGTGCATTGTACAGCATTGTATTATATCCCCTTTATAGTTTTACTGAGAAAGTAAAGCAAAGAAAAAAGCAAAAACAACAATACGCCATTCAGATTACGCAATGAGAATTAATTAATGCAGAATGACAGAATGTGTATAGGCATTTGATGTCACACATGCAGGAAGCATCAGTTTCAAGTCATTTTACATAGGATTTGATTTTAAGCTGTTGGAGAAATACCATTATTTTTTTTTGATTATGCAAATTAATAGTATTCACAATTTTGAGTGAAAAAAAATAATTGTACATCTAAATCTCAAATGCTGTAAGTCTATGATATTGTCATTTTCTAAATATGATATTCGTACTGAAAGTAAGGTACAAAAATCGAAGGCTGAGATCGATAAACTCTCATCAAGCATTTTCAAGCAACAGTCAGGTCAGATGATGCAGACTTGAGCTCATGTCTATGTTGGTTTGTATGTGAAGCTAGAGTTGAGCTCATGGCTGTGTTAGTTTGTATGTGAAGCTAGAGTTGAGCTCATGGCTGTGTTAGTTTGTATGTGAAGCTTGAGTTGAGCTCATGGCTGTGTTAGTTTGTATGTGAAGCTAGAGTTGAGCTCATGGCTGTGTTAGTTTGTATGTGAAGCTAGAGTTGAGCTCATGGCTGTGTTAGTTTGTATGTGGAGCTAGAGTTGAGCTCATGGCTGTGTTAGTTTGTATGTGAAGCTAGAGTTGAGCTCATGGCTGTGTTAGTTTGTATGTGGAGCTTGAGTTGAGCTCATGTCTATGTTAGTTTGTATGTGGAGCTAGAGTTGAGCTCATGTCTATGTTGGTTTGTATGTGAAGCTAGAGTTGAGCTCATGGCTGTGTTAGTTTGTATGTGGAGCTTGAGTTGAGCTCGTGCCCGTGTTTGTTTGGTTTGCATGTAGAAAGTCAGGCCTGTGCTGTGGGGCTGGAAACAGGAGACAGCTCGTAAAGACACCCTGCACTGCGTCACAGTGGAAAACAGTGAAATGGAGTGGAAGTGTGGTCTAACACGCGGGGGGGCAGGCGGGGGGTCCATGGTGACCTAGTTACCGTGCTGCACCAGGAAAAACCGATCACACTGAACCAGGAATAACAAAAAGAGATGAGCTGTGTGTATATGCACAAGCACACACACAAACACATACAAACAGAAATGCACACAAACACAAAAGAGTCACACACATGCATGCACACACACATACACATATACACACACACAGACACACACACACACAAAAAGAGTCACACACATACATGCATATCCACATATACACACAAATTCGCACACACACACACACACACACATATATATATAAAAACTGGCACACACACAGAATTTGAAGCTGGTTGTGGACCTACCTATGGCGTTGGAAAAAAATTGACCTCTGAAAATGAACTTATCCTATACACTTCTACCAAGAAATGTCTTTTTGGTACTGCAAATTTAGAAAAATTGTGCATTGACTTTCAAACTTCCAATTATTACAAGATCAAGATTGTCAAGATTGTCACCTCATTGTCAGGCCCATAAAATATGTCCAGTAACCTGATTGTCAGGCCCGTAATATGTGTCTTGTAACTCTGTCCAGAATACAAAGAAATGCTAATGTTAAGAGACGTGATTTTGATACGACACACGAAGTGCGAAGAGAAAGAGCTTCTCCTGCCCTTGGTTTTTCTTTTTGTTGCACCACGAGCATTAGCATTATAGACCATGGCAGCGTGAGTAGAATGCTCACAAACATTTCACAATTATGTAACAACGTAGTAATTTAGTAATTATTCAGTGTCCTTTTGCACAAACCTTACCCAAGCAGCTCTATAATGCATGAGGATTGCCAGAATGTGGATCAGGTAACAGCCCAGTTTATTTCCGTCTTTGTGATCCTGTAGTTGGTCTTAGAGATCCGCTATGGACACAGAGGATAATTTTGTATTCCGCAAAATTGATTACACAGTATATACATATATTGAATAATTAATATTATCTCAAATAAAAACATATTATATTCAACACCTCCCCCCCTTTAATCATGAAATTAGTTATTAAAAATATATTTTTTTATTATATATTATATATAATTTTATATATATATATATAAATATATATCAATAAATCATTATAGACTGGTAATCCCTTTTTTTCCATTTGAAGTAGCAAATTTCAGGGGTACAAAGAATTTAAGCAACACTTCAGTGAAGATAATGGAGTCGTTTTAATAAACCTGGTGCATAAAATCACTGCCCTTTAATAAATGAAGAGATTACTGCTGTATTTCCCGTCAATGATCCCCCCCTCCCCCATTATGAGATCGCTGGAGCCCAGGAGGGGGGTGGTGGTGGTGGGGGCTCTATAAAAAGCAACTCCTCATCCCTCCATACTGTAAAATCTCTCAGAGATGAAGGATTTACTGAGGATACCCAATGGCCCTAATCTAAATACCTCTCTCCACTTCTCCCTGACACCTGTGGCTAGCTCTTTCTCTCTCACCTCGCTTTCTCTCCGTCTCCTCAGGTACACCTCTCAAAAGGTACGCGCAGCGACCGTCACGTTAACATTGCCTAGATATACGTATTGCTCAACATACTGTCCTTCTGGATAACCATGGCGACACACCATGTGACAGATGTTAAGTCCTTCCAGGGCCTCAGTGATCTGTGTGAGTAATGGCATATTAACGCTGAATTGTTATTACTGGGCAGCTGAATAAGGACTTGTGGGCTAACGATAAAGCCTGAGACGGGGGCCTGATGAGTGTCGAGGCTCAACAAAGCCAACAAACAGCCGAGGGATTATGGGTAACTGAATTTACATTCTCAGCTGGCTCTAAAGGTTCATTGTCTTTTTATCTTCCATAGCATGTGCTCTTTAAAAAAGGCATAGAGGTGTTGAAACACAGCCCTGGTTGTACATTAAGTCTGTGACACCGGTGAGTGAACTGCGTTCGGCAAAGTAGGTCAGGCACACAAACAAAGACGAGTGGCAGAGAGAGAGAACTCTTTAAAAAAAAAAATCTCAGATTCAAAGTAAGCCTTCACCTTTTCAGATAAAAATTGTGATTTATCATATTACCGTGCAATGAATAATATAATACAATATACATAATGCAGATATGAAGGCTCTGTAAACGTAAGGCCCTAAAATATCTATGCCTATTTTTTTTAAAAGAACTACTGTAGATACATCTTATTTGAATGTAATTTGAATAAATAATGTATATAGTATTCATATGTGCATGTCTTAAATGCTGTGATAACATTTAACAGCTGAGGTTACATAACGTTTTAATAATAAGATAAGTATGAAACATGCTCACACTGTGGCGTGAGGAAAAGAGCAGTCAAACCAAAATATAAATATTTATGTGAAGCGGTCCAAGCTCTCAACAGAGAGCCGAGAGCCATCTCAACGGCTCTGATCACGATTCCCAGAATTCCCTGCACAGACACCAGCTTGTTATGTCACCAGCCTATAATGGCTTGTAAAGGCATGGAGTGGTATTTTCTGCTAGTATCTCAAATGCAATCAAAGTGAAAATACTTTACACAAGTATTGCCTTTCAACATGCAAGTCGTGTGTTAAATACAAAGCCAATCATAAAAAAGTTATTTGTCAAGGTCAAAACCCAGTGTTAAACAGGATGTACTGAGCATGCAACAAATCCATGTACCCGGATTCATTGAATTCATCATTACACAACTTGGTTTGGTGCAGACCTGGGTCAAATAATTATATACTATTTAATTCTCATTTAAAGACACCAGTAAGATTTATGCAGATTACTGACAACCTAAACATTTATTTCCACCAATACTCGGAACAGAACTCTTCTTTCAGGTGATTGTGTATGTTTTGATTCATTTAGTTTAGAGGTTTGGTCTCGTTGAAAAATTCTGAGGGATCTGCAGGAGTGCTTCCAAATTTGACCAGCATCCAAAGAGTTAAAGTATTTAAAATACATATTTGACCAAGGTCTGTTCCCCCTCCCCCCCATTGTTCACAGGAGCACGGCCTTGAAGTGAGACTGGCTACCTTCAAATAGAATCTCAGGGAGGCAAACAGGCTTTCTGTATCTACGAATATAGATTCCTAAAATCTATTTCAGATCCTGGCTCTCCTTTAAAAAAAATATATTCACATGTTAGTAGGGGGCACTCCTATCTGGAAGGTGCTTTCATGCTTGAGATTCACACTGAGAGGCTGCTGTACCAGGGACAACACTAACTCCCCCAGACCTCTGAAACATGGGAGATTATTTGCAGCAAAGAGGAACATGGGATTAGTAATCCCCTGTCAATCAATCTCACTAATGCTTACATCACTAAGAGAGATCAGGCGTGTGTTATGAAACATTAAGCTGTGTACAAAGACACACACATACACACGCACACATGGACGAGCGGGCGCTCGTGCGTGCGCAGGCACACGCACACACGGGTATGCATATTCCACTTGTGACCCATTTGTTACACCTGTATACTGTATAGTATACAGGTTGTGCCTTGTTAGTTATAATTATGTACTCCATTTAAACCTATTAATGTCAATATTTCCTTAACCAATACATAATTATACACCAAATAAACCACAATGTAACCAACACTACAATTGACAGTAAGGACAGAACAGAATACTTTTCTTTAATATGAGCCTGAGTTCTCTGGAGACTGTAACTAAAGAAGACACCATTATTTTTGTGCTCCACATCTCTACTGAGAATATAGCAAATACAGTTGTGCAGATGCACAATTCAGCCTATAGTTGTATTTGTTTTTCAACATGTATTTTTAGGTACCAATTTGATATTCGGCATATGTTCATAACATTGAGCAGGGCTATTTGACTCTAGGCCTCGAGGGCCACACTGTCTGCAGGTATTTGCTCCAAAATGCACTACACTAATTAGCTTACCTTCTTGGTTCAGGAGATGAGCTAATTAGTGAAATCAGGTGGAGTAGTGCATGGTTGGAGCAAATACCTGCAGACACTGCAGCCCTCGAGGCCCGGAGTTGAATGCCATAGAGTGCTCTGTGGTCTATCATGTACCTATAATGAAGTGTGACATAAACCAGGGGGCCTGGAGGGCCGCAGGGTACGCTGGTTTTTGTTTTCACCTTACAATCAGTAACCAACTTAGACCCGTGAAACCAGATGAGGTGAGTTAACTGTGTAATCAACTGCTTTAATTGATCAATTAAGTGCTGGGTCATCATATTACACTGCCATCCTTACCTGTATTATTGTAGCACAGGGGAAGGGAACCCTGTTCCTGGGGAGCTGCAGGTATGCTGGATTTTGTTCCAATCCATAATTAATTAAGGTGATTGAAAACAAGCCTTCTTTTAGTTTTGTGTTTGAGTTAACTAGACTGTTTGGCACATTGGAATTTGCCTTCACAAACAGATGCTAGGTCTCGGTGACCAGGGACCGTAAAGACAAAGAGTGCTGATCTAGGATCAGTTTAGCCTTTTAGTTCATAATGGATATGGTTAGGATATGGACAGGGGAAACCTGATCCTAGATCAGCACTCCTACTCTTAGAATCTTTGTGCATATGGCCCCAGGTGTCTGCACTACTGACTACCAATGTGATTTTAACCTGTAAATCAGTCAGTCAATTAATCAATGAATTAATCAGTCATTCAGTCAAGAGTGTGCAATGTCCCCACCTTTGCAGACTACAGTTCAATTAGCATCTCATTAGATGCTGGAAATAGCTATTTCATCTGGAAATTAAAACCAGCATACACCAGGGTCCCAAGGACCAAGTTTGTTTTACCCCTGTTTTAAAGGTTAGAAAACTGGGCTTTCAAGGTGGTTCAAATCCAACAAGGGACACTCTGGCTGGACACAAACTGCTTCACTAACAGCTGTATAAATGGATGATGTGTCAAAGATTCAAGCAAGCTACCCTGGACACGTATCTGCTTGTCAAACAGCTAAAGCAGAGGTCTCAAACTCTGTACCATAGAGGGCCCTGTGTATGCAGGCTTTAATTCCAACCAATTACTGCTGCCTTAATTGGAACTACTCATTCAGCCATATGCACGTACCTCTGTGCAAGTTGAAGCATAGAATACAGGCAAAATTGTTAATTAGATAACAAAAATAACTCATTTCACTTGATATGCATTATGTGCAAGTCAACAGGATCATTTAGTAAATAATGGAACAAATCATCTAATCAATAGCGGAGGGTGGAGTAAAATACTGGACATGGCCCTCCATGGCACCGAGTTTGAGACCACTGCACCAAGGTGTCGCCCGATTCTGGATATGTCCAAGATGTGTTCTCTTGACCAAAAGCTCACAGGGACTCTTCTCTTCAGCTTCAGGTGAAATTCTGATGAAGTACAACTACTAGTTTCATTATTTCCAGATGAACAAGGTTGATGGAAATGTGTTTTGGCTCATTAGCAGCAGCTACAGATGAACAACACACAACAGTTGAGACAAATTAAACATGAAATACTTAGAGTGCAAGGACAAAGGACATCTGGACAATACGTATAAAAAATACAGTATTATTTTGTTTTCCACTGTGGTTTGTCCTCTGACAGTCTTCTGTGGTGATTGCATTATGTGTGCTGCCAATTTATGTTCGCTTCATAGTAGTGAAGGATGTGCCATTCACAAATGCTGCTGATGGTCATATCTACATGGAGGACATCCTATGGGCCTCTGACGCATCCTCCATGACTCACTCATAGGCCCATCTCCACTGGGAACTATAACCATAACCATTATAATAACTATAAACTATAAATCGTTCACTGGCGTCCACGCCAATAACATTTTATTGTTGTACTCACCTGTCAATCAACATAAACGTGCTTCCCGTGGGTACAGACAGTGCCTAACAATGATTGGTTGGACATGTTTTATTGATGTAAATGTGATCTAAAAACTGCTCTGAGAGTGATCTGAACGTTGTCGCTCGCTGCAGCTCATTTTTATAGTTATCTTTGTTGTGTAGACGGTTTCATTCATTTGAATTTGCGTAATTTCCTTAATTTCATTTTTATCGTCATAGGCTCCAATGGAGGTGGGCCTCAAGATTTTATGCTTGCTGTTTCTCTTTATAAACAAAACATAACTGCAATCTGCCCCCACAAATCTTTTTTATTTTCAAGGCAAATCAAAATGATTTTCTTCAGGGCTTTGGTTCTGGTCATCTGTCAAACTGCTGAAGGCAAGTTGCATTCTGGGCTGAGATTCCCACGGAAACAGAAAACATGACACGAGGTAACATGAAACCCATAGACGTGTTGCAGAGTTGTAATCAAACCTGATGAATGTTCTGGCAAGGATGTGGCCCCAAGCCTTTTTGGCAAGCTGTTGGGGCCTGACAGGGCTGACAATAGGGAGTGGAGGGGTGGGGGTGCGGGTGCGGTGGGGTGTGGATGGGTTTGCACACTGTTGCAGTTCTCAAGGGGCCCTTCAGGACCCATGGAGAGGCGGTCCATGGGAAAACTGAAGGTACTATTCCAGCTGTCATTGTATTCCTGGAGCAATCTCAAAGCCCCCTCCCCAAATCTATCTATCTTTGTGATTGTTCTCATCAAATGCCCCTCTACACAAACAACACTGACCTGAATAGCATTAACGTTTTCAGTGTCACAGCCCTCCCTGACTGTTCCATCTCTCTCTCTCTCTCTCTCTCTCTCTCTGTTGATATCACATGATACCCTGGCATGATACCCAAGCCAAAGAGAGTTTATCATCTGCATTAATTCTAATTCCCATTGGTCAATGATGTTGTCACATTTGACCAAGCTAATAACAATGTAGCAAGCATTGTCTTATTGTTATAGTTATGTAGGCCTATTATATTATTGAGTCCATACTTACTCTCTGAATATTTAAAAATGCAGCCCTGTTGTGACCATACATGGCACAATAGAGCAGTGTTTATGCGCTCAAAGATGGAGCAGTGTTTTAGGAATAAGACTTACACTTATTTAATTCTCCAAAATAAAGTTGAATGGTTTATTTAACTACGCAGGTTAACATTTCGACCCTTCGAACCAAGGTTATCCTGCATGGTTAATTAGACCATAAAACCATAAGAGTATTAAGTAATTATTATTCTTTAAATTCTCATATGCCACTTTGACTCTGCACCATATGCCAAGACTTTTTGGGGAGTGCGTATGTTATGTTTGCCGTTGTTGCTGTGTTTTAGGAACCCACGGATGGAGCCATGTTTTACAACTACTGATGCATCCGTAAGGCGTTTAATCTGAATTACTCCAGTGAACATCCAGCCGTATAGATAGGTGGGATGTGAAACAGTGCCCTGTTGCTGTTGCTGTGGATAACAGCAACAGCAAATAAATTATATAATGTGACAAGTGCGTTTCCACGGGGACAGGCAGCCTGTAAGTGTCTTTGGCTGAAGAAAGAATAGCTGCGTTTGTTCTACAATTGACATTAGAAGGAAACAAACAGTGTTATGTTATGTGGAGTAAATTAAGGATTATAAACATCAGTTGTCACTGCAATTTTTACATATAGTAGCAAATTGATTTAACAATGGGTTATGGTTGGTTTTGAGTCCAAATTGTTGATTGTCGTTTTGAGTCTGAATCTAACTTCTAGAGGAGTGTTCCAGGTTGACATTACTACTGAGTTGTCCTCAGACGGGCCTTCCACCGACGTCTCCAGCCAACCCGATCCTCCATGCATCCTGCGAGCTCTCCAGTAGTTTCCACTCCCACATCTATCTTCAGCATGTCCACGTATGTTGGTGTGGGACGCCCTTGTGATCGATGTCCGCGTGCTTGTGATGGTTCCCACAGTACCAGTTTGCTGGCTGGTAGCTTGTGATGTGCTATTTTGTTACTCAGCCTTGGTAGCTCTCCGTACAGATGCTTGTTGGTAACGTGCTCTTTCTGGTTGCTGTTTAGTACTGCACGCAGCATTCTGGTGTAGCACCCATCCAGAGACTTCTGCAGGGTGGGCTTCAGGGTCCAGCATTCACAGCCATATAGGAGAACGGATTCCACTGTCGCATCGAAGAGGCGGAGCTTGATATCGCGAGGGAGGTTGGATTTCCACACACTGGCCATGCCGTTCAGAGCTTTCCATGCAAGCGCCTTCCTCACTTTTAGGTCCCGCTCTGACGAGCTGACCCATGAGCCCAGGTATTTGAAGTCATTGACGTCCTTCAGAGCAGTCCCTCCTGTAGTTATCAGAGGTAGATGGTCCGGTGGTCTGATGTTGTAGGTAATGACCTCTGTTTTCTTAGCATTTAGCCTAAGCCCAACCTTGGCACATTCCGTCTCCACTCTGTTCAAAAGCTCCTGTGCCTGCTCCACGCGGTCAGATATCAGGCCGATGTCGTCCGCATAGTCCAGGTCCGCTAGGACTACAGCATTTAACAGCAGGAACTTGTCTTGACATTGGCGACTACTAACAAATACTATTTACAACTATTTAATAGTTTACTTTGGCCCCCTGAAACTATTTAATTACAAATAAAAATGTGCACTTATGTGATTAACACAATACCTTTTCAATATAATAGTGAAATAAAACCCACTGCAATAATGTAGCACGTACTACAACATTTTCTTATGGTAGCAATGAAGCAATGGCCAACACCTTCATTTTCCCAGTGCTTGCAAATACACTGAACAGTAATCCCTTTGCCAACATGAACAGAACTGAATAGATATTTGCATGCTTACTGAAACATTTGTAACATCTCCTGGCTCATATGAGCAAAACTAAATTAATCTTTGCATGTTTACTGGAATATCTCAAACGTCCCATTGCTCATATGAACACAACTGAATTGGTATGTTTAGTCACAGGCAGCTATGGTTTAGCATACAAACATGCAGTGGAGAGCCAGAGAGCCTTCCAGACAAATTACACTAATTCCCCCCCCCCGATTTTCACAACAATTTGCATGCCCAATCACAATCGTCCGCCCCCATCCCATCACTGTAACCTCATCTGTTAATTTGGGATGGCCGCACCCCAGCGCGCTACAGGGTGTGCCGCTAGCTTTTCCATTCTGCAATTTGGGCGGCAGTATCGTATAATAATTAGGGAGCAGACCTAGTAACTCCGATGTTGCAGGTTTGGTTCCCAGGTGCGATGCAAGCTTTGTATCCTTGAGCAAGGTACTTAACCTTTAGTAAAATATATATGACTGCTGTATGAATGGATGGTATTCAAAAAATGTAAGTCAAACGCAATCCATATATAGGCTACAGCTGGAATTGAGGTTAATTATCTTGCTCAAATGGGCTTTGCGCAAATGGACCCTAACCATACCCACCGCTGTGTAAGTAAGCCGTGTACATCGCTATGAATAAGTGTCTGTTAAATTCCGGAATGTAAATGTAAACCATGCTAACTGAAGCAATCCCTCCCCGATTGATGCTACGACCAATTACGCATGATTCTGCAGGACTCACAGCTACATCTGCCGCTGGCGCTTAAGGTTGGAACGATAAAGGAATCATGCATCTGAAATGTAATCAAAGGCATTTTGTGCAAATATAATTTTGTGCATGTATTTGGAGTGCTTAAATATTATGTGTATATGCATGTTACATAACTTCATATGACATGGAATCTGACAATCGCACGACAGATTTCGTGTTTCGCGATTACTCATCCGATGTGAACGAGGTTTCCGTCATTCAGGTCAAAGCCAGCAATGGCGGCTGGCCAGTAGCATCTCCTTTTCAAACATGATGATCTTCTTTCCACACACACATTGCAAAACATGAAGCATGCTCACAAAAGCAAGTCACCAAATTTGGGATTCATATAATTGCCTCGGTTGCATGTTGAGCTCATACGTGTCCGACTCAAAATGGTGAAGTCGAATTGCATTTATTTCTAGTTTACACGCACGGTTGATCTTTTTTGTGATCGCCTACTATCATACATTAGAAATCAGGAGTGGCTTCATTCTTAAGTACCATAAAACGGAGACAGAAAAAATGTGCTTTAGAAAGAAACTATTGGCGATTGCGTCACTTGAGCTGTTGTTATTTGGCATATGCAATTTGGTTATGTAATATTGCATAACCATGGCAGGAGTCCAGAATGACCCTAGGGTTATGGGCATGAGTCCGACGGAGGAGACAGAACTGGAAATGGAAAAGCTGCTAAATCAGAGATACAGCTAGGGGCTGTGTGTGTGTGTGTGTGTGTGTCTGTGTGTGTGTGTGTGTGTCTGTCTGTCTGTCTGTCTGTGTGTGCATGTGTGTGTCTGGGTGTTTTGTGCTTGTGTGTGTGTATGTGTGCGAATCTGTGTGTGTGTGTGCTTCTGTGTGTTTGTGAGTGTGTGTTTGTGAGTGTGTGTGTGTGTGTTTGTGTTTATGTGTGTGTCTGTGTTTGTGTGTGTCTGTGTGTGTGTGCATGTGTGCTTCTGTGTGTTTTGTGTGTGTGTGGGTGTGCGTGTGTGTGTGTTTGTGAGTGTGTTTGTGTTTATGTGTGTGTGGGGGTGTGTGTGTGATAGATTTGAAGTACATACAAAGATCACAAAGATGCTCTATCTAGCATACCTTCAGTATCACCTGTTGAATGTCACAGTGGTTTTTTCCTCACTTAGCTTTGGAAGGCATGTGTGACCCCCGTGTGATCCGTGATCCAGGTCGTGGGTGAGGCCTGCTGAGACCTGACAGGTAGAGGAATGTCAGAAGAGGGTGCCTTTCTCAACTGGAGGGAAAATTGCCTGCATTTTCTGTAAAAGCATTTAGCCACAGGCTGGATTACACTGACACCACACACGAAACGCTCATTTAAATGTATGGGGCCGTGATGCTTTGATTTTGTTTTAATTGTTATTATGCTTGTTGATTAAATTTTCCATATTTTTTCTAAATGCACTTTTACAATTTTGAATGTATTTACATTTAATCTCTCAGTCTGTTGTGATTTGAATTTCTATTCTTCAGAAATGCGACTGTGACCCTACAAAGCTCGAGACATTTATAACATAATTGTTTTCAATAATGAAGCATTGTTTCAAGAAATGTGTTAAAGTGGTTTAGAAAACTGTTTAAATCTCTGTTCCATGAAAAGGTGAGTATTTGAATAAATACTGCACTACATGTGTGAGATGTTTCGATTCCTTGTGGCATCTGTGATAAAGGTATTGAGAAATGCATCATTATATAAAAAAAACAAAAAAACATTTACTGATTACGTGACATCAACATAACTAAAACATGTACAGGTAACTGCCAAAATAAAGGCAACACCAACATAAAGTGTCTTCATAGGGCATTGGGCCACCATGAACCACCAGAACAGCTTCAATGCACCATGGCATAAATTCTACAACTCTATTGGAGGGTGTTGCATGCCATTCTTCCATGAGAAATTCCATTGTTTGATGTTTTGTTGACATTGTTTTCATGCTCAAAACTGTTCAGTGGCCACTCATGCCCTGTGGATGGGGCATTGCCTTCCTGGAAGAGACCACTCCCATCAGGAACAAAATGTTTCACCATGGGATGAAGGTGATCACTCAGAATGGCTTTGTATTTATTGCCCTTTACCTTCCCCTCTAAGGGGTTGAGTGGATCTAAACCATGCCAGGACAATGCACCCCTCACCATAACAGAGCTGCCAGAACCCTTCATTTATTAAAGTGTTTCCTGTATTTGGGCAGTCACCTGTACGTTGGTACAGTATTTGGTTCAGAAACATTGCCGCTGTATATTTCAGGTCACTTCGGCTCTTTAGGTTCATATTTCCCCAGGTGTCCCTCCTCAAATGATCCCTGTTCTACTCCAATCATCGGTATCCGTTCTGATGTGTGTGAACCACACATCAATTAACTACTGCAAGCACAACCCACTGGGGTTGGGTATTCAGAACCCTGGCTGTAATTTGACTCTGAGGATGGCTTTTAAAGTAACTATGGGACACGTTAGACATGCAGACCTGGCCCCAAAGCCCTCCTCTGGATCTGTGCCTAAAATCTCTCAACCCAAATGACTTGGTATCACCATGGGGATAGGATGACCCAGATCCAAGGCTTTGAGAGGGTACAGTCTTCGACTCCTCCCACTGGGCTCCTTCCTTAAGAGCTTCTCATAATGCTATTGCTGAAATTAAACATTGAAATAAGGTATAGTGCCAAGATCAGAATAGAGATTGTGACACTTCACAACATATGGGCAAATATACAAGTGGCTGACTGCAGTTTACAGACATTGCAATATCATTAATTCATTCATTATCTAACCTGCTTATTCCTGGTCAGGGTCGTGGGGGGGCTGGAGCCTATCCCAGCATGCATTGGGTGAGAGGCAGGAATACATTGTGGACAGGTTCACACCATACACTCATATATTCATACCTACAGGCAATTTAGACTCTCCAATTAGCCTAATGTGCATGTCTTTGGACTGTGGGAGGAAACGAGTACCCAGAGGAAATCCACGCGGACACGGGGAGAACATGCAACCTCCACACAGAAAGGCCCCAGGCCCAGATTTGAACCCGGGACCTTTTAGCTGTGCAGCGACAGTGCTATCCACTGCACCACCGTGCCACCCACATTGCAATATATTACAATAAAATATTGCTGGGAAATATTTTCATTGTATTTTCCAAAAAGACACAGTTCTGTACTGGAGGATGGGGTGGAAAAGGGGGTGTACCAGAAACCCCTCTTACTATCCTTTAAAAAAAATTCAATTAGTTTCAGATTTTTTCACGTTTTTCTCCCAATTTAGTGGCCAATTTGACCCTCTATTTATTTCAATTTACCCTCCCTGCACAAACTCGCCGCTTCTCAGAGGGCAGCGAACTCTGCTTCCTTCGAGACAGAATTCGCCCACCCACGTTCTGGAGTCACCCTTACGCACTTCTCGACGAATTCATGCCAGCTCATCCTCCCCCATCCCACTGGGGCGGACAGCCAAACACTGCCCCCAATTGGGGCTCCCCACCAGGGCCGGTTTGGTACAGGTGGGTTTCGAACCGCGACCATGATCGGTAGCTCACACTCATTCATTTGAATATGTCCCATGATAGCTTGATTGATTTTGATTGGTTTCATTTGATAACTAAAACATAACAGAATCACCCTGATGACATATGGCATAATGATTGCACTTGAAAAAAGAAAAGAAACTTATCAAGGGTAATACAAATAAAGTCATATAATAATATAGTCATAAAAACATACTTACATTGTGGTCGTCCTTGTGGCAGGCAGACAGAATGAACTATCTGAACAGAGATGTGTCTTTCAAAAGGTTCACCCACTGCAGTCTGCTGCAGGGCATTCTCTCCCAATCCAGCCACCTTGGCTGTTGCAGCTTGTCCTCACTTATCTCATTTACTGTGTGCTTGAGGCACACTTTCCAACTTTGTGTCTTCCTATAAAGCGCTTTGAAAAAACTCAGTTTTATAGAATACTAAACTGTTTTTTAAATTGTTTTTAGTACTCTTTACTATTTCATTTTAACTTATCTTATTGTATTTCATTTATCTTTATTATTGTAATTTTGTTCATTTTTATATTTATATTTTATTATTGTGTTTTATGCACTTCATTTCTTTATGCTGTCTGCACTTAGTTGTATTTCTTTCCTTTTATCTTGTTGTTGCCTTCTTTTATTACTTTATTGCTATAGTGTTTGAAAGGTGCTATACAAATAAAGTCATTATTATTAATAATAATAATACTTTATAATGTACAATGCATAAAATGTGTTGCCCGTTTGAGGCTGAGCAGTCAGATTGTGTTAGGGATATCCGGTGTTGTTGTTTTTGTGGTCATTATCTGTCAATGTGGCGCACCCCATAACTCCACATCTCCCCTTTTCACTGATTAACGGAGGTTTCTTATGCCGCCCTATGAAGCCTGAAAAATGGGGGAACCTGAACACAAAAAAAGACAAAAAATTGAGTTTGGTTTCCAATGCCGAGAATCAAGACCAGGAGTCACGCTAAACCATCAGTCAGAGGGGTCGATGGGCTCTTATCTTTCTCTTCCTGGCATGGGTGCTCTCTTTTACCAGCCTCCAAGTGAGGTGTTTTCATGGGCCTCATCAGATAAGGTGAACCTTATTGCATGAGAAACCTTAGTGAATGAGGGGGATTGTCTTTCAATTACTCTAGCCCTCATTAAATTACACAGAGGCGGTGACACGTATCTGCTGTGATGTGTAACGCAGGAGCCCACAGCGGCAGGGTTCTTCGTCGTCAGGCGGGGTCTGCACGGGTGGTGAGTCATCCCACCCCCCCCCATTATAAAGCGCTTTGTGTTCCCGAAAGGCGCTGTTGTTACGACCCTCCCTTTCAGACCCCAAGAAGATGTCACAAGACCGCTATTCATTTTTCACTTGCCGAACCTCATGATTCAAAATGTTTCCATCTCCCTGCTCCAGGTGAGGTCACATCTTTTGTGCTCATTTGGAAGGGAAGCGCCTGCATGTTGCGTCATCGCGTCGCATTATGTGACCAAAAGAAAATATAAAACTGTGTGTGAGACATGTGAGCCCTAACCCAGCACACTATATAAATGCAATAAATTATTATTAGTATTATTATTTGAAGGATAATAGGCAGCATTCTCGGGTAAGGGGGGAGTGGCAGATTAAGGGCTGGGGTTGAGGGCAGTGAGGAACCCAGGCCTGGGTTTGAAATTGGATGTTGGTAGCTGTTAGCGGCCAGTAGAGGGTGATTGGAAGGCAGACGTGGGAGCAGAGAGGGGTACGGATCCGAACGTGTTTGTTTAAGGATACAGCAGTGGCAGTGCAATGTAAAGGTCAAGGGACCTGGGCTTGTAACTCGGGGGTTGCAGGTTCAAATCCCAGATGAGTCACTGCAGTTTAACCCCTGAGGAAGGTACTTTGCTTGAGGGCACCGGCAAATGGGCCCGGCCCTCCCCATTCCCCCTGCCCAACTGGGACTCTCCTAACCCGGGCCAGTGGAAAAAAAGTGTTGCCTTTATTTTGGCAATTACATATCTGTACATTAGGGTGTTTTAAAAAAACTTACTTTGGAATTCAAATTTGCAGAACCCACCATTTTGTGGAATTTAATGAAAAAGTAACTCAGAGAATTGAAAAATATTTAGAGGCTGCTCAAGCATGTTGTCACTTTTGCCTTGTATATATAGAAGATTCCTTCCTCATTCCTGGATGTGGACCCTGCTGACTGGGAGCAGGATGAATCATTCTGCAAGGCACAGCAGCAGATTTCATCACTCAATGTTATCAATGATAATGCAGAACGAGGGCTGTCAATTATTCAGTCCTTCACTACAACAGCCAGGACAAAGGATGAGGAGCAGGTCCAGTACCTCCTTCAGGTAGTTGAGGCGCACAGAAAGGCATTCTCAAAGGCCTCAAAAGCTGCTCTGCAGAAGTAATCCATGTTTTTGTGCACTGTACTGATTCTGCACACATTAGTAAATGATGAAAAGGTTTTGGGCAAACAGTTGTATTTTTTTGTTATGGCATATAATGTTGACATCATGTAAAACGTTGGTGGCTTTGATAAACCCTTAAAACACAATGAATTCGGTTGAAAGTTTGCAAATATTAATTTTAATTAGCACATAAAATAATGAGTTATACGTTGTCTTATTGATTAAAATATTCCCATATAGTATAAAATCTTCCTACAGTACATAGATCATATGCAGAACAGAATATCAGTCACTCTGACTCACAGGCTTCTGCTAAGTAAAAACAATAAATAACCAAGACGAAGGAGCGAAAGGCCATGCTCCAGAAAGAGTGATATGAAAACCCCGCCCAGAACGAGGCCGGGTGAGGCAGTATATTACAGTTTTTTCTGATTGCTTAGGCATTATCTTTGAAACTATAGGCTATTTTTGCAAAACTCTACACACTAATCACAAAACCTTACACCAAACCAAGAAAACATTATACATCTCTTAGAAAAGCAAACAATTCTTGCAAAACTCTTCAAACTCTTTTAAAAAGTTGTGTTTTTGCGTCAATACAGTACACACAAACCATCATTTGAATAAGCACACGAAGCACCGACTACGCACTGATAGTATAAATGAAAAACACTTGTGGCTTTTTCTTTTTCTGTGTAGTAAACACACATACACACAGGTATCCAAATGTGTAAAGTATGGATGTGTATTCCGAACATAACACACTATCAATACAAATAAGGGGAAAAGGTTGTTGTTTTTTCCTCAAAATGTTCTAACACTCCTCAAACAACAAAAGCGGAGTAGAAGAAAATAAAAACATTTCTGTTAGAAAAAAAAAGAAAAGAAATTGGGCTAAATCTCGCCTTCTTTGTGGGTCTGGCCATAAGACTTCATCCACATCATGTGCAATGAAGTCTTGAGCTAGGCAGCGTGGAAAGTATTGCCTTGAGTGCCGTATCCAGCATGACCCCTGATCGATGTCTCCACACCAAATGTTTACCTGTGGCCTATTTATAGTGCTCAAGCTCTGATTTGTAAGTTAACTCATTATCTAAAGATGTTTTCACATGTGTCAATGTTGAAAGACAATTGGCAAAATAGTGTATCAATGTAGAGACCAATGTTTACAGTTTTGCTAGAAGTGTGTTAATAAATTGCAAACTGAGTGTAAAGCAGTGGTTTGTGTTTACAGTTTTGCAAAAAGTGTGTTATAAAATTACAAACTGAGTATAAAGCAGAGAACGTGCATTCAGTTTGGCACACTTGGTAAATGCATTGGCTACAAGTGTTAATGGTTTCAGAGATAGTGCTTCAAGAATCACTGTTAGTGTTTACAGTAAGCATTCAGAAAAAACTGTAAGAAGGCCTGGATTCTTATTGGTTGGTTATGGATGACAGGCAGGTGTGGGTTGGTGACGTCGTTCCCTGGGAAAAGGTAACAGTTGTGTCAAGCGTGTAATTATGCATCACGCAGAGAGATTGGGTCTGCTTTGGGTATTTTCTCCGCCTCCTTTTTTTGAGAGGGACAATTTATTTTCCAATTTCAGTCAGAGTCAGAGGTGACCCCCCCTCCCCGACACCTCACAGCCTGAACAGAATGTCTAGGCCACAGCCTGAGCCTGTTACAAAATAACACAACTACACATTTGTGCCTTGCATTTGCTCTCACAAGCATGAATTATAAACAAGGCTTAGAAAAAAAGTAATAATTAAATATTAAACATTTTTCCAGTGCACAGTTCTTCTTCTAATCTGGTTTTAAACATTCACTGCAAGATTACAGAGAGTCCACATATTATTAGAAATGACCAGCATCATGCTATTGGAAATGTACAGCCATGCAATGTATTTGCTCTGCAGATGTACTGTACTTATCTAGAGGCCTTATATAGTTCACATTTGACATTCTGAAGTAGTTGACATTACATGCTCTTCTTACAAGTACAACAATGGTGCCTTGCTTGGGATTCCAAACTACCACAGTCTGCTTGCAGGTCAGGTTCCGTAACCTCTTTGCCAACCTGCTACCCCTGAACACATGAATGCGGGCTGGTAAAAATAAGCTGTAACACATAAACCATTTTCAAAACATGCTTACCTACCTGGGTAATGAAACACATTTCGGCCACATGATTTTACAAACCCTCAAGTTCACGACAATCTATGAGAATGGAACCTTTGGGAGCAAGGTTTTCGGTGCAGTGTGTCACTTTGATATGCGCACATGGCCCAATGCAGGGGTGACATTTCAGTGCAACATACCGCTGTTGTTATAGCAACACCACATCCTCCAGCTGATGGAGAACAATGGTCTTATCTTGTTGGTTTCAGCCTCAAGCATAAAGTGCATGGAATAATGTGTGATTCACTAGAGTAGACCTTATCTTTCATGATTATTGACAGCACTGAGTTTATCTGTCTGATTGGAGAAGAGCTATTCAAATTGCCTGTGAAATGATCACATTGATTGACTGTTATGAAAAGAACTGCAAAAAATAATAAAACATAAATCCTCAATACAGTCTGATGAGCTCATTTAAAAATGACGAAATGTAAAATGTAATTATATTTTTGTGATATCTTGAGTAATTGCTAATTATGTTCTTAGAATTATGCTCACAGCTTTTTACAGAAAATCGTGCTTTTAAATCAAACTGAGCTTTGATTCATAACAGCTTAGTTTTTTTAAACTTTTTTTTCCAGAAGCTGTTTTATTAAAATTCTGAGATTCTTGGCAGCACATACTTAGGCCTACTTGTGACATATAAGACACGATAGATCTTTGAATTTGTCCAGGTAAAGGTTTGGAGTCAAATATTATAAAGCAAAGGATCAGGTGACATTCATGACAAGAGAATGTTAGTCTATGTGGAGATCTTCACCATGGTAAGAGAACTTCCTTTTTCCTCCATTTCTGGGAAATAATATTGATTAATATTTTACAACTATTATGAGTATTGTGCACACAATGTGTATTATGAGCCAATTTGCTGTGTATAATATTGCCTTAAACATTTACTGGTATTATATCTCAATAAAATAGTGTTTCATTAGATCGTTCGCGAGACAGTATTTTTTTGCATATTAAAAACGGTATTTAATGTTGCTTCAATGTCTACTATGACGTCTGCTGCATTGTTGCTTTATTGATCTCTTGCTCTAGTTGTGATTATTCTTGCCATTTTAAATGCACTCGTTGTAAGTCACTCTGGATACGAGCATCTGCTAAATGCCTAAAATGTAAAAATATTTCAATTTAATGTCATTTAACAGGAGGGTTTATTGAAAGGTGGCCGTTCTAGCATTCTCTTGTCACCTCATCCTGGCTTCGGAGTTTAGCACACGGTGTGAAGAGATTGCAAGATGGGTCTTTTCTCAAGTGTGTGTCTCTAAATCAATCAGTTAATGGATCAGTTCAGCCATCACTTAATGAATTGTAATCTCTGTGGACCCAGGGTCTGAGAGGAGACTGTAAGTACAAATGGGGGAGATTGGGTCTATAATCAATCATTCAAAGCAAGTTCCATTTCTTTTTGAACTTTTAGAAGTACATACAATTTAAATGTGCAATACCATTATACCATGCATTTACATGTGAAGTGTAAAGGTAAGGTAATACACTGGGTATAAAAAGTATCAGTGGCAAGAAGTCCCAATTAAATCCTTTTTGATTCTGTAAGAAAATGAAATGTAAAAAATGCTGAAGGGGGTGAATACTTTTTATACTCACTGTGTATATATAAACTCACAGCTCTCTCTTTACAGTAATTCTGTCATATCAACTCATTACAGTAATTCTGTCCAACGTTGGCCTATATGTATATGTATACACACACACACTCACACAAGAATGCACAGACACATGCTGAACACATGCGATACATCAAGATGCCCGTTTACTGAGGGTGCTGATGAGTGTGTGTGTGTCTGGGGGGGGGTTGTTGATGATATTGTTCGGGCAACGGGTCAAAATGCGGGTCTGTACTGCATGACACAGGACCGCTGGCCACCCTGTTGTGGACACAGATCGCGGTGGAGAACGGCACAAGTGGTTGGTATCAGTGTTGTTATAGAGGGCCAGGTGCCTCCATGTGTTTGTGGTGAGCGGACTGATGGTCATATAAGCACCCAGTGCAGCTCTCTCAACAAGGCCATCTGGACACCCGTATCCATGCCCGAAAACTGGACGCGATTTAATTTACGGTCATATTGTTCCCTCCACTGAGGTTGTATGGCGGTTACATATGGGAATTACAGAACGGCAGCGTGATTACGGCTTTAATCTACTGCATACGTGTAAACGCTGTCATCTTCCCGGTCATGGCCGACGGCATGCATCGCTTTGGAGCTGTCAAATTTCCGGGGTTTGGAGATCAAAGCATAGATAGATCAAAGAGCCCGGAATTGAAAACTGAACCCAAAAATATGTGAGAGACTAGAGAAATCATCAAACAAACAGCTTTGTTTTTTTATTCAGCGGGGTTGGAAATTGCTCTCATTAAGTTGCATAAAGCTAAAATGTTACATAAACCGCAATAGAATAGACCCCAATACCAGCACAAAGTCGGAGGAGAAGGTAATCTGTAAGGAAAACCGGTTCAAGCTGTCGAATCTTTCAAAAGATATATGTAGGCTATCTTTGTTAAGATTCACATTGTATTAATAGAGCAATTAAATGTTAATATATAATTGGTTATTTTAGATATAGGCAGGAACCTAGAGCATGGACCTTTGAAATACATACTTGGCTAATTGTAATTATTCATTACTGCATTTATATTGGAGTGGTATTTGACTTAATTAATTAACTGTATGACGCATTATCGTAGGAAAGGGAGCATAAAATATTTAATTGGTTAATGTCGCCCTCTTATGGCCATCATGTCAATTACAGGCTGATTTTCCTTCTGTGGACTACTTAGTTCTTTTTTGTATTTTGGGGGATTTTACGTTTTGCTGTTAGTGACATTATAGCATAGGCGTAGCGAGTGACGAGTACGGGGGGAATATGTCTCCACCAATATTCAAAACAGTGATATCTGCCAGTTTCGGCTTTGGCTGGGAGTGCCACTAGGGGGCGGAAATTGGCCGTCCACCCCAGGGAGGGGGGAGGGATAAAAGCTGAAGGAAAGACTCGCTGCATAAATGAGAGGTTGTGCGTTGGTGACAGGCTTCGGCCTGGCGGGCACTGGCTCGAAGGGGGCAGTGCAGCGCTCACTACTGGCCAGACTACGGCAGCGAGTTCTCATGGGAGGGACGGAAAAAGAGAGGGAGGGAATTGGATACTAAAAAGTTGGGGACAAATGGGGAAAACACAGCAAAACTAATAATAAAAAACCCCAAACTGTTATGTCGACAGGAATGAACCCAAACGCGGACACAGACAAGGTAGGATGGAGAGTGATGATTTAATAATAATTGTAATAGTAATGACAGAGGTAGTGGAGACGATGAGCTGGACACTGGAAGGGATGCACAGGAGGACAGACAGGATGAGGGAACCGGGGGGGCAGCTAAGCGTGCAGGCAGGCGGGGCTGGCAGGACGGACAGAGCTGGCAGACGGATGAGAAATGAACCTGAACACAAAGGGGAACAACAGGAACAAGGGTAAACATACATATAACACAACACGCAGAGAACAGTAAACACAGAGTATAATATAAGGTTATCTGAAGTCAGCTTCTACCGAGAAGGGAAAACAACGATCTGACGATGAATGACTGGAAAACCGGGGTAGATATACTGCAGGGCTGATGATCTAGATGGGAAGCTGGTGTGCCGGAACGGATGACGGAATTGGTAACAGGTGAACATGATGAGGAGTAATGAGGGATGATAATTGGATGATGGAAAATAATAAAACAATTAACAAACAATCACAAGGTCAGAGAAACAAACAATTAATCATTTTCATTGACAGCATTCACTGAACATTTTCCAAAATCCATGAACTCTTTTCTCATTCATACTCCACCACCATAAAACACTATATATTTGCAGAATTTTTCAAATGCTAACACACTGTTTTCAAAACTGTTAACATTCAAACATATCTGTTGATGGTTTGCTGTTACACAAACCACTCATAATTTGGATGACCTGCATAAATGATATCCCCTAAAACATTCATTCCACCACTCTGCTGCAGTTGGTTTGCTGCATCCCAGGATTATCCCTGCCTCCAAATATTTTTTCTCTGCTTGGATATGTGGACCAGATGTCCTTATGCCATGAATGTGGGGTGTGGAGACTTTATCCTAAAGACTGCCATTATAGAATGTATCCTTAAATACAATCATTTTGAGAGGATTATACTATACATGTTGATTATTAGTGCAAAAGGAAATCTGAAATAATGCAGTATAGTTTAAGCAAATTTCTGCATTTCTGATTCATTGTTGTTACATATACTTTAGTACAGCCAATAAAGTGAAAAGGTGTTATTCTCTTCTGATTTATGTGAAAAAATCATTCAAACTCCATAAACAGGCATACTTTCTGGTGAGAATTGTTGCCTTAGTGTATGAGCTGTTTGGAGATGCAAAACCTTCAGTATTGACAAAATAAAAACAAAAACAATCAATGAAACATGATGATGTTTTCATCTTAAATACAATCATTTTGAGAGGATTGTTGAAAAATCTGAAATAATGCAGTGTTTATTCTCTGTAGCCACTCTTCCCCCTCCTAAACAGGCATACTTTCTGGTGCAGTGGAGCTGGGAGTGCAAAACCCAATACAAAATAAAAACAAACAATGAAACATGATGATGTTTTCATCTTAGCAGGGTGTTGTGACCTGCGGTCTCTCATATTATTGACAGACTGTAACAGTTTGCCATGTTAAACATTTGTGGCTGTGATTACTCGAGACAGTGAGCAGCAGCCCTCAGACTTGGTCTACTCTCCAGCACGCCAATGGCATAATGGCATATTTCTCTTGATAAGTACTTAGTGGTGGAATATAGGTTCCTTCCTGCATGTTTCTTCATTGGATCTCACCCAGCCCTGAGGTTCAGCAGGCTAAATCATGTGTGTGGGTGTATGCACATCAGAACTCGCATATGTGCTGTGTGAACGTATTCAAGTCCGCTTGTGTGTCTAACTGTATGTGTGTGTGTGTATGCATCTGTGAGTGTTTGTGTGTGTGTGTGTTTATTTTTGTGTGTGCATGTGTGTGTGTGTGTGTGTGTGTGTGTGTGTGCATGTGCATGTGTGTGTGAGTGTGTGTGCATGTGCGTGTGTGTGTGAGTGTGTGTGCATGTGTGTGTTTATGTGTGTGTGTGTGTATTTGTGTGTGTACATGTGTGTGTGTGTGTTGTGCGTGTGTGGCCTCCACACCCACTTGTTTGTCACAACATAAACACATGAAGGATTAAACTAGGTGACCCTTCCACATGAATACATTTGCCTGACGTTTCAAATTACATCCAGTATCTTATGTTCTATGCAAATCTATTCATGCAAGACAGGGCAGTAAAGCACTGAGATAAGATGTGGCCGGACGTTGAATTAAAAATTTGATTGCTATCAGGAGCAGGGTTGCGTAGAGACCCTTGAGTTTTTCACTCCCTTGGATCTGGACAAATTTAGTAAACTGGTTATGTCCTCCAAATCATCTACATGTCTGTTAGACCCCATACCAACAAAGCTTATTAAAGAGCTTTTGCCTGTGCTAGGCCAGCCCATGTTAGATATCATAAATACATCCCTATTATTGGGTTGCGTACCTAGGTCTTTAAAAGTGGCAGTAATCAAGCCTCTTCTAAAGAAACCAAATCTTGATCCTGTTAATCTGAAGAACTATAGGCCCATTTCAAATCTTCCCTTTCAAAAAATGTAGAGAAATCTGTAGCTCAACAATTAACTGCTTTCCTAAAAACGAATAATCTGTATGAAACACTACAATCAGGTTTTAGACCAAACCATACCACTGGGACGGCACTTATTAAAGTTGTAAATGACTTACTGTTAGCATTGGATACTGGTTGTGTTTCTATTCTAATGCTCCTTGACATAAGTGCTGCTTTTGACACTATTGACCAGCAGATTCTCCTTCATAGGCTAGAAAACCTGGTTGGTTTGCGTGGACGGGCACTCTCATGGTTTAAATCATACTTATCAGACAGGTTTCAATTTGTGCAATTAGATCAAGAGTTCTCTGACTACTCTCAGGTTAAATATGGTATTCCACAAGGCTCAGTGCTGGGACCATTACTGTTCTCATTATACTTGCTACCACTGGGTAATGTTATTCGTAAACATGGTGTGAATTTCCATTGCTATGCAGACAAGGCCGTAACCATGGAGTCAACATTGGGGGGGACCAAATCAATTTATTTATATTTTTTATATCAGCTAGGCTATATATTGGGGGGGACATTTTGAGCATATCTGAATATTGGGGGGGATGTCCCCCCCCCAATATATATGGTAATTTCGGCCTTGCATGCAGATGATACACAGCTGTACATATCAATGAAACCAGGTGAAATACTTAAACTCACTCAATTAGAGGCTTGTATCTCTGATATAAAGAATTGGATGACAGTAAATTTCCTGCTTTTAAATTCAGATAAAACAGAGATGATGGTTTTGGGCCCCAAAAATTAAGGAACAAGTTGGATCTGCAGTTAAATGCAGGTGATTGCATAGTTACATCAAGTCTAATGGTTAAGAACCTTGGTTTTATTATTGATCAGGACCTTACATTTGACACTCATATTAAAAATACTTCCAGAGTAGCTTTCCTTCACCTAAGAAACATAGCTAAAATTCGTCACATTCTGTCATTAGAGGATGCAAAAACCTTGATGCATGCTTTTGTCGCATCGAGGCTAGACTATTGTAATGCCTTATTACCTGGCTCCTCTAGTAGCTCTCTAAAGAGTCTTCAACTAGTACAGAATACAGCGGCACGTATTTTGACTAGATCCAAGAAGTATGAGCACATTACTCCAGTGTTAGCATCACTAAATTGGCTTCCTATTAAATATCGGGCTGATTATAAAGTACTGTTGCTAACTTTTAAAGCAGTGAACGGACTTGTACCTTTATATCTGACCGAAATGATTGCCCCCTATAAGCCGACACGACTGCTTTGTTCACAAGAAGCCGGCCATCTACTACTCCCTAGAATTTTGAAAAGCACAGCTGGTGGTAGAGCCTTCTCTTTTAGAGCTCCTCTGTTGTGGAACGGTTTACCAAGGCATGTTAGGGATTCGGACACAGTTTCAATTTTTAAGTGTAGATTAAAAATATATCGTTTAAGCCTAGCCTACTGCCAAACATAGTCTAGGTGGAGAGATGGAGAAGGCCGTGCCCTAGTGTCTTATGGAGTGAGAAACTTTCCATACTGTCACCTCCTCAATGTGTTACCACCACTGTGATGCTGGTTATCCTTGATCAGGTGTGGATGGTTTGGAACTCTCATGGCTGCGTGTTTTCTCTGCCCCTCTCCTAATAGGTATGCTGCCATAGCTTACACCTGTCGGGGCTATCTGTATATTTCCTATGCTTGTGCTCCCCCGCTCTTACATAATGCTACTGGCTATAACACTGCTTTTTTTTCTGACTGCATGTTCTCTTCTCTACCTCGGCCTCTGACTCGGGGGCACCTGCCCCGAGCCCTAGATCCTGCGAGAAGTGTGAGCTGCCCCCATCAACCCTCACCCCCACGCCAATCCCAGTTCCTGGATCTGGACCCTCTCCGCGTGGTTTAGCCCCCCCTTGCTGACTACCTAACTCAGGAGGGGCAAAGTCTTTCAGCCCTGAGCCACCTTGGACTGACCATGACATGGTCTTTTTTTTTGGACATACCCTGTGCTGGCCAGAAGAGGATGGGCTCCCCCTTTTAGTCTGGTTCCTCCCAAGGTTTCTCCCTACCAAGGGAGTTTTTCCTTGCCACTGTTGCCTTAGGCTTGCTTTTGGGGGGGGTCTAGGCCTGGGTTCCCCTCTGTTAAGCGTTTTGTGACAATTCAACTGTGAAAAGCGCTATACAAATACATTTGATTTGATTTGATTTGATTGCCTCCAGAGTAAAGAGCTGGCGTGGGTTAGATCTCTGAGAGCTGCAGAATCCTCCCCTTATTCTTTCAATCTCTTATTAAAGTAATACAATTCATATTTCTCAAAGATTCTATTTTTCATCTAGGACTGGATTTTTAATTTAGGGCTGGATTGGCTTTCTCCGTTAGGGAAATGTGACTCTTTTGGAGACAGGTGCTCAGATGGACAATAATGGATTGTGACTTATCAACATCCTTTGAATCACTTTCCTATTGAGTGCATGTCTGACCACGGCACATATCCCCTTGCCTGCAAGGCATATGCAGCACTGTCTTCAACCTTACAGCCTCACAAGCCAGGGACTCAATTCTAGTCATAAAAATCCTCCATCTGCCTTTTCTCTTGAAGTAATTGCATTTAAACACAGACCACTTGTTATGCTTCTCCAGGTATAGTATACACCAGTGCGTAACTAAAAAAAAACTCTAGGAATGCTGGGCCTCAGGAAGTGGAATAGTCCATCCCTGGCCAAAA
Source organism: Aldrovandia affinis (assembly GCA_029706075.1). Taxonomy (NCBI): domain Eukaryota; kingdom Metazoa; phylum Chordata; class Actinopteri; order Notacanthiformes; family Halosauridae; genus Aldrovandia; species Aldrovandia affinis. The sequence goes on along the minus strand of JAINUG010000001.1, from coordinate 18,867,669 downwards.
AAAACATGCCTGTTTTGTTTTGCAATTAATGTAACTTTGAGACTACAGCACCACCTGTTGGCCGGATTGTGTCACTGCAGCTGCGTTGCAATCAGCTCAGAAGAGCCCCATACACTGACGCACAGAATGCACGCTGGGCCGTTTGTCAAAAACTGTTTTTCTTTACCTGAAATTAACATGCCAGTTCAGGAAACCATATTTGGATATTCAATCCAGTTCAATAGTGCAGTGGTTTCCAAACTCGGTCCCGGGGACCAACTATGTATGCTAGTTTAGAAAGAGGTTACCTTTTTTAATTGATTGAGTTATACAGTGGCAGGTGAAATCGGTGGGCTCCTAATTGCTGAAAGTGTGGACACCTGGTCGCTGAAACGAATCCATTTGTGGAAAATATGTCCTAATTAGCAAAGTTCAGTGACAGAACAAATGGCAACAAGCCAAATCTGCATTGTGTTCAAATAAGTTGAAGGAAAAAAGAATTGTAGAACCGACATGTTTTCAACAACCTTAATTGATGAATATATTGTCTGCAACAATAAACAAGCATACCCCAGGACTGAGTTTGGGAACCACTGCTATAGTGAATGTGATGTTTTGACGGGGAGATAATGAAAAAGAAGGAGGAAGGAAACACACAAATATGAAAGTCCATGTTTGGAGGGTTTATTAGAATAAGAAAGGTGACAGAGACTGAGGCCTCCACACTGAGCGACCGACAGACCAGAGGACTGTGTTTGCTGCAAAGATGTGTGTGTGTGTGTGCATGTGTGTCCTATGTGGGCCTCTGTGTATGTCTGTCTGTGAGGGTGTGTGTTTGCTTCTGTGTATGTGTAGGCGTGTGTGTTTGCTTCTGTGTGTGTGTAGGCATGTGTGTTTACTTCTGTGTATGTGTGCCTGTCTGTTAGTGTGTGTGTGTGCGTTTGTGTTTTTCTGTGTATATGCTTGTTTGTGTGTGTGTGTTTATTTCTCTGTATGTGTAGGTGTGTGTGTGTGTGTTTCTGTGCATGTGTATCTGTCTGTGAGTGTGCGTGTGTGTGTGTGTGTGTTTCTGTGCATGTGTATCTGTCTGTGAGTGTGCGTGCATCCGTGCGTGCTCACCACCTGCTGTTTAATGCTATATTCGTACCTGTATGTGTCAGAATAAACTGCTTTTATTGCATATATGTGCGTGTCCTTTGTGGTTTTGTAATGATGTCTGTCCGTTTGTGGTTTTGCAATGGTTTAGGTTTTACAGGCACACAAACACACGTTCTTATATACAAATACACACGCACTTAGTTCTGTGTGCACAGAGGCTGTGTCATGCAGCTTTCTCACTTAAATTAAATTTAAGCAGTCAAATTATGTACACTCATGGACGTGTAAAGTCATTAAATGACAGCGGTCCTTGCCACATGGACAGCCTCGGGAGTCACAGCAGCAGGGGACCAGACTCTGGGCGTGAGCGCTTTCACTATCCAGAGGCAGGCCTGCAAACTCTACTGCTCAACCTTTCAGAAAGGACGCAATGTCTGAACTCGTGCGGCCGTCAAAGGGTTGTAAATACTGAGATCCCGTTCACAGTATCAGTAATAAAACACACAGGCGTTACAGACCAAATCAAATCATATACAAAAAAAAATCTCAAGCCAAAACAAAATATTACAATTCAAACAAAAAAGAAACATGACAGGAATTATCAGTGCTGGCTAACAGATTTTCTCTACATCTTTACAAAATGCAAAATATTCTTGTGCTTGTCTTTTAAAGGAAAAGTGGGGAACATAATGTGTCTGCAGGATGTGGTATTTTCATATGTGTATATATATGTCTCCTTTTTGGTTTTACAATTTCCTCTCTAAGATGCTCATTATGGCAGTTTCTGGCTGGGGGCATACAATCTTTGGGCTACTCCAAAAAAATAAAAAATGTATCACACAATGCCATCCTATGAAGCACACTGTACATGGTATTCATAAAGCACAGCTATAGTGTGTGCGTGTGTGTGTGGGTGTGTGTGTGTGTGTTGGAGGGGTATTGAAATCAAAGTGAAAAGGTCCTGCTGAGATGAAAGGCTATAAAATAATTTACTGCATCAGAGGGCTACGACATGTGATACGCAGTAAAACATTTCAAATCTCATTAAAAGATTAAAGATTGCTGTAGCACTTCACAGCAAATTAGTTGAGGTTTCCCTTTCCGTTCGTGTTTCACATCAAACTGCTGGAGCGGTCGCCCCTTTTGACTCCCATTACAAACGCAGCGGTTTTGGCATGCCCGCGTAAGGGCTCAATGATTTTTCCCCCATTTCATAGCAATATACACCGCGGAACACGGAAAACCCAAGATTCCGCCCCTGTTGCTCGAGTAGATTTTGTTTTTTTTTGGTGCGGCGCGAGCCACAGGCACCGACGCGAGCAAATCTCAGCGCGCGAGCCACAAGTCTTATCCTTCCCCTCCGACATCCAGAGCCCCTGGTTGTGTCGAGCTGCGAGCGTGGGCGCACGTCTCCCGCACCCAGCTTCCCTCACCCACCCCCCCCGTGTCTCTAGTGATTTTCTCTGGGGCTCATCATGCCATTAGGAGCTGGGACTTACTTTGCCTAATCAAGCATGTTTTTTTGCGAAACAGTGTAACAGAGAGAGAGAGCATGGCTGGGTGAACATGCAGAACAGCGCTAATTTACAACAGCACTTAAGGGATCACTAGTGGAGAGAGAGTGCGGGGTGGGGGCGCTGGTTCAAGCGCCCTGGATTTCTGACATTCAAATGTGCCTGTGGTATGGGATGGAGAAAACACACACCGCATGTAATGGACCACATACCCACCCCCTGATAATCCCCTCAACTGCCAAAACAACACGCACGCAAACACATGCACATGGACACACATAAATACACACACACACACACAGTGACTCATACAAATACACACAGGCATACATTTATGCACATGGACACACACAGGTACATGGACACGTACCTACACACACACATTTATCCACATGGATACACACACACACACACGCACATTGACATGTACTGTACCTACAGACACACATATATGCACATGGACATGTACCCACACACACACACACACACTGTGGTGGTTGCATTGGACTCAGCCAAGCGATGGCACTTACATCCAGTATATCATGTGCTTACACTCCATTAATCTCTCTTGCCGTTCTACTTCAGTGGGTTTAGCCCCTCACATTAAGACAAACAAAACCTCCACCCGACCCATTTCTCAATGAAAGCCATTCTCTCCCGTCTGGGAACGTCCCCTGAAGGCTAAGGCAGGAATGTGGACGTGCTCCTGTTGGACAAAACCATTTCAGGCCCTGCACATTTGGGCAGCTGTGCTGCTAGTCTGGAGGGGGCGGGTGGGGGCCCCATCCATATCCCACCATCAGCCAACCAAAACTGGCCGACCTCCCGCCCTGTCCAGTCCGGACTCGTTTACTCACCCTCCCAACCCATCAATCAGCACGGCTCCACGCGAGCCACAGATGCGCTAATGGAAAGAGTCGCCACTCTCTCACGCACGCTGGAGCGGAGGGTAAAATTGCAGTTAACACTGGTCTGTGACATTAGAAGAGGGAGCTCCATAAATCACACAGATAACGGCTGTCGCACATTTAATGAGGAGAGGTGAATTGCGCAGCCCACCATCCCAGTCCTGATTGACCCTGAAATTCAGCAGCGTCTTGCGACGACCCCTGAAAATCGTAATACAAAGAAATGAATAAAACACAATTATTGGGAGGGGGTTTATCGTGAAAATGTAAAATGATGCAGAAAGAAGAGAACAAACACGCAAGCAAACAAACGGAAATGTACACAGTCACATTTAGGTTTTCTTCTCTTTTTTTGTCGTCGTTGTCAGCGCCGTTGTTGTCATGGCTTCAGAGCGCTGCTGGTTTCCGGAAAAAGCGACAGGCGGGCATGTCCGGGCGGGCTTGTTTCACAACCTTGCCCCCCCCAGCGTGTGACGCCCCCCACCATCATCTGAAATAAAGGGTGCAGCTGAAGCATCTCCCCTGTGGTGTTTGGCTGTACTGAGCGCGCTCGGTTCCCGCTGTTCGTCGCCTCTTCCCCCTCATCACACCAGGGCGCAGTCACACTCAGAGTCTTAATCCAGGAGGCGCAGCGCCGCGCTCCCACCAGTATCCGCACGTACAGTGCGGCGCATGGGGGAGCCGGTACCCAGCGTCGTTCAGTGGCGACCGCAGAGCGAAAAAGAAAGCTAGCCGCTGTCCCGCTGTGCTGCTCTGCTTCTGTCGCGTCTCACCAACTACCTCCATCCCACACCACCCCCCGGGGGGCGCCCTTGATGTGGGGGTTACAGATGGAGAGGTTTCCGTTACGAAGCAGACTGCAGGGCAATGCAAACACAGTCACCAGTCTGTAGCGTCACCCACACATCTGCTGTAGGTCACAAAGTCATATAAAAGTAAGAGGAGCTCAGGAGACAACCTCGGTAGTATATATATATAATATCTTTTTCTTCCCAGGATCGCCATCAAAACACATTTGAAAATGTTGCCGCCCCTTACACTGAAGGGCTTCCCTTTGAGAAGCTCCAGTGTGTACGCGCGTGTGATTTGACGTGTTAAGACGAGGCGCACTGCCCCCGTTCGCCTGTAGTCAGTCAGAATCCGCGCCCTGCGGCATTTCTAATCTACTAAACACAAGCTCGGTGTCGAAGCCCTGCCCGTGAGTTGGGGAGATGCACATGACTGTCTGCTGACTGCAGGCATGGAAGCGAAGCGGGAACAAATTTCGCATCCGCAGTACGGGGCGAGCTGGTAGCAGTTGGGGTCTTTAGCGCAGCTGGAACTGAATGGTTCTGTAAATGGACAGTGATTTGGCTCTCTGGGGAAGGGGGTGTAACACGCGCAGTCCGTTTCCCCGCTCCCCCCCCCAGTCTTCAGCAGTGCAAGAGTGCCGCATCTCAGCGTGAGAGACGGGGGCGCGCAGGCCTCCTCGGTGCGCTACAACGCTAGGCGCTACACGGGCTACGCCCCCCTCTGTCGTAAATCAACACAGGCCTCTCAGTCACTGTCGCCGTGGAGATGTCAGGAGCATTGAATGACAGTGAGAGAGTGACAGACAGGGCAGAAATCAAGTGGGGAGAGAGAGCGGGTCTGATGGATATACCGGTTGCCGGGCAGATGGGTGTGTGTGTCTAGGGGTTGGAGGGGTGGGGTTGTGGGTTCTTTATGACCTTAAAAGGAGCCCTGTTTTTGTTTTGCTTATTTTCTCATTGGCCGGTGGGTGTCCGATCGCTCGCACCCTTGTTGAGGAGGTGGCTGAAATCGGCCATGTCGCCCAACCCCCGGTGGGGGTGCAGGCCGCCCCGCAACAGGGCGGCGGAGTGGGGGCGTGAGGCCGGGGGGTAGTGGTGGTGGTGGGGGTGGCCGGAGGGGGCGGCGTTGTTGCTGTTGAAGTTCCACCGGAGGGACTCCCCGAAATCCAGCTGGGTGTTAGGGGCGGAGACCACCCTCCTGCGATCGGGAGAGTCCTGGGGCGTGGCGGGGTAGTTGTACTCCCCTGCAGAGTTCCGCAGGGGCGCCCCGGGGCGGGGCCCCTGCTCGCGGTGGTGAGCGGCCAGGGACAGGTAGTGCTGGCGCTCGGCGCTCTGCTGGGGGTCGCCCGTCGTCTCGTCGTGCCGGCCCCCGCCCCCGCCCTGCAGGAGCTTGGAGCTCAGGTAGATGACGGCGGAGTTGGGGGGGCAGGGCGTGCCGGTGGAGTTGAGGAAGGTCTGGCTCTGGTCCCAACCCGAGTCGGAGATGCGCATGCCGGGAGGCGCCCGCTTCTGCTGCAGCGGCGTCTGCTCGGGCGTGGGCAGCAGGTCCAGCTCCCCGGCCTTGGCCCAGCCGTTGGGCATCACGAACAGGGTCTCCGCCTGCGACCGCCGCCCCTCGCTGCCCCCGGCCCGGCTCACACTCATCACCGACCCGCTCCCGCCCTGGCCCAGCATGCCTTGCTCCTTGTCGCCTTTGCGCCGCCCGCCGGCGCCGGCCGTGCCGCTGCGGGCGCGGTGCCGGTGCCTGTGGCCCATGATCCAGCACACGGCCAGGCCTGACAGCGCCGCCCCGGTGGCAAAGGCCGAAACTGCGGATACCACCAGCAGGTTGACCGACACCAGGCCATCTGGCTCCTCTGTGAAACTCTCCTGCAGCAGACCTGAGAGAGAGAGAGAGAGAGAGAGAGAGAGAGAGAGAGAGAGAGAGAGAGAGAGAGAGAGAGAGAGAGAGAGAGAGAGAGAGAGAGAGAGAGAGAGGGAGAGAGAGAGAGAGAGAGAGAGAGAGAGAGAGGAGAGGGAGAGAGAGAGAGAGAGAGAGAGAGAGAGAGAGAGAGAGAGAGAGAGAGAGAGAGGGAGAGGGAGAGAGAGGAGAGAGAGAGAGAGAGAGAGAGAGAGACAGGGGGGGTCACTACACTCATCACACCATACTGCTCTTGGCACTCAATGAACTTTCTCAAATTGGTGTCTCGAAGCCATTTTTGCTCCAATTAACAAAAAAGAAGTGGACTAATTTACTCCCGCTGGGCACTGTAGCAGGATAAGCTTTTCGGTTTAAGGGTTAATTGCGTTCATTATCCAAAGTGGACGGTGATTTCCTCCGAAATTTTAATGGCTTGCAATAACTGTCTTCCTGATTGAGGATATCTCCCAAACTCAGAGCACAACACTTGTTTCAGTCCATTAACGATTCTGTGCAAAATACCGGTTCTAGAATCCACTGCGAGCTAAAGCTGAAATATGGCACTCTTCGGCTTACTCTAAATCAAAATATATATTTTTCTCCCTCCCCAAAAAAGGCACTGGTGTAACTGCTGTGAAGCAGAGCCCAAATGAATTATTAAAAATGAGCAAACAGGAGAGTACAAAACTGGTGCAATGGATCAATTAAGGAAATGCCAGGAGAAAGGAGAGGGTCTTTGTAGTGCTAGCTCAGGGGACCAATACCAATATAATATACAAAGAGCTCATGCTCAGCCAGAAGCACACATGAAAAAAGACACGAGAAAGGCCAACAGGGAAATACTTCAGTGGGGCCCAAGACAAACACAGTAAATGTTCCTCGAATTACTACAACAGCAAAGGAACGGCACTGTGTCTCAGGGAGGAAGGAAGTGTTAGAGTCGAATCTAGATTCGGAGGAAATGGATGAATGTCATTAACCGATATTTTCCAGCCCCTCTTTTACCGAGGAAAATAAAAGGGGAGCAAAAAGGCAGCGATGCTGGGACCAGGGGCCCCTAGAACAAACACACACTCCGTCTGACAAATTATCTTTAATGGAGAAGAATGGAAACAATTAAGTGCAGGTATGTACAAGGGAGCCAGCTGGAACTTAATTTGTGGTTTTAGGGCCACGCGAAACAAACTGTTGCTCTTTACACTGACGGTCAAACCGGATTATTTCCAAGCAACGCTGCTGTTTGAAATGTGTTGGTTAAAGGATCAACGATACAGAAGGGCTGGTGAACGTGATTGAGGCTGTCAATCTGCCATTGTTGATCTCCAAGAGCAGCAGACAGAGGGAGAAAAGACACGCAGACATGTGTGTCAGGACAACCTGGGAGAATGGGTCTCCCAAGTGCCAGAGGCAGTTCTCCAGGAGTGAAAACTCAATCGTCAGTTCGATTTAAGTGAACCCCCGAAAAGGCCGTGCTGTGGGTTTTTTGATAAAAGGCACCCCTCACACCACACACTGAACTTTATTCCTCCCCAGGTCCCTCTCTTTCTCTCCATCTCTTCCTGTCTGTTTCTCCACAGGCCATGGTCGGCACAGCCACACTAAAGATCCTCTGTATTACCCAGATATAATCACACTCCCATTGCTGCTCTGTCACAGACCACATGACTCAGCCGAACACCATCCATTTCTCACATGGATTTTTTCCCCCATCTCCCGCACTTGTTTTTTTTCCTCTTTTTTTACCAGACTGAATCGCAACAGGTCAGATGCACCATACTCTCCTTTTCGCATACCCCTCCCCGGGGGGGCCACATTTGACATCGTTACCATAGAAACAGGAAGACAAGAACGAATCTAACTCATTACAAGGGACTGGTTGAATGAATGCAAGAGCCAGGTGGCCATAAGGTGTATACATATATATTCTATTAAATTTGGAATCTTTGTTCAGATTCAAGCGGTATTATTTATTTGTTACTGGCCCTTTTTCTGTCGAGTTCTGAGTGCACTCTAAATCCATTCACAACCCCATTTTGGAAGCACGGCAGTTAAATCACCTCTGATAGTACATTTTACTCTGATAGAGTCCATTTTATCCCTTTTGGACTTGCATAGACTCTGTTGGAATTGAATCAACACAAAGCATTTTTCTGTGCAGGGGCAGGTTTATGCAAGTCAAACGTAACTCTCAACGAGTGCAGTGATGTCATGTCTCAAATGCTACCATCATTTGATTGGACAGTAATTAATGTGTGTGTGAAATGCCCCCCCATCTCCATCATTGGCTCTTATCTTAGAAGCACCACAAGCTCTGGAAGCTGCGGGGGGAAAGGCCGGCCAACAGAAGAGCTCACATTCCTGATCGCCGTGTTTGCACAAGCAGATTCCAGGTCTTTTCATTTATTTTCATTGAATTTGGTGCTCACTCGGTGACACTGAAGTCCATGCCAGGGAAATAAACAAACCGTTTCTATTGTCATGGAACCAGCTTAAACGAAACAATGATTCCCACTGTATTATTCCCCCAAAGAAACCTATTTTAAAACTCTCACTGTGACAAGTAAAATATGCTTTTGATTTTGCTTGTTTTTATGATTCTCAGTTCCATTGCCTTATGCAGGGGCAATATACTGCCATATAAATATCACTCTGGGATTGCTTTCAATTCAGTGCTTATTTACTGTGGCTGGGGCTCAGGACAGAATGGGATGATGTAATGAATTGGTTCACAGTTTGATGTTACTCAATCCCCAGCTTTGATCGATTTGTACACAGCGACGGAACAAAGGAAACAAGAATCCCATCTATACTTTGACATGTTTTTCATTTTGTTTGTTTGTTTGTTTTTTACACCTTTTTGTAACTGACAGCTTGGGGTCCAGCATTCTCTTTACGCTTCCGTTAGAACACACTCGGTGAGTTTCGCGTTTGCATCTCAGATCGCACCCGGTGGAGGACGTTACCTGCCTGTCTTCTGCGGGCGGATGAAAAGGTTTTTTGACGAGCGGCTGTGACATCACGGCGTGACAGCTGTCCAAGTGATGCGGGGGCAGGTGCGGGTGACATCGCGGCTCATGTGATGAAAACGAACCACCAAGAAACTAACCCCGCCCACCCCTATCCACCCCTCCCCCATCTGCATAAGCTGCACTCTCCCCCTTGCCATGCTGCTCTGTGCTCTAACCCTCCCCCGACTCAGGCATGCAAGAACAAGGCCATTAGCGAGTATCATCTCCTCAGCTTGTTCTGTCCTGCTTTGTTGCGATTCGGCACAATGCGGACGGACGGAGAGCAGTGATACGGGGGCTTCCTGTCCCAACGGAGCAGCACAGCTTCCCCCTCCCACTCCCCCTTCCCCCGGGTACCCTCCCCAGTTATTTGTTAAAGCTTAATGGAAGCTGCTTTGACTGTCAGGCCGATGACAGCGAATATGTCTTGGGTCCGCAGCTCCAATTACATCGGAGAGGAGAGGAGATGAGGGCCGGGGTGGTTAGCGCTGGAGGTGTGTGTGCGTGCTGGGGGCTCCGGAGAGAGGAGCACATGATATTCTCTAGGAAACAGCCATCGCCGTCATCCAAGTTCTATTTGCCAATTAATCTCCCTCTCCCTCTTTCTGTTTCTCTCCCTTCCTTTTTTTCCCCCTTTCCCGTCCTCTCATCTCCCCTCGTCCCCTCTGTCTTTGCAGCACCTCCACCAATCACTATCTCGCTCTCTTGAGATGGGCTTTCCATTTTCTCTCTTCCCCCATGATGCCATCACTCTCTATCTCGCTCTCTCCTCTCTTGCAATTCCCTCTGCAGCCTCTAGAGCTCCCAGCAGGGCCAGTAATGAAACAGCCATCGCATTGTGGCTCTTATTTAAGACTCTCTTCATTAAAACACTGGCTGTGTATGGATTGGCTCTCCCCATGCTTACAAATTGGCAGTCTGTTTGGCAGTAAAAGTTATTGATTTCCACACACCATGTCAGTAGGACAGAGTGGGCCATAGATGGAAGGATGGCGTAATCAGCTGTGCTGATATGCAATGTTGACACAGCGGTTTGATGGCGGTCCTTGGCTTTAAATAGGCTGGCCTACCAACCACAGTAAAAAAGGTAACCCTGGCTAACAGACACACAACTAGAACTGCAGTGCTGGGGAAAACAGAAGAGATGAAAATGTTATGTCACCCTATCTCTTCTGCCGCCTTTGTGTGTCTGTATAATGTAAGTGTGGACATCTATCTGTATGTTTGTGTGTGTGTGTGTGTGTGTGTGTGTGTGTGTGTGTGTGTGTGCCTCCATGTTTATATGCGTGGGCTCACAGGCGTGTGTCCTTGTGCACTGTCTGTGCTTACGGTTCAGTGAGTCTGCTCATTATTCTCTCTCTCACACACTCTCTCTCTTCTTCCCTCACCCTCTGCAGGGCCCCAGCTCTTTGAAGAAGTACTGACTTTCATTCATCTCGAGTGCAGTCACCACCAGACCTGGGTCAAATACCTATTTGAAATACTTTTTAACTCTTTATATTTGAAAAGAAACATTTCCATTCAGTTCGAGTGCAGTCACCACCAGACCTGGGTCACATAACTTATATTATATTAAACACTTTTATGTCCATAAACTGCCCATACAATTTTAAAACACTCTTGCAGTTTCCTGAGAATTTCCAATGCTATACCATACTTGCACCATGTGAAAGAAGATTTTCAGAATATCTGAGAAAATAGACATTTCTTTTTATATTATTAGTACAAAGCAGGACTTTTACTGGAGTCTCGAATATTTCAAATAAAATATTTGACCCTGATGTGCTTTCAACAGGACGAACGTTAGATAAAACATTTTTTGTGTTGGCCACGAACGTTTACACTCTGAAAAGGTAGTGCGCAACGAGTAAGGGAAAGACACCGAGATAAGTCAACAACATTTTTTCTGTCATAATTAATTTAGGTAAATGTAATATTTATTCCTAACTTTCAAAAACAAATCGCTGAAGAAAATAGAATGATCAATTTGAAATCGTTCAACAGTTACATGTTAACCGCCAACGTTTTTAGATTTGATTGACACTTCCTGGTCCAATCACAGACAAAATCTCGCCCAATCACACTATAAACCAGTCCAATATGGATTTTATAGAAAAAAATAACATCTGCGCGCACGCACAATCTCAAACGTGGTCCGTCCAATGCAACACAAGTAACGGAACAGACATCACTCAATTTGTTCTCCTATGAAATGACTGATGAACACATCGTCTGACATGGCGACAAGTTTAACTAATGGGTCCACTCAAGGGTACACTCGTAACGCCCACTTATCTTGTTCACTGGATGGTCTTAAGGGACAGTGAATTGTTATTGGCTGTTACTGAATGGATGGGTCACAACCTTTTAATGAGGGAGTGGGACTGGAATCCTATTTCATAAGCCATATCAAAAAACCCTCACAATGTTGCTAACAGCGTCAGAAAAGATCTGCTGACTCCTGTGCTATTGCTCCATCCACTTGCCGCTGATAAGGCAACACAAAAGAACCACAACTTGAGGCAACTCATTAGCAAAAATACAACCTAAACTCAATTAAATACCGTCCGACCTTCAACGTTATGAAAGAATTGTGCACGGTAGCGGCGCACGCTTCCTCTTTTCACTGGTCTCCCCTCCCGTGCCCGATGTTAGAAAGGCTGCTAATGACATTTGCGATCAGTGATTACAGCAGATGGGCTGAGACTTTATTCGCGCTCGTCTGTCTGCATAAGAGGTGGGGGGGTGCCGTCTAGTTTATTCCACCGTAAGTGCACACAGACACCTCCTCTACATACACAGTAGCTTGTGGTAAAAAAAAGAAAACATGTTATGAGAATTGTTATTAATACTGCAGATGTGTGCCGTTTGTATCTCGAGGGGAGGGAGTGGACGGCGTGACTGAGAAAAAGAGAGTGCATTTAAATTAAATTCACAGCGTGTTATCCAATGTGTCATGTACCAGCCATCATCTGCGTGGAATACATTTGAAAAGGCTGTATTTGTGATCACGTGACCATTTTTCCTAGCATGCGTTAGAGTGTTAGCCTTATCGGCGGCATCTGATCTGACTAATGGGACAGCTGGACTCTGGACACAGGGAGGCTGTGTGCGGAATACATTTCTTCCACAATGTGTGATGTGAGGGAAACAAGCTTTCTCTCGCCGTACCCTGCGGTCACGGCGGTGGCTGGAGTTGGGCAGTAATTGATATCCCCAATTTAGGTGAGAAAGTGAAACACAAAATGGTAAGTAATAATAAATATTCAAGGAATATGTCACGGTCCATAAACTGGAAAAGGCGGCTGCGCTATTAGTTTAATGATCCACTTGGGGTTACGCCTGCTTGTTCCAAAATCATGTAACCCCCGCAATTTAAACGTAATCTTTCTCACATGCTCAGAACATAAATCCTCTGTGTCAGTGCAGCGCTCGCTACAATATATATTACAACTTGGGGAACAAAAAAACACATTATTATTTGTATTCGGTTAACACCACTGCATTAGTGCTTGTGACTTTTTTTTTTTTTTTCACCCCTCCCATTAGAAATTTCCGGAGGCCTAGAAATGATTAAACCATTCAGCCTGGGCTGGGACTGCAGCCCATCTGGTTAGAAACACAGTCGGGTGATTGAATCTGTTCCCTGATTTATAGGACAAGTTTAATGAAAAAGTCCTGGGCCGCGCCATTGCACTCCAATGGTTTGGAAAGGCCCTCTCTTGGGCCTACGAGGGAATTCCGCGCATAGCCCGACGCCCAGACACCCCTGAAATCTGTTTGCGAGAGGACACAGGGTGATTGCCTCTGAGAAGATATATGTAACTGGTATATTAGGGCCCAGGATCTGGTGTAGCAGTGTCTTCGTCACGGTCTCGCCCGTTCTCCATTCTCTCGCCTGTGGTGGAATGATCTTCCGCACTTGGTCAGGACCGCAGAATCAGTGGCCATCTTCCGCAAGAGACTAAAAACCCACCTCTTCAGACTCCACTACCACTGATTCTCTATACAATTAAACTCATTGCCATGACCACTGTTTACATGCATAATAAAATTTTTTTTTTAAAGGCTAACCTTCCTCTCCCTGTGTTATAGGTGTGGTGTGCAGCTGTCTACAGTGACGTCTGTTGTATTGCTGTTTTACTGAGCTCTTGCGTTAGCTGTGATTGTTCTTACCGTGTTCAAGCGCACTCATTGTAAGTCGCTCTGGATAAGAGCGTCTGCTGAGTGCCTCAAATGTAGTGTTACCCGCCACAGGTCTGCCTAGCTGCGGAGAACTCCTCCGGATTTCTGACAAGTCACGCTCTGATGAAGGCATTCTGAGCTGATACGCGTTGGCTGTAGTCTCAGCTGCTTCAGTCTTTTTAAACTTTCCCTAATGGATATGCCCAAAGAAATAAAAGCTCCAACAAAACATCCAAGTAAGTGTGCCTTGGATTTTTTTGGATGCGCTATGCGTGGCCTTCCAATTGTTGTTCTTTAGTCTGACAAGACTCTCGGGACGTCAAGCTTGAAGGCAATATTTATCACGACACAGCACCACGCTCTACACCGGGGTTACTCAAATCTGGACCCAGAATTCAAATTCGGTTCTGGTTCTCTTTTCTCTCCAGGAGGTAATGGAACAATTTGTGCAATTAATTGACTAGAGTGTCTTCACACCAGACTCCCGGCTAAAGGGAGGGTGTAAAAACAGCAGTATTCAGCCCACAAGGAATTGACTAACCCTGCTCTACACCCTCCATGTCAGGTTTTGCTATTTCTCCACATCGGAATTGGGCGGTGGCTCCTCAGTGTAAATACCTTCAGGAGAGCCGGGTGAGTGTCGATGGCTGGAGTCTCCCCCTTCCCACGGCGTAAATCAACACATTCACAGTGACTTCGGGACTTTTATATCCTGTCAACACTCCTGCTATGCGACAAGGGGTGGGGTCGCCATGTGTGCAGCATTCGCAGGCTGCTCGCCGTGACCGCCATGTCCTTCCGTAAATCTCCCGACCTCGCCTCCGCTGATGAAAGCGGCTACATCGCTGGCTCGCGTTCCCTCCCTGCCCCTATCCCTCGACACCCCCCGGCCCCATCAGGTTTTCCACACCAGATTTTGTGTCTTCGATAAAAGGTGATCTGTAACAGGGGTTACCAAACTGTCCAAGCCCATGACTCACTTACTGAGCGGATACCTTTTAGGTCACCCACCCATTCTGAAAGTAGTCCACCATATGTTCAAATATGGAACTCAGATATTTATCAAATATGTTGGAACAACTGCATGCACAGTGTGTACACACATATGTACACGCACACACACACAGTCTGTATCTAATGTAACAAGCAGTATCCATCCTATCACACACACACACACACACACACACACACACACAGTCTGTATCTAATGTAACATGTAGTATTCATCCTATCACACACATACATACACACACACACACACACACACAGTCTGTATCTAATGTAACATGTAGTATTCATCCTATCACACACATACATACACACACACACACACACACACACAGTCTGTATCTAATGTAACAAGCAGTATCCATCCTATCAAACATGTACACACACACACACACACACACACACAGTCTGTATCTAATGTAACAAGCAGTATCCATCCTATCAAACATGTACACACACACACACACACACACACACACACATTCTCACAACACACGATACGCCATCCTCCTCCAAGAGAAGACCCAGACCAGGCCGACTCTACGAAGGCGCGCTCTCCACAGGCCCAGAGGAGGACAGGTCACTGTGCAAGCATCTCACGCCTTTCCCCTTCAGATTGGCTTTCACCTTTCCCTGAGAGAGAAGTGGAATGCGGTCTGGAGCACGGACGAATCACCAGAGGTGCCTCTCCCTCGTGTGTCTGCACAGTGACAGGTGGAACGGCTCCGCTCCTCAGCAGCGTTGCCAGATGCCTGTGATTTTATCCCCCCAAATATTATTCAAAATCCCCCCTATTTTCCATTGACTCCCATGCAAATTTTCAAAACTGTTCTCCATACTGCCTTTTACCATTTCTTCCCATACATATTATGACTGAAACTTCCCCCATAGATTTTTCACAAACTCCTTGATTTTGTTGCAAAACCCAGCAAGCTGGCAACCCTACTCTCAGCCACAAACAGTCTTTGAGACAGTCAAGACAGCGCTGTGAGGTCTGGACAGAACACGCCTGACCCTGTGCTTTCCCGCGAGGAGACATTCTGTGGCCAATGTCAAAAAACTCACATGTTCCCCATAGGGGCTTGGTGCTTTTCGCTGTGTATGTAAATATTTAGTCTGCCCTTGATGTTGCATTTTTTTATATTTTTAAACGAAGTGCTCGCCAGCTGAAACAAATTAAACTCCTGCACAGTAGCCAATTTAGCAACATGTCGTCTTTCACTTCCCCGGGACCGGGGCGCCTGTTCTACAGTTGTCACCAGGCGACCGCGATGACGCTAAAGTGAACCTCTCTCTCCAGAGTTTCCTTGATGTGCCGTGGACCTCAATTAAACCGTGATTGCAACCCGCTGTTCTCCTAGTCAAAACACAGCCTTACTTCTGGAAATATTTTCACAGCACCATAATTGCTTCCATCTGCAGCAGGGTTCGGCACTGAGGTATGTCATTACGCTCAAGTGCCTCCGCGGCCCGTTCTGAAGGCTGCGCTGCCGTCGCAGAGCTAAGTATCGCTTCCATCTCGGATTGCGGGGTCGGAATCACCTTCGATTCCGGGGAACATCTTTGTCACCGGGACAGATTTGCGATGCGGTGGCTCGGAACGACGGCGACGGGCGACGGTGCGAGGCGCTTTCTTCCGCTGCGAAAACGTCCTCCCATTTGACGCCTGGTTTAACTAAGCTGACTCTTCTGATGAGCTGCTCGCTGGAAACAAACTGTTGCCGTTTCTCGGAATCTGCATGGGCGTGTGAGCCCGGAGCGGGAGGCGTGATGTGTTAGCCGGCTACACACAGCAACTCTCTGGTTCGCCCCCCCTCTCGTTGAGGAAAATACTCATTTCATTTCACTTCATTGTGTCAAATTTTCAAGTAATTTTTTTCCAAGTCGGAGGTTCTGACAGCAAAATGACTAGAGGTGGAAAGAGCATCTGTGTCTGGCTCAACACTCAACCCACAGACTGTATTACTGACACTCAACCCACAGACTGTATTACTGACACTCAACCCACAGACTGTATTACTGACACTCAACCCACAGACTGTATTACTGACACTCAACCCACAGACTGTATTACTGACACTCAACCCACAGACTGTATTACTGACACTCAACCCACAGACTGTATTACTGACACTCAACCCACAGACTGTATTACTGACACTCAACCCACAGACCGTATTACTGACACTCAACCCACAGACTGTATTACTGACACTCAACCCACAGACTGTATTACTGACACTCAACCCACAGACTGTATTACTGACACTCAACCCACAGACTGTATTACTGACACTCAACCCACAGACTGTATTACTGACACTCAACCCACAGGCCATATTACTGACACTCAACCCACAGACTGTATTACTGACACTCAACCCACAGACTGTATTACTGACACTCAACCCACAGGCCATATTACTGACACTCAACCCACAGACTGTATTATTGACACCTAACTGAGAAGTCATGTCTTGGAGAATGCCATGGTTCTGTAACTTGTAAAAAGGCAAATGTACAATACACAACTTTTTCAAACTTGCAATCCATGTACCTTTGGTCAAGGGTACAACTGCTGTGCCCCACCTGGGAGTCAAACCTGCAACCCCTTGAGTTACGAGCTCAGTTCCCTAACCATTAAGCTACACTGCCGCCCCTAGACATTGATGATGTTATATTATTCATCGGTGTGTTTAGAACACTTGCCTCTTCTAAGTACGCCATGCATATCATCTGAACATATCACAATACTTTTGAAGCGTGCGGTGAACTGAGCAAAGCAGAGGGGAAGAGTAATCACTTCACACTTGCACGTCTTAATATTGTGGCAGCAGAAGCCAAAGCAGGTTTTAGTTTACTGAGCTACAATTGTGTTGTGGCGGCGGTTTGAAAGCTCTCTCACCACAGCCACATGGCAGGCCATAGCACAGGAAGTGCAGGAGAGTGGGGAATGGGAGAACATGAGCATGCGGGGCCATGCTCACAACCGAGGCCCGCTCCGACGCCATTCATCTCACCCAGCGCCAGCACTCCTCAGGCCACTTCAATTAAAATGTCTGATGTCTCCTTCTGCTTTGATCAAGTCAGATAGCGAGGATGGCAACGTTGAGCGCCTGACATCTGAGGGGTGGGGGCACACAACTGCTAGCCACAATGGACGCGGCCTCTAATTAAGATCTACACGATGATGAACAAAAACACGGGGCGACGGAGCATCATCGGGGAGCCTCCCGTTTCAGAGTAGGGTCAGGTGTGTGAGTGTTTGAGAGTTCCCTGCTCCCCCCCACCCGCCCCCCCCTCCTCACAGCACGCAGAGAGAGAGAGAGAGCCAGAGCAACCTTCACATGTCACCGGCCGGTCACGCCCTTCTCGTAATAGGAGCAGTGACAGCCCAGAGACACTGGAGACATCCACCGCCCTCTCACTCCATTCGTCACACCCTGTCCTGGACCGCCGACCTGGCCCCCCGCCCCCTCCTCCGCTAGTCTTGCGGATTTCCCCCCACCGCCCACCCGTATTCATTCCATTGCAATCGAGCCCGAGCCCTTTCGCGAAAATCGATTCTGCGCTTCACTTTTCCCGCGGCCCACTTTTTCTCCGGCTAAGAAGACGCAGTCGTTTCTGCTGTCCATCCATCTCCCTCTCGGGGCCGATGACAGCGTGATCTGGGTGCACGGGGCTGCAGTCTGAGCTGGGGGAGCTCTCTCTCTATCTCCCACTCTCTCTCCCTACCTCTCTCTCTCTCTCTCTCCCTCTCTCCCTCTCTCCCTCTCTCTCTATCTCTCTCTCTCTCTCTCTCTCTCTCTCTCTCTCTCTCTGTCTCTCTCTCTCTCTGTCTCTCTCTCTCTGTCTCTCTCTGTCTCTCTCTCTCTCTGTCTCTCTCTCTCTCTCTCTCTCTCCCTCTCTCTCTCTCTCTCTCTCTCTCTCTCTCTCTCTCTCTCTCTCTCTCTCTCTCTCTCTCTCTCTCTCTCTCTCTCTCTCTCTCTCTCTCTCTCTCTCTCTCTCTCTCTCTCTCTCTCTCTCTCTCTCTCTCTCTCTCTCTCTCTCTCTCTCTCTCTCTCTCTCTCTCTGTCTCCTCTCTCCTCTCTCTCTCTCTCTCTCCTCTCTCTCTCTCTCCCTCTCTCTCTCTGTCTCTCTCTCTCTCTCTCTCTCTCTCTCTCTCTCTCTCTCTCTCTCTCTCTCTCTCCTCTCTCTCTCTCTCTCTCCCTCCTCTCTCTCTCCTCTCTCTCCCCTCTCTCTCCCTACCTCTCTCTCCCTCCTCTCTCTCTCTCCTCTACCTCTCTCTCTCTCTCTCTCTCTCTCTCTCTCTCCCTCTCTCTCTCCCTCTCTCTCTCTCTCTCTCTCTCTCTCTCTCTCTCTCCTCTCTCTCTCTCTCTCTCTCTGTCTCTCTCCCTACCTCTCTCTCCTACTCTCTCTCTCTCTCTCTCCCTCTCTCTCTCTCTGTCTCTCTCTCTCTGTGTGTGTGTGCGTGGGAGATGAATACGGCTACGCTCAGCAGGAGATAGATGAGCCTGCTCGCCCCCACTCTCACGCTACCTGGAGCTCAGGGAACGCACACCTGTTGCTGGCGCGACAGCAGCGCTAAATGCGTGTGGGAAAGCATCCCGTGCCGAAAGCAACAAAGAGCAATGACAATGCTACTATTGCTACTGTATCTGTATTCATTGATCTTACGTGATGTGTCTCTTATCTATTTATTATTATGTACGTCAATTTTTATGTAAAAATGTCATTTTTATCCTGACCATCGTTTTTATGTATTGTAAATGTGAAGCACTTTGGGGCACAACTAAATTAACTTATTATTATTAATAATAATAAAAGCCTCATCTCGTGACAAAAGCACTGCCTAGCTGTGTGTGGAGATGAAGCGGATCCTCCTTAAACAACGTTTACACAGGCCTGTGCTGCAAGCATGAACGCAATATCGACACTGGAGATTTCATGACTTAAAAAATGTTTTCAGTAAAGGTTAATGAGGTAGGTATTTACACCAAATCAATGGGGAGAGGCAGATGAAAGGGCAGTAAGCACAGATAGATCAGGATCTGAGGAATAGCGTGAACTGAAAGTGAACTCAAAGCAAAATACAATACCAACCAAACGATTATATTCATTCTGTGATAATTGTGTGTGTGTGTGTGCGTTTCCATTCGGTTAGCCTGACTCACCCATTTGAGACAACTGTGTCATTCATAACATTATTTTTTATGCTAAATTGATTTAGCATAAAAGCGTGTGGCCAGAGGCCCTGACCCCAAGACAGCCAAAGTGTGTTTATCCACAGACAAATTGCCTGTTTAAGGGACGTTAATCTCTGCTGAAGTCATCACTGCTGAAATTACTTCAAGTGGAAAAAATAATCTTCATATAATTGTTGGATGATTGGATGAGTAACCGAACATAAAGATCAGTTTATGCATAATAAAAAATAAGAAAAATCCAATGATAAAAAAAGACGGCGATATATGACTTGCATACACTGGGGAAGTAATAATATTGTCTTTGGTCATTGTCACGTTTATGACCTGCAAATAAAAAACTCTGCCAGCTGATCGGTGGTGCTTGTGCACGATATGCTCAGCTATGGTGCAAAGCACAGCCGGTCTTGGCCTTTTCAACGGAACAGTGTTATCTCCTTTGCTATGGCGATGGAGATCACCGTGAATTAACGACACTGGCTGAGCCAATCCAGGTTTGAAAAATGAGTGGGAGGCAGCAGCCAAAGATGTGACCTCATTTTGCTGACTTTTTTAGATCAGAGCCCCAGAGCGCGGATGTAATTGTCGATGGCGATTATCTATGAAGTGCACGCTGCATTTTTTTTTTTTACTAACACAAAATCGATATTGCATGCATGACATGGTAAAGTATGCAGTCGATACTATGACGTACTTGTGCATGGGTGTTGGAAACATGGAACTGAAATGGAAATGTTGAATATAATATATAATAATGCAATAATACACCTCCCGTTGCACCCCGAGCCCCCTGATAGCTCATTCTCATATAGTGGATTCAGATTTTTACATTTTTTAAACCCCCCCGGCCCTACTGTGGACTTCTAAATATAAAAACGATGTTTGTTTATATATATACTGTATATATTTATTAATCTTGTTATCTTATCCCTCCCTAAGATCCCAAAACCAAGATGAACGACCTTCCCAAACTACCCTTTTCCCCCATCCCCACCATCCAAGATTTAATATATATTTTAAAAATACACAAGACAGGACATAATTCGGCTGTTCACAAGAAAGGTTGGATTGGGATAGCTTGTGGAGTTGGCTCCCAATTTACTGTGACGCACCAATGCTGAAGAGTGGGCATGACGTACGCAAGCAGCATAAGAATAGCCTCGCTACCACGAACAAAGATATTACCAACTGTGAGTTGAAACGAGTGTATGTGCGTCCATTTCAGAGAAACAGAGAGCTACTGACCAAGAAAAGCGCCAGGCAGAAGGGAACATGGGCTTTACTGTGAGTTTAAAGCTAGCGAGGGATGGTTATTGTGATGTCATAAACAATGCACCTCCCCCATAGTGGGGACTTCAAAGTATAAAAAAGAATGGGTTTTTTAACCCTTTAATGGTCTGCTCAACCATTTGGTAGAGCACATTGTGACTTTTGCCATTGCTTTTTTCTAGGTGAGCCTATTAGAGGGTTAATCTATCTTGTGATCTTAGTCTGACTTTTATGCTCTTTTTTGCATGGTGTGCCCTCCACTCACCCAACATCACCCAAACCCACCATAGGATGCCAATATGAGTACGAACAATAATCCCAATTATACCCTTTTACCCACTTAACACACTGTGTTTGTTTAATGGGGTTTGGTTCGTGGGGTTTCGAACCACGGCCTTAGTCGGCTGCTCAACACAACATGCAATTAGCCTGCTGAGATAAAGACCAGCCAAGTCCCCAGCCAAGGGAACTACTCACACTCATATTGCCTCTCCTGGGGTGACAGCACATTCTCTAGTGTACGTGCTAACTCACGTCTCTGAATTCCTCTACATTTGCTTGTCATGCACAGAACTCACCCTTACCATCACAGTCCCCCAGGTGAGACGTGTTCCCATGCTCCACGTCCTGCTCGAACGGCAGCCTGCCACAGGAGAGAGGAACGGTCAGAAAATCACAGTCAAATCTATAGCAGCTACAGCACAGAACATTACACAGCGTTAGCTAAAAAGGCACCCAATTACCATGCAGTCAGTGCACAGGGAGAACAGACAACAACTCTTAAACCGTGGAGCAAAGAGTAGCGTGCATTATGCAAACCAGACCGCTCACAGCCACTCCACAACTTAATGTATCTGTGTTTATGAATACACCATTTATGACATCACTTCATTCATTAAACTGATCTGTTAGGATTTAGGAAGTCAAGAGCACTCAAATGTGCGTGATGAAACTACAAAATAGAAATGCAGTGATAAATTTGAGTTTCTTCAACAATGACTGATTGTGACCAAGACCAATAACCTTTATTATTATTAATGCCCTTTATTAACTGTACTTGGCTTGGCTTGATTCTGATTGGTTGAGAAGGTATTGGTATTTTCCAGTAAACTGCAAGGAGAAATGTAATAATAGAAGGCTATGAAGTAGTTCCAGTGAAAGTGGCCTCAACACTGTTCCAAATCAATACACAAGCACATTCAACATTCTTTTTCAATTGAACATTACATTCAAAACTGAAAATAACGGCAAAAAGGCAAGTAACAACAGCAATATAGATCTACAGCAGAGTGTTCACTTATTTTTGTTGCAAGTAGCCATGGTATAAGCGGAATGAACCACTCCGGGCTGTGGAGTTGTATGAAAATAAACCAATTCAGGGAGGTTAATGGACCCTTGACTTGGCCTCGGGACCACATCACACCAGTGGCATAGCCAGGAATTCATTTCGAGGGAGGGGGGTTGAGAAAATACATACGTGAACTAATTGTTTATGGGGGGAAGGCTGCGTGAAGTAACTGTTCAGCAGGAGGTGAACAGTTCGGAACTGTCATAAAACATTTTAGGGTGGGTTTAAGCCTGAAACCCCCCCGCCCCGGCTATAGTTTTGCATCACACCACCCCGTCATTCAGTTCATACAACTGCACAGCCCGTCATGGTTTATCCCTTACATTTGTACAGTACTTAGCCTTCAAAGAAAGCAGATGACAAGGAGAAATAAGTTCACGCGTGTCTGAAATAGTTATTTTCCTGGCGTGGCGTAATCAAGACATGGGGAAGTGGCCCAAGCCAGTGGTGCACATTGGCCTCCAACTTTACTGTTACCAGAAAAGGTTTTTTACAGGATACAGTTTACTAGTACAGTGTTTGCTGTAAATGCTGGTGTAAAAACACAGCCAAGAGAATGTAAAACAGCCAGGGTGCTCAGTCTCAGCTCTTTTGAAGGCCACAGTGAGATATGAGGCTGTGTTGTGAGAGGCGGCATCACAAGAACAAATAGAAAAGAGTATTGAGAATGAAAGAGAGAGAGAGAGAAAAAAAAAAGATAAACGTAATAATTTGTTTGGCAAGAGACCACACATTTATTTCCCAGCTCTGCCTATTTGGTACAATCGTTTTTTGAATGCTATATTAGTAGGAGTTCGTGGACTTTTCTGTTTCGTAAATGCAATTCATCCAACTGCTGCTCAATACCGAATTGATCTCGAGGTTGACCACACACTTGCTAAATCGAATGAGAAGCAACAGCACAGCTTGAATTGTATAACTGAGCAGGCGAGGTGGTCTTTTAAGAAGGTTTGGTTGTCTGGCCTGGCACCATAATTCTGCTTAATGTGCTTCTCCATAAAGAGATCGGTTTAATTAGGGAATGTACAGTAAGGTCTATACACTTGAGGTGAACTGCTAGAAAAGTGAAACTCTTCAGGGGTACACACACACACACACACACAAAGACACACACACACGAACATGCACACGCACACAACACACACACACACACACACACACACACACACACACACACATGCAAACATGCACACACACACATAAAGACAAATAAACACGCATGCATACAACCAAATAGAGTGTAAAAGTGGAATTCTTCAAGGGTAGGACAACACACGCACAGATACAGAAGCTCAGACATACACGTGCACAAACAGACACACACACATCAGTCAAATGTGTGTCAAATAAACACACATGGATACAACCCACCACACAAAAAACATGAAGGAAACACAGGGAGGAATGTGGTGCCATAGTCATATAACGTGTAAAACTATCTAAAGGTCAATAGGCCTACTACTGCTGTACTCTTCATTGAGGTGTTTTACCTCAATTGCCATAATGCCAAACCCATCGTCATCATTGCTTTAGGTCACACATTCCAGTACCCATTCACACAATGAGTGCATCTATATTTGCTTACTTCAAATATTTCAAAAGGTATTTGCAGAAGACAACATTCAAAAGAATTGCTGCTTTTCAAAGAATTGTTATAAAGACACCCCCCCACACACTGAATCAGAGAAACCCCTGTGGATCCCCACACCTGTCCCAGGTGAGACTCACCTTGTCCCAGGTCTGAGGAAGGAGCAGGTGCTTCCTCGCGTCCAGCCACAGTAGGGGTCCCGGGACGCGATGCAGTTCCTACAAACACAGAGATTCAGCACTGACTGACAGTGAAGACACTGCTGGCCTTTTCTGTTCATCACCCATCACACGCTCGTACGACTCGCCCTGGCTCAGTGAGCATGATACAGGCATGACATGTGTTACTATGAAGCTCGCCTAGGCATGCCGAAACGTCCGGGGGGGATCTATGGGGTATGTAGAGCTGCACAAATCTACAGGAGCGTTCAGGAAATCAATTCTGTTTGGGGAGAACAAGTTCCAGAGGATTTGGGGGACACGGTGAAGGGGGGAGAGAGAGGAAGTAACCAGTGGCGTTGTTTAAGGTGTTAGTGGAGTATAATGGTTAGGGAACTGGACTTGTAACTCTAGGCTGTAGGTTTGATTCCCAGTTCGGGCTCCTGCTGTTGTACCCTTGAGCAAGGTGCTTAATTTGAATTGCTTCAGTAAAATATCCAGCTGTATAAATGTATTGTATGTAAAGATGTCAACTGTGTTGGATAAGAGTATCTGCTAAATGCTTGTAATGTAATGTAGGGCAGAGGCAGTGATGTAGATCAGGGGTCTTCAACTGCCTCTTCCTGGGGGCCAGATTTTTTTTTTAATGGAGCAGATGGCCCAAATGGATCCATCCACAGATTATAGACAATCTAAATTACACAAGACCATTTTGAATAGAAAACTTTAATGGACTATAAGTTGTATCATTCCACTTGCTACAGCTATTCAGTTACTAAGCAACGACAGTTACATTTCTGTACCTAGCAAGCATTTATGCAGATTCTTATTCATTTAGCCCCTTCGTTGTTGTTTTGAAGTCAGATAGACTTGTAACACTATTTTCTTCACCACAAACCCATAAGTGATTTAGTAGGTAGAGCATGGCATTGACAATGCTTATGTTGTGGGTTTGATTCCCATTGGGACCACATATACTAAAAAATGTATCACGACTGTAAGTTGCTTTGGATAAAAGCGTCTGCTAAATGGCACCTTTAGGATTTGCAGATTGAGATTTTAAAAGTCAATTGACTGCTTACAATGTTTAATATCTAGGATGTTTAGTGGAAGGCGCAATGATATTAAAATGATGTATGAACACTGTTTAGCCATGCTGTATCACGAATATCACAAATGGGCAGACATGGGGTACAGTAGTCTTGTTTGGGGCAGAAAGAGGGGTGTCAAGCTTTTAGGGGGACATAGTGGTGGGAAGAGAGTGGAGGAACACAGTCCCGTTGTTTTGTGGGCGGGGGTGTGAGTGGTGAATAGTGCGGGGACAGCAGTAGAGGAGACCAGTAGTCTTGTTTGGGGTAGAGGGAGGGGTGTAGAGGATTTTTGAATTTGAGAACAGAGATGAGGGAGAAGAGTGGGAGGGGCATTTGTGTGGTAGAGTGTACTGGGAGAGCCGTGATTGGCCGGTGAGAAGCTGGTCTGGCCGGGCGGGACTCACTTCATGCAGCGGGAGAAGAGCTGGCAGCGAGCCATGGGGATGCGCACCACGCAGGACGGGAAGGCCAGCAGCAGGGAGTGACTGGGCCGGTCTAGGGTCAGGGATAACAGCTGACGAGCCTGGAGAGTGTCCTCACCGCACCTAAACAGGCAAGAGTTAGTATTAGCCTGGGTAGAGTCCTCCTCCTCCACCGAAACAGGTTAGCGTTAGCCTGGGTCGAGTCCTCCCCAAACCGAAACAGGTTAGCGTTAGTGTTTGTCTGGGGAAAATCCTCTCCGCACCTAAACAGGCTAGAGTTACCGTTAGCCTGGTTAGAGTCCTTCCTGCACCTAAACAGGTTAGAGTTAGTGTTCGTCTGGGTAGAGTCCTCCCCACACTGAAACAGGTTAGCGTTAGGCTGGGTAGAGTCCTCTCCACACCTTAACAAATAGTGCACACAGGCCCCCAGAGGCATTAACATTAACATTAACAATCCCTCACCGATACCCTCAAAACTAATTTCCATTTATCTGAAGTATTGACCTTGTTTCATGACCTGTTCCTTCATCTATAAATCAATGGATAACATTAACACAAAACCATAAAGGCAAGGAGGCAAGCCTCAAAGATCCATTGAATGTCATCATTTCATCACATAGGTGTATGCGGCGCTGTTGACTGAGGTCTGTTGAGCATCAAAGAACATTTCCATCCTTCATCACATTAACATTCATTGGCTTTTACTGCTAACTTATCTGTTCATAAATGTGTCGTACAGTTTTGGTTTTCATGTAATGGATGCTCAAGTACACAGAGTACACAAACTAATGCTGGCAATAATAACAATGCTGAGAGTGGACATGCCAACTGGAATACTCTCTCTCTCTCTCTCTCTCTCTCCCTCTCTCCTCTCTCTTTCTCCTCTCCTCTCTTCTCTCTTTCTCTCTCTCTCTCTCTCTTCACTCTCCCCCCTCTCTCTCCTCTCCCTCTCTCTATCTCTCCCTCTCTTTCACTCTCTCTCCTCCCTCTATTCCTCTCCCTCTCTATCTCTCTCTCTCTTTCTCTCTCTATCTCTCTCTCTCTCTATCCCTCTCTCTTTCTCTCTCTCTCTCCCTCTCTCTATCTCTCTTAAACTCTCTCTATTCCTCACCCCCCTCTCTCTCTCCTCTCCTTCTCTCTCTCCCTCTCTCTCCACCCGTCCCCCCTGTCTCTCTCTCTCTCACTCTTAAGTGGGACAGCAAGGAGAGTGAGTCACAGCAATGAACCAACTACATGTGAAGCACAAACACTTGTCACTGGAGGGCAGGGAGAGAAGGAAAGAGAGAAAGAAAGACAGAGAGAGATAGAAGAGCAAGAGAGAGAGAGACTCTGCATTTTGACTTTTAAAAGCCTTTTATTTAACCTTAACATAAACAAACGGCAAGGGGAAAAAATATTATATGCCAATTAAAGAATAAAACTAAAGAACAAACACAATTCACGACAAAAACAAACAAACCCAGAAACAAGGACTGTAATTTTCCGCTCAACACTCTGTTATCCTTTCCTCTGGCATGCAATTATAGGTTTGCATTCGGCATCCACCTCACAAAAGAGCCCATTTATTGTCCGTTTTCTGTGGAATTCAACACGATTATCATTCAATTTATATACAGTAAACTCCTACTTAACACAGGACAATCATTTTTCTCATTAGACAGATGCATGCTTAAGCTCTAGCTTTCAGCTGGGTGTGCCTTGAGAATTGCAAGTTTAGCCCGTCCAAAGAAAGTTATTAAACAGCATACAAGCATTCTTATTCTTTCTTTCTTTTTTTGTACTTTACACCATCCCCCCCAAAGAAAAAGCTATTTTTGAGAAGACTCCCCCCCAACTGTGAAAGCCAGTCCTCTAAAATATTAAACACTAGCCTCAACCTATAGCATCACGCAACCCTCCAAAAAAGAAAAAAGTGTCTTCTACCAAACATAAGGGGATTTCATCAGTTTAATTTACCATATTATTATATAGAATCTGCCACTGGAGGTTTTCTACTCATTTTTCAAGTGGATTCTTCCTTATACAATCATTCCCAGGGTAGATCATCGCTATTGTGCTGATAAGTGAACCCTCCATCTTGTTCTTGGTACCTTTAACTGTTTGCCAAAAAAAGGGATTTGAAATAAATGATGTACAACATCTTTTTTTCCTGAATTTTCAAAGGACACATTTCTTAATCCTCTCTATTCTGCCAGTATCTCAGAGTCTCCAATGACTTCCGGGTCACGAGGGTTTCAAGATTAGAGCTGGGAAGACGTTCTGATCCTCTGCCCTTTATCTAGCTCCTTTAACAAAATGGAGAGCATAGGCAGTGCGTTTTTAAACCCCTCCAAAGTGGAAAGATGGCTAACCTGCCTCGCTACACCCCACACACGCACACACCGCCCCTTCTGATTCAGTGCGATATATCAGGCGACAGATCTTGGCCACTCCACCGTAAACAAATGAGATAACATGCTGCCTGATGGGTACACGATTCAGGGGAAAAGACAGATTTAAAAACCTGCTGTCAACTCCTGCCACCTTGGTGCAGGAGGACCAGCGATGGCCAGATGTTTAAAACAGCGCTGTAAAAAGAAGGACAGCCATGGCTCTTTTTTTTGGCGTCTCATACGAAAGGGTGATTGTCTGGCCTCAGACCTCCTATTGTTTTGTTCTGAGTAGTGCACAGGCACAGCAGAGAGAGAGAGGGAGGGAGAGGTAAAAAGAGGTAGATAGGGAGAGAGAGAGTGAGGGAGGAGGACGTAAAAAGAGGGGGGGGGGAGAGAGAGAGAATAATGAGCAGAGATGGAGAGAGAGAGACCTGCCCTTAGATACCCTCCATATAAATTGGCTATGGGCATGACTAGTCACATCAATAAACCTCAGGCATGTGACTGAGGGCCTCAGCATCCGTTTTGCTACAACGTTATTTTCTAGTTGACCGCAGCAGGGAGCCAATCAAAATCTCCTCTGCCGTAAGATCCAGGTGACCCTGCTACATCTAATGCCCTGGTTTACCTGTCGAGGGTAAATTAGGAGAGAGACCCGCAGGTTAAAACAAGGGTAAGCTCTTGGAGCCTGATCTGATTCTCTCTGTTCGCTTCTCTCTGATTGGCCAGATCCCTGCTGAGTGTCTGGCTGCTGGAATCTCTGCACTCGTTTTTCAATGGCTTTGATCTCCATCTATTTGTTCATCCACTTACTATATAGGGTGATATCAGCTAAATTGGGCCATCAGGTAAAATGAGCCATTTAAGGTTTGAGCATCTCAGCTCTTAAAATTTCAACAGACAATGACTGCAAATGATATTAAACTGTACATGTACTTGACATGTAACAATTGACTTGATTGGTCTATGGTTGCTATGGTGGTCGGGGCAATGCCTCACATCGAGACTGCTGAGAGAACTTCAAGGTGAGTGGCCTGACATATGAAAATGTACTTGTCAATAATAAGGTTGATAAATCAATAAAAAACAAATGTACATCTATAAATGATTATGTATACTACATGCTCTGATGGCCTCCATCAGATATAATGCTGATAGTTTGTTAATAAACTTATTTATTTATAAAAAAGCATTTTTTGTTAGTGGCTCAATTTACCTTAATGTGTTAAGGTAAATTGAGCCATGCATTTCAGCCAAAATGAGCCACCTTCTGAATTGAGTTTTAGCGGATATTTTGATGGTTCCTCTTATTAAAAGTAGGCTATTAATAGATTATTATATTATATTATTGTATATATTACATGCCTCTTTTCACATTTTCCCTTCTAATTATGTATGTGTGTGTTAGCTCTGGTCCAGGGCGCATCGTGAGCTAGCTCTCACTATCTAGCGCTCTGTCACACACACACACACACACACACACACACAGAGTAGCCTTGTCTCCCGTTTTAATATGACTTTCTTTACAATTGTTCCGAGAGTATTTTTAATTCCAGATATGCATGTGTAAGCCTGCATAGTTAGGCACACACACACACCACACACACACACGCACACACACACACATGCACAGACACATTCATGTTCCAAAATGAGTTCCTAAAGTAATTGGTACTTCATGAATTAATTTAAATGTTATTCTTTATGAATTCTTAATGCTTTAATGTTATTCTTCATGAGTTCATTTAATGTTATTAAATGCAATGTTTTAGTGTGTTGAGATTAAAGATGATTCAATTATTTTATGAGAAATGACTCTGTTTCGCTTTACAGTTTGAGTGGCTCATTTTAGCTGATCAGCCGGCCCATTTTACCTGAACACTGCTCATCAAAAAAAAATTGACAGCTGATGTTTTCAAAAGCTGTAGGGCCTAAACAATTATATTTTATTACATCAATTCAACACAAAAATATTAAAAACAGTCCTTATTAACCATAAAAACACAAGTCAATGTCATACATTGCTTTTTTCTTAGTTTCCCAAGCGATTCACCAAAAAGTGGCCCAATTTAGCTGATATCACCCTATAGTGTTTGATAGAAGAGTGAATGTTATCATCTTTCCATTTTTGACATAAACCTGCTGAACTTAAACTCACCTCCACTGGAGAGTTCTACTCTACAAACTTTTTTAAAATCTTGTTGGGGTTTTTTTTACATTCCCAAGGATCAGAAATGGATGCGGTTCAGCAGAATTCCAGCCTTTTTTTCCCAACACTGAACATTCCAGATGGAACGATCCACAGTTAGCAAGCCCCTCCTCTCAAGCTGGGGAGTTTAAATAAGTGGAAAGATAACGACCAATTAATACCCTCCATCTGTTTGGAGCACCCAGAGCCATATGTCCCCTCCAATTAAGAGCGCCACTCACTTGTCGGGGTTGTACCCCTCCAGTTCCTCCAGGAACACGTTGCTGTTGGACACAGTGTTGTCCTTGTTGGGGACGATGAGGAATTTGAGGACCGTCCCTCGGCTAGAGCCCAGGAATAGAACGGTGCGGTTCTTGTAAGGCCCTGCTTCCGTGTCCACCACCATCTTGTTCAGCTGGTACCTGGCAGAGAGAATGAGAGACACAGAGCCCTTAGACACCCAACACCCAACACTCAAACCAATGAACTGATTGATGCCTCCGAAGCAGGGGCCCCACTGCTGGTACGAGGCCATATCACATGCTAGCCTTTATGATCGATCAATGAATTAGTATATCTCAAGACAAACATAAAAAGACTGTAAACTGTAAAAGACTCTTCTAAATATAGATGTTTTCATTCATTGACCGTAGACCTAATATACACCTTTGATAGTAACAATGGGGTAATCCACTCAATGCAATCTCTTTTTTTTCGGACATCACATGACACATTCGCAAAATCTTGTACCTGTTATGTGAGTTATGTTATGTGAAAACTGAAAAAACGATTTAAAAAATGTATATTGACTTAATGTGCCATAACAGGGTAGGGGTCATATTCTAGTGGGGGGTAGTAAGCATATTGCAACCGTCATCAGGACAGCTCCAGACACAAAGGCATTCCTTCCCTGCCCACACACGCTCGCCGCCCCACTCATTCCTCACAGAAGACGACACAAATCAGGATGGTGTTGGAATGTTTCCCATGCTGTTCTGTTTTCTGCTATGCTCGCCTTGCAGTGCTCAGCGACCAGAGTTCAGGTGCTTTCGATTAGAGGAATGGCCAAAGACAGCTGTTGCCTCAGGAACAATGATAGGGAACAACCAAAGGGTGACAGGTGCCTTCCCTTCCCCTTCGCACAGTGGCGCTGCCCTTCACTGCAGCACAGGGTCAGAGCAAACCCACAACATAACCCAGCACTTATGATTACGCTGTTGGTGAGATAAGATAAGGCTCAGATAGACAGTGTAGTATACTATTTAGGGAGCGGGGCTTCTAACTCCAAACATTTTTTTTGCATGTTATGGATACCAGGGTTGGGGTCAATTCCATTTCAATTCAGATTGAGGAAATTCAAATGAAATTGAATTAATGAACTACAGGTAACAGCCAAAATAAAGAAAACACCAACAAAGTGTCTTAATAGGGCATTGGACCACCAGAACAGCTTCAGTGTGTCTGGAACTCCATTTGAGGGTTTGCAACACCATTCTTCCACAAGAAATTCCATAATTTGGTGTTTTGTTGATGGTGGTGGAAAATGCTGTCTCAGGCATCACTTCAGAATCTCTCGTGGGTGTTCAATTGGGTTGAGATCTGGTGACTGAGACAGCCATGGCATATGGTTTACATAAATTACCTGCTCATCAATGAGACCACCCCCATCAGGATAGAAATGCTTCACCATAGGAAATGCAAGCCATGAATGGCTTTGTATTTATTGCCATTGACCTTGCCCTCTAAAGGGTTGAGTGGATCTAAACCATGCCAGTTAAATGCACCCCACACAATAACAGAGCCACCAGAATCCTTGATTTACTCAAGTGTTTCCTTTGTTTTGTCAGTTACCTGCATATAATATAATGAAACTATAAAGCCCTACCTGACCATGGTCCTCACTATCCACGGCCTCTGGCCCAGAGAGGGCACTGCTTCGTCCATCAGGGGGTGGGTCTTCACAAAATTCAGCATCTCATCTGGGAAGGCATTGGAGGAGTTGAACCTGGACCCCTGAATAGCACAGCCCCCTGGCCTGGGTAGGACAAGGACATCCGGGAGTGGTTGGGACTGCATTAGTACTGTTTCCATGACTACAGCACTGCACCAGTGTATATGTTACATTACATTAGTCATTCGGCAGACACTTTTATCCAATGCGACTTACAGAAGGTAAAAAACAACCACATGTCACTAAAACTCAAGCACATCACTCTCCCAAGTAAACAGCCATGTACATCATTTGCCCTAAAGCAAGTTGTATATGATTAGAATGAAATAAATACAACAAGCAGTAGTAGGTTTTTTTTTGTCTTTTTAATGGGTGGGTGGGTTAAGAGCCAAGGTGGAGTCTGAAGAGATGCGTTTTCTGACTGTGGTGGAAGATGGGCAGCGACACGGCTGACGTGACTGCTGTATCCGTCCTCCGGATGAGACATTAAGCCTGTCTCACTGTGCCCATAGCACTTTTTTAAAGAGTAGGGGTGTTAACCGCAGTGTGCTGGTAAAATTCCCAATAAAACTGTCTCTCTAGATCTGGACACTTACTCATCCCCTACATCTCATCTAAATCCTCAGAGTCCTCAGGCTGTCACAAGCCAAAGGAAACTGGAGCTCTCAGCTGACCTACCAGCTTAAATTAAGGTAAAATAAGGGCTGAAAATCAGTGCACCTGTGTGACAGAACCCCTGACCCCGCCAAGGTCCCTTTACCTGGGTTTGGGGATGAGGTCGTCCGGGACAGGGGTCCAGATGGATTCAGAAGACTTCTGCTCCTTGAATCTCCCCTCAAAGACTCTGGCCAACTGCTCCATGTCAAAGGCACACACCGCTGAGCCGGGAATACTGCGGGAGAGGGGAGAGACCAGTATCATTAACTACACCATTTAAATTAACTACATGTAGCGCATAAATGCAGGTACTTGAACCTGGCCTTTAACTCGCATTCTTTGGAAAAAAAGTGTTAGTTATAAAATGTAGCAGACTTTTAATGGCTACTCCCAGCTTTTTAAATATTTATTGTCTTGGACTGAAAGCACAGGATAGCTTTACACAGTACCTGGCCTATGAGAGCCCATGCCAAAAACAAACAGTTAATAAAATGTACTACTCATATAGGAAAGCACATAAACTTTATATTTACAGACTTTAAAATGTATGAAAAAATATACAAGAATCGTTGCATTTTCATGATAAAAAAACTGGAAAATATAATATAATAAATGCAATATATAATACCATATAACTATCATACATTTTGAATGCATTTACCATACATGTTTATTATATTATGTTCAATAATATATATATATATATATATATATATGTGTGTGTGTGTAATAACATTTATGAAATGAAATATAATATAGGGAAAAAATTTCCTTATATAAATATACATTTTCATATTTTGGAAATATTATTATTTTTGGTATCGGTTGTACCTGGCCTTTGATTTGTAATGCAAAAATAAGTGTTTTTTCTATCAATTCATTATAAAATGTAGCCGACTTTAAAACCTACCTCCAGCTTTTTAAATATCCATTGTTACACATTAAAGGCACATGTATACAAACTCTGACTTGCCTATGAGACAAGGGCGTAACCACATTTTATATTATTGGGGTGACATATATGAAAGGGAATGTTTTATATCTACCAATTATTGTGGGGGGGACAGATATGACTATTTTGAATATTGGGGGGGATATTCAAAATGTCCCCCCTGTCAACCCCACTCATTACACCTTTGCTATGTGAAGACCTTGGTCAAAATCTGAAAGTAAGTCAAAAGTTTATTAAAAAAGATATCTTTCGGGTGTACGGAACTGCCCAGTGTTCATGCAGCTCTGTCTTGTATGCAGGGCAGAATTCTCAAGGGTGGGAAAGATGAATAACCTAGTCCTTCCTTTCCCTGACATCTCCCCTCCTCCTCGCACTCTCTCCTGCATCTGCGAGAACAACGCTCTTCTCTGCGCTGCTAAAGGTTCTCTCCTCGGCCGTGCGCATATGGAAAGAGAAAAGCGACAGTGAGTGTCACAGGGATGACTCAGCACCGCCTGACTGCCACCCACTCCCTCTCCAACGCCGAAGCGCATCCTAGGTCGAAACACAGCTGCGCGTCGAGGAGCTGAGACCGGCACGCTGTCAGAGCGCCGGCTAACACAGGCGTGGGATGTAATACAGGGCCCCCGGGACTGGCCCCGAGACGCTGTCTGAGGCGCTGTCTTCCTTTGGGTCCCACCTGACTGCACATGTGAGAACGAGCCAGGAGATCCGTTCTCCCCTGTCTGTCGTGCCTTCTGGCAGCACAGCGCCAAGAGCCTCCGTGGCACTGACCTGTCCGTCAACAACGCCACCTTCTACTTCCTCTTATTCTTACTCTTCCTTCAACCAGGGAAATCACCATTGTCCATTCCAGGGCTGGGCGGAATCCTAGGCTGCCGTCAGGCTAATGAAAAATAGCATCCTCTTTTTCATGATTAATAAGGTCAAGTTTGAGCGCAACGCAGCCCCAGAAGGGAAGGACGACCGCACTATTCGGTCCTGCAAGAGGCAGATAGCGGCACCGCTTGTTTAGCCCAGTTAATATGCAAATGGCCGTGCATGTTTCATAGATGGCATTTGGCTTCTGGCCTTTTGTTTTCTGATGCATCACTTTGGTGCAAAGAACGGCCTGAGGAAATAGTCTCGCTTCACACTTGTTAAATGCTGTTTTCTGCCCTTGAAATGTAGTGTCGTTTTTGTATTGAACTACATTTCCAAACATCTGGCCTATCGCATTATATCGTATTATGTGGCCTATCGCAATTCCTTCCTTCCCATGGTCAGATCACTTAAGGCCAACTTATTTTGCTGAAAACAGGGGAGCACCATCCAAAAATGTAGGATTTTCAGCCAGATAATGCTCTTTCTCATTGTTCTGCAATACTGCTGGGTCACATTTCTGCCCCATACAACCGGTGATAAATGTAGGGGAAACTCTAATGAGTTTAAGTTCAGTGGTGTCCAAATACAACAATACTTTTACCATTTTTCTATTAAATCACTGAAAAAATTGGGAGAAAATGGGATAAAATCATTCTTTAAAAAACCAAAAAAACATAGAGTAGAGAGTGTACCTATTTGTTTTCCGACTCAAAACCTTTGAATTCAAAACTCTTTTCTGACTGCATTTAAATAGCAATTTTACAGACAATTACCAATACATTGGCACTGGGTAAGAAGAGCAGCGGGAACATGTTCCATAGCTGTGTTTTTCTTGCCCCCCATGAATTTACTGGAGGATCTGAAATGCCAAACCTACCAAGAATAACGTGGGCTGCATTACGTCCTTGCTCAGAATGCATTTGCTGTAGAAATAATTTGCCAATCCACCTCCCTGGGAGAGGGCTGGAATTTGAATGCCGTTCCGTTTCACCCGAGATGCACTTCAGCCCCAGCGGCTGCAGTCTCAGCTCGGAGACAGAGGCGCAATTGAGGTTCTGACTGTACCCTTATCCGACCAGGGAGCCAGGGAGTTTTCAGAACGTAGCTGTAGGTGACCCCATGCTCCTCCAGCACATGTCGTCCGGTGACATCACCACCCCCCCCCGGTTTCATTACGCCCACTCCCAGCTGACAGTCTCGGCTTGAACCCGGGGCCGGGCCCGGGGGCGTGGGGTGACTCGCTGGGTTCAGGGCGGATATGATGACACAGTGGCCCTCTGAGCCCAGGGCTCCGCCTAGCCTCCAGACTGAAGGCCGAGTTGTCAGCCCTGGAGGTGGGGGCTTAGGCTGTACTGTCAGACTGGATCTGTTCACTCTAACTACAGTGACAGATCTCTATGGCCGGGGTCTGCTGACAGATGATGGGGAGGTGGAGATGGTGGGGTTATTTCTCTGCCTCAGGAGTGGGTGAAGAGTGGAGATTGCTTGCTGCAGCATCTCTCTATCTTTTCACTCTGCATCTCTCTCTGTCTCTCTCTCTCTCTTTCTGTCTCTCTCTTGCTCTCTCTCTCCATCGGTGGCCAGCTGTGACAGGGCCTGTCGTCTCTTTCTGGCAGTGTAGTATAGTGGTTGTAACCCCAGGTGCACTGCCATTGTACCCTTGAGCAAGGTACTTAACCTGAATTGCTTCAGGAAATGTATCCAGCTGTATAAATGGATTGCGTGTAAAGAAACATAAGTGTTGCCAGCAGCCCCGTGGGACGACGTGTAATTGGCAGTAGCGTCAACCCGGGAAGGAGGGATACAGTTGGCTGGATTGTCTGTGTCTCTTCGCACACCAGCAATCCCCGCTGGTCAATCAGGCACCAAAACTCTGCCAGTATAAAGCTGTCTTCCTCCGACCCATGTCCACAAAGCTCAACTTGTAGACTGCCGTGTGAAAAGAACATCACGTGTTTCGGAGCAGAGCGCGTGCTCGTCTACACTTTCCCAAATTGACAGCGGAGGTCTTGGCTTAGAGTACGATTGGGCATTCCAAATTGGGAGGAAAAAAGGAATATAAATTGTGTAAGTCACTCTGGATAAGAGCGTCTGCTAAACGCAGAAAATGAAAAATAATAATGTCCCTCTCGCTGAAGCTTGTGGCCTATAGGCGTCTTCTCCAGTCGCCTGAATCGGCTGTCTCACGCACCACCTACGTCTGTCCATCCCACAGCCTTCTCCCTCAGGGCCCTCTTCCTCTTCCTGATCTCTCTCACCTGCGCTCGCACCGACGCTCACGCCAATTAGAGTCTCCCCTACATTCCCCGGAGCTCGTCGAACTACAGCGCTTTGAGTTTGAGTGAGGAGAACCGTCGGGCCGCTGAGATGAAATCAAAGGCGCTTTCATTGCTCCGTATGCTGTACGGAGCCAGGAGCAAGAATTGATGAAATGGTAAAAAAAAAAAACACACAAAAGAAAAAACATAAAGTACGAGAGGAACAAAAGCACATTTTTGCCACGGCCGGCTCATGACTGCAGGAACAGAGAGACAGCTGTTTGGTGGTGAGCTGCGGGGTTTTTATGGGGCCGTAAACTTGTAAGGTGGTCATATGCATGGGAAGTGGAATCGCTGTAAATCTGCAGGAGAGGACGAGATGAAAGAGCGGGACCGCGCTGGAATGGGGATCCGTCACTTTGTACACGGGCGCATGAATACAGAGTGCAGTCAAAGGACCACGGCGCCCCCTCACTGCGCCACGCACCAGTCACAGGAAGGGCGGTTTGTCTGGCGGCCACACGGAGGCCCGCGGGTTTATGGGTTTATTGTCTTCCGCTGTGGTCCCCACTACAGCACAGCGGTGCGAACGGGCCTGCTTGTGCAGCTGGGCAGCGCTCTGATGCCCCGGTTATCGGGGGCGGGGTTCAGCTCACGCAGATAAAATGAAGCTGATGAGACGATGTTAACTCCTGCAGCGACGGAGGTTTTCTGCCTGTTATCGGCTCGCTTGTCCTTTCGTGGGTACATCTCTCTATCTTTCTCTCCCCCTCTCACTTGCACTCTTTTTCTGTCTCCTTCTTTTTCTCTCTCTCTCCCTTCCCCCTCTTATCTGTCTCTCTCTCTCTCACCCTCTCTCCCTCTCTTGTTCTCTCCCTCCCTCTCTCCCTCTCTCTCCATCTCCCTCTCTCTCCCTCTCTCTCTCCCTCTTTCCCCTTCTCTCCTTCTCTCTTTCTCTCCCTCCCTCTTTCTCTCTCCCTCTCTCTTTCTCTCCCTCCCTCTCTCCCTCTCTCTCTCTCCCTTGAAAACAGCCATAATGTGTGGAGGATGCTCTTGCACTCACTTGCACTCTTTTTCTGTCTCCTTCTTTTTCTCTCTCTCTCCCCTCCCCTCTCTCTTCCTCCCTCCTCTTATCTGTCTCTCTCTCTCATCCTCTCTCTCCTTCTCTCCCTCTCTCCCTCCTCTCTCCCTCTCTCTCTCCATATCTCCCTCTCTCTCCCTTCCCCCCTCTCTCCTCTCTCTCTCTCTCCCTCTTTCCCTCTCTCCTTCTCTCTTTCTCTCCCTCCCTCTTTCTCTCTCTCCCTCTCTCTTTCTCTCCCTCCCTCTCTCCCTCTCAGTCTCTCCCTTGTAAACAGCCGCAATGTGTAGAGGATGCTCTCAGAGATGCCATTTACAGGGCTTTGCCCTCCGCTGACATAAATCCAGCTCGCTCATCTGCATGACAGACCCGCCGCTCCGCCATTAAGACCTCGTCTGCATTCTGCGTGCGCACATTCTCCCATCTCCAGTCTTACAGGTTTGTGCTGAGAAGAGCTCTCCTCTGTTCTCCCTCTTCCCTGTCTCCTCTTTCCCCTCTCCTACTCCCTCAGATCTGCCTCCTTTTGGTGTTTCTCTCACTATTTTTTCACCTATCCCCCAATCCGCCAGCTCATTTGCACTCCCCATACGGAGCATTTCCTTCTGTTCCTCTCGACTCTTCACTTTCTTCTCTCTCTAAACTCTCTTTCCCAGTTTCCATCTCTGCAGTACTTCACCTCAAATCATCTCCCTTTTCCCTATTTTCCCACTCCTCTCCCACTCTCCTGTCCGGATGCTCTGCTGTACCTGTTGGCAGGTGTGGAGAAGACTGTGTTGTGGAGATGCTGTGTTGTACCTGTTGGCAGGTGTGGAGAAGACCCCCAGGATAATGTCCCTGCCGTGCATTCGCAGGATGGGGCTGGTGGAGTGGAGCTGGTTGAAGTAGAAGTGCGAGTCTCCTGGGACGGAGCAGTTGAGCCGCGCCTTCAGGAAGGAGGTCCACTGCTTCTCCAGGACCCGCTGGGAGCCGCCCTTGTCCCCCTTGCACACCCGTGCCACCCGCGACACCATCACCTGGACACACACACACACACACACACACACATGCACACACACACACACACACACACGCACACGCAT
This sequence comes from Aldrovandia affinis, assembly GCA_029706075.1. Classification (NCBI taxonomy): domain Eukaryota; kingdom Metazoa; phylum Chordata; class Actinopteri; order Notacanthiformes; family Halosauridae; genus Aldrovandia; species Aldrovandia affinis. The sequence continues at coordinate 18,828,799 of JAINUG010000001.1, read as the reverse complement.
ACACACACACACACACACACAAACAAACAAACACACACACACATACATGCAAACACACACAAAAAGAAACACACACACATACACACACAGAAGCACACATACATGCAAACACACACAAAAAGAAACACACACACACGTACACATACACACGTACACACACAAAAACAAACACACACACACACACACACACACACACACACACAGAGGCACACATACATGCAAACACACACAAAAAGAAACACACACACATAGACACACAGAGGCACACATACATGCAAACACACACAAAAATAAACACACACACACATACACATACACAAGTACACACACAAAAAGAAACACACACACACATACACACACACACACAGAACATGTTGATATATATACACGATGCTGTCTTTGCCTGAGGAGAAGGTCTTGCACTGTTTAAAACGCACATGCACTATGATAATGAGAAATGCACACAAAAATGCAAAACCTTTCAGTCTTTGGAGATTTCCGCAATTGGTAAATTTGCCCTTAGCTATGTCAAAGATTCATGTATTAGTAATGAGCATAATTTTATAGTACATATTTATTTAATTACAGTAAACTGTTACCAATAACTCGTGAAAACGAAGAACAAAACAGTAACTTTGTTCAACTGCAATGAAAGTATCTACTTACTGGAAGTTCAATCATTGCTCACTATGATACAGTCATCAACATTTTTCTTTCTCATAATACCTTTATAATTTGCCAGATAAAAAAAGGTCCTTTCTTTCTCTGTCGTATAATTGCTTCTAGATTCTGGTTTGATATTAGCAATGTCATCCGAGCACTTATCAAAATGTCTGCGAGTCTAATTTCACTGCAAGACATGTTTTATATTCCTTATTTATTACATTAGAGCACTCGCACAACATTCTGCACAAACACACACAAAAGGTCATCCGAGCTAATATGCAAATGATTAGCACTGACATTTAAATAATGACACCTTGCTATTACAAAAACGTATCTCTCCGCTTTTACCTTCTCCAGGTAGTTGAACTCCATGGCCATCTCTCTGAAGAAGAAGTAGATGTGTGGCCCCCACTCCACAGCACTGACGAAATAGGGCTCTGAAAGACGAAGGGGGGCCGGTCAGTGTCACTGCTACAGACAAAGGCACAGACAGAGATAAAGAGGCAAGAACACGGAGACACGGAGATACAGACCAACGCAGATACAGACACAGACTGAGACAAAGAGGCAGAGACACAGACATTGATACAAAACACGTGAAGAGAGATACGCATAGAGACACAGACAGGACATGGACACAGGTACAGACAAACACACACACACAGATACAGACAGATCAATACAAAGGAAGCAGACGAGACAGAAGTAGAGATGAAGACAGGGATATGGAGGAGACAAATACACAGGCAGAGACGGACTGAAATACAGACGTAGGTACAGAGACAGAAGCAGACGGATACGGCAGACAGACAGCATACAGATTGAAGACAGGGACAGAGACACAGACAGAACAAACAGCACAAAGACACAAACTGACATCGCTCCCGCTATAGACACGGTCACCGAAACTGACACGGGCAGAGAGGGACTGAAGACAGACGATCCAGCATTGACTGTAGGGGCACTGATGGCCAAGCTAGAAGTACCTCTGAGGATGAAAGAGATATCGATCCTGATACTAACACTGAATCTCTACTATAAAATATGATAGCATCAACAGTAATAACATCAACAATTGCCCATTTCATTGAAATTGATGATTTTAAAATCCAGATTTTGAGTTTTGTTGAATACAGAATGCATGTGCTTCACCTACCGATAGGAAGTCTATTGCTCTTTTCAGCTCTTCTATGCATTTTTGCACTGCTTTCACCTCTCTGAACTTGTACATTGATGTTGCAGTTGTACATTTTTTGTGTCACTTTTTGTATGCTGCCTTCTTGGCCAGGGCTCACTTGAAAAGAGATGTAAATCTCAATATGACTTCCCTGGTTAAATAAAAGATCAATAAAATAATTTAAAAAACACCATTGCAGTAATAATAAAAACGGTTAAAGGCATAATTGTATGTGTGTCATATTTTAGGTCTCTTCATTAACAGACAATACCTCTGAACCACTTGGAATCGTGCTTGATGGTGCGGAGGGCAGGACTCTCCCCAAGGCTGCGATAGATCACCGCGTCGATGGCCAGGAAGTCTGTCACTGTCGCTGTGAACAGGTTCCCCTCTAGGAAAAGGAAGGGCAAAATTACTTCAGTCCTTCGAGGTTTCGAAGGAGGCCGCAGGCATCCGTGTTTAGTGAAACGCTACAGTACCGCCACGCCTGTGCATTCCAGTTACATGCTAGTTATTGACATTTACAGGATCCCAGTATGAAATGCACCAGTTTTTAACATTTAAAACCAGCTATCACTTTTACATGTAGCGGAGTGCTTTCATCCAGAGCGACTTACACAGCATGCATTTTTTATGTACAATCCATTTCTGCTTGGACATGTACTGAAGAAATGCAGGTTAAGTACCTTGCTCAAGGGTATAACAGCAGTGACCCAACTGAGAATCGAACCTGAAACCTTTGAGCTACAAGCCCAGTTCCCTAACCATTAAATTACAGGAACCCAAATCTATGCCGTATATTTTGATTTAATAGTGTGAGGGTTATGTACTGCAGGTTATCGCATGTGGACAGGATGAAAACACACAGGTCTCAGAGGAGGGCTCGTACCAGCAAACAGGGCCACGTTTGCGTGCTTGGGGTCATAAGGGCATCTGGCCATCCCACTGACCGCTTCTCCCACCATCTCCAAAGTGTCTCCCTGTAGCATACACAGACATATAACTAATACACCACACATATGCACACACTTATAACTAATAATACACAACACTCTAAAGACTGTCTGAGAAAACAAACACAAACACACACACACACACACACACACACACACACCACCTTCAGTGTCTCCCTGTAGCATATGCATACACACACCAGATTGTAAAGACCTTATAACAGCAAGCACATACACACACACACACACACGAACGCACGCACGCACACACAACGACGCACACACAAACATTGCACCTAGAAATGCGCTCATGCTGTGACAAGCAAAAATCCTCCGTACTTACTTCTGCAGACTGTAATCATGTGCGCACACAGATACGCACTCAAATTCGGTAAATAGCTCAACACTTATGATATTTACCTCTTAAGCCTGCTCTGAAATGAAATAACGGAGGGCTGTCACACATTATGAAGAAGGCTGCTATAAATAAGTCTGCTCTCCAACTCGTCCCTGGAGAATCACCATGCGCACCAAAGCCCTCTCAGCTGCTGCGTCTCCACAACTGCAGGCGCTAATGGGCCAGGCGTTCAGATGTGTTGCTGCTTGCTGCAGACGTGATAGGCTGAATATCACGCTGATTTCTGAGATGTTTTGAGTTGGAAAACTTTTCTCTTTTAAATCAAGAGTTTTTTTTTTATGGGAACTGCGAGACAGCTTCAGGTTTAGGATATACGGGTGACTGACAAAATAAAGGAAACACTTGAGTAAATGAGGGATACTGGCAATTCTGTTACAGTGTGGGGTGCATTGTCCTGGCATAGTTTAGGTCCACTCAACGCCTTGGGGGAAAGGTAAATGGCAATAAATACGAAGCCATTCTGGCTGATCACCTTCATACTATGGTGAAGCATTTCTATCCTGATGGGAGTGATCTCTTCCAGGATGACAATGCCCCCATCCACAGGGCATAAATGAATGAATGATTTGATGAGCATGAAAACAATGTAAACCATTTATTAGTTTATTCGGATACCCATTAGCTGCTACCAAGGTAGTAGCTATTCTTCCTGGGGTCAGGAACCATATACCATGGCCATCTCAGTTACCAGATCTCAACCCAATTGAACACTAATGGGAGATTAAGTGGCTCCTGAGACAGCGTTTCCCACCACCATTAAGGAAACACCAAATGATGGAATTTCTTGTGGAAGAATGGTGTTCTATCCCTCCAGTAGAATTCCAGACACTAGAATCTTGACGCCGTTCTGGCAGCTCGTGGTGGCCCAACGCCCTATTAAAACACTTTATGTTGATGTTTCCTTCATTTTGGCAGTTAACTGTACAGTACAGCTGCATTGTTATTTTATTTTCAGGGGTTTCCCAACAACTGTCCAGTTTTGTCCTCCCTAGACGGGAATACATTTATGACTGGGAATGGGTTTCCAAATGGGGTTTTGGGGCAAACTCAGTGAAAGCCTTGTTTTGGACAAGATAGGAAAGCAGTTCAAGGCAAAACGTTCTTGTAATGTTCTTGAAAACAGCAAAGGCTGGAACTACTCAAACTGTTACCCATTCACTGGACCTGTTTATCCTGGAAGCAATATACTTACCAACCAGAGAGATGAATGAACACTAACTCAGCCTTCATTCTGTGACTTATTGCTTTCTGATTGTCCACTGAACTGCTTGCCTATTAGCAGCACTAGGTTTAGCCTTGGTGCGACAAGAGCAATATAAACTGATGGGAAACAGCATGGCAGGTTCTTATAAAAGGCTCCTTGTGTTGTGAAATGACCCAATACACCATACAATCATTCCCTACTCCAGGCATGGGAATAGTCAGGAAATGACAAGTTGTCCTTTCTGGTGGCTTTCTGAGATCTGGGCCTGTATTCTATATTCACGTATATTCAGTGCTGATCTCAGTTTTGCCTGTTTGGCTCATAATGGATAAGGGTTAGGACATAGACAGGGGAAACCTGATCCTAGATCAGCAGTCCTACTCTTAGGTACAGTAGGTATGGGTGAATGACATGTCATGACACCAAAAATGGGTGCTGCTGCCATATGTTGCCAGCAGTATACTGATTTGAATAATTGTGATTTGTTGCAAAGAGAAAACCTTTTGATTGGCTCCAACAAGTCAGTGATTGACAGCTAATTGTAACTCCATCCATTTTTGGTGTCATGACATCTCATTATCCCATCACCACTCTGAGGTGCTTCATGAATACAAGCCTGGGTGTAGTGGTGATAGGTGGTGTACAGTACGTGCGGGTGAGAGGAGGAGGGGGCAGGGGTGGTTGGGGGGGTGGGCGGGCGGCGCTAAGTCAGAAACTCACAGTGTAGTTGGCACACAGCGGGTTGAAGGCGTTGGTCCCACACACAAACAGGCCGCCTTGACGGCTCAAGAGCACCTTCATAAAGTTGCGACACTCGTCCTGAAACGACAAGGCAGAGTGAGGATGGAGTAAAAATGATGGATAGGGCAAGGAGGGGGGAGGGATTAGGACAGATTTACCCCGAGAATGACTAACTGAATTTGTAACTACGTCTGTTGTTGTTCTAACTGACAGCACCCCAAAGTGAGTCACTCAAACTTAAAAAGCATGTCACTGCGCCCCATGGCTTTATGCCCCCCCATTATGACAGGCAGCATGGTGATTTGTTAATGGCATTAAACTCCCCCCGCCCACGTTTGCCCCCGACACACACTCATGCACAGTGAGCATGGCTCTGTTACACAGCCCCCCCTGTTAGCCCTGGCGCCTCAGTGCGGGAGGGAGGGGGCTAGCTGTCCCACAGAGCCGCTAGACTGATGTCACTGGAGGGAGCAGGGGGGCGCTTGGGGGAGTGTTATTCCAGATGCTGCTGCTACCCAGCCCCCCAACCCCCCTAAACACCCACCCTGCCCCCCATCCCAGGGGCTCTCATTTTTCTCTGGGTGAGCAGGGGGAGTGAGAGAAAGAGAGAAAGAGTAGAGGTGAGAATTCCTCACACAGGAACACAGGGGAAGGGGGGGCACCACATATTCTGTATGTGTGTGTGTGTGTGTGTGTGTGTGCAAGCAGTGTGTGTGCACACATGTGTGTGCGTGTGCATGTGTATGTGTATGTGCACGTAAGTGTGTGTGTGTATGTGTGTGTGCTTGTGATTGCATGTGTGAGTGTGTGTGTGTGTGTGTGTGCAAGTGTGTACATGTGTATGTGTGTGTGTGTGCATGTGTCTGCATGTGTGTGAGCCCTGGTGCTTTTTTTGTGTCCGTCAGCATCATTTTGATTGTTGATTTGCATTGGCAGTGCTGTAAGAGCGTGCCCAGACTTTAATCACTGAGAATGAAGAATGGATCCCAATACCAAAATCTGTGGAGGCCTGTAAACACAAATAAGAGCGCGTGAACTAGCGCTCACACAAATGTAAGAGCCAAGCCCTCTCAGGCTGAGCTCAAATACGGGACATTTGGAGCATAATCAGCTGGACGCTCTCTCTCCTAAATCTCTTTTATCGTCACCGAAGTATTATGTTTGAATTTATGCTTTCATTTCAAACGAACAACATTATTCTCACTGTCCGCTGCCTCTCTCAGAGATTACCCGGTCTCTTTATAGAGTGTTTTCAGGTTCTTTATTTTATCTGTCAGTCCCCCCTCTCCTGTAGCCTCCTCCTCTCCATCCCTCTATATCATCCTCCTCTCCTGGGTCTCTTTCTCTTTGAGTCTGGCCTCAGAGCTCCCTCGACAAAGCGCCACCTGTGTCGGCCGCCAGCTCTTCCACACACCCCCTCCCCGAGGATCTCCGCCGCCTCTCAGTGTCTGTGTCACTGCACCCCCCCTGAATAATTCATCCAATGAGAGCCCGAGAATAAACACTACAGTGGGGCCACTGCTTACATACAGAAATGCATGTTTATCTCAGAAAAATGACCCAAAGTAAGCCCTGACAGAAAAGTTGGCTGGTGGTTGGGGTGTGGGGTGGGTCAGGGCGTTGTCGAACACACACGGCCCACGCTGCTCTTCTCCGCCAGATGTTGTGACTAAGGGCCGCAGCAGATGTTGATTGGAAACAAGTGCATCGCTAAACCCCCCCCCAGAACCCCACACTGTCTCTCACTCGCCAGGGCCATGCCACATCTGTTCAGACTTCCCTGTGGTCACGGGCTGATCATGTCCCTCTCTTTTTCTACCCCCCCCCCCCCCCCCGCCACACATTTGTCTGTTGACATTCAGTCTTCAGGCTGCCTCCTGATATTACTCGGTTTTCCGGTAATAGATACAAATTAACGCCTGAGCGTGGACTCATCGGCGAGAGAGAGCGCATTTCTCTCAGCTGGAGCTGATTAAGAGGACTCAAAAATAGCCGAGTTCTATTAAATGTCAAAATGGGGCAAGGGAATGAAAATGGGACGCTTTTAAAGCCGCTGCTTCGATAACCTGCCCCCGGGGTAGCGCGGCGCTTGCTCAGGTGCCATCCCGCGGCGTGTCTCAGACGTGCGCGCTCACCCACCGCGGAGCGGAAATTAGGCGAGCGGCTGAACTGAACCCTGGAAGGCTTGGTGTCGTGTGCCTGGTTGGGCTTGTCACCGGGGCCGTGACTCGCGGGGCTGAGCTCGGGCCAACGGCGCTGGCGCTGCCAAAAAGCCTTCCCACACTCTGAGACACTCCTCCACTCCATTCCCCCTTGAATAATCTGCCTTTGATTCCTGGTCATCAACAGAGCTCTTCTTCTGCCGCCTGATTCTGCTTCATAATGTTATTCAGGCCGCAGAGACTGACTGAGAAGCATTGAGGCCAGGAGGCACTGAGACCAGGCACTGAGACTGCTGAGACTGTGGGGCACTGAGAAGAGGGGCACTAGCAGCACATTTAGACTGTGTAGCACTACGAATGCATTGTAATAAGACTGGGGAAAACTGAGAATCAGAAGCACAGATACTGGGTAGCACTCCTATGGGTAGCACTGGGTAGCACTTTAGTATCAATACTAAATACACACCACTGTTTAAGTAATAGGCAACCTAAGACTTTTCCCATTTTTTCCTCCGTTATCCTGGACAAAAAAAGAAAGAAACAGGTCTCCCGAATTTTCTCGTCTCTCTGAGAAACAACTTGATGGTAATCTTCAACGAAAACACAGAAAGCGGGCAGCGTTTCCCCTTTAGCCTGAGGACAGATTAAGACGGCACTGTAAAATCGCATTTTGTGCTGCTGATCATTAATAACTTCAACAACATATCACATAACCTTCCAGACAACTGGGTCAGCACAATCAAACAACAGGACTACATATAATACCGTATATTACACCAAAAAACTAAGGATCGATTTAACCCCAAACCCTTACCCTCTAAATATCACTCCATGTTAATTTCTCCATGATATACTGTAGCTAGCTAAGCTAGTTCCCCTACTCCAAGATGTCTCTAAATAGCCCTGATACCCAGTATATCTTTGTTTTTAATCAGAAATTAATCTTAAAGCTCATCTCGATATATGTCTACTTGTCCTCATTCACCTCATTAATGTTAAATTAAACACCCTCCCAGAGCAGGAATGTCTATAACCAGCAGCACTGGCCCCATTTATGTAATTACAGTACAAGCCCCTCCTGTTATATCTACAACTATTTTCAAAATCTTTCACCACACAACTGACTGATTACCTAGAAGCACACAACCTGTTCACAGAAAATCAATTTTGCTTAAACAAGTAAACAAACAAACATGGATTTTTCCTCTTGTTTGTGCACTTGTCCTGTCCTCGTGTCCGTGGGTGAATGCCGGCGGAACGAACGCCTGAATGAAAGTGTGGTCGGACTTAAACGGATTCTCCTGGGTCAGGGAACAGACACGATTGCGTTCAGCCAAACAACAAGCTGACACTTTTAAGGGCCTGAGATGAAGTTAGAGGGGCGGGACTAGAATTATAATATCGAATTTTCCCACTCCAGTTATGGGAATATGTCCATTATGATCAACCAACCAGAAACACTTAATTACAAAATCAATTACCCAGGAGGCTGATAAATCACACGTGACAAAATTACTCCAGGAGCGGTAACAGCCTTGGCAAGGGGAAGAAAGGGGGGGAGGGGGGTTGTAGGTGGCTGCTTGCCTAAAAAGGAAAGAGGTAACCACAAACAGCGACAAGCCCACCTGCTATTGGGGACAGGTGTTGGAAATTATCCTTTAACTAGAAACACTTAATGCAATGCATCTGGTGCTTGTTTTTTTAAATATTGCAACAATGCTTTTGCTATGTCCCTGACAAATAAACAATTCATTCATTCATTGATTAAGAGACTTCCGTCTTATCTCCCACTCTGTCCCGAGCAGCTCCCCACATTAACGGGGTCATTAGGAAACAGTGGCGCATCTTTTCTCATTCAGATTGATGCCGGTTCCCAGGAGCTGGCAGGTGGGGCTGGACCTCCCTGTCTCTCTTTCTCTTCCCACCTCCTGCCCCCTGTCATTGTCTCCCCGTCTGCCCCCTCCCCTTTGTGTCTTTGTCTCTCCCTGTCTCACACAGATTTGGTGTCAGGTGTTATTTTTCGGCACTAAACAAGTCATTTTTCTTTTGCCCCAGAGGGAATGAACCAGGCCCCACTCACTCTCCCACATAGACACCTTTCAATAACAGGTACCTTTCTGCAAGCCGAGGGAACGCGTTTGAAGTCAGACAAGAAGGGCAACCTGGGTGTGTGTCAGATAGCTGAAGTTTCAATGAGTGGGTGGGGGGGGCTGGCAGCAGGGGGGCTAAGAGGTGACAAAACGACTCAACACACTGCCAATGGTTTTGTTGTCACTTTCTGTCCTGTACGAAGGGCGATAAGTTGACTCCATTTTGAAGTGAGGGCTCACAACACAGTGCAGGAAACCAAGCTAGTCAGTCAGCAGAAATGTCATTGAGCAAACCCAGCGTGAGTACCTGAGATGGGAGGGGTAACCTGATAGTCACACGAGGCTGATAGGCTGTTGATAGCGCGGAGGCTCTGTGCTTACCTCATGTTTTCCCTTCATTCTGCAGATCCTGATGTCATTCTTATTGGACTCCCAGGTCCGTTTCTGCGAAAGGAATGCAGTGAGTGAAAACATGTGCTAATCAAAAACAATTGCGCTGATTGTTATACAAACACCGCTCCGGTACTCGATGTACTGTGTATGACAAGCGGGGCCTAACCTTACTGAAGAACATCTCGTCTCCCACCACATTGTCCAGCTCCACACGGAAAAGGTCGTCCCTGACAAAAGAGCAGGCAAACAAGATCATAAAACACATCTATAATCCAGCTGATGGACACTAATGCTATTTGGAAATCAAGTTCCATTATTTTTCTCAAAATTATATTCATTTTGACTATAAAACCAGCCATGTAATATCTTGCCAAAGCAAAGAGTAACCAAACAGGAGAACAGGACATACTGTAGATTCGAACACGCTCTTTCAACAGAGGAAATACCACCATGCGGTCTGAACTTGAATCAGCATTTCTTTGCATGTTGTTTTCATTTTTCATTTCTGAAAGGAGTTCACTTGCGAGGGAACATTCCATGTTCTTGTTCTAGTCAGGGTGCCAGCTGATAAATAGGCTGACTTATGATGCATCCCACCTGCACTCATATTCATAACACACACTGCCATACACCTTCATGAATATTGCCCAGTGCACTGTTCCTCACGTTTTTAGGTCTTCCTAATTATTTCACAACCCTTACCAAGCCTGTTAACCCCCTCCCTACTCCCTACACACACATAAAAATTGGAGTGAAGAATCACAAGCTTAAGGAACACTGTAGCCCTGGCTCCTGCATTGATTGAGTATTGTGAGCTCTCTGGCAGAAGGGGAGCTAGCTCAAAGCGGGCTTCTCAAGCAAGGAGCCCTGAAAGTTCTAATCTACAAATCTTCCCTGGGCCATGTTATTGCAGCGCTGTCGATCTTTATCTCAGGGCGTCTGGTTCCATCTAACACCTGCACTCTCAGGGGGGCCGGGGGATCGCCAACAGAAGGGAGGCAGTGTCTCAGACAAGTAGCCGTCTGACCGGCGTGCCAATAAATTATTCACTCTGAGCTCCTCTTGGTTTGTTAAAAGAGTCCCCCCAGGTTACCTCTGTACAAAGCGGGACAGCACTTAAGTGGTCTGGATTAGTTTACCGCGCGCCGCACTCTGACACTCGATAACCATCCTCACATTTATTGGGGTTGAGGATTAGATGAGGAGCGAACGATCGAGCACGGGGGATAAAAGTTTTTTTTTAAAGCACAAATAACGAGAATTCCAGAAGCCTCTTCATTGTTGTATTTAACCTTTTTGCCATTTGATTTGAACCAGTCATTGTGTTTTCTTGTGAGGAGCAAACCCTTTTGATTGGTTCAAATGAGCCAGTGATTGACAGCTAAGTGTAGCTACACCCATTTTTGGTGTCATTACACCTCACTCTCCCATTATTAGTATTGTCTTGTCTGTGCTGCAGGCCTAATATTCCTGTTGAAACATCATGCTGCATCTCCTTCCTCTCTCCCACAGAGAGATTATTCCTCCTGCCCTGGATTCTGCATCAGCTGCGAGAGCAGCTGGATCTAGTCCTCCTCTCAATCCATATCTACACGCATCATCCGTACATCTGTCTGCAACTGTGTGACCCCTCTCCTGGGTAACTGAGGCCCATTACTCCAACTGCAGCCTCACTCGTCAGCCTCATAAACTTACTATGAGCCTGACCAGGATGATGCTTAACTTCCATCGTTTTGCTTTGATAATTAACCATTGGTCGGATACGTTGAATCGTGATCTCCTGTAGGTGGAGTTCCGATTCAAGCCAACTCAACCACCGACCTATAACTAGGACTAGAACTTCCTGGAACCAATCAGATTGCTGGATTTTTTTGTGGAAACGAATCTCGCAAACTGTAACTTCCCTTTTTAAGAAGCCCTAGAGAGGGGTCAAGACTGGGGTCAAGTGTAGTATTATGGGAACTTAGCTTTAAAATAAGCGCAAACTCAATGGTCCCCCTCAAGGCCGTCAGCAAAAGTCACTGGATGACCTTTACAAAACGTTAACTATCATTAAAGACACTAAACACCCCCTCCACCCACTCCGAATTTGAGTTACTTCCCTCAGGATGATGCTATAGAACACCCCTGGCAAACAAAAATATCTATAAGAGATCTTTTGTTCATAGTGCAGTTAACTTTATTAACACGCTGCACTAAATCTTCTGCTGCTCTGTGATTGGTGATTGATGTATCCTGTATACTGTTGTATTGATAGTTGTACATTGATGTGATGTTGTGTTTATTGATGTGATGTGATCTGTTTTACTGATGGGATGTACATTGATGTGATGTTTTGTTTTGTGGTGAGACCAAAGATGATTTTCCTGCCTTGGCTGGACAATGAAGTTGTAACTGAATTGAGACTACTCCTCCCGGTCATCTACCGTTGGACAGTCCAGAGATGGAGCCGGGATTCAATTGTGGATGAGCCCTGCTCCTCCCGTTGGAAGAACCACGAGCGCACCGCCATCAGAACTAAGAATCGAAGGATTGTGAGCCACAAAATCGGCAAGTTCCTCCCTGCCCTCCTCCCTTCCCTTTCCAGAGTCTTCCCCTCAAAATTCTCTTTGGTCTGGGCTCACTCCAAATGTTTTAATCATCTCTGACAACTCCAGAGCCGCTGCAGTAATGGGCCTTACTTTTTCACTTTCTCAATCCGCAGGAGGAACCAAAAAATACGGCAGTCTTTAGAGGAGGTTTAATATTGCTCGACGTGCTCTCGCCGTCTGTCATGGGCCGAATATTTTTGGAGAGAGAGTGATATACCTGGTCAGGTGCTCAGGGGGTAAGGCTTTAATAGTCATTGCTCCATGAACACATATGCTAATACCTGACAGAATTTCATCTTAGATGTGCTCTTATCAGGCCTGGGCGCTCAGCTGCTGCTTATAGCAATCAACTCCGCTTCCCCCCACGGGCACTTGGCAGACTCGGCGTTTAAGTTTCTCTCCGCTGGGTCTATCCAGAACTGCTCAGCACTCTCCTCTCCAGTAAATAAATCCCTTTAGAGTGAGGTAATTTTCTTCTGTCAGGACAGAGAGGGTGTGTGGGGGGGAGCACAGCTATTCCAATTTACAGTGTTCTTATCACCAGCGCTAGGTCTATAATGCATCGCGATATATCGCCCCGTTCGTTGCATCGCAATGCAGCGGTGTTTAGTGTATTAGTACCGAGCCGGTACAGCATCTGTGGGGCCCTGTGTCCTGTTCAGGGCTTGTTTATGATGACTGACCCTGCCGCTTGCAGAGGCCGATTGCCCACCGCATTAGACATTTTATTATTAGGCTACGCAGACACTGTGTCTGGAGTGCAATTGCTGTTTTTCAGGTATTTATTATTGGGGTTCTGCATTTGGCTTTGCAGAGACGCCAAAGGCCACAGACCAGGGCATTTCCTGACATGAAGTATGTGATTCCTTTTTGAGATCTCTATGGACTACGACTTCTTTGAATAACCATGACCACATGTTTACTCTCTAAGGAGTTATAAGTCTGTTTAACCCTTACCTCTGAGGAGCAGTCAAAGCAACAAAAAAAACAAAGCTATTTTGATAGGGTAGGCATGGGTTTCACGTTGGTAACATAACTCTGTTTAAAGTGCTTTTAGAGGGGGAAAGTCTTGACTGAACCGATATGGCTTCAAAGTCCTGTTGTGATGGTCATGTGACTGATTCATCGGCTCCAGAGAACATTATAAAAACAAGACACGGCAACTCGGGCCATGACCAGGCCTTACCTGGCTCCAATGTAAAGGGTTCGGTTGACCTTGAGGATTCTCTGAATATGCAGGGCCTCCTGTCTCAGTGATGAACGGTGGGCCCGGCCCACAAACACAGGGTACCGTCTGACCACTGCGAGAGAGGAGACAGAGGGAGAGAAGGAGAGCGGGTGGAGGAGAGAGGAGAGAGAAGACAGCGGGAGAGAGGATGGAGGATACAGGAAGGAGGAGAGAGTAGAGAGGAGAGGGGGAGAAAGAAGAGAGGGAGGCGGGCGAGAGAGGAGAGATGATAGAGGAGAGAAGAAGAGAGGATAGAGGAGAGAGGAGAGAGGGAGGTGGGGGGGGGAGAGCAGAGAGAAAAAGGAGGAGAGAGTAGAGAAGAGAGTGGAGGAGAGAGGGAAAGTGGGGGGAGAAGAAAGGACAGAGGAGAGAGGTAGGTGGGGGAGAGAGAGAGAGGGACAGTTTCATCACCTTCTTATTACACTCTGGGGACCCGGAGCGATCACGCAAGAGGTGGGGGAGCACACAGGGGACAACAATACATCAGAGGGACTGGGGGAGAGCGAGATGGAGTGGGGAGCCTGTCTCCCATTGGCCTTGGCTGCGATGAGTGATAGAACGTGCCCCCTCTCCCCTGGCTCGCACTCCTCTCCCTCTCTGTCTCTTGTCTTTTCGCTACCGCCCCTCTCCCCCCAACCCCCCTCTGACAGATTTTCTCTGCTAATCTACAATCTCCCAGGGCCGTGGTAGAGACCCTTTTCTGTTTGCACCATGGAGCCTTGAGACTCCAGTGCAGGCCCTCCTCTGGCGAACATTCATCAATACCACTGACTCTGCCAGCCCATTAGTCACTGTCTGCTCTAACGTTGCCGGCCCCGCCATAGCACGGACTTACAGCTAAGTCATCTGAGCAGAGGGCCTGACCTTAACCCTAACACTGACCCAATCCGCCAATATTCCCCAGAGACTCACCCTCTGTGGGGGTGGAGCTCAGGGGTCCCGGCTCCTCTGGGAAAGCGGTGTTGGCCAATCGGAGCAGCATGGACAGCAACATGAAGGGAGTGGCCAGGGTCGTCATGGCAGCAGAACAGTAGCACTGTAGAGACATGAAGGAGAGGAGAGGTTACAAATGAGTAGCAATGTAAACATGATATAATGACTGACCATACAGCACACACTTTGTAAACAGAGCACACAGCACAGTGGCAGGCAGAACGCACTGCACTCAGCTCAAGATTTTCTAAAAGAGGCTCCCAATACTGGTATATATTCATTATAAACATATGACGTTTCCTATGTTTAAGAACACAGGACCCAGAAGAAGCCACTCCCCAAATAGACAATTGCACAGTCAGCTTTATATCTGAATTGCAATCTGAGCTTAAAAAAAAAGCCATGCACGTGTGTGTGTGTGTGTGTGTGCATGTGTGTGTGTGTGTGTGTGTCTGTGCGTGTGTGTGTGCATATATGGTTCCCTTGTTCTCACATCAATGTGGGGAATTTTCCCCCATTAAGATCTTAACTCCTGATAATTTATAGCGTGAGCAGGTTTACTCTGAATTCATGTGTGTGCATACATGTATGTGACAGAGAGAGAAAGAGAGAGATAGATAGATAGATAGATAGATAGATAGATAGATAGATAGATAGATAGATAGATAGATAGATAGATAGATAGATAGAGACAGAATGAGAGAGAGAGAGAGATGACTCTGGTGGCTTTGACTCAAACTGAATCCCTGCAGCCCAAGGAAATAATTTATTTGGGAGGTCAATAAACAGCAGGTAATTTTTTTATGAAGCGGCCACCACAGCTACATGGAAGGCGGGGAGGAGAGAGAGGAAATGGAAGGAAGATGGAAGCACAAAAGATACTCAGATTAGGTTAGCACCTTTCAATCCATCTTCCGTCCCCCACACTTTTCAGAACGAGGGCACTGGGAATCACTATGGCTCATTATCATAAACCCCAAACCATCGTATTACTTCATGGAGTCTGTGTGGATATCCACGTGCTTTAGCCAACTACACAAACACGTGCTTTATCCAACTAGCTTCATGCAAGTTTTAGCAACAATAATATGTGTGCACGTGTGTGTGTTTGCTCACACATTTGCGTGTTTGCATGTGCGTTTGTGCGTGAGGGTATGTGTTTATGTGTGTGCATGTAATTGCGTGCATGTGTGTGTGTGTGTTTGTACCTAGCCCACAGGGTGTTGTGATGCGTCTAGTGCAGTAATGCAGCAGTTAGAGGGAAGATGCATGCTTACTTCCCACTTGCTTGCAACCGTCTTGCTTACAGCTGCCACTGGCTAGCCCCTTGTGGTGAACCGGGAAGCAGCCTAAAGCATAAGCCTTCCCTTGCCAGTACACAGCCTCTCCATCACCAGGACTCCTGCCAGGCCTCCTTGTGACCACACACAGTAACTGGGTGCCTTGGCGGGGGATCTCGGAGCTGCGCTGCTCCCCCCGCTGGTTGAGGTGATGGGCAGGCCCACTTCATATAAACACGCCCTGCCATCAGCCAACCATTGCCCCACTGCCTTGTGGGTAAGTCTAGGAATACAAAAGGCTAGGGGAGCACACCCCAGCAGAAAAGCAACGTGGTGGCAGCGATAGGCGGGCCCCGATGGACTGAGGAAGCTGCCTGCAGCTGGGTGCTGGTCGTCTTGGGCTCCCCCTTGCCACTGGAAACCACCTTCCTACAGCGAATAAGTGCTATAGGGGACTGCACACCCCCCCTCTATGCGCAGGTCTTTAGTTTGACCTCAGTGATGCACATCTGGAACTCACCACACTCCTCTACAGCTGTGAGGCCTGGGTTACTTACAGCCGCCATATCAGTTCCCTTGAGTACTTCTACCTAGGATTCCTGGGAATTACGTGGCGTGACCATGTGCCTCATACTGAGGTTGCCTATATGGCTAGCTACACCATGGCCAATGGTCAGTAGGGGGGCAGAAGAAAAGATTTAAAGACCAACTGATGGTATCACTAAGGACATGTGCAATCAGACCTGAGGATCTGGAGGACGTTGCTGCTGATCTTAACACCTAGTGGCAGAGCTGCCTGGACTGGACTAGGCTTGAGGAGAAGAGGACAGCTAGGAGACAACTAAGATGGCACAGGAGAAACACACCCACAATTGCCACCAACACCAGTACCACTTGCACATGCCCCACCTGCAATAAAACCTGTGGTTCCCGGATTGGACTGTTCAGACATCAAATAACTCACCGTTAAGAGACAGAAGTGCAAGTCATCATCGGATTCAATGGACAACCATAAGCAAAGCAAGTGTGCGTATGTGTGTGTGTGTGTGTGTGTCTGTTGGTTGATAAGAATTTGTGTGTTATAGTTTTGGTATGTTTTGCATACAAAGTGTGAGCACATATGAATACTAATGGGTGCACATCTAAAAGTATAATTGTTATTCATAAATGCACATAGAAGATTTTGAAGTGGATGCATGAATCATTTAAAGTAAGTTAGCATTAGCTCGGAGCTCCTGCTACACATAGCTGTTCTTTCATTTTGTGATTATCAACATTCTTTTATTGTTTAGCAGTGCCTTTGAAATCACATCAGCCACAGACACAGTCATGCTGCCTGTCAGAAAGGGTGGCAATGTTTTGGCAAAACTAACAACTAGCACTCTTATTTGAATACCTCGATCATACATAATGTATGCAAATGGTAACTGAGTCTACTTCTGTTTGTATTGTTTTATTTAAATGTGAACAAACTTCTCAGATTTCACCGTGGTTACATTCCCGTGTAAACATTCCCTATGCAACACCATGCAAATATTGTCACTTTCTGTGTACACAACATTTCTCTTGCTTATCTTTCGCTCTCTATCTTTCAATTTAGTTTAATTCAACATTTATTGGTTTGAAATACATAGAGTAAATTGTGCCAAAGTGTAACATACAAATAGGACTATAGAAAGACACGAATACATTTTAACCAATGAATACAGATGAGATCAACACTATAATGATCATAATGGTAATCTCACAACATTGCTCTCTTTCATTCTCTCTCTCTCTCAAACACAGACACACACACACAGAGAGACACACGCACACTGACACATTCAGAGTGAAGCTGACCACACTATTTTATCAGGAGGTATAATCTTAATGGGGACATTTCTCAAATTCCCCACATTGATGTGGGAACAAGGGAGTTACACACTGACGAACCGCTCAAAGAAAATTAGCAGAAGACAGGGGAAAGGAGAAATGTAGACAGAGGAATACAGGTCAAAGGAACAGCGAAAGAAGACAGAGCGAAACTGAGGGGGGAGGAAATAAGAGGTTGTGACTAAGTCTGTATTACTAGGGATTCCATTGTGTCCGTTATTAATAATGTATGACTGAATGTCAGGCTTCACGCATTCTATTAGCATAATAAGAAACTGTAGGCTATGGGATTTCAGGGGACAACTAGCTAAGGAGGCACAGAGACAAAAGCGACAGATACAGTGTCGAACAGCTCCGGGTTTTTTGCGATCACGCGGTAATTATCACGACGTCCCTTCCCAATAAGATCCATGAAATCAATAGGGCCGGCAGTCTAATGAGCGCGTGCGATACTGACCGCTAAAGCCTGGGCAAGATAATTCAGCAAACATCTCCCGCCAGTGGCGCGCGCATAAATCACACTCTTTTCTCTTTATGGTTTACAATCGTCTGTCCCACCCCCAGGGGGATTTACACACTTCCATTAATGCGTCCGTTTCTGTTGACACGGATCAATGTAATTATAGCGAGTTCAGCAGGTAATTTGCTAAATAAAGTAATTAAGACCTCGTTTAAGAGAGAGTGGGGGAGGGAGGGAGGGAGGAGAAAAATAGAAGAAAGAACCGACTGCTCTAAATGACCAGAGAGGCTTTTACTGATGGCTCGAATAACGATGAATCAATCAATCAATTGGCTCTCCGGCCAATGCAGGTTTGTAGTTAAGAATGATACTGAAGCCAGTAGTCTGCCCGAATGGGGGACCCCCACGAAGCAGACATGAGTTTGCCAAAAACAGGGGGGTGAAGGGAATGTAGAAAGAAAACTGTCACATCTCGTGCTTCAAAATACTGGATGGATGGTACAGATGGTTTTTTTCCTTAGGATGAGACTTTGAACTGTACTAATATTGTTTTTAAGAAAAATAAGATGGGTTTTTTTCTGTGTGGGATTTTGATGGTGGGTCAGCACATAGTGGGTCACGATAACACCCTTGTGGTGGTAGAGAAATTGTGCTTCAGATCAGAAATGGTTTGATTTCAGGTATAAATTCCTGACGAGAATACAGATAGCAGGAAAAGATGGAGAGGGAGAGTGAAGTAAAATAGAGGCATAGAGGGGAGAGGGGGAGAGAGAGAGATGAAACAAGAGAGGGAAGAAGATAGAGAGGCATGAGGAGAGAAAGGGAGAGGTAGATGCTAATAGAGAAACAGTGAGAGAAAGAGGGGGAAGAGAGATGAAAAGGAAGAGGAAGGGAGAGAGAGAGCTGGGATGGGAAGGAGGAATGTTTTGGACAGAGTACCGGAAGGCGTGTGCAGGATATGTGGAAAGTGGAGCCAGGGTATGTCCGGAATGTGTTCACGGATCCTGACTGAGAACGGCTCGGAAACCGGAAGGAAATGGAGCCAAAAGCAGGCCGCCTCCTCTCAGATCTGTGCGTACCCCAAATTAACCCATTCCACCCCCACCCCCTAACCCTCAGTTAGATCAGCTTCATGAACACAATAAACGCTGATTTCAGTAGGGGGGAATCCACATCAAATTTTCATTAAATGTCATCATTCATCTTTGGCTGGAAGAACACATTCCATTTAAGAGCTGCCTCCTGACTGATTACAAGTGCAATTCAGTTGCGGGATTCTCACATGCGAGAGCAACACGGACTACTACGAATTCTATCAAAACCATCTGAATAATATGGGTAAGTTCTTCATCAGCTCAAACTAAAGAATCTGGCCTCTGATTTTCGGAAAGGCATCAGTGTTGGGCTATACCCTGGTGCCAAGTGTAGAAATATTTACTCAAACTTGAACATGACCTGACTTCAGCTTTAGCCAAAAACCACCAAAAGTATGCTGAGTTTATATATTATAATAGAGGCCTGCTGTAGACTGTGGATAACCAGTACAGACTGTGCTGTTGGCTTTAGACTGTGGATAATCAGTACAGACACTGCTGTCGGCTGTAGACTGTGGATAACCAGTACAGAAGGTGCTGTTCCCCAGTGGAAAAGGTGCAAATTGAGGAAAGGTGCAGATGTGTACCCAGGTAGGGTAATGAATCCTTATTCACAGGATATTGACCATATTGGAATGAAAACGAGGCTTGTACTGCAAGCAACATTCTATTATTTTTATCGCAAGCGTACAATAATGTTCTTCTGACTAAATACAATTCAGTACCATACAGAGGTACTGCCACAGTGACAAGCATTTGTACTTTAATCAGTACAACATGGTACCACTTTTTCTGAGAGTGAAACCAGCACAGACAGTGCTGTTGGCCTACTGTAGACTGTGGATAACCAGTACAGACAGTGCTGTTGGCCTACTGTAGATAACAAGGTACAGACTTTTGGGCTGTAGGCTGTGAACATCCTAGTACTGACAGACTGCTTGTCTAAGACCTGAACTACGATCCGTAGAGCAACCTCAGTTAGATTTACTGCTACAAGGGCTCTCATGCAATTTATTTGACTTCTCATCAATCTAACGCAGTGGCTGGACCGCAGAGAGCCCAACATTTTAACGTCACTGAAGCCCTAAATAAAAAACCAGGCCAGTGGCTTCTTTTCCTCTGATCTTAACACACCACCGTGTGACAACACTTTGTCAGGATTAGACCAGGCGGGTCGGGTTGATTCCAAACTTCACAACAAGATGTGGAAAACTCTCACAAAGTATTTCTAATGACCTTCCACCATTGTGAGCATGAGAATAACATTGTTAGAGTGTCTGGAGGGCAGGTTGCTATGCCCCCCCCCCCTCCAAAATCAAAGCTTATTACTGCTGTCATTATCAACCCAGGGATCGAGCCAGTATGCTATAAAACATATATAAATCAGCAGGCAAAACCAATCTACATCAGATAAAGAGTAAACAAGAGACAGCCGTGAGAGTCCGACAATCGCAGTCATCACTTCCGACCATAAAATAACTGTGAGAATATAGAAGCCAGCAATCACTCCGGTGAGCTATAAATAATAGAAACATGCACCCCTAATAGTCCTGATGTTTACAACATCACAGAGATCCTTGATGTAATTACTCTCCTAAAATACCCCCCCCCCCCGAAGGGCCCCATATTATCTTACATAAATACACATGGAAACTTAATATCTAAACTCTGAGTTATCCTGCGGCTGTTTGGCCTTTTACCCATGAATCACGGGGGGGCAGATTTATTGTACTGGAAACAGCGGCCCGTGTCTTTGGCGAGATGTGAGATGGGGGGGGAGGGTGATGGGAGAGGAAAAGGGGGGAGGGAGGAGGGGGTCTCTCAAGGCTGTCAAGGTAAGCAATTCTTCTGTTCTTTTACATGGAGAGGGATGAGATACCAGAGAGAAGAGGGGGAGAAAGAGAAAGAGGGAGAGAGAAAGGGGGGTTGGTTGGGGGGGGGGGTTGTACATATCGGGAAACCGTGAGGGCATTTTCATGCACTCGCTGTGTTCTACCAATCATATGTTACCACCTCATTCTCTCCTCCCCTCCCCCTCTCTGTCCTCTCTCACTCTCTCCCTCCCTCCCTGCTGTGTGCGTTCGCTGATTGAAGTACGGCCTTCTCCGCAAAATTTACATCAGCAGAATGTAACTTGCACAATTGAAGGCTCAACCCCAGAACAAACAATAAATAAAATGCCACAAATGCGACACAGTTTATTCACAGCATCCTGATCACAACTCCCCTTCTTCTCCGTCGTCTGTTTCAATTTAAGAGCAGGCCGAACCACAAAGCATGACAGAAGACATGTAGACAAACAGCAGATAATTTCCCCATATATATATATATATATATGAAATACAATATTTTCCTTGTTTTGACACAGAAGGAACAAAAACAACACAACAGTAGGCTTTATCTCAGGCAGAAAAGACAATTACCCCAGCCCAGCACAAGCACATCCTCCCCTTGTATAACAGCACAAACCTCCCCTCCTCCTAAGCCAGCAGTACAGTACATGTCTGTAGATCCTTCCATCCCTTCATCCGTCACACACAGCAAGGTTCTGCTGCAGGCAGACCGGACCGGCACACACATTTATTCAGTAGACCATTTCTCCATCTGCTCTCTATATCTCTCTCTGTCTGTCTCTCTATCTTTCTCTCTCTCTTGGTTTAACAGGCCATTTGTTGATGTGAAAGACTGAAATCAGCCACCTCCTTATCCAGTTTAAAGAGTTGAATTTCCCAAGATTATTTCTATAAAGGTGAACACCCCCTCCCCCTCCCTCTCGCCTCCATCTCTGTGTCTCTGTGCCATCTCTGTGTTCCATCTTGCTCTCAGTTTGAGATAATGTCATTTTACAAATCCACATGGTTTAAATGATCTGCACACACACACACACACACACACACACACACGGATCAATAAAACAAAGCAGGCACTTGCCAACTGGCTTACATAAATTCACACAAATAAATTAAATGGAGGTACAGGCTGTATAATAAACACTGTTTCACACACACACACACACACACACACACACATCTGCACATATCCACAAGTTCTGTGCAATGTTCTATCTCCTAGCTCTGATGATGTGGTGTGTTTGATTCCCCGCACCAGGGCTGAGGGGCATGCTAATCAGGATGGAGGAGATACCAGCCCGGTCAGACAGATCTCTCTCTACCTCCCTGTTCCTCCCTCCCTCCCTCTCTTTCTCCACCCCCCTCCACCCACCCTACATAGCACATATTTGAGATTGGAGAGGGCCACATTTAGCAGTTTGTCTTGTTGGACTTGTGTGGGAGATCCCACGTTTCTCTTACCCTCTCCCTCCCTCTCTCTCTCTCTCTCTCTGACAGGTTTATTGGTCTCTCCCTCTGCTCTCCTCACGTCCCCCTGATCAAAGCCCAAACAGCCCCTCTGTGGCGTTTACACCCGTGTTAATAGATATTGTGTTACCTCAAGCAAATCTGCTGAGGACGGGAGCGGGTTGCCGTAGCGATGCCGAAAGAGGATGGAGGGGGTATTACAGATTGAGCCATATCACTTAGACTTGTGTGTGTGTGTGTGGTGGGGGGGGTTGTACGAAAAAAAACAGAAGAAAAGAAAGGAGGCTTGGAATCATCAGGTTTGGTGTTTACTGAGCTGGTTGCTAAGGAGATGAGAACCTGACAGACTGATTTAGTCATAACAGAGGCAAGGGCTGCTGAAGCATGAGCCATTCAACAGAGTAATAACCAGATACATGTTCAGACAGACAGAGAGACAGAGAGAGAGAAAGAGACAGAAAGAGAGAGGGAGAGAGAGACAGAGAGAGTGAGAAAGAAAATCAGGAGACAGGGAGAGGGTGAGAAAGGGAGGAGTATGCTAGATGAGGGAAAAAAGAAGAAAGAGAGAGAGAGAGAGAGAGAGAGGAGCAGAAAGAGAGAGATTAACTAAGGGAGTGAGACTAGCGAAAACAGAAGAGACACAAAAGAGCATGGTGTGAGATGGATTCAGCCAGAAACACAAGCATGCTCGCTGACTGACTGCTGTAGGAGCGGGGACACAGTGCAGGCAAAACGAGCCCAGGGAGAGCCAGCCACGTCCAAACTGAACAAAAAAATAGACAGACTGAGTGATTGAAAGCGGAGTGTTAGCAGTACGTATGTAGCCCCTCGCAGACCGACATGCTGCATTGTGACAGTCACTGTGCGCAGTCAGAAGGAGTACAGGCTCATTTGTGTCATAATGCCGACAATCTTGAATGGCCACATTGATCATTTCTTAGCCAGACTGATGAAAGCCCTCTTATTATACAGAAATATGCCGTTATTCATTCAAGACCTGTGGATTTGAGCGTATAAAACCCTATTTGCTCTCCAAATTACCGAGTAAATGACACGCTATTGATTGGCGGTTCCCCTGGTCCTTTGAGCTGGCGGGCCATTTGTAAAGCTATTGCGGAGAACCGTTTTCAGTCTTCGGACTTGTAGTAGGGGATAACAATGAACAGGTGCAGGTGTGCTCACGCTATTAAGACTCCTGCCTCCAACCTGCTCTCTTTAGACCAATGGCAGTCAGAGCTCTCAATTGGAGCATTCTGCACATTTGAAGTCTGTTTGCAAGCACAAGCCATGATTTTTCTTTTTAAAATGAAAATGGTAATCAATAATTAAATAAACCCAAAAGCAGCATTGCCCGCGGAAACCGAGAGCTGTAAACATGCGGCGTTCGTGCATCTATTAAAAGTGATGCTTTGCACGAGCCCTAGTGAATACAATTGATTTAGCGTCGCCGTCAGGCTGCTTATCGACGAGATTCAACTTCAACCCGCGCGCCTCGAGGCACAGCGAACGCGGGCAGCTCATACCGTTGTCGCGGGCAACCGGCACCCTCGGATTTAAAATCACGAGTGATGCTCCACTTAGTTTCCGCATGTCCGCTATCCCTGTTTCGCCTGTGGCGGAAAGTTTCCGGCGACATCGCTTCACCCGCCGAGAGAAAATGAGAGAAACAAATGTGAAAAGGATCCTGGTTTATTGACACTTTACTTCTTATAATGTTTCGCCCAAACACGTTCCATCTGCGCTTCGGTCCATTATGTAGATTTGGCTCAAATAAATGTCTCCAGTCGTGCCAATACAGTCATATTAGAAAAGGGAAGGGAAACTACCAGTATGCACACAGGGGGACAGTGGAGAGAGTGAAAGACAGCAGAAATGAAATTTAGAGGCAGAAGAAGATTGACGGTGATACATAAAAACAAAATTAGAGATTTAAATGGAAACCGAAGGAGACAAATGGAAAGTTAGGGAATAGCAACCTACCCCGCGCTCAGGTACCGCCGGTCTCGCATAAAAACAAATCTGTACACGATCAAATCGGAGCGGACATTGCGACCATCACTTTATATCTTTTTTTCCTTTCCTTTTTTTAAACTCATCCTAAGAGGTGGGCAAAAATCAATGTTAGGAAAGAAAGAAGAAAGAAGCGCTCTGCTTCGAACGGGCACATGTCTGGGTTTCAGGGAGAGAGAGAGAGACTCATTAGCAGCATCGCTTGGATTAAATGGAATTTAATGAGCTTTGTTGTAGAGCTGATACTGAGCGTCAGTTTACAAGACTGTTTAAAAGAGCGGGTTTATAAGGTCCTTAATGACACAGGTGGGCGCTCACTGTGAATAGCCCCAGCAGACGTGTGAGAGATGTATGGGACTTGAGCTTTGAAATGGCTGCTGACAGAACGCAAACGGATACGAGCAGAATCATTATTTCCACCCATGACATGTCATAACATGAGGAGCACAGAAAGGGAGTGGGGGCATGCCAGTCCAGCACCAGAGTTGTAATGGCCACGGCTTATGAAATTAAACATTTAACGGCGCACAGAAAAATCCCCAAATCCTCCCTTTCTCTCTCTCTCTTTCAGTCAGGCTCCTGCGTCCACATAGCCACAGGGCGCTATGGCAACAAGACATCCCGCCTGTATGTGCCTCAGCATATATGACTCTCTGTGTGTGTGTGTGTGTGCGCCTGTGTGTGATGGTGTGTATGTGCGCGCGAGCATGTGTGTGTGTGTGTGTCCTCTTGTCGTTTATCCTCATATAATAGTAGCAAATTACCAGAAAAAACTCACCACACAGAACATTGCACATAAATACTCTAAACCAGACATCTGTAAGCCCTGTGATGCTGGGGTTACTGCAGACCGTGCCTGGAGCAGGTGAGCAGGTGTAGTGGTGGGGGAGAAGTAATGTCTACCTGAATTGTGCTACGAATATCAAAATGACACACACACGATAACTCACGCATATACAAACACCCCCACGTACACAAACACACACACATCACATGTACACACACACCACGCATACACACACGCACACACACACACACACACACACACGTGCACACACACGCAGACACATATACAGACACCACGCATGCATACACGCATACACACACACCATACGTGCACACATGTTCACATATATACACACACCACGCATACACATATGCACGTGTACAACATAGGCACACAGGCACCAACACAAACATACACAAACACACACCCACACCACATGTGCACGCTCATGCATGCACAAACTCACAGACACACACATATACACTCACTCACACATGTGCACACACACACACACACACACACACGCACAAGGCAAAGAAGCCGTGCAACCACCACGTCAATTAGTGGAGCACGGGGGAGGCACTGTGTCTCTTCCCATCCATCTCCAACCCTTTCTCCACCACTTCAAAACACACACATGCTCTGCACACATACACACACATGCACACACACATGCTCTGCACACGTGCCACCCGTGACGCACATGTGTTCCTTCTAAGAATATTAATTGCCATTAAATATATGGAAATGGCAGTCATTTAGCATGGCTGAACAGAGGCACTGGGGGGCATGTTTTTGGAGGCCCGCTATGCAACATGAAATCCAGATGACAGTTCCCACCCACACCATACGCCCTACCTCAGAACACAGCAGTTTCAGGGATGTTTATGGAAATCTATCGGTTGAATTATTAATGTAAGATGATACCTTGTATGTTTAACGTACAGCATATGGCCACAGCCTATTGGAATAATACCTTGTTTATTTGGCAAGTAGGGCATGACCATGACTATGGGACCAAAATATGAGATATTTCCATGTGGAATGGCAAGAGAGGACATCCCGGGATATTGTCTTGATATTCGGAGGGACCACAGACCCACCCCCCCCACCCCCACCACTCCTGATCACAGCTGGGCGGTGTGAGCGTGGTGTGACTGACCACGCTGACGTCTGGCCCCGCTGTGAGAAAGAGGTTGGTTAAGTGGGCAGCACCAAGGGGGCCTCCCCGGAGCGAAGGGAGGGAGACGGGTCGCCATGACAACCGCGGGTCGGGCGGACGGCACGGAGCCACAGCCCCCCTCGCTGCGGCGGGAAAGCGGAACGACACGTGCGGCGCGAACGCGGGGCGATACAGTGCCCGCCCGCTCTCATTTTCAGCGGATCCCTATTGATCATCCCATTTCCTCTTTATCTTTAATCAAAAGCGGCCCGGAAACTTCTGATGTTTTATTAATGAGGCGCGCGCTCCGAGAGGCCCACTCACTGGCTCTGAGACCCGTCCTTTCATTCATTATTGATGAAGCGCTGCTAATTATCCCGAGCGCTATCTCTGCCGCCTCGACTGCGGCTGCGCTGTCACGCGGGGTGGGGGGGCGAGAGGAGGCATGGGTGCGCCCCCCCGTCATCTGTCCCCCTTTCGTCTGCGGCTGATCTAACCGCGCGCGGTCCGTCGAGAGAGAGGGAGCCGACTGTGCGTGTGCGAGAGCGCGCAGGCATACGGCTCAAACAACTCTGCAACTTTTTCTCATCCCGCACCAACTGATTGATCGTTCTGCTCAAACTTTTATAGGCTTATGGAAATGGTGGCCCAGGAAGGGGGGAGAAGAGGAAAAATTATGTCCGAGTTAAAACAGAATAACGCAAGTAGGAATCACACACGCACACGTGAACACGCGAACACGCAACTAACTTTGCCAGCCCTTGAGCAGCACTGCTGAGATGAACTCAATATCCTCAAATTCAGCGGGAATAGTTGGCCCATCTGTACATACAGTGACTTGCCACAGCCTAATGCCTATTGATTAATGTGCGGTGTGTACAGGGGGGGCGAGGGGGGGAAAGTAGGCCAGCGCTTCCCCACCTGATAGATCACGAGCTGGCTCTGAACCCATCTCTATAACGAGGTACACAGTGTCTGCAGAGCTGAACGCGCCCGGCAGCCCCTGCCACACATGCTCAGACCCGCACGGACCCGGGGAGACACACACCAAACCCCATTAACAGGGCCACTCGCATTCGCTCAGCCCCCACCAAGTGTAAATACGCCACGTTGACATCCCGCAGGGGTAATAAATCTTCCTCAAACAGTCTGTCAAACCTTTCACCCATTCATTGCTTTATTTTTCTCCTCTTCTTCTTTTGTTCTGACGTTCGGACGTTCGAAAGCATCTGCAATCCTGTCGTTTTATCCCCATTCGTCCTCTACCCGTATCTCTGCAAGCAATTAAAGATGATATCCTTTAACATTAAAACCTTTCTTTGCGCAGTGAGACGGGATGCAGTGCCATAGAAACCCGGCGCTCTTTGATGGGACAGGCTTCCACCGTGCGCTTTCCCTCCCTCCCTGGCTCCATCTTTCCCTCCCTCCCTGGCTCCACCTTTCCCTCCCTCCCTGGCTCCATCTTTTCCTCCCGTTCCTCTTGCCCTCCGTATGCACGACAGTAAAGAAGTGAAGTTTAGATCTTCACTGCTCCGCCCGACCTCTGGCAAACGCTCGGATTTTCAATCTATCACCCAGTCCCGAGTTAACAGCTCCCATAAAGTACCCCCCCCCCCCCTGCCTCATCCCTCCACTGATAACTCCTTTTGTGCTGTCCAACTCCCCTCCCCAACGAGCTCCCCTCTCAGCGCCCCCTCCCTCTAAGCCCCCTCACCTCTCACTGACTCTGACCTTGGCTCCGCGCTGGAAAAAAGCAGGGGAGGGCCAGATTAAATCAAAACTCTGGCCCCCCGCCTCGTAATCTCAAATTACAAACTAATGGGGCTAACGGAGGGCTCTCAGAGGGGCAGGAGCCAGTGTTCTCTCCCCGCAAAGGGGAGGAAAAAAGAAGCACTGACATCAGGAGAAGCAGGTTGTAAATTTACGAGTGAGGAAAAGGTCAAGATGTTAATTCGATCCTGGCGCGCACCGTGTTTCAAATCCTAGCAACAATAAACATAACACAACATACACAAAACATATGTCAAATCCTGCAAACTGTGGCCACTGTTTTGATTAGTAGAATCTGAAATTTAGACTGATTACAGAATAGGGGACAGAGTATATATATATATGTGTGTGTGTGTGTGTGTGTGTGTGTGTGTGTGTGTGTGTGTGTGTGTGTGTGTGTGTGTGTGTGTGTGTATTTTTAATTAATATTCATATAATTTCATATTAATTTTACATTACATTACATTAATTAATATGATTTATATATATATAGTAATATGAATAAATATTCCAACATGGTAAGCCACAATTATTTTCCTTTTCAATTATACTTTTATACTATACAATTATAGAATTATAGATTTGAGTGTGTGATGGTGTTCACGACCACTGCCATTTTCCTTTGCATTACCGATTTGGTGCTGCTGAGACTGCTGTGCTGTGGATGGTGAATGTCCCCCAAAGCGTCTCACACAAATGAAATAACCTGATCGTCACCATTAGAGGTTCAGCTCAGCACTTCTCTAAATGGGCTGTTAAAGAAAGGCATTGGGGAATATGTATTTCAATATCAAGATTTGCAGCTGAAATGCAGCTCAACAATTTTTACGATTCCCTCAGGAATAACATAGAGACAGGATTTCCGTGATAAGCTTTGTGTTTTCCCTGGCTGCAGCTCGGTTGCTATGCTTTCTAGCTTTAAAATAATTTATTATAAAACAAACCAAATGAAGATCAATACAAACAGTAAAATCTTTGACATTTAAACTGCCCCCAAAAAAAAAAAAAGAAAAAAAGAAAAACCAAAAGCGCACCGCCCTATAAATAAATAAATACACAAATAATACAAAACAGAAATTCAAGACACTTCATATGCTTTACTAGTACAACAGCATGGTAACTAGCTAGCTTTGATACACCTCTCTAACTGGCATACTCTTTGATGAGGCGGAGAATTTAAATTGGTCGCGCACGTACGTCTCGACACTGAGCATGTGCGCAAAACCACTTCCAAAAAAAGCTGTAAAAACGGTGCCCTTTTCCCAGTGAAATTGAAACGGGCAGTTTTTACGGCGCCTGAAACCAGATTCCGCTGTATTATTTCATTACAACATGACCAATGTGTTAAAGTAATCAGAGTCTCTATGGTTCCCCCCGGCCCCCGCCCCCCGGTACTGACATGCCGCGGCCCGTGTGCTCTCTCCCTGAGAGAGATTTTTTGGGGGGGGAAGGAGGCAGAGAGAGCGACTGTAACCCTCAGGTGCCAACCAAGCTGCGGCAGGGTGTCTGCTCTGTAACTTCTACAGCTGGGACTGGTGCAGAGGAAAGAGTTCAGACCCCTGGTTACCGTCAGTCTCCCATGGTGCTGTAGCTCTGAGCAACATCGACACCATGCTAACGAGTAACCCCGGAGACGAAGTGATATGACTGAGACAGATGGGCCTACAGGAATCGTAACTTGTGCGGAGGGGCCCCGGAGGAACCCCCGCCACCCCCAGAATTAATTTTTGTTTGTTTTGTTTGTTTGCTCTCAGTATACGCTCCACAACTGTTCCCTGCAACCGCAGTCGAAGGGACGTGTGCATGAAGAGGCTACAAAGAGACAAAAACACAACAATGTATTGTATGCACAGCTGTTACAGACAGCCCTATATTGTTTATCGGGTTGTACTCTCCCCCCTCATTCTTTCTCTCTCTTCCAAAACGACCAAACAACGCACGTGCAGTTAACTCCCACGTTCCCGGCACACAGTAAAATCCCCCCTCCTCCCTTCCGGGCCTGTCCTTAACGGGCCCGACCCAGGAGAAAGAGACAGTGGAGACAGCCCTTAATCCTCTCCTTACTGGAGCCATAACACCAGGGGGGCAGAGGGGGGGCGTTACCCCCCCTTCCCTGACCGTGCACTAAATATAGTGGCCGGCTCCGTCTGTCAGAGGGGCCTGCATTATCTGCCTGCTGGCCTCTTGTATTCTTCCATGATGACTGGTCTGCACCTGTCTCCCTGCTTGCCCCCCTGTGCAAACGGACGGTCAGTCCAGGCTAAATATAGCTCCCTGTCCCCACCCCCACGCCCCCTCACTTGGAGGTAGATAGTGAGCCGGGGTTAAGGTTACACTATCTCTTTACCCCCTACCTTTTATAGAGACACTATGACATTATACTCTCCAGAAATAACAAACGCTCTGCCACTGGCAGGGGCGAGCTGCCATCCAACACTGTTAGAATCTATCCCACTTCATTTCACTTTAATAAAGGCCTGTGGCCTTTCATCTTCGCCCGCTGACGAGGCCGTGTGATTAGCTGCGTCGCGCACGTGTTCTGGGACCCCTTTTCCTTCTGATAGGGCTTCGCTGGAGAGCCCTGGGACACACACTGCACCACACTGCGCTCTGCGTGTTAGAGACGCAGCAGGGCTCCTCGGACTTCAATCACAAACGGCTGCATTCAAGGAGCCAGCGCAACACTAATGTTATCCCCAACGCTACTGACTGTTTTTGCAGTTTCTCTGATGTTCATTTCTCCGTTATTTAATACTGCCGACTTGCCACCACCATTTTATGAGAGCGACAAAATGTTTGATAAACATCTGCAGTACCTTGTAGGGAAATTCCAACACCAGTTTCTGAAGCAATAAAAAGCGAGACTGATTGGTTAATAAAATGTCTTGGAATCCCTGCGACGCATTTATTGTCTCATTGGTCACGCAAAAACCAATCGATGTTACATTTCATTAAAAATTATTGTTATTGCGCGTGTCAAAGATAATTAAGTGATTGAAAGAAGATTGAAGCTAGAAAGTGCTCTAATGAGAGATGATGTGAGATGCCCACCTTAAGGGCACTGAGAGGGAATGACAGTGTGTTTGCATCAGCACTGTGCAGTTCCACTATTTCGTTTGAAACCTTGTGATGATAATGTGTGTGGTAATCAGAAATGGCCCAAAACATCAGAGTGATAAAAATGTCTAAACCAATGCACTCACAGTCTTCTCTCCCCCTGTCTCTGTTACCGTGGAAACTGTTAGCAATGCTGGAAAGAGCGATTCTATTACAGCGGAGGGAAAGATAGGCGAGAGAGAGTTTGAGTTCTCTCAGTCAGCAACTGCGGGTGCAGAACCGCACCAACCTCGAAGGGAGAGATAGAGTACGCATGACAAGCCAAGGGGCGAAAAAACGTTACCATTCACAGAACGGAAATAAAAATGTATAAAATACAATACCAGACAGATAACAGTTAAAATAATTGCCAGTGTATTACAACCAATTGCAGTATATGGGGAGGAGAGGCATGTGGTCTGTTTAACCATCAGAATGATCTAAAATGGGACAAAAATCCAATTACACCTTGCACAAGAAAGGTTATAAAGGTGTAATTCGGGACTGCGGAAAAGCAACAAATCTCACGTACAGGGCAGAATTAGGCCACTAAATTGGATTTAATACCACCCAAAATCACATTAATTTTTGGATTAATCTGATCTAAAAGTGAAAAGTGAATTATCTGCAGCATAATGGCCACTCTATGCCAAGACTACGACCGAGAGCGCATTCAGCCTGCTCGTCCTGAAAATCCTCAAGCAGGTAACCGCCAACATGCCACGCCAACTATCACCAAACCTCTGGTAAACTCCATTCTGGTAAACTCCATTCTCAAAAGAGTAACACCAAACATCAAATAATCTTTTTTAGATCTTGGACACCCAAACACAAACACCAAGTTGAAGAAATTAGGAACTTCTATTTAGGTGAGTGGGGTGCAACTCCATGGGCTGTGCTACAGTGTACCAAGCAGCATGCCACTCAATCAATCAATCAATCAATCAAACTTTATTTGTATAGCGCATTTTACAATACATTTGTCACAATATGCTTTACAGCAGACCCCAGCCTGAACCCCCACAAAGGCAAGCCTAGGGCAACAGTGGCAAAGGAAAAAATCCCCAGGTGGAACAAATAGGAAGAAACCTTAGGAGGAACCAGACCCATCCTCATCCAATGTCTGAGAGACCCTGACACTGAACTAGAGAAAAAGAAGAAGGCAAGGTAGAGTTTGAGTATTTGAACAGTCCACTAGTTTTGTTACTGCAGTTAACACTGACACTGAAATAGAGAAAAGGAAGAAGAAGATGAAGAAGGGATGGAGAAATTGAACCTTGGAATGATTTCATTCTGTTATTGCAGTTAATAGTAGGTGTTATATTATAATTGTGTGTATATTGTTGTATTCATTTCTTGTAAGTAATTTTTTTTTGTTATAAGGCAGTGAGGAGGGGAGAGGCTTGTAGGTGTGCATTCCTTTTTAGATGGAAAAGAGACAGAGAGAGAGAGAGGTAGGAAAATGGAGCAGCCGAAAATGGGAACATCAAGGCAGAGAGGTCGGTAATGAAATCGAGAGACAGGCACACATCACAAAATACAAATACAGCCGTCTCAGATGAAAAATGCCGGCCAATAAAGTGGGAGAGGCTCCCAAGCCTCTGGAGCTCAGCCAGTCAATCGCATTTAAAAAAAAGAAATTCAATCAGCCATTCAATGCAAAAATCCATTCAATTATCGGCCACGTTTATTCGCCACGTTCTGTCTTCAGATATCTTTATAAATCACCTATGCAGGCCTTTCAACCTCCTTCTGTTGTGCCCCAAACCCAAGCCAAGCATGTCCCGGGCTCTTATGGTCATACTGTACAAAACCCCCTTCCATCTTCCAGAGTGGGGCCCTGGCTTCTGTGCACCCCAGCCCTGCCTTGCCCTCGAGAACAGAGGGTTACAGACAGACCGTAATGGAAGGTCAGAACTGCCCGGAAAAAAGGGGAAAGAGTGACAAAGATCAAATGTTAATCGATGCCACGCACTGCACTCTCCGGAGGCTTTTCAGAGCCGGACGCCGTCCTTCGGTGTTTGTGTCACCGCTCAGCTCTCTGCATTGTTCCCCTGCTGGCACCGTACCTCTCCCATTTCATGGGCAAAAAATCGGTGGAGTCCTGCCATGTGGCGGGAGCCACGCAGGGAGAGGGCAGGAACGGGCATGTGCACCAGGAAGGAAAGAAACGGTCATAATGGGCGAAAGAACGTGAAGTGTTTCATCTGGGAGGAGGAGAGGAGACACAGAACTAGATTGTGGTGTCAGCCCAACGTCACACTGAAGCCCCCTCTCTGGAGTCTTCCTCTTCTCCTTTTTACTTCAAAAGGAATGTAGGGGTGTGTGTGTGTGTGTGTGTGTGTGTGTGTGTGTGTGTGTGTGTGCATGTGAGACTGCCAATATAGACGTATGTGTGAGTGTGTGTGTGTGTGTGTGTGTATGTGAGACTGTCAATATAGACGTATGTGTGAGTGTGTGTGTGTGTGTGTGTGTGTATGTGAGACTGTCAATATAGACATATGTGTGTGTGAATGTGTGTCTGTGTGTATGTGAGGCTGTCAATATAAGCATGTGTGTGTCTGTGTGTGTGTGTGTGTGTGAATGTATAAAGCAGCATCCATCCATCCATCCATCCATTATCTAAGCCGCTTATTCCTGGTCAGGGTCGCGGGGGGGCGCTGGAGCCTATCCCAGCATGCGTTCCGGGCGAGAGGCAGGAATACACCCTGGACAGGTTGCCAATCCATCGCAGGGCACACACACCATTCACTCACACACTCATACCTACGGGCAATTTAGACTCTCCAATTAGCCTAACGTGCATGTCTTTGGACTGTGGGAGGAAACCGTGTACCCGGAGTGTGGACACGGGGAGAACATGCAAACTCCGTGAAAGGCCCCGGCCTGGATTCGAACCCGAGACCTTCTTGCTGTGAGGCGACAGTGCTATCCATTGCACCACCGTGCCGCCCTTATAAAGCAGCATTCAGGTGCAATTCTTTCATTCCCTCAGCGGGAGATTTCTTATTGATCCCTGTGCTTGAGAGCCACAGTATCAACCCTGAGTATGTCTGAGTCAACCCTACATATCCACCTAGACATGGGATCACCCGAGTCAACCCAACACATCTATCTAGACCTGGACTCACCTGGGTCAACCCTACACCTGGCCTGGACTCACATTCATGTCCCTGTCTGCCCCCTTAGTGGCTTTGGCGGTGGGTGGGGAGATGGGGGTGTGCTATGAGGTCCCTCAGTCCAGTGAGCATCTGAGAGCAATTTGATGTTCCACAATACGGCTGTATAATCAGCGGCCTCACAGAGGTTTAATCCCAAAGTTCTCTCTCCGTACAAAAGGACCTTGAGAAAAATCTGCAGCCCTGTACTATTTTTCTCTTCTCTACAGCGAGGACGCGCAGAAAAAAAAAAAGCTAACATCCTCACATGGCAGAATCAGAGTAGAATACAAATGGGCACGAATGTACCCGCATCCCTTCACTTAACCTTCAGCGAAACCCACCAACTCAGCCTCCTTATTCCTGGGGATAAATTGTGCTGGCGGGGAACGATTCAGCCACGGACACGCTTGTCCAGGTGAAGGATTATTTATTTAATTGATAAATATTCATTTTCAAACATGTATGCTTCCCCCACCCCATCATTCAATTCCCCCCCCCCCCATCTCACCTGTTCCTTTGTGTTCGCCACAAAGTGCAGGTCTCAAACATTTTCATTCTTAATTATTATTTTGTGCATATGAAATATACTTACTTCATCAGTCACCAGGTTCTTATGCTTAGATTGATTTTAAAAAACACAAGCTTTATTCAACAAATACTGTTTTAAATGTTAATCTGCACCTTCATTAATTTTATTGTCTTGTAACAAGACTCCTGCGGCAGAGTAATTGGAGGAGGGAGGATCTGAGGGGGGGGGTAAAATTGAATGATTATAGCTAGCAATTAAGAGTTTGCTAAATAATTAAGTAACAATTTATGAAGGCAATTCCATTGCTAAATTAATTAATCCTAATGTGAGCGGTAGGCTTTGAATTAGACAATTCTGTTACTTGTTTTGACAAGAATGAAGGAAACACTTGAGTAAGTGTAGTGTAATGGTTAGGGAACTGGACTTGTAACTCAGAGGTTGCTGGTTCAATCCCCAGGTGGGACACTGCCGTTGTACCCTTGAGCAAGGTACTTAACCCGAATTGCTTCAGTAAAATATCCAGCTGTATAAATGGATTGTATGTAAAGAAATGTAAAACTGTGTAAGTCGCTCTGGATAAGAGCGTCTGATAAATGCCTAAAATGTAAATGTAAATGTAAATTAAGGGATCTGTTGTGGGGTGCATTTTCCTGACATGGTGAGGTCCACTCAACCCCTTAGAGGGCAAGGTACACGGCAATAAATACAAAGCCATTCTGAGCGATCACCTTCATCCTATGGTGGAGCATTTCTTTCCTGATGGAAGTGGTCTCTTCCAAGATGACAATGCCCCCATCCACGGGGCACAAGTGGTCACTGAATGGTTTGATGTGCATGAAAACGATGTAAACCATATACCGTGGACATCTGAAGTCACTACATCTCGACCCAATTGAACACATATGAGAGAATCTGGAGACAGCATTTTCCACCACCATCAACAAAACACAAAACTATGGAATTTCTTGTGGAAGAATGGTGTTGCATCCCTCCAAAACATTTACAGACACTTGTAGAATCTAGGCCAAGGTGCATTGAAGCTGTCTGGTAGCTCATGGTGGCCCACCGCCCTATTAAGATACTTTCTGTTGGTGTTTCCTTTATTTAGGCATCTACCATGCAGAGGTATGGTTCATGTTGGAAGTGACATGGATATTTATTGTTACTAAATTAAAATCCATGGTGCATGATTGTAACACTGTTATCCAATTTCCAATGTGAGCATACTCAGATTCCGTAACTGTAATAACATACTTATTACCAGTGTAATACATACATTTATTATTAAGTTATTAGCTTTTTATATAGGTTGAAACTTGGATTGTTCAATATGATTACATTAAAAAATACAATTAAAGCTACATTATAATAGTATTTCAAGAATTATTTTATAAACGCAATTTTATATATGGCAACCAATTATGAAGTGGTCGGTTAAAGTAGCCCCAGAATTATCGTCTCTCATAGAGTTAGATTGTCACACCTTAAAGATTTAGTGATGTAGCTGTGACAGCCTACTCAATCGCTTGTTTGCAAAAGAAATCAAGGATAAGCCTAGTTAAATGTTTACATGGCATGCCCTTTTAAGGACTTAAACACATAATCATCTGTCCCTTCACGAAACCAAAGTCACGGTTCATAATTACGTCTTTGCAATCTAATTAAGGGGACACCAATTACTCCCCTTGTTCCTCCAAACCTAATGATATTATAATTGTGTAAAATATATCTGTGTCACTACAAACATGGACAACAGAGCCAATTAAAGTATGCGACAACCTAGTAATCGCTTTATTATGTGTACACAAAAAAAAGTTGGCCATCACTCAGGGACACAAATCCGTACAGCAAGGAAACAAGATGTACGAGCGTGGGCCCAATGCTGTGATTAAAGCTGAAGCAGCAGCTATTCTCAACAGCTTCACTGCCGCGCCTTTATCAATGACAG
Source organism: Aldrovandia affinis (assembly GCA_029706075.1). Lineage (NCBI taxonomy): Eukaryota > Metazoa > Chordata > Actinopteri > Notacanthiformes > Halosauridae > Aldrovandia > Aldrovandia affinis. The sequence goes on along the minus strand of JAINUG010000001.1, from coordinate 18,791,754 downwards.
CAAGCCAAGAGAGCCTCCCATTCACAAACTGCTCTGCTGCTATAGTGACTCGCAATGTACAGCCTTTTCAGTGCCTTGTTTCGGCAGGCAACAGAAAAGCCATGGAGAGAGGTCGTGATTTGGAGATGCACTGTGTAGCCGCTCCTGGTTTCTATGCTTTTATGTTACATTAATAACTTGCTTAGCAAACAGCCCTTATCCAAAGCAACTTACACAGCTTACATTTTTTACAATTCATTTATACAGCTGGATATTTACCGAAGCAATTCAGTAGTACCTTATTAATTCAACTAATAAGGTAAGTCGCTCTGGATAAGAGCATCTGCTAAATGCTTAAAATGTCATGTAAATGTATAAGGTAATTCATTCAAGTACCTTGCTCAAGGGTACAATGGCAGTGCCCAACCTGGGAATTGAACCTGGAACCTGCGTTATAAGTCCAGTTCCCTCATCATTATACTACACTGCCACCCGACTCAACTCTGGTGCACCACGGTCCAAATGCAGCCTATGATAGTCATACCCTCCGTATCATTCAGATGCATTAAAAATTGTGACTTATGCCCAGGTCTGTATGTGCACTGTGTCAGTATACCTCCCACTAGAGACAGAAATTATTAACTGTACATATTTTATGAAGGCATCTGCTTTGTAAACACATATGTACATATTTTTCATACATTGATTTATACTGTATGTAGTACATAGAACATATTTGGCCCATGTGTACCGTTTAAAAAAAAGTAATTTGGCCCCCAGGTAGAAGTAATTGAATAACCCTGGTGGAAATGAACCCACAGCAGACTGGTGTTCCCGAGCCCCGATCTCCCACAGGAGACGGTCCACCCACAGAGAAGATCAGTATCTGGGATCTTGGGCTGAGATGCACCGTGGGGGCATTTGGGATGGGTTCAAATACAATGGGACACAGGGGGGTGGAATCTGTATTCATCTGGGTTCAGATCAAAGCTCAGCCTGGGGCTGTGTCTACATTGACACCAGGTAGATGTGCTTTTCACCTCTCTCTCTGGCTCTTTATCTCTTTTTCTCTGCCTCTCCCTTTCTCTCTCACACACACACACACACACACACACACACACACACGCAGACACATACCTACACACATACACACACACACACACACACACACACACACACACACACACAAACACACACATATACGCACACGGACACATACCTACACACATACACATACACACACACACAAGCACACACATACACACAGAGACACACATACGCAAACACACTTACGCACACACACACACACACACACACACACACACACACACGCACACACACTGCAGACATGGTTAGAGACATTGAATAAAACAGCAGGTGCCCCAGGCAGTGTAACCAACTTGGTCACCTTTACCTCCACGGCGCTCATTCAGAGCACTGCTGCCAACGACAGACTTTGTCTGACAACAGTTAAGAGCGCAAATGACAGCTTCCCCAAAAAATATGTAGGAGGGATTGGCATATCATAAAGATAACATGACCATTTTATTTTGATGAAACAAAATCCTGTCACAGTGTTCCTCAGACAGAATGCAGCCCTATCAAAAAATTACTTTGAAAACCTGACGTTTTTTACACGGCGCACAGGCTCCGTACTTTGATGGATGACAGGACCATTTCTCACCGGGAAATGAAGCATTGGCAGCTGACCTTGAATTCACGTATATATATATATTTTTGAATCCCATTTTTCGGGGGGAAAAGGCACCGAATCCCAACACCTGTTTGTGCCAGAATACCATTGGACCCATTCACACAAAAGCCCAAATGCACCAAAGCCTTTCAAGGCATTGCAGTGGGACCGGAATGTAGAACGGGAGAGAGGCAAGGGTGTGCACAAATCAAAAGTGACTGTGCAGAGGCCCAGAGACGCAGAGCAGAGGGGAAAGCAATCAGACCAGGTCTTTATTTTATCAAGGAGGACGTATTATTGGATGATACGCCCTCGTCTCGAGAGCCTTCCTCCTCGGGAAAGGATCCCAATAGAGTGGGGAGAATATTGCATTTTATTCCGTTAAATATCGTAATGCACTTTTCAATTTTCTGCCAATTTATATGCTAATGCACACGTTAGTAACATCTCCATTAAATGTCCCTGCTCACTCTCGGGTTGGCGAGTGACGAGCTGGGGAAGTTCCTCCCTCCATCCTTGCCCAGCCAGGGCATCCTTAATAATTAGAGGAGGTGTCCGAGGGTCTGCATCTACTGACAGTGAACACTTTTATCCACCTCCCCCTCCTCTTTCTTTCTCTTTCTCCCTCTCACACTCTCACTCTCTAAATCCAGCTTAATTCAATTCAATATGCTGTATTGGTACGCAATACTCATTTCTCTCTTACTCTCACCCTTTAATTTTCTCTCTCTCTCTCTCTGTCTTTCTCCCTCCCTCCCTCATCTCTCTTTCTCTTTCTCTCTCTCACTCTCACACTATCTCCCTCTCTCTCACTCACTGAATCCATCATAATTCATTTCAGTATGCTGTAATGGTATGCAATACCAATTTCTTACTCACATACACTCTCTCTCTCTCTATCTCTTCTCTCTCTCCCTCCTGGAGACAAGGCTTTAGGGAAATTGGGCAATTTTGTGTGTAAACACCCCCTGACACTGTTTATCTTCTCCTCTAATGGGATCACAGAGCAGGAGGAAACCCAGCGGTACGCACAAGCGCACAGGAACCCGCCAAACGCTTCTCCCCTTAAAGTCATGAATGGAGGGGGAAGCGCTGGCTGGGTGATCCGCACGAGCAGCCAATGATATCTGCCGTCTGGAGCGAGAGGCAGGTGGGCCCAAGTCCCGCGCGCGTGGGAGAGTGGCAGCAGTGTGTGGGAAAGTCCTCTGTTTAAAAATGGACGTTTTCCAAGCCCTGAGAATTAAGGCGGTATCGCACACGGCACAGCTCCACGTGGCACGCCTCCACGAGCGCAGTCTTGAAGGAAAGGGCCACCTCGGCCTACAAGCAGGTCCAGGTTCCCACGGGCAGCAAGGCACACCTGCAGGAAGGGGTGGGCCATCCTGTTCAGTATCCCCCCGGGCAGCCTGTTCCGCCGCCGCTCAGAGCCAGGCCGACTCTGTTTCCTTAATCAGAGCGGCTCTGCAGGTGAGCCAGTCACGCGTTCTCACACACACAAAGACCATATACGCGTTAAGTGTGTGAGACTACTGACCGACAGGAAGGCAGGAGTCTTGAGTCTGCCAACAATAGCACTTAGCGGGAACGCCTTCCTGGCTGCACGCCTCTCCTCTTCGCTCTCAGGCTCTCAGCCGTGTTTCCTTTTCTTTCTTTTTTTATGTATCCTTTATTTAACCAGGTTAAGAAAGGCTCGTTGAGATAAAAAATAACTCTTTTACAATCGAGGCCTGACCAAGAAAGCCGCACACAGAAAGTTACCACAAGCACAAAACATTAAACATGTACAGTCCACACACTCATTTAAAAAGAGCGGGCAGTGTGACTGACATCAGGGATTATAAATTAAAAGCATGAGCAGGCGGTGAAAGATCTAAGCTCCCATCTTCTTAACCTTCAATTTAATGCCAATAAGTTTGTCAAGCTTGAATTCTTTTTGCAACCATGTTCCATGATAAGGGTGCTCAGTGGCTGAAAGCAGCGTTCCCTAAAACAGTACTAGTATTTGTGGTCTTGAACAATATGAACACTTGAGAGCATAAACTGTAGTCACTTTGCATAAGGAAAGCGCAGCACAAATATAAAGGAAGTATATTTAAAATGGCTTTGCATATGAATAGATACCAAATGGGACTGCCTACGCTGGGATAAAGAGGGCCAACCAACTCAAAACATGAAACGTTTCAACACCGTGCGGCCAAGCACGGGCCCCATCATTCAGCCCACAATGTGGGATTCCTTCCCAGAATCAGGCCCCTGCAACTTCACTCAGTGCATTCATATTTATGGAGTCATAGAGTCATATTCAGCATATTTATATTCCAGGAGAGGAATAATTGAAACTGTGACTTTTAAGCGGTTGCCACGGGTGCACAAGCCTTCAAAGAAATTGTTCAATTCAATACAGAAAGGGAAAAAGGACTCGCACACTGCTTAACGCTGTGGGGGAAGGCCCTGTTCCTGACATGGTGTGTGCTTCTCAATGTCTGGAAAGCACTGAAGAAGATCATGTGTGACTGAGATGTCTGCTTGTCATTTATGTTTGTATTTATTGCACTGGCACATTTTAGCACAATGTCTGAAGGATAAATGCGTGTGTATCTTTTCTAAACATTTTTCCGACCATTTTTCCAAACAGTGAAAGGCGAGTCCTTTTCCCTTCCTGTATTGAATTTAGCATATTTATATTCCCCCATATGAACTGGGAGGCAAGTATGAGCATAGGACGGGAACGCAAAGTAAGTAAACACACTCCGCATGAGAGAGTGAGGGAGAGAGAGAGAGAGAGAGAGAGAGAGAGAGGGTGGGAGGGAGAGAGAGAGTGAGAGAGAAGGAGAAAGAGAGAGAGGGGGGAGGGAGAGATAAAGGGAGGGAAGGAGTGAAAACTAGGGAAGAGCATGTGTAATATAGTGTTACTCCACCCAAACTCTGCTGTTTAGTGTTCCAGCCTGTGCGCCCGTTGAAATCTGCATGCAGCTCGATGCGCGTTTGTAATTGTCATGGAACAAATGTGTCTGCTTGCTGGAAGGGAGCGCAACACTGTTTTTGGTAAGCGAGGAGATTTGGGCTGGAGGAGCTGTCTGATGAAGAGATTACAGCCAGCAAGGCTGAACAGCGATAGAGTGGGAGAGCATGCGAGCAGGGAGGGCTGCAACACTCCCTTTTTTTTGGGGGTGGGAAACAATTCACTTCATAATCACCTTATTTTCATATTCCTTGTTCCTCTGTTTAATCACAGCAACTACTCAGATAGTCTCTTGGGGACTGAAATGTTTGCATGTAACACATTTTAGCTTTTATCTCATTAAATGAACTTTTCGGCAGAAAGCTGAATATGGGAGCCCCCGTATTAGATTTTTGGGAGTAGTGGTAGGCGCATGCGGTTGTGTGTCTTTTCAGTCAGTTCACTTCTAAATACACCAGCCTGAAACAGCCCCCCACCCACGCCCCCACAAGTTAAGACCGCATAAATGTAAAGCATGGCAATTTAAACATTCTTATAAGTAATTATTTTACCCAGGTCTAACCCAGGTCACAGGCCTGGTGCTCAGTGTGCGCTGTACTCAGACACCATGCTGTCCCTGTTGGTGGCCCCACTCTCCGTAAAAAAAAACTGTAAACACTCTATACTCGCACCTCCCCGAGTGTTTTCACTTCCATGGTAATTTGCCGCAGCTACAGCTAATGGCAGGGAGCAGGGCCCACCGGCAGAGTCGAGCCGGGCTGAAGGGCCCTCCACCGCCCTCCCGTTTTCAGCGCGCGAGATTGCAGTTCCATCAGCACATCAGCGGGCGCTTCTCGCCGTTTACAAACAACAGGAGCTCAATGACAAACGCTGTGAGACGACAGCTTTTCTCTCTGCCGTAAATATGGCTTTCGGGTTGGGCGCTGAGCAAGCGCTCAAAACTCTCCCCCTTCCCCCCTCTTATCCCTTATCAGCTATTTATCTGAAGAATACACGGAGGTGGCGTTTGCCAAGACAGGAAGTGGCTGGCAGGGCGGGGCATAAGGGAGGCTGTGACAGCCTATGAAGCACATGCAGCAGATTTCCAACTTGCAGGTAACTGCCAAAATAAAGGAAACATGCCTTAATAGAGCGTTGGGCCAGTATGAGCCACCATGACTAGCTTTAATGCATCTTGGCATAGATTCTACTAGTGTTTGGAACTCTGTTGGAGGGATGCAGCATCATCATTTGGAGTTTTGTCGATGGTGGTGGAAAATGCAGCGTCAGTCGCCGCTCCAGAATCTCCCATAAGTGCTCAATTGGGTTAAGGTCCGGTGACTGAGAAGGCCGTGGCATACGGTTTACGTCGCGTTCATGCTCATCAAACCATTCAGTGACCACTCGTGCCCTATGGATGAGGGCATTGTCATCGTGGAAGAGACCACTCCCATCAAGATAGAAATGCTAATCACCATAGGATGAAAGATAGAAATGCTGTTTACCCCCTCTAAGGGGTAGGATGAAACCATGTCAGGGAAATGCACCCCATACCGTAACACAGCCATCAGATCTCTTAATTTACTCAAGTGTTCCCTTTATTTGGGCAGTTCCCTGTATATTCAGCCTCAGTCACAGAGTGTGTCATTGTGAAACTGTATGCAGTGCACTTGGCATACAAGATACAGTAATGCAAAAGAAGTATGGAAATCAAGAGCCTATTCAAACAGAGCAGTTGCTTTGGGCTTGCTCAATATATGTGCAAAGTCAGAAACCAAACATATATACAGCATGTGGAACTAATAAAGCAAATTATTACTGTTACTGTAGTGGTTTAAGCAGGACCATGGACAACTTATTTTACACAAAGGCTATACATATATATATATATATATATACATAAGAACTTAAAATGAACACTGAACAATTACAGTACATGAATGAAACGATGCAAAAATAAAACAATGCAAAACAAATTGTACATATGCTCGTATCTAGGCATAGGCAAACTTTAACACTCAAAGAGCATTTGGACCCGGTGCCTGGTGTCTAATTGCCACAGGGGGGCCAAGACAGAGGGATTAAAATTATTGCGCCCCTCGGATATATATAAAATATATTTTTAAATTTAAATATTGGATGAAAAGATTTTCTGATAAAAAAACTAGGCACTCCTGGTGTCTAATCTAAAAGACTTTATTTCAGTTTATTATTTTATTGTAAAAGTTTTCATAAAAACTCCAATCTAAAACTTTATTTCAGTTTATTATTTTTGAAAGTCATACACAACGTAAGCACCTTGTAATGTCCCTGAAAAGTCTTTCCGGTTCAGTGCACATCAGGCTTGCTCTGTTAGCAGTTTCCTTTCAGCAATTATTTCGGGTGCAGCAAAAAAAGGAAAAATGAAGAGGAAGAAAGAAAATGACAGCCTGATTGACACACGTTATGTTGTCTGTGATCACATGAACTACAACGACACAAAGACGCCTACAAAAAAGTGGAGGAAAAATGTGGTTTCCTTACAAAAGTTCATTCAATGGGCATCCGAGAAGTGCGTACAGCCACAGAACATCTGAAAGAAATATACCCACGTGATCTTGAGAATGACTTTACAGAGGAGTTTTGCCAGTTCAGCTCAATGGTAAAGGGTGAACGATCAGTGATGGGCATGTATAAGAAGCTCAGAGAGCTAGGCCTGGGCAATGCATTCCCCAACGTGGAAATATGCCTTCACATGTATCTGGCATTACCGAATGCAAATTGCTCAGGAGAATTTGTTTTCTTTATTGAAACATGTTAAAATGCACCTGAGATCAACAGTGAAGGGAAAGAAACTGTGTTTGCGTTGTTGGCGATTGAGAACGAATTGACCACTTCCCTGGATTAAGATGACAAAGCATCTGTAAATGTGAGTAGCCTACACTTTTAAATACCTAACTGTGAATAAGTAAAGACAAATAATGAAATCAAATGTGAAATGCAACTAAATAAATGAAACGTAATGGCCCATACCCCTATAAATACATGAGTATTAAATTGCCTTATAGGCCTACCTAAATATAAATAAAATAATAAATAATAATAATATGTGGCAGTTAAAATGTTGTTGGGTTTGTTTACAAAGTATCGAAATGTGTGCGTTTGTCGGGGGAATGGCGTGAAAAAAATGGTTTGCCTAGTGTAGTCTATCCATTTAATCCGGCCCTACCCAAATGTTGTGATAGGAGGCTACATATTCTCTCTCTCTCTCTCTCTCTCTCTCTCTCTCTCTGCTCAGCACTGGCTTTCTCTCACCCATGCTGCTAAGGGTCTCTGCGTTTTAAACCTGGTTTCTTCTTTTCCAATACCGATCGCTTCTTAAACTCTTCAACTGAGGAGAGAAGGTGGATTACAAACGTATTTAGTCTTTCGACTCGTTGGGTCAAGTCTGCAGTGTCCACGTCGATGACACATTTGCATCAAAGTGCACATTATTTTTTGTCTAATAAAGGAAATGCTTACTATAGCTGAGTCGTGCGGTCGTGTGGTCACGTGGTGGAGAACGGAGCATTTTGCGGGGAAAAAAGCAGTCGGGTTTCTGACATGAACCGAGCAAACAGCGACAACCCCTTGATAACCCGCACGCTCTGTGTACAGAGCTCTGAGCAGCTGTCAGCCTCGGCGAGAGTTCTGAAGGCCCCGTCCACCTAACTGAACGTGACATGATATTTTCCTTTCTCCGTCTCGCACGTCTGAGATGAGGGAGGTGGGGGCGTGAGGAAAGTGGAGGGGTGGGGGGGAGCGAGGAGAGATTTTTTTTCGCATTTCCCAAAAATCAGCAGCCGAAAACAATGTGTTCATAACAAACGAGGCTCGTTAAAACATTAAAACAAGAGGGGGTACTTTCAAGGAGGGGAAAGTATTAATTATTTCCACCAGCAGATTACGGGATCCCTCCGGCTCAGTGTGCTGAAACTGTTCTTCAGATTGTTTACTCTGAATCATCAACATTCCGGCGCCGCTTTAACAGGTCTACAGTCACACAAACTCAGTAGCCCTACGATTAAGGGCCCCCTGACTGCAAAGCAGGGGGGATCTCAATGTTCTTAGCCAACCAGGATGTAGACATTCTACACTCATCTTCACTCTTAAGTGAAGACCAAAAAGGATTCCTTTCACTGCAATGACATCATTAGGTGCATCGTTTCATTCTAATGACCTTTGTCAGGCATAAGGACTGTATGTCTAATGGGGTCGTATATACATATATATAAGGTCACATGACCAATCAGATGGTAACAATTGAGAATTCACTTTTAAATTGGACGGTGGACTACATTTACATTTTACATTTTAGGCATTTAGCAGACGCTCTTATCCACAGCGGCTTACACAGTTTACATTTCTTTACATACAATCCATTTACACAGCTGGATATTTTTTACTGAAGCAATTCAGGTTAAGTACCTTGCTCAAGGGTACAACAGCAGTGCCCATCTGGGAATTGAACCTGCAATCTCTGAGTTACAAGCCCAGCTCACTAACCATTACACTACAGCCAGCCCAATAAGACTAATAAGACAATAGACAGACTAATGAGACAATATCATCACTATGGAATTCATCCTTTTGAATGAGACAGTTCCTTTGACCACCCCTACAGCTAATAGAAGCTATAACACTTAGCCCCAAATCTAAGTCTGAATCTTTTCCTTTGCTGTACAAAAAGGGTTGTGAGAGATTTCTTGTGTACTGTTTATCACCCTGGTGAATCAGTCTAATTTCTTGGTTAATTAACTAACTGGTGTCCCCAGGGCTTGTGTCAGAGCCAAACTCCATTAAGCCACCCAAGCAGCTCAGAACACTGCCGATTGCTGCCAATCTGAGAATGTGCCTGTTAAAGTAACAATGCCCCCATGACAACAATACATAAATGCACACAAACACACACACACAAACACACACACACAATCTGAGAATGGGCCTGTTAAAGTAACAATGCCCCCATGACAACAATACATAAATGCACACACACACACACACACAAACACACACACACAATCTGAGAATGGGCCTGTTAAAGTAACAATGCCACCATGACAACAACACATAAACACACATGCAGACGTGCACACACACACACACACACACACACGGACGTGCACACTCACACACACAGATGCACACATACACACACACACACACACATATGGACACACACAGACACACACACTCACACACACACACACACACAGACACACAAACATGTACACAGCCCAATCTCACCGCCTCCCATGTTCTGCCTTACTGCCGCCCATTCTCAAAGACTCATTCATGTTGTACTGGAAGTGTTATTCAGTGCAATGATTCACTTGAACCCGGGCCAAGCTCATCACTTCCTCTCTCCGGCGCCACACTGTGACTCAGTGCAACGTCCTGAAGCAGCTCTACTTCCCGTGTCCGTTCTTAAATGCGTCTCTTTTCAGACCCCCCCGTTCCTCCACCAGTCTTTAGTTTTTTCTACTTTCCCGCAAAACAATCTCCAGCATCCATTCGGCGATCCCGAAGCCGACATGGAAACCGCTCAGCAAAACGTTCCCACTCTTCACCCCCCTTTTAACGAGGGCAGTGAGCTGAACCCACACGCAGGGCTAAAGAGAAGACAGGCCGTTCTACCTCGACGTGGCCACAGGCCAGACTCGGGGTCAGCGTGAGAATCCGTCGAGCTAGAAACCCGGGCGAACACTGGACTGTACGCTCGCCTAACAAGCCACTGAGGGCCGTCCATCCCAGCTCCCGATGGACGCGGAGGCCGGAGATGGCGGCAGCTCATCGTCGATTCCGTCTCTGAACCAAAAACAACAAGGGGGCGAGGCCGCTACGTTTCATTCAGAGATATTGACCCCCCGCCACTTCGGAATACCCCTCGCGGAACGCTACGCAGCTGAATCTGTTGACCTGTTGTATATAATTGGCTGTAATCATCGCCTCGTGGCCTGACGGGACTCCCCAGAACGGGCTCATGGATTACGTAGGTCTTGTCATGGGCATCCTCCTTTCAGGGGAGTGTGTCATGGAGCCTATTAAAAGACAGGAAATGACCGCGACTGTATTTCTCCCGTGTCACGCCCGCGTGTATATTAGGGTTGTTCCTGGTCTATTTGAATGGGAGCCTGGTTTCTCTATATTAAGCAGGCCGTTAACGGGCCTGTAGATCGGGTTGAGCTCTATATTAAGGCCGTTTATTAAAAATACTCCCGGAACGTGATTCGATGAACGGTCCCAGACCAATTTCCGAAAGCTATTCTGAGGCTGACAAACAAAAGCGTTCCCTGAAATAACACGGCTATTTAAGTAAGAAAATATGCCTCTCCCCACCGGCGTCAATAAGCCGACTCGTTTTCCTGTCTTCGCTGATCAGACGCCTGTCTGAATTTTAAACAGAACTGTTTCGCCTCGTCCCAATTACCATACATTTGCTTATTTTGAATGACATATTGAGATTTTTGTTTTGCTGTTTTTTTCACCTCGTTTGTGCTGTGGCATCGTTTAATAGGCCTACCGTTCCCTTTCGAGACAGACGGGATGGGTCGCATTACGTTTTACGGTGTATTTTATCAGTCAGTCGAGCCGCTGTTCATTATGTAGCTCCGGTCCTGGGTATGAAAATGGCCCCCTTTGAACATATTCCTATTAATCCTATTAGCAGTGTTGCCGCAGGGTTGAAAACAGAGGAGAGGGGCTCAGTCCTGCTGGGCGCCGTTTGGAATGCTCCCACGCATAAAGAGCTGGGATTCAGTGACGTGTGATGATCACGATGAGCTCCAGAAGACACCATACTGCTTTGGATATCCATAGAAGCATACCCATAAAAGCAGCCGTGATATCAGCCTTCTCCGTGCTACACGCTGAGCCTACTGATTGCGTCACCAGCAACGCCAACGCAGCGTGAGATATTCCATCGTTGAATGAATTACTGGAATCGTAGACTTCATTACATTACAGGCATTCAGCAGGCGCTCTTATCCAGAGCGATTTACAGTTTACATTCCTTTACATCCAATCAATTTATACAGCTGGATATCGTAACTCAGGTTAAGTACCTTGCTCAAGGGTACAACGGCAGTGCCCCACCTGGAAATCCAACCTGCAACCTTTGCGTTACCAGCCCAGTTCCATAATCTTACTACACGGTGCCCCTACACTTCAGGCAGCAAGACCATCTGATTTGGAATTCTCTTTTTTTCCTAAGTAGCTGGCATATAACAAAGCACATTTACTCTGTGTTTTGGGCCGGAGAGTATTATCCTTCACATTAATGAATATGGTAATTGGATGTGGAAGAATTATTCCAGGTCTAGGCTAGTTCCCTAAGGCTTCTGAAAACTGTCTCGCTCTCAGGTCAGTGACTTACGATAACCACTGCATGCTTGAAAAAAAAAAACATAGACGCCTTACAACAATCACAATGGGCACGCAAGCAGAGTCAACTTTGATTGCAATATCTGCTCGCTGAAGAACCCCCCCCACAAAAAAAAAAAAAAAATCTTCTGACGGGTCCCAAACCACAATAATGCTAATTACAGCTTTTCGGCAATGTTTGGAGTTGGTGCAGGGTGTGTTTACAAGCCACAGAATTTCCAGAACCGGCTCTCTCAAATGTGTAATTTATGTATTTCTCGCACAGGATTTAATTTCGGAGAATTTAATCCGAGCGCTTCGCAGAGAGCGAGTGCGGCTCAAACGCAGCAGCTGCAGCAGCCGTTTCCATTTTGGGGAGTTTAAGTATATTTCCCCCACAAAAACACCGTCCTCAAAAACACACATCCTATAGGGTAAAAACAGGAGCGCTTTTCTCTTATCGCGTCCCTGAAACGTGGTGAATGTAGTCTAAATTGGGCGGGGGTACCTTTGGCATTAAACACTGAGTCTGGCAGCACACCCTCTCTTCCTGGTTGCGAATGGAAGCGGGTTTAAAGTGGGTCAGGGGGTCCCAGTAGGAAAGCAATAAACCGCACGGCGGAAGAGCAGCGTGGCGCAGAGCTCTGCCTTTCAGACACGATGTGAAACTTCGCGCCTGAGCAGCTCATTAATGCACCTTAGTGCTGGCAGCCGTGACGCTGAAGAGCAGATAGCGCTGTGCTGTGCTGCAGTAAGTAGTCTTCGCAGCGTACGGCGCGCTTGGCTCGGGCTCGCTCGCGGCCCAGGCCGCTGCGTCCCCGACCCTATTTGAGCCGTGACTCATTTAACACCCGTCTTCCAATTAACGGCGCTGAGTGTGAGACTGGTGCGCAGATGAGTCTGATTAGGGCTCCTGAGACGCACCCCCCCACGAGCCCACCTCTGCCTTTATCCTTTCATTCTGTGCGCTGCCGCTCTCGCTCATATGCTGCTGTGTCTCATTTGAGCAAAAAAAAAGGCATTGTAAAGGAAATAAATAAAAAAACAATGGGATTATCCAGCGCAAAAGCACCTCCAGCAACAGTTAAGACAAAGCCGGCTATGATGTAGATTCTTCATGTGAATAAAACAACATTTCAAAGACTTCTTCAGCTCCGGCGCGGAGTGAACTCTCCAGGAAGAACACGGCCGCAACAGCAATTATTTCTTATCGACAACGGGGACCGCGCATAACAATGCGCAAAACGCTCCGCCAACGGTGAAGAAAATAGGAACCAGTCACAACAGTCAGCGTTTACTTTCCACGTTCCCTCATTGCGAATTTGACAAAAAGCTAAATGACAAATATATAAATAAATAAAGGGCCGGGGGGGGACCCCAGGCGAGACTGCCATTAAAAAGCGCGGCACAGGCTGGCTCAGTGTGAAACTCTGCTCTGTCGAATAATGGAAGGATGTTATTATATTAATGAAGGGCTCGGCGCAGCTGCCGAGGCTGGGATTTGCATGGCCTTTCTTTTCAGCTCGGATTCAAATCTAGCATGCAAATCACCCGGAATGGCCACCGTCGTGGTGACACAGGGAGTCCAGACCCAAATCGGAACGGTACACTCATTCTCCTTCTGGCCACATTTGCTAAACAAAATGTCTGATTTTTAAAATGTAATTATCATACCAAAATCAAGTATAGTTGGGCTGCATTTACAAGAGTAGCAAACAGAGTGCTCTGCCAATGTTTACCGTTTTGGGAAATGCAATCAAAACTGGACATATATGTGTTGTAAATGTTTGGTCTTTTTTGTTGCCTTAATGTGCATATGATACCCCCCTCCCTCAAATGCCAGTCAGAAAAGGTAAGAAAGGTCCAATTTTCCATTCCATGAGTCATTGTAATTAAAATCTCTATATATTCCCCACTGTATAATTTTGCAAGCTGTAAATGGTTTTCTTTCCATTCCATCGTTCAATAAAAAATATATTTTTCTATATATATAGGCCTAATACAAATATATAGTTGAAACTCAACTTACTCAAAAGGCTGAGTTTGGCTTTGTGGAATCTGTTTGGTAATTTACCATTTTGATTATACATTTTTACTGGAGAAAAGATAACTGTTTGAAAAACATTGACATGTAAGTGTCAAAAATGTATGACACTTACAGGAATTAAGTTAAAACTATCACAAATCAGTTTGTATTTGTCTTCAGAAGATTGGCATCATATTGAATCTGACAAACCTACACAGGTCGACATCTGAATTTGTGTGGAACATGTATTAACACGTATTCCCTGTATTAATAAGTGTCAGCAAGCAGTTCATTAGTATGTGTGGGTTTTTTTACACAATTCAAAGCGCTCACTGCCCTATATGCCCTACACATGCACGCACGCACGCACGCACACACACACACACACACACACACACACACACCATAACAGTAGTGAAATCAGGTTCAAAGTGGGCTGCAGCCTTTGGGTGAAAATGTCTGTAGCTCTGTACTTGAGAAACAAAGACAGTGAGAGGGGTGGGGGGAGAGACAGAGAGAAACAGGGAAAGACAGAATAGGAAGGAGAGTCAGAAAGAGAGAGACAGAGAATAGGAGGGAGAGACAGCAAAAAGAGAGAGAGAGAGAGAGAGACAGAGTGAAAGAGAGGGATCGACAGAGAGGAGGGAGAGACAGAGAGAGAGAGAGATTGAGTGATAGGTCCTGCTGCCCTGAAATCCATGTCTTATGTAAGAGGGCAGAAATCTGAACTAAGGACCAAATGCTGGAGCCCCTGCGCCCTCCCTCCATTGGGGCCGGACCACTCGCACACGATCAAAGGGACTTTGTTGTGGCTGTTAATAGTGCCGATGACAGCGGCGAGAAACAGAATGGGTGAAATACAGGAACTCGCTGAGCCCAAGAAAACAGAGAGGAACAGCACCCCTGTCCGAAGTGGTGGTGGTGGGGGTGGGCTAGTTTGGAAAAGCATTCTAAAATAACTGCCGTCTTTAAAAAATTTGGCAGGGAGCAGCAACTCCCCAGTGTTGCTGAAAGCTAAGCACTCGGGCCTGGGGCTAAAACACAATTACATACGTTCGCACAGAACGCCACCAGTAAGAGAAAATCTGTAAAACCGCTTCACTCTTTTAGCAAATTCGTGCTCAGCCGGGCCCTCGTGAATAAGGGCCTGACATATTTGTATGCTGATTTGACCGCTCTGCCACGTCCAAGCTCGAGGAGATTTTTCCACATCAATATTTGGCTCTATTCTTTCCCGTAATTTCACTGGCTGAGGCGCGGTGTTCTGCTGTAGACAAGAGCACGCAATGCTGACAGTCCACAGGCCCTTCGACAGTACAGATTCTCAGACATTTCCCCCAAACGTGAGAGTCGCGGCCGTTTGGACCAAGCGATCAAGTTTCCTTGACGACTACAATGGCTGTGGAGAGACAGAAGTAAAACAGAAGGGACAAGCTATGCTGTTTATATGGAGCACACGGATAATTGTTTAAAGGTTAGGCTAGAAGTGACGGATAAACAACTCTGAAAACTGGGCTGCGAGTCGGGACCGCAGGCGGGCCACAGAGGAAGAGCCAGTTTCTCAGCTCTGATGTCACACATTGTGTACCTGCCGTTCCAGGGACAAGCACTGGAAATTAGCGCAAGCTATAAATGTTACGGTACAACGCATCAGTGTTGTTTTAACAATGTATCTCTATCAACCTGTATCTGTCCCTGTCAAATAAACAATAAATCAATAAAGGATGTCCACAGGCTCTCAGCCCGGGAGGCACAGTCCGGCGGCCCAAGGAAGGATGGGGTGGACGCGACGCCTGCAGCACCGCCCACCGGACCACATCTGCTGCTGGAACAATAACCCAAATAACGCTCGGCTGGACGAACCAGTGCACACCATGAGAGCCTTGTCCGCAGATGAAATGTATTGATGAAACTGGAAGCCTGTTTAAAAACTCAACTTCACTGGCCGAGGCTCTGCCGGAGAGAGAGCGAGCGAGAGTGTAACCAGCGTCTGATCCGAGCAGCTGAGGAGATGGGGAGTGGGGGAGTGGGGGAGATGGGGAGTGGGGGTGCGTGGCGCAGCACGCACAGGGAGCCTCAGATCTGTCAATCACGCTGGCACCAGTGGATTGCCTCATAAACCAGCAGGGCCGACGAGGAGGGGGCGAGCTCTGAAGTTTTTCAGCAGCCGGGTCATTAATACGGGAGGACAGGCATGAATATTCACAGAGAGGAGAGCGGGTGCCGAAGAGCACATCAAGGAGAGAAAAAAACCTCTTCTGCACCGGAGCCAGAGCACCGACTTTCCCAGCCAGTCAGATGCCCTGTTCTCTAAGTGATGCAGACAGAAAGCCATTTTAATTTCTTCACCAGCAGAGCAGGGGGAAGGGGGGGGGCGGGCGAAAAACATTTACATGCAAATACAAATGACCCACTGTTTATGAGCACGCATGCATTCGTGGCCAGAGAGCGCTGGGCAAAACGTGTTAACACTTGAACGCGCGCTTCAGAGCTGCCGATCGTAAATCACGTTCACCTACGCATACGTGTCGATTATACCTTCACCTCACGGGAGGGGGGTCACGGCTCACGCGAAAGATCGGACCGCTCATCACGTAGACGCAGACAGATCGTGTGTTTAAACCATTGCCGCGGTGATATTTGATCTTGCGTGTGGCGCAATGGCTTTTCGTTTCCAACTCCACGGTATTTACAACGGCGACGACAAAAATACAGCATACTCTTTTTATTTTGCTGACACATCCTCGGGTCAGGGGTACAGGTGAAGCCTGACCGATGACGACGATGATGTCACAGAAGCTCTGCGTGTTTGAATGAAGCTGTGCCGTAGCGGTGTGGGGGTAGCTGTATGACAAATGGTGCAAGATTGTGGCCCAAGGCTTCGGCCCGTACGGGGAAAGGCCGCCCACAGACTGTAGCCCTGTTGGCTCCAGATGGCCTCCACACCTCCTTCCTCGTCACGCGGCAGAAGACTCCCTCACCTCCTAGTCCAGCGAGCTGTCCGTCCGCCGACACGCAAGAGCCGAGCAGATGCTCCTCGCAGCAAGGCCCCTCGGATTTCACGCTCCCGAGATGTAGACTCCACACATCATCGGCCTCTTTGAACAGTTGATTTATTGGGGGGGTTTTTCAGTTTTTTTCTCCAGAGCCCTCATCAGCAGTGTTACAACCGAATCAACCTGTCTTCCTCACGATATGAGCTGTGGGCTGCTCCGGGTGTCAGCCCTTCACAAGCACACACACACACACACACTTCCCCAGCCACTCACCCTCTTGCACCCTCTGCCTCCCCGAATCTCATCAAAGACTCTACCTTGTAGCCTTCGGCTTCTTGACGGCCCCCGCTCCCCAACCCTTACCCTGCCCAGGCACTGCACCTTGTCCCTCTTGCTCCCTCTCCGCCCCCCCCCACCCTCCACCATTTCAGCCGCTATAAAGAGCTCCTTTCTCTATGGCTCTCTCATGCATGGCCGGCTCCCCTGGGCAGTGGAATGCAGCAAGCCGTTAATTGCCTCAAAGCTGAGACAAGTGGCACGGAGCACGAGAAAAAATAAATACATAAACTGAGGGGGAGAAAGACAGAAACACACAACACGTACACTGCTGGACAAAAAACAGCAGTTGGCACTTCTTAACCGGGCCAACAGTCAGGGATGGGGACAGGGGGGAGGGTAGGCTTTCTCAAACCCCAGAGGTGAATGAAAGTGGACAAGTCAACCCCCCTTTTCACTCCGCCCGCAAAAATGACTCCACTGCCCCCGGTGAAGCCACTCTATGTATTTGAGTCCCACTTCGCTAACCGAGCGACACAAAAGCCTGCCGCTCGGTTCCCACCAGGAGGTGCTGACCTCCCAGGCAGCTATACGAAGGAAAACCAAAAAAAGAGGAGTCTGTGTGAGAGAGTTACAGCAGGGGAGGAGAGGAGAGGAGAGGAGAGCAGAGCAGACTGGTCAGCCCCTCTGCCTTCAGACAGCCCTGGCAGCGTCTCTCTCTCTCTCTCTGGGCTCCTCGGTCTGGCCCCTCATTAGGCTCTCCCCTCGTTAACAAACGCACAACAGCAGCACTTGTCACAATGAGACGCCTCTCCAGAGAGCAAGAGAGAGACAGAGAGAGAGAGAAAGAAAGAGAGAGAGAGAGAGAGAGAGAGAGAGAGAGAGAGAGAGAGAGAGAGAGAGAGAGAGAGAGAGAGAGAGAGAGAGAGAGAGAGAGAGGAAGGGGGGAGAATAAAAACGATGTGAACGAGCAAACGGGCTGTGAAAAACATTCCACTCACATTCTTTGCTGTTTATTCACGTTAAGGGAGTAAATGTCCCATTTTGTCTTATCATGTCTGCTGCCTTTTCATCATTTTCCCCACCCCTCCATGCAGCTCTCCAGCTGAGAGTGTGGGATTATATTTCAGAAAAAGGGGCACTTGTTGAAAAAGGTTCTCTTCGTCATTGCTGCGGAAATGGATTCTATAACCTTAACATGACAAAATAATATATTACTGTGCACAAGACCCTCCCCTCCACCACTACAACAACATTGTGCACCACCATTCATCAGTTCATATATAACCGAAGGTTCTCACATTCTCAACTCGGAATCTGTTGGTCAGATTCGAACTGCAATAACAATTCAAAAAGGAGGCAGTAAGACAGTGTGACTAAATACCAGAAGAGCAATCGCAAAGGCACCGCATAGAAACGGAATATCCCTCTCACAAACACACACACACACACACACACACACACACACACACCACTGTCGACTGCTGTGGTCAGTGTTCTTTGAATTAGGTTACCGTAATTTAGTCTTGCGGTAGACACCGCTGATCAAAAACAGATGGTAGTAGCGAGAAGGAATGGGGAAAGATAAAGAAGGGAGGAGGAGGAGAAGGAGGAGACGGACGTCAAAAGAGCAAGATTGAATAAGGGACTGGGTCTCTACGGGGGGTTTATTGCGTTCTCAACAATGGGAATTAGTGGCCTGTAAGGGGCTTGCACGACCCTCCCACCAGCTCATGCCTTGTACACCTCATGGCAGGGGGTCAGTGTGGTTGACCCCTATATATGGTTACGAGGCCCAGAGGGGAAGGTCCAAAGGGGACGCCTTGGTTTTATTTGACCCCTGAGGGCTCAGCAGCCTCAACACCAGCCGTCAGCGTGCAGGGAGCCTCGCGGTGAAACGGGCTGGCTGGCTCACGGGGAGAGGGCAAGCAGAAGCTCTCACTCCCTTACCGTTCCCTGCTCTCTCTGCCGCACTTAGACAAGGCTCCTCTTCTCTTTTCCCTTTTCACTCGACAAAAAACACCCACATGCTAAGTGGGAACATTGTTACGGTCAATTTATCCCATTCACAGACCCAGTGGGTAGTGTCCTTCCGCTGGCAGCCTGTAGAGGGCGCACACAAGGCACAGGAAGGGCCCAATATCAGGGTCCAGAGAGGGCAGATTTTTTGGGGGGGGGGGCAGCATGTTGCCCAACAGGCCCCGGGCTGCAATGGCAGTACTGTGTGTCCCACAGAAGGTAAAGACAACTGCAGGGCAGACAACACAGGGGCCTTTGGTGCTGGAGCGAGCCACATGGGGGTGACACAACCCCCCCTGCCCTGGGGCACCTGTTCTCCCTGCACAGCGGTTTGAACACTTGCTCTGGAGAGGGCCGGGCAGTGTTATGCTAACAGGGCATCCATTCAGGTCTGGGGGGTTGTCTCCCCCCCTCTCTCACTCTCTCTCCCTCTTCCACTGGCCGATTTGTGCTCCAAGTCGATCCTAGAATTGTGCGATTTTGTGTGGATAAATTATTTATTTGTGTGATTTTGAAGCTAGGTGATGCAGAAAAAAAATTCTGCCCTGAACTGACTCTGATTTTTTCTCTTTCTCTCTCTGGGTGGACAATTTGTTATTGTACAGTGGGTGGGATTGTTGTGCACCTGGCTTGAGGCTGGGTGTTTTTTGTAAATCATTGGTTTTCATATTTCTAGTTATTCTCTTTTCTTTTGAATAAAAATGTGTTATACACAATTTTGGTCTTTTGCCCCCTTTTAGCATTTTAATAAAGGGACACCAAAGGTCTCTGTCTCTCTTTCTCTCTCTCCCTCATGCACACATACACACACACACACACACACACACATCTTTCCCTCTACAATAAAGCCAGCAGGGATCCGTTGGCACTCTGTTTAAGGAAGCTGTGGATCTCTCCAAATGCAGTAACTCCATAATAAATCGCCGTTTTGTGCTTGCAGGGGATTAGCACAGCCCCAGTGAACAACGGTTTATTAAGCCGAGACGGGCACAGGAGAAAAGAACACTTCACAAAGAGCAGAAATCACTGAGCAAACACAGAGGAACCCTGCGAGAGCAACAGCGTGAGAGAACCGGCTGACCAGCAATAGGTCCTTATTCACTGAGCGTATAAAATACCACCACCCGGAGATGGGGACAAATTAAGAGAGAGGGCAGCAAAGGGGTCACGACATCACGTCGGGCGCAAGGCACTTCCTCCGCTCTCCTCGCCTACTTTCTTCCTTACGATATTTCGCATGAAATCAGACGGGTTTACTGGAGGAAGTCAGGCACATTAGCAGCGAGAACGCTGTGGGACAGGGACTTCCTGCCCTGCGAAAGCAATACCGGTGGTGAATTGCCAGCTGCGGGCGTCACTGTATTTTTCACCCCCCGGGACAGGAAAAAAAGCAACGGAGGACAATCGCAAGCAGCCGTCTCGGCGATGGGTGTGAGAAGGGGACATGTTGCAGGAGGGGACACCAGACACAACCTGCGGCACAAGCGCAGCGCTGAAAAGGTTTGTCTGCTACTACCAAAGAGCCCCTTGTCCTTTGAGTCTGTCTGACAAAAACCGTTCGGGAAGGGGCCACTGGTATTCCCTTGGTGATATCTTAGTGCCGCTTTTGCTTGTCCCCAAAAAAACTGTCCCCACTCCCTCGTCCTCTTTCTCTCCGGCTCTCTCTTCTTCTCTCACCCTTTAGCTCTTTATTGGAACGCTTTGACCCTTGGGGACTTCACTTACTTTTCTGCCTTTCCAGTCCACAAACCTTAGAGGCCAACAAAAGGCCGCTCGATGGCTATTTGAATTTGAAACAGGGCCACAACAAAAGCTGGAGTTCCAAAAAAGAGAAACTTTAGGAGCTTAGAGCCAGCAATTCAGCCCTGCCCCAAACAAAACCAAAAAAAGAGGGAAGCAAATTCAATTCTGACACAACCCAGCTAGCGAGCTCAATGTACTGTAAAGGGGTGCAGATGCTGTGGAGAAGGGGCGCGAGCACACAGGGTGATTCAGGGGGACGAGCCCAGGGGACAGGGACACCCAAGAGCTGGGGCACACACAGAGGGACACCAGCAGTGCCACCACACCATAGCAGAGGAGGAACTGGACACCATGACAAACATCCCAAAGTCCACAGCCCTGAGAACTGTGATTGAAATTGTAGGATGTGTGGGATGTGGGGAAATGAATGGTTGTTTAAGTGAATGTTAATTCGAGACACACGAAAAAAAAGAAAAGAATTACAGCCGATTCTGGCTGAAAAGCATCCCACATGGTTCTTTGTTTAGAGGGGTCTCTGTAAATGATTTAAAAGGCAATTTAAATAAAAACGGCATCGACTCTACTACATTGCAACCAGAAATATAACATCAGCATAATAATAATAATACAAATGATAATAATAATAATAATGCGCTTTTTATAATTATTATTATTGTTATGCATCTTAATGGCATTTCGAATATTTTAAGTGCATTTTTAAACACAAATACATTATTTTCGAAAAATTATTATTTAATTATAATTATTTTCAAAGATACATTTGGTAAAATAAGATATTATAAGCCCTAATTTATCTGCTACAACTTCCCATGCATAATAGAAGGCCGTTACGGAATATGCACAATATTCAACACGAAATTGCACGAATCGGTGTTTATATGAAAAATCAGTTTTTACAAATGTTCACGTGCAGTTTAACGACACTCGCATCCCAGTGGTGTCACAACCTATCAATTTGCATTCCACATTTTGGGGAATAAATAACATTACAATCTTTAGTGGACAAAGACTTAGAGGTGCAGTGTGTCGCAAATAAAACCCATGCGATTTGTGTATGTTAGTAATAGTTAAGCGGATAAAACCATTCCACCGTGTCATTCTGGAAATTCACACAGAACCAAACATCTACGAAAAAATACGTTCCAATTAGCCTGTTAGTCTGCTAATCCCGCATCAATTACACCGATTTTTGTTCAGTGTTATGCGTGAAGCCACCATCAAACCCAGCGCCTCAGCATGGCGCGGAAAAGAAATACTGCCCCAGAGCGCACAACCTACACCCTCGCGCGGACCTGTTCGGAGGACAGCTCCGCTCACTCACCAGTGGCTGTCGCGGGAAAGGTGCGCCCGGTAAACGGGTTTTGGGCAGTTCTCGCCTCCACACAGTCGTGCTTCCAATGGACGACAATCCAGAATGTTGAAGGAGGAAACGTGAGGTTCTCGTCAATCCAAATCTTTAGTGCTGTTCCACCCCCGTCTGCCTTTTGTAAACTATTCCTTCTCCCTGTCGCACCTGTCTCTGTCCAGAACAGATACCGCACGGGAGAGTGACATCCTCAAGACAACTGTCTCTCGGGTTGTATGTCCTAACCCCCCTCTCCCCACGACAAACAACACCACCTGTCCCCGGTGGAGAACACACCACAATGCTCTTCTATGCCCCTTCCCGACACATGGCATTCCCGTGTTGCGCTGCAGCGATATTCCTCTCACAGCCGCACAGAATTCCTAAGTAATTTGGAATCGCTGGCGGTGGTTGTAAGACGAATGATAGCGATAACAATCCATACAGCACCCGAAAGAACTGAACCAGCTGTGCTGTATTTACCAAAAAAAATGCATCTGCCTCGTCTGCCTTTCTTCCGCAGTAGCAGTTGTATTATCAGTCATCTGTCCCTACAATAGTTATTTTGTGTTGGGTATAACTGCGCACGGTCGCCGCTCTCGCCAGTAGAATGTCATTGCTGCGTCTTTTCACTTCTGGTCCCATTGAAAGAAAACGCCGCTGCTCGTCTGTTTGGAATGCGTCTGTTCACTAATGTTGTCCAGCTTCAGCATTCCACCGGGAGGACACTCCCATTCGTCCACTGATAAATAATATTTATTTTTTCTCTACACCCTCTTGTCTGATCTTTTGCGCTTTGTCAAGGTAGGAGGATCACGCGCTCGAGTATCTTTCCGCGAGCGGTGAAATACAGCATCTCCGATACTGCTCACTGTGTCACCCACAGCGACTCAAAAAAAAAAAAAAACGGAGCCGATGCCAAAACCTGAAGCAGAATTACCCAGCAACTGGAATGGAATTATTACATAGTAATTAATTGTTTGCTAATACCGTTAATTTGCTAATACTCCGGGTTTGAATAGAGCGGTTGCTTTGTATCATTTTCAGATATATTTATGAAAGAAAACATGACCGAACTTGATCACGAAAAGGAAAATAATATAATTGTTAGAAAGCGGGATCCGAACATGCATTAAAGAACAGAAATAGAAAATGAATTCGATTTTTTATATATATGTGCGACATGGATACCATAGCAGTGTTTCAACCCAATAGGGATGCGTGAGCCAATCTAACTGGTGCAGCCAAACACGAGAGCACAACATTTAAGTATTTGCATCTGCCTGACATGCATATTCTGATTAGACCATACAGCTTGCTTCTGCCAACACATCTGGGACAGATCCCGCTGTTCTGCATGAGCTTCTTTAATGCACATTCTAACTGCGGGGTGGGGTCAGTGTAATTAAGTTATTATAGTCATTTTCATTAGATACGCAGATTATATTGTACAATACCCTACATCCACTTAAATCTTACATAGTCACATTTCCTGTCATTGAACATTGCCCCAATGAAAACATGGGGCTGGGGGTGGGTTGTGTGCGTGTGTGTGTGTGTGGTAGGGGATGTTGAAAAGTTTAATACTGTTGTTAACCCTGGCAGACTGCAGATTTCTCCCCTGCCTGTCTCCAGCCCTGCGAGTTGAGTTAATCTTAAAGGATTCTGAGGCTGAGCTTCACCATGCCCCTCATCAGGACATGAACAGCCCACAGAGAGAGGGAAAAGAGAGAGAGAGCGAAAGTCCTGCACATCCAGATTCAAGGACTTCGGAGCTGGATAAAAGCCTGTCACAGCCTCTCGCCCACATAAAGACTCTGCACCACCAGGGGGCTCTGCTGAAGACATATTGAAGCCAAATTATAACTTTGCACTGCTTGGATCACAGTGCTGTTTTTACGACCAAAGGAGGACACCTCTCAGTCAAAAGACAGAGACAAACAACTTTTCCAGCAGCATAATCCTCAGGTTCACAACAGCAAGTCAAAGTGACCTGAATGCTAATGAATTTCCTCCGCCTGACAAACCCTGGGCCAATCTACATGGAGATAACCCCCTGGAACACCCCCCCCCCCCCTCCCTCGTAAGGTCCCGTAAGGTCACCTCACCCACAGGTGCTCTCTGAGGATCAATGGGAAGCACATGTGGAGCCAAATTCACATTTTCCCTTACATACCTCAGAGGTTCATGTGATGAAGTTTAAGTACTTTATGCTGTATTACAGGGGTGCCGAGCACATGTCCAGCGGTGTCTTTTTGCGGTGTCCGTTTAATCAGTAGCCAACGCAGGGCTTGGGGACAAGGTGTGTGGACTGTTGATGGCAATGACATGTATTAATCACTTGAATGCTGAGACAAACCAAAAACCAGCAGACCCCGCACCCCTCCGGGACTGGAATCTCACGCCCTTGCTGCACATAACCCCTACAGAGAGAGCGAGGTGAAAGGTGGAACACGTGCGGATGACGAATGGGTACAGGGCAGAAGGTCACTGTGGAGGCAGAATTACAGAATTACAGGTGATTATCTTTTCGTAAACAAGGCCATATTAGCCTCCTTCGTTAAGACTAGCATTGTATGCACAGCACTGGAAACATCAGTATTTGGAATATAAGATGTGAAATTACCGCTCAAAAGGATGTGAAGGATAATAAAATAATCCCTCTGCACAAATGGCAAGTTGAACAGAATGTCTGGGTTTGGGGAAGAAAAACCCTGTTTACCAGTTGAGAGAGACATATTGCACGGCCAACCTTAGGGCGTCTAAATGAGATGCGAAGTGCGTAAATCAGTAAAACCTTTTGAAAATGTATTTGATGAGACTTTATGTGAGTGCAGAGCCTCTGCACCCCATAATCCATTTGTTGCAGTATAACAAACAAGCCTGCGATGTATGCGGTTGTGGATCGCTGTGAAACAATATAAAAAATTTATTTGGAAACAGATAATGCTGGGAAGGCGGTCCGGAGGAAAGTTTCACCTCAATGATTTGCCCTTCGGTGCCAAACAAAACAAGACTAGAGTACATTGAGTGGGTTCATAAATTGTGCAGAAAATGATGCATAATAAGGACAAAGAATAATGAGATTTAGCTATTCTAATAAAGACAGATGCATACAAACTGTCAGCACTGGCTTTGCATTCATTTTTAAAACCAACGAATGACTAATGATAACAAATGATAACTCTGTGTGTGTGTGTGTTTGCCTGTGCGTGTATTTGTGTGTGTGTGTGTATGTGGGTGCGTGAGTGAGTGCGTGCGTGTGTGTGTGTGGGTGTGTATGTGCGTGTGGGTGTGCGTGTGGGTGTGCGTGTGGGTGTGCGTGTGTGTGTGCGTGTGTGTGTGTGTGGTGTGTGTGTGTGTGTGTTTCTGCATGTGTGTGTGTGTGTGTGTGCATGTGTGTGTGTGTGTGTGTGTGTGTTTCGTGTGTGTGGTGTGTGTGTGTGTGTGTGTGTGTGTGTGTGTTGTGTGCATGTGTGTGTGTGTGTGTGTGTGTGTGTGTGTGTGTGTGTGTGTGTGTGTGTGTGGCAAGTACAGTCATACAGCTCCGGCTCACAAAGCCGGTGTGTGAATGGCGAGCGTGACTTCTGAAATGTTTATTAAAGTGCATGCAGCGATTGGACCAAGCATTCAGTCACAGTCACAAGCAGAGAGCTGTTGAGGTCATGAACACAGTTTGTCATACCATATTATAAGTTGTGGTGATGCATAATTAGTTATCACTGTTAAATGTTATAATTACCTTGGCAAACCACACTTTGCCTTGCAATTACCCTGCATTATCCACAGCAACATGTTTCTGTGATCTTTTCTGTTTTAACTTTTTCAACTCCTCAAATCGGCACCTTGGATACTTTATCTTTGTGTTGTTATTTCAGACTTTTGAAAGAAATTCATCATGAAATTTTCTCTTCTGTCTTCTTCGTTCCTTTCCGTTTGATCGTTATTCGTGCGCTCACAAGAGGTGGATGGGGAATTGACAGTAAATAAATAAATAAAAAACTTTTTGTTATTTTTTTCCCTCCTTCTTCTTTCATCCCACACACTGTCTGAAAGCAGATAGATCACTGTAGACCTGGGCTAGATAATGACGAGCCGGGGGAGGGGAGAAAAGAAACAGCTTTGCAAAAAAAGTGTGACCTTTGATGGAGACGACTGCCATTTTTAATCTTTGAACAAAGGCAGGGAGAAGGTGGGGGCTTTGTAGTCAGCTCGTGTAAGAACAACTGCAGTCGGGAGCTGTAAACGTCTGTGAGCTGAACTAATTAAGGAAGGGGCCACCGAGTGGTGAAGGCGCTTGTTCTACGTGCATGTTGGGGTTTGAGACCAGGCAGTCCAGCCGGCAGTCCCGTTCAAGCGCCGTGATTGGATGTCCACCTCCCAGAGGAGGGAACCCGGTGTGCGTTTGCCGTGTGCACGCGGCTCTGTGTGTGTCGGGGGTTACGGGCGACGGCCTGGTGGGTTCCATCTCGGAGGAGACAGTCCAGTTCCCCTTTGTCACTGCTGGTCCCAGGGGTCCCACTGTTGGTTGCTGTCGCAAACTCAATACAGGGGCAGGGATAGTTTGGCCACCAAATTGGGATAAATGTATTAAAAAAGAACATTTAAAAAAAGGAAGACCAGGGCTGTGCTTGACGGAGGCACAGACCCGTGGGTGCAACAACTGGGGGGGAAGAGGGGCTGGCTGGAGGGTCATGGACTTTCCCCATATGTAAAAAATAAAAAAGGAGAGAAACATGCTCCGGGAGAGAGTAGTGCATGCTGTGTAGCTCCGGGCCACGGGTGCACTGAGATTTCCATGTGATTGTGTTCAAATTAAATTACACCTTGTCACAAGCTCCCCAGCAGGTCTGTATATCCGTGATTAGATGCCACCCTCAATAAGCACCATCCGTTCAGGTGGCAACCGCCCCCTCCCCCCCATTACAGTTATGCACTGTACGGTCATGTTTATTGTACTTGTACTTTCCATGTGGGGCATTTACAAGTGTAATGAATTAATGAGGTCACATATTCTGGTAAACAGTCAGAACCAAGAGAGAGCACCACTCTGAGAACTGTTCAATCGGGCCGGGGTTTGAAAGAGTGGACACCACGATGATGTTGTCTGATGTCATTGTGTATTGACCTGATCCGTTTCCCCAGAATCTGATATGAGGATTGCATCTGAGCTGTGGGCCGTGACCGTGGAAAGATCCCTGGGGCCACCACAGCAGGGGACAGTGCTGATTTCAGGGTTCTTTTGGTGCCAATTTTGGGACTCTTTCTGATGAAAATGAAAAACCGCCACTGATGATCTCAATTTGACCACTTTGTGAAACAGGATATGTGAGCCCTGTTAGGCACCCTGGATAAGAGAAGAAGAAAAAAAGAACATACAGGTGAACGCACGGCGCTGCTTTTGCATTGGCTCACTGTCTTTGTTGACTGTGCGGATTAATTGTGCCATTACAGGGACCACGCACGTGAATTGGATTAACAAGTAGCATCCTTTACATTACAGTGCAAGCATTCTCTGTGGTCGATTGACATTGGCATCGTGATGGTAATGTAATTACTGGCTATCTTCACTTGGAAGGCAGCCATATTTGAAAAAAAAGAACTGTTCTGGCTTTGAATCAGTCTGTTGATAACTCTTATAGTACAATAAAAAGGACACAGACATGAAGAGTTAGCACAGACTCTAGGCTCACCAGATACTCATCTCCTGTGTTCCTTCCTTCCTCTCCGTTTGTTAACTACAGGAGGTTCTGGTTGGAAACAGCAGTTTCCGGTGCTATATCACAGTTTAGAATGTCCATTGGCACAACATTGTACTTGGTCACGGCCCTAGAAGACACATCAAATACAATATAGATGCTTTGGCTTCAATGGAAGAACAGAACTTGGTGTGTTAAGAACATGGAACTGAGTATCTGATTGGTCGAAAGCAGGGGTGTCAAACTTGTTCCATTGAAGATCGAGTGTATGCAGGTCTTTGTTGTCCCCTCCTTGGTTGAAGAAGTGAGCTAATTATTTAAATCACCTGGTGTAGTGCATTGGTTGCAACAAAAACCTGCATACCCTCGGCCCTCGATGGAATGAGTTTGACACCTGTGGTCAAGGGGATCTGTGGTGCGAGTGAGCAGTGATGGGGGATGTTTCTGGGATGAATGTACCACACTTCCTCCCATGATGTTTGCTTGTTTGTTTGTATTTGAGCCTAAGTTAGCCTGACGCATTGTATCATTTTGTCTAAGGGAAAACCCATATATATTTAATGGTCCCAATTCAATGCAAGATGCTAAACACGTCAGGTTGTGTCTGTTTCACCCTATCATATGGCATGCACTATGCTACACACATATATGTTCCTGTGAAAGAGTGCAGTGTCTCGTTTACAGGAGAAATGGGAAATTGATCATCTAATATTATTGTGGATGTTCACTGTTTGTGTAGAAAGCATGTTTATGACATAGGCCAAAAGGAGGATGTCTCCTGTTTATGACACAGTGCCAGACAAGATTCTAGGAAATATTGGGATTGATTCCGATTACCCAAGCCTATCCATTGCTTACCTAAGTATCCATTGATTTTCAAAATACATTAGTAGTCAATATGTCACATGTTAAAGCAACTTTAAACATTGTAGTCTGCCGAGCAATACTATATTTTATTTTTATTTTTAATGATTAATTAATTTAATTAAAATGTATATATATATATATATTTATTTATATATATATATGTATTGAATTAAAATAAAATGAATTACAATTGTGGCAGATGACCTCTATCTGAGGCCAAGGTCTATGCATAAAGCAAGCACTTAAAGAATATGTGTATGAAGATGTGTATGGTGTGTACTGACTATTTAACATTCATGAGACAAACTAATCATACTCAATAAAATAATTAATACAAATAGGGTTGGGAATACTTGGCAGGGGTAGCTAAAACCTATTAATCAAAAATATATAGCCTACTATAATAACAATCAAACTGAAACTTCAAATTAGAAATAGTGAATGTGTTTGTTTCATCATGATATACTATATGTCTTAAGTGTAATCTTAAAACTAGACGATGTCTTGGGATGTAATTCTCAAAATTGACGTAAGTGAATAGGAGTGAAAAATCTGGAAATATATATTTCTGTTGCCTGTTGGCTTGTATATACCGTTTTGCTAGAGGCTGATGCTACAAACCTTTCTGAAAACGTTCTTTACCTGCAAAATGTGTTCGAATGTGTCTCTTACAGAAAGCCTTAGTTTGACTGAAAGCATGGCAATATTGAATCTACCCTTTTATTTAGATACATTACTGTGTCCATGTATGTGTGTGAGTGAATATACATACAGTATACATATAAAAGCACACATAAAATACAATTTAACATTGAACCTTTACAGCAACCTGTCTAGATAACTTTAACTGCAGAATAAAGCAGTGCTGCACCCAAACAGCACACACATCATCTAATTTATACAACAATTCATATTTCAGCCTTCCGTGAGTTCCACAGAGCCAACTCTATCGTTTATCACCCTTCAGCAGCCATATTTGGTGAAGTAATCATTATTAGAACAAAACTGCAAACTAAAACCAATCCACACTGACTTTCCAGGACAAAGTTATAAACTATTAATGATGTAAAATATTATATAAACAGACAGCAATAGACATCATAAATATAAAAATCTTTATGATGTCTATTGCTGTGTTATCACACTGATCTCTTGCGCTAACTATGAGTAATATTACCATGTATAAATGCACGGTTTGTAAGTCGCTCTGGATAAGAGCGTCTGCTAAATGCTTAAAATGTCAAATGTAAATGTAAATTAATGCATATGACATCCAAGAGCTTTGATAAGTGCTTTTTCCTGACTTGGAAAGTAACAGAAGCTTATACAGGTAACTGCCAAAATAAAGCAAGCACCAACATGGGCCACCACACACCATAATAGCTGCCAGAAATCCTTGATTTACATTACATTACAGGCATTTAGCAGACGCTCTTATCCAGAGCGACTTACATTTCTTTACAATCCATTTATACAGCTGGATATTAACTGAAGCAATTCAGGTTAAGTACGTTGCTCAAGGGTACAACGGCGGTGTCCCACCTGGGGATTAAACCAGCAACCTTAACGTTACAAGGCCAGTTCCTAACCATTACACCACACTGCCACTGATTTACTCAAGTGTTTCCTTTATTTTGTCAATTACTTGCATATTACATTTCATTATTTGTGTGGTTTGGGGAATGAGTCAACCTTCCTCTTTATGTTGACTGTATTAAATTAGAGTTTCTTTCTGCTGGCGTGTCTACATTGAATCAAAATCCCTATAAAGACATCATAGCAATACCAGCAGCAAGCTATTAGCACCGCATCCGTTTGTTGTGAATTGCCTCAGTGCACAGCATTGCAGGCCCAGCACTCACATTTATTTTCTCATTTCATTCTCAATCCATGACCAAGACAATGTGTGAAGAATAAACAAGTTACGGCGCTAGACAACTGGAAGCTGTCAAAGACAGTTTATGAAGCTGCAAGGTACATATCTTCGAATAATAATTATGGTAAACAAGACCAATATAGATTCCTGAACTTATCTTTACATTCACCAAAACTTCAAAGTTTGACTATATTTCTTGAGGTGCAGTGTGATAGCGATGTTTGAAACAGCAGTGTTATGTAATATGTTTGTATTTTGTTGTTGTTGTCGTTTGTTTGTTGCTACATGGGATTCGAACTCATGAGCCCTTGGTGCCAAGACCAATGTATCCAACCTCGGTTTGGGCAACATGGTAAAAGGAGGAGTTGTTGTCGTGTGCACAGCGAGAATATGCAGTTTCCACACATCAAAGGAAACACAGAATTTAAGCCCTGGGCCCCATATGTGTGGGGGAAATGCACACACAGTCCCTCCACTGTGCTGTGCTGAACGCTGTCACACTCATGCTCTTTTATGCATACATTGGTATGCAAAGCACAATGCAAGTATTTTATTTATTTATGTATTGCTGACTGGTGATCCTACGTATGAATATAAATTAATTTCAGGACCGAATTGAGAAAAATAGCATTGCTGCAAAAAAATGTTTTTTTTAAATCTTCTCTTCCCCACAGCTTTGGATAAGATATTAGTGCAATCAGCTTCAGAGTTTTGTTTTAATGGCTATATTACTGTGAAAGGCCACATAATGAAAATTCTCTAATGACTCGAATTGTGTTGCAGTGTAAACCCTTGCTGGAACTGTGAACTGATGGAGAAAAGCAATCTAGCCCAATGCTCAGAGATAATGTTGATACATATTCTGGGATGGGAAGTGCTGGGACAACACTCTAACAGGCACCCAGAAAGGCTCCCTTTGTCCCTTTAGTCTTAAAAGCCACGGAATAAGCAGGTGCTTAATCCTGTATTACATAGGTAATGCATAATGACTGTTTCTGTTTGATGGTCCATGCTTTTGTTTAGATTTGTACCACTGTGTGTAATACGATTGTGCATATATGCAAAGAATTACCTCAATTTTGGCTTTGTGGTAGATGCACCCTAATTCATGTATTTTCTCCCCTGTTTAATAACTTGGGAAGTAATGGTATAATAACAAAATGTTGTAATGATATTAATGTTTCACACTTCATATAATGTATATATATTGCCATGAAATGTTAGGAGTATGTTCCCGATAAGAGAATCTGTGAAATCATGCAATTTGAGCTCTCACAAAGTTCACTGTGAACGAGGACTGCCCCCTAGTGTTAGAAATTAACATTACAAGCAAAGTCCAGTATTGCTGTTGGCAGCCTGAATGTCATCAATGGGTTGTTCTCATATGGTTTTGATATCCACAGAAATTAAAACTGCATCCAACTAGAACAAGTGACTCAGTGTCTCTCTGGGCATTAATCAGTGCATTGGCTTGAGTTCATCGGGAGTTCCAAAAAGATCTGGTGGAGTTTCCCAAGAACGGGCCCCAATTGATAGCCACAGATAAGGCAACTAACATGTGTAATACATTGTGGATATCATTGAATGGAAGGAGCTGAATATGTAAGGAGCAGAAAAGGCCACAGTAAACATGTTTCCAGTATCCTCTGCACAATATGGATCTCAGCAACACATACAGTAACAAACAATGTCCATATCTACCACATCCACTACACCAAAATCAAATCAGTTTCACTTGTATGGATGAGAAACATGGAGAGCTGCCAAAACATTAACAGATAACATACAGAGAATACCATCGCTAACAGTTGCTTCAGGTCAAATGGAAGAAAGAGCAACCAACACAGAGCTGCTGAAGAGAAAAGCACAGATGCAGATGATCCACTGAGGAACGCCAAGAGAGGAAATTGAAGTGGACAGGGCACACTCTTTAAAATAAAAAAATCCCCAGCACAACAAATCAAGCTCTTGACGAGCCCACAAGAGGATCAGCAGGTGATAGAGACAGGCCGCTCAGGGGCCAAGTGGACGATTGCCCAAATCAGAACATGGGGGGAGGGGTTGGTGCAGCTACAGGTAACTGCCAAAATAAAGGCAACCCGGGGGGAATCACTCAAACAGCCCTGACCCGGGGTAGGAGAGTCCCTGCTAGGCGGGGGACTCGTTAGAAAGGGGAGCACTGGGCTATATCACCCTCCGACGAACACATGCGGTACTTCACCCATTTAAATGATCCAACCAGAACCAGAATGAACCAACCAATCAACCAACTTAAAACTTGAGAGGAATATGAAACGATATATTGACAATTACATTACACATGAAATCAAATATTAAGCAAACTGACTTAAGACATTGTGCATTTTACTGTGTATGTAACCGTTTCGTTGCATGCTAGAATCTGTTCGTTAACCTGGCGTTAGATTTCCAGTTTAGTAGTTGTGCTCTGTACCCGTTTCACTGGGGTTAGTGTTAGTTGATACTGCCTGATCATTATAATTATAATTATTAAGCTGTTTGATGTTCCTGTCTTAGTGGTAATTGCTGCTTAGAAGTTTTTCTGTCAGAAGTTGATTAGCAGTTAGCTTCTTAGAATCTGTTTCATTGTTTCAGGTGTAAACATTCGTCTCTGTAGCGGAACGTTCCCTGAGTAGTAGGTGTTGCCTGTTAGCCAGTTAATTGTTGTCTATTGTTATCAGCTGGCATTCACCACCTAGTGCCTAGCACCACTCAGCTATATAAGTAACCATAGTTGTGGAAAGCGGCAGCTTTTTGTGGCAGCCTCCCCGTCCGAAGACTCAGAGGACAAAGACAAAGGAGTCTACCTACAGGAGTCTACCTACAGGAGTCTACCTACAGGAGTCCACCTACAGGAGTCTACCTACAGGAGTCCACCGAGGGAGGCCAGCTAGGGAGTGCTCGCTGCACGGTAAGTATCATAGTTTTGTATCTCCCTGTTCTTCCTCTGCATCTAACACTACATGCTACCTCCCTATCCCAGTCCATGTCTCCTCTTCTAGATTTCCTAGAAGGAGACATTCTACTCACACCAGAAACCTCTCTAATCTCATCCACCCTCCTAGATCTTCTGGTGTTGACGTCGTGGTAGCAGACTATGGAACTGCCAGTCTGCTGTCCAAAAGGCCGATTTCATCTCGGCCCAGGCCTCCCTACTCTCCGTGCAGTTCCTGGCGCTCACGGAGACATGGATCACTCCGCAGAACACGCCACCCTGCTGCTCTCTCCGCTGCCTACACCTTCTCACACACTCCACGACCCACAGGTAGAGTTGGAGGAACAGGTATATTGATCTCCCCCCTGTGGAGATTTAGTATTGTTCCTCTTCCTCACTTCTCACCCTCCTCCTTTGAATTTCATGCTGTCACGGTCACTGTTCCATGTAAACTGCACATCATTGTTCCCTGAGGATGGTACTCCCATCTTACTTCTCGGTGACTTCAACCTGCTGCCGGACACCCTTCAGTCCTCTGCATTTCTCCCCCTTCGACTTCACCATGGCTGAATCCCCATCGACCCACAAGACTGGTAACCAACTGGACCTGGTCTTCACTAGGAACTGCACCTCACCCAACATTACGGTATCTCCTCTACATGTGTCTGACCACTGCTTTCTGTCTTTTTTCCTCCCCCTCCCCTCTGTGCCTAAACCATTTTCACCTGCTCCCACTGTCCTTGTCCGTCACAACCTCTGCTCTCTCTCCCCCGCTGCCCTGTCAGCTACTGTTCTATCTTCCCTTCCCCCTACTGATGCCTTCTCTCAGCTACCTGCTGAGGAAGCATCATCCACCCTACCTTCCTCTCTCCTCCTCCTTTGACTCACTCTGTCCTGTATCTACTAAACCTGCTTGTCTCCGACCCCCAACCCCCTGGCTAACTGACTCCATTCGGGCTGACCGACCCTGAAACTGTGAGCAGCAGAAAGGAAATTGAGAAAATCCAAATTCCCTGTGGCTCTGACTGACTTCCACACACTCCTGGCTACCTTTTCCTCTAACCTCTCCTCTGCTAAGTCTGCAATTTTCCTTTCCAAGATTCAATCTTCTGTTTCTAACCCTCAAACTCTACTCTACATTTTCTTCTCTCCTCACCCCTCCTCCTCCCCAACCCCCCTCCTCTCTAACCACGGATGACTTCACATCCTTCTTTCGCAAGAAGGTTGATGACATTCGCAACTCCTTCCCCCCATCCTCTCCCTCACCTAATTCTCCCTCACCCATCTTGCTACCTAAACCTCTCACCCCTCTGTCCTCCTTCTCACCCCTCCCTGACTCAGACATCCTTCAACTTGTTCACTCCCACCGTCCCACCACCTGCCCTCTCGATCCCATTCCTTCCCCCCTCTTCCAGTCCATTGCTATGGACATCCTCCCCTTTGTCTCCAATGTTATGAACTCTTTCCTCTGGCTCTGTCCCCTCTTCCCTCAAATGCGCTCATGTTGTCCCCCTTCTCAAAAAATCCTCTCTGAATCCTGCTGTCATTTCAAACTACCGACCTGTCTCTCTCCTCCCATTCCTCTCCAAAACACTCGAGGGGGTTTCTATAACCAACTGGCTGCTGTCCAAATCATCTCCTACAGAATGACCTGCTTGATCCTAACCAGTCTGGGTTCAAGGCAGGTTATCCACAGAGACTGCTCTCCTTGCAGTCACTGAGGCTCTTCACGTGGCTAAGTCCCAATCCCTCAGCTCTGTCCTCCTCCTCCTCGACCTGTCAGCCGCATTCGACACCGTGGACCACCAGATCCTGCTTTCATCTCTCGTCGAGATGGGAATCTCTGGATCTGCATTGACATGGTTAGAGTCCTACCTGGCTGACCGGTCCTACCAGGTGGCCTGGAGAGGATCCCTCTCCTCTCCCCATACCCTCTCTACCAGAGTCCTGCAGGGCTCAGTGCTAGGCCCCGTCCTATTTCCCCTGTACACCAAATCACTTGGTTCTGTTATCTCTGCTCACAGTTTTTCCTATCACTGTTATGCCGATGACACTCAACTCTTTCTCTCCTTCTCTCCATCTGAGACCCAGGTCCCGGTGCAGATCTCTGCATGCCTGGCTGATATCTCCGCATGGCTGTCCACCCACCACCTGAAGTTGAACCTGGGGAAGACAGAGCTGCTCTTCCTCCCAGCAAAGGGCTCCCCGATGATTGATGCATCAATCACCGTTGAAGGCTCCATAGTGTCTCTGTCCTAGTCTGCCAGGAGTCTTGGAGTGACCCTGGACAACCAGCTGTACTTCTCGGGCCACATTGCAGCGATCACTCGGACCTGCTGATTCTCCCTCCACAACATCCGGAGGATCCGACCGTTCCTCACCCAAGAGGCCACACAACCCCTGGTCCAGGCCCTGGTGATCTCACGTCTGGACTATTGCAATTCCCTGCTGGCAGGCCTACCGGCCTGTGCCATCAAGCCACTGCAACTGGTCCAGAATGCTGCCGCTCGTCTGGTGTTCAACCAGCCAAAGTTCACCCACGTCACCCCTCTACTCTCCTCTCTGCACTGGCTCCCCATCGCAGCACGCATCAGATTCAAATCACTGGTGCTTGCTTTTCAAGCGGCTAGAGGTACTGCTCCCCCATGCCTCCAGACCCCTCCGTTCCACGTCCTCTGGCAAACTGACTGCCCCATCCCTCCGGGCACCTGGCAGCTGCTCTTCGCGGTCTCGTCTCTTCTCTGTCCTGACCCCTCGCTGGTGAACAACCTTCCACAATCAGTCAGGACCGCGGAATCACTTGCGATCTTCCGCAAGAGACTCAAAACCCACCTTTTCAGACTCCACTACCACTGAACTCTGTACATCTAGCTAATTGTCATCACCACTGCCTACTTGCTCAACACTGTATACCCCTGCTTACTCCACTTCATATAAAAAAAATAAAAAAAAAAACAAACCATTTCCTTCCCAGTGTTACAGGTATGGTACGCAGCTGCTGGCAATTATGTCTATTGCTGTATTACTGCACTGATCTCTTGCGCGTACTATGATTGTTCCTACCATGTATTTATGCACATCTTGTAAGTCGCTCTGGATAAGAGCTTCTGCTAAATGCTAAAATGTAAATGTAATGTAAGACATAGTTTATATGGCCTTGTTCCATAACTGAATGCTATATTTTTTACCTTTATTTAACCAGGTGGGTCAACTGAGAATTAATTTCTCATTAGCAGTGACAACCTGATGAATTGAAATGGGTAGAAAATAGACGTCGGAGACCAAATGTAAAGTCAATTTTGTGAGAATCTGACCAGGGTTGACACCTCGACTCTTTCAAAAAGGGGCATGGGATCTCTAATGACCACAGCGAGTGAGCACCTCGGTTTAACGTCTCAGCTAGGACAGCAACGTGCTGGTTCTGGCCCGAAGGAAAGGTGTCCCCTAGTGGGCGACCAACACCTGTTCCCGATGCAACTTAGTTTTCCTAGGAAGTCTCGCATCCAAGTACTAACCAAGCACATCTGCTGAACTTCATCAGTTTGGTATGGCTGTTGGTTTCGAGCTGATTCTCAAACGAGGAGCCCAAGTAGACATGCTATATTTACTGGTACATCCATTCCATCCACTGAGTGGGGGATTTCGCATAGGAATGTAAACATGTTGAAGCAACTTCAATAAACTACAAACCCATCCAACGAGTCCTGTATATACGTAAACAGCTGTATTGAAAATAAAAAAACGTATGTCATATAGCTTAGTAGACCTCAAATATCCAAATATTGTGTCATCTCAACCAGAACATATAAGCTGCTTATAAGTAGCACACTGAATTCTGAGCAGATGTTTCGCTAACATTAAACCAGTCTCCAAACCGCTATTCTTCAGTGCAGTCAAAGATAAACTGTTTAGTCTGGTGATGAATCGAAACATATGTTTATCACTTTTGAAAGATTTTGTATATCTTTTTTGCTAATTTTTTTTTCAATTTAAAGTTTCTCTGAAGTAATAGTTTCCAGTAAAATATGCAGTTTGCTAGTCATTTTACACATAGCCTATTATCCAGGCATTGCACTCTTTTGCCACCAGTTATTGTTTTTCCTGTTATTATTTTCATATCTGCCAACTCTCCCGGTTTTGCGGGGAGTCACCCGTATTTTAGACCAATTTCCCGGTCTGCACCCCAGTTGTGATTTATCTCTGTTAGCAATTCGTTCGCGCAAAAAAACTTCAGTATTTTCAACTTGGCAGATATGTCTTTCAACATTACATTCTGTAACAAACGGGGTTTCAGTGTCGTCATAATTATATTCATTCTTTTCGTCATGTTAAAACTTGACAAGAACACCACAAACTGTTTATGACGTAAAGCTTCTATGTTGTTTATGTGCGCAGTAGGCCTATTCATGATTGGTTAGCTCGCCTCACCATTTTGGCAACCCTCCTTAATCGGCCCATGTGCAATTGTTGCGAAAGTTTCACTGTCAGAGAGTCGTACTGGTCGGGGGTGTCAGGAAGTAACAGGTCATCGGAGGACATCGGGATTGTTGCAGTGCTACAGTGAGTATGTAGTGTGTCGCGATTGTGTTGAATATCTTCGACGTCAGGACCAACTTATACATTAACTTGCCTATTTTTCGTTTGAATTGCGAAATGGTGACCAACGTGATTGTTTTACTTCTTCGATAATTGCTACATACGTTAACGTTAGCACTATCACAGCACGTGAACGTGCCAGCTAAATCAATTAGCTAAATTAACTGACTTTAGTTACATTAGCAACTCTATGGTGCATATTATTTGCTAGTTTTCTATCTGCCTTGCTTTAAAGTTTCGAATCGAATCTGTTGTATGTCGCTCTGGATAAGAGCGTCTGCCAAATGCCTGTAATGTAATGTAATGTTCCACGTTTGCGTATATGAAAATACACGCCCTCCCAATGTCGTGGGATAACTAGATGTTGCTAATGGCAAACAAAAACGATCTGCTAAAGTGAATGGCTTCCGTTTCATCTACCACAACTTTGAAGAGATGACTTAAGCTAGCTAACTATTTGTGGATATTATTTTCTTTGCTATTATGTAGTAGCTCAGGTGAATTTTGTCTAAAATTTTGTCTAAAGTAGAATTAAGTTGCTGAGTATAGAATGAGTATAGAGTGGTGGTCGCCTGGTCAGGTTTGAATGCATACTTTTTAGAACGTAGAATAAGAATTATTATCCGTACCAGCAAGACAGGAGCAGCAATTATCAATCACATACTGTTATCTTGCATTGAGATGATCTCGTGTATGCTGGTTTTTGTTACAGCCAATCACGTTATGATCCATTAAGGTTGTTGAAAGCATATGTTGTGTGTAAGTTCTACCATCAATCTTTTCCTTAAACTTGTTTTAACACAATGCAGGTTTGGCTCATTGCCAATTTCTCTTTGCTTCTTGAACTCTTCGTTTTCCATATATGGTTTACATTCAGTGACCAGGTGTTCACACTTTCAACAACTAGGCCCCCACTGATTTCACCTCCCAGTGAACAACTGAATCAATTAAAAAAGGTAACCTCTTTCTAAATTAAATGTGTCATATAGCACCTTACAGGAAATGAGAGCATTAGTTGATCTGACTTATTTCAAGTCATTGGGTGTAAACATGGGGCATTTATTGTTCATGGCATGCATAACTGTTTCTTACATAACGTGGCCATAACAGATTCAATCATGCTTTAATAGAACTTAGAAGTGTTTCATTAAGAACAATTAACAGCTAGTTACAGTTCAGAAGTTGCCATTATGGTTGGAATAAAAACCAGCATACACAGTGGTCCCCCAGGACTGAGGTTGAGACCCCTGATCTAGATGAGCTGCCAGCAGGTAGTTTAAGCTCTTATCACTTTTAGTTACCATTATACATAATTATATGCATATTGCATCAAATACATACACGTTAAAAATGGACGCAATGTTTACTTTGGTAATGGGATTGTAGTGTAATATAATCATACTAATCTCAAAGTACTTTCCAGTAGGGAAACATTTTGAGTTAGTTGCGTGGCAGTTGTACTTTGACTATATATTATGTCTTGCCTTTAATTTTGATATTAACAATGAACGCATGCCATGATATCTAAAGTTAGATATGCCTGCTATCTGCATTGCAGGCCATCCCTAACAAGGCTGTAAAACACGCCTTGATGCCTCTGATATCTTGCTATTTCTCGCCCACATTATCTGTATTCGAGAGGGTTACATAGAGCCATGGAGTGAAGTTTGTCCCCTTGCTGTAGTCCTTTGGCCCACTTTTATGTATCCCTCCATTCTGCTGAGTTTAAGCGCTTAAGCCTTGACCACAAACCATGAACAAATAGCACCAGTAAGCTCCTACATAGCTGGGCCTCTCTGTCTGACTCTTCTGCTAACAATAAAAAAAATCCCCATAAGTATTTGCTTGCTATTTGCTTTCACAGACTGTCTGTTTAAAACTCTGTTTGTGTTTTCTCGAGTCTGGTTTTTATGCTGTCAAAGGTGCATCTGTTTGTGTCTGACCCCCCCTCCCCCGCCTTACACATTTTTTGTCATATGAGAGAATTCACAAGATAAAATAACCTCAATTCATGTTTTATTCACCACTGGCATCCAGTGTGGAACAGTTGGAGGCTAAAAGGGTATTCTTGTTTGGGCTGCCACATGCCTTAGCCATGTCTCATGACACCATTACTGTGCACAACCAGATGTTGTTGTTTTACTGTGGTTGTATTTGGAAGCAAGCAGATGATTCTGTGGAAGGTTAGTGTGTTTAGTACTTCCCAATTTAAAGTTCTAAGTGTAGAACAAATGTAGTGCACTATAAATATGTACAAATATCTTGCTTATCTCCCAAGAGACTATATAGTTTTGATTAAGAGTTATTACATCTTAACATGCCAACGTGCTTGCATTTTACAGATAAAAAATCTATAATACATTACATAAACCTTAACAGTTGCCCTGCACTGTTAAGGATTGCATAAAAAAAAAAAAAGAGCAAATGAGGGATCCTTTAAACGGTTGCAGTACCGCGAGTGTCAGGGCCAGCACTGATGGATAGGCCCTGGCCCTTTGTTTTTGGCAATTAACGTTGAAGTTTACCACACAAAATGAAGGATGCACACTACATAGCCGACAGTTTTTTGATTGGTGAAGACTGTACAGAAACATCAGCGGTATGTTGTTGTTCAGCTGCAAGGCCTATTTTTCTATCAGTAACTGGAATAAGTTGTCCCTGGCCCTCTCTTATCAGACAGTGTGCAGACCATGGCAGAGACTGTGAAGAGCCCGGAGGCCACTGGAGCCCCTGAGAAGCCTGAATCCGAGGAACAGCAGGTAAGACACACCTGTGAACCTGCCCAGTACGGCTCTTCACCTGCATTTTCACCTCATTTTACGACTGCATTATGTGTCACTTTTAGGTCAACACACCGTAAAGGAGAGCTCTAGAATAAGAATATCATGATGGGTTTTCCCATATGTCCGCAGAACACTGAAAGCTGATTAAAATCACATTCACATCTGAACTATTATTCTTTGATATTGTTATGTAAACTTTGTTTAGTTGGGGTTTAGTAAACAAAACTGAATTTCAGTTAGCCGCACATTACAGTTTGTTGTTCTCTGTTTATTGTGTAATGAACCAAAATGTCATTTTGCAAGGGTACATCTACCTTAGGCCTGGCTGAAGTGTGTTTTATAGGAGATGGTACAGGTACCTACCTAAATAAAGGCAACACTTGAGTAAATGACGGATCCTTCCAAAGGGGGCAGTACCGTGAGTATCCTGTACCCACGGACCCTCTCCTTTCCAAATAACACACACTTCAACTGGGCCGAAGGTAGAACTACCCTTGCAAAATGTGTGTGTGTGTGTGTGTTGTGTGTGTGTGTGTGTGTGTGTGTGTGTGTGTGTGTGTGTGTGTGTGTGTGTGTGTGTGTGTGTGTGTGTGTGTGTGTGTGTGTGTGTGTGTGTGTGTGTGTGTGTGTGTGTGTGTGTGTGTGTGTGTGACAGTGTGTGGTGTCACGTGTGTGTGTGTGTGTGAGACAGAGTGTGGTGTCACGTGTGGGGAGCCTGCCCTTGGTGAGTTCGGCGTACACCATGGTGTCGAGCGCCTACACCAGCACCAAAGACAGCGTGCCGCTGCTGCGGGGGGTGATGGACGCAGCCGAGAGTGGAATGCAGATGCTGGGTGCCGTGGCAACCACCGGATCCAGACCACTGCTGGAGAGACTGGAGCCACAGAGTAAGCGCCACCCGCAGGGCTGTGCATGACATGACATGACATGACATGACATTACATTACAGTACAATAAATTGCATTACAATACATTCAATTACACCTGGAAAGGGAAGCTACAGTTTGTGAGATTGTGAAAGTATATCACCTTGTGAAAATGACCGAAAACCCTGTATTTCAGTTTGAAGAACTTGGAGGTATAAGTTGTGCTTTCTCTCTCTCTCTCCCCCTTTCTCCCTCTTTCTCTCCCTCTCTCTCTTTGTCTGATTTGTAAAAAGTTGCTGCAGTGAATGAGTATGCTATGATGGGATTGGACAAAGTGGAGCAGAACTTACCAATCCTGCAGCAGCCTGCTGACAAGGTGAGATCTGCTCACTGGATCTGACCTTAGGCTTCTGTACCTGAATTTGTTTTCCACAGCTGTGGTGCACCACAAGCCGCGTGTACTGGTAGATATTTTTAGAGCAATGAGCCTCTGCAGTTATTAACTCCCCAAAAAATAAAATCCTCAGTTTTGCAAATAATATATTTGTCAATATTTATGACTCTTTAAATAATACACAGCTTCAGTGAGATTATCACCAGCACTCAAAACTACGGTATTTTTGCTGTTTTTCCCAGCTGTTGTGTCTCTCTCCCCAGCTGGTGTCCAACACCGTGGACATGGTGTACCAGTCTGTGTCCGGGGCTAAGGAGGCGATGACGGGGGCGGTGTTTGGTGCGATGATGGGCGGCATGGAGCTGACCCGTGCCGCGATGAGCGGGGGCCTGAACACGGTATTGGGCTCGCGTGTGGGCCAAATGATGAGCAGCGGGGTTGGCCTGGCGCTGAGACAATCTGAGGACTGGGTGGACCAGAACCTGCCGCTGAGCGAGAGGGAGCTGGGTGAGTGGAGGGAAGGTGGCCCAGGGACCAGGACTAGGGCCAGGCCTGGGTCAAATATGTATTTCAGGGCTATTCAATTCCAGGCCTCAAGGGCTGCAGTGTCTGCAGGTATTTGCTCCAACCACACACTACACCACCTGATGTAACTAATTTGCTCACCTCTTGGACCGAAGAGGTAAATTAATTAGTGAAGTCAGGTGGTGTAGTGTGTGGTGAGCAAATACCTGCAGACACTGCGGCCCTCGAGGCCTGGAATTGAATAGCCCAGATGTATTTGATATAATTTAGAATTTTCAACAGGGGGCTGACTAAAATGTACAATCTAATGAAATAAGAATTTTGGTCTGAATATCGGTGAAAGTAGATGTTTTTCTTTAAGCGTTTTCAGATAAAGTCTGGCTAGAGCCACAAAATACAGCAGTGATGGAAAATAAAGTTTGGGTGACACCACGCCATCATTAGACAGAAGTTTATACTAAACATCAGGGCCCGTATTCACAAAGCATTTTAAGGGTAAAAGTTGGTCCTAACTGCGCAATTTAGGAGCAAGTCCGAAAAATAATGGGCGTGTCACTCATAAATTTAGGACTCAGGGATAAGAGTATTTCACAAAGGGTTTGAGAGCTAAAAACAGCTCAAGTCCAGGAGAAGTTAGAAGCAGGCAAGAGGACTTCTAAGCTAAAGACCTACTCACGGCGATCCGAAAATCTGCTGTTGTCGCAATCGCGTCAACACTGGAGATATTGAATGATACAGAGCTCATAAAAAGGTACCGCCTCAATCGCGAGGGTATTATATATATAATATTATATATATTATATATAGATACCCGCTGATTGTTTACGAGATGCAGACATGTATCCAATTGACTAGTCAGTATTCTTGGTTTCATGTTAAATCAGTGACACGTAGCCTACATTTGTATTTTAGAATCTTTATTAGAATATAATAGGGGTGCATCGGATCATTTGTCGGATCAGCAAAAATAATAATAACGGGACCAAAGGCGCATTTCCACCAAAAATTGCCAGGAACTATTCTCAAGGAATTGAATGAATGATAATTTCAGTTTTTCAATTTAAGTTATTTCACTAAATCTTTAATCGAAAATTTCACAAAATACATTTTTAGATTCAGTACGCCTTAGGCGATTTAGCTAGGGTGGTCTTATGCCTGAATTAATTTAATAAAAAATTAAAAGATCGCTAATGTTTAAATTCTATTTAATTCGGTCGCGTTTCTAAAAACATGCCTCCCAGAAAGGCATTTAGTATGAAAAACAAAGCAAACCAAAACATATATGGTTTATATAACAGCGGCTGTATTTGTATTTCTCTATGATGGTTCAATTTAGCTATTAATCCGCGGATCATATGCGTGACGAATCGTGGGGGTTGATCCGTACGCGAGCAGAGACCCATCCCCTATATCAGCCAATCGATGTGGGCATTCTGAGTAAGCTCGTTCATGAGAAACAACGTCATCCCTAGCAACGACGTCAACCCCGCCCTCACTCTTAGCTAGGAATTCCTTAGTATGAGTTTGTCTTTGCAGCTTTGTGAATAGGTTTTAAGGTGGGACTCCTAACTAAAAGGTTTTAGTGCGATTTAGAAATACTCCTAGT
The DNA here is from genome assembly GCA_029706075.1 of Aldrovandia affinis. Taxonomy (NCBI): domain Eukaryota; kingdom Metazoa; phylum Chordata; class Actinopteri; order Notacanthiformes; family Halosauridae; genus Aldrovandia; species Aldrovandia affinis. The sequence goes on along the minus strand of JAINUG010000001.1, from coordinate 18,747,170 downwards.
GGTAAGATAAAATGCTTTGTGAATACCGGCCCAGGTCTGATTAGGTGTTTTTAGAGGCCACTGTGTTTTCCCTTTAGAGCTGGAAGGAAATCAAACTTTGTGCTATTGCAGGCATTGGCAGTGAAATTGGCAGCATGCCTCAGAAATAAAGGGATTCCTTTACGTTCTAGAGCTTTTCAGTTTTCAGTTGCTTTTTCCAGTAAAAAAAATATGAAGCCAATAATTCTAACAAAATGTGTATCATAAATCCAAATTCAGTGCCATTTTCAGCAGGGTACTCATTAATCTTACTCTTTTGTCAGAAGAATGGCTAAGAATATCTTCCTGCCACCAGGACTGTGTGCAGAGGGTACTGGTTTTCATTGACCTAATGACTTATTAACGCTGCACTTCTTTTCATAGTGTGTCCAAAAAAAAGACAGTGGTGGATATGTAGCTCTGCTCTGATAACTGTGAGCAGCATACTAGGGACGCCCTCAAGCTGAGACGATGTTTAGATTTCCCCCATCAAAGACGTTTGAGCCCCTCAGAACTTTGAAGGAACTTTGAGCCGAGCAAGCCTGGGCCATTGCTCAGAGGAATGTTTTTGCCCCCCCCAAGTATGGCTGCAGTTTCACTGATCTATGTCTCTCTGTTCTTTTTCTTTCCCTCTCTCTCACTTTCTCTCTCCCCGGCTCTAATTATAATGTTTGTAGATGAAAGTCTTGTAGATCTTGATGTTCGGTTTTTATTCTATGCACTCCTGGATGTAACCAGGAATTGAGGTATGGCTGATTGTGCAATCATACCAATAAAGGCAGGTTAAAATCCCCCCTTCTCTCTGTCTCTCTGCTTTCTCTGTGGAATAACAGCTGTGTAGTGTAGGTGTGACACCCTAAGGGTTTAATAAAGGTGTATTAGAGGTCTCTCTCACTCTTTCTCTCCCCCCCTCCCTCTCTTTCTCCCTCACTCCACCTCTCAGCTGCTCTGGCAGAACCAGCACCAGATGTGGAGGCCCAGCCAGCAGTGGGCTCCAGTCCCAGTTACTTTGTTCGCCTGGGTAACCTGTCGTCCAAGGTGCAGGAGCGCGCCCTGGAGCAGTCCCTTGCCAAGGCCCGCCACGCCCGGGACGCCACGCACTCTGCTTTGGCCCAAATTGCCAGCACCCTGGACCTGCTGGAGAGCGCCCGGTCCACCCTGGCCAATGCCAACAGCCAGCTGGGCGGGGCGTCGGAGCAGCTGCTACAGCGATGGACAGAGTGGCAGCAGGGGCAACCGAAGGACAAGGAGGGGCAGGGAGAGGAGGCGGGCCAGAGGGCACAGGGAGAGGTAGGGGAAACCGCATCAGTTATTTCACCTCAACTCAACCTGTCCTCATTCGCCATTTTGAATGTGCTTTTTTGTGTGCTGGGAACTAGATTAGCAGTTTAAAAGAGCCTATACTATGAGGCATTAGGCCTTTTTTTGTTTCAAATAATTGGGATTGCTTACAGAGTTAAACTAAAGCATGACATCTGTGTTTGTGTGTGCGTTTGTGTGCGGGTGCGCACCTGTGTGTGTGTGTGTGCGCGTGTGTGTGTGTGCATATGTGTCTGCATGTGTGCTTGCAGCAGTTGGAGTGGCGTACTCTCTCCATGGTTCGTGGCCTTAGTGGCCAGCTGCAGTCAGCGTGCACTGGGGTGGTGTCTAGCGCCCAAGGGCTTCCTGGAGTTGTGCAGGACCAGCTGGCCAGTGCACGGCGGGCGGCTGAGGAACTGCGCTCTTCCCTGGGCAGCGCAAGCACCCTCTCCCCCCACCTCCTGGAGCAGAGTCGGCTCCGCCTGACACAGGTAAATACCACACTCGCACACACAAGCGCGCTCTTCCCCGTTTCTGTCTCACTGATTATGCCTACCACGCTTTGCAAGGTCAGGCCTACTCAGGCTGTCTGCTGTGCACGTTTACCCAGATTGACTGCCTTACATATCAATAATACGTATCAATAATCACATCGGTCAGTGCTATAATTAGAATGGTTAAACATAAATATGCAATTATTGAAACAATATTTGATAAGGTACATCCCAGGTTTGAAATATAAGACAGGATAAAGTCGTTTGTCCTAAGTGCAGGTCGCCCACTCTGGCAGGCAGTCCCATTCAGGGGCATCGATTGTCTGACTGGGGGGCAGGGAAGCCAGCAGGAGCTCACCACTTGCAAAAGTGTCTCTGTGTGTATCGGAGTTATAGTTGACGCCGTTTAAGTTTTGTCTCAGAGGAGGCGGTTCGGCGTCTTTGTCACTTTGAGTTGCAGTGGTGAGCTTGTAGTTTGAGGGGGGGATAGTTCAATTATAAGAGGGTACAAATGGCCACCAAATTGGGAGAAAAGGGAAAAATCGAAAAACCTTTAAAAATATATATATAAAAATAAACAAGACTATCAGGTGGTGACTCACAGGGCACTGCTGGTGTTGAGAGGTCGGCGGTCTTTTGTCACAGGTTCAACAGTCTCTGGATGGTGTATTGGAGTACCTCCTCAACAACACCCCCCTGAACTGGCTAGTGGGACCCTTTGCACCCCAGATCACAGAGAAGGGGGAGCAAGACGTGCTAGATGACCAGGGCGCCTCCCAAAATCAGGGCAAATGAGCTGTAATGGAAGAGGGGGAGGGCTGGTACAAATGCATGATTTGTACTAATAAATAATTTGCACTAGTTTGTACTAATAAAATGGTCTGCAAAAATAGAATGAATTGATGTTTATTTTTCAGAAACAAAGTTATTGTTTATTCTAACCAGGCCTGTGACTGTAACCAACAAATTAGCACTTGCATCAGGTTCTCCATTATGTTTTGTGTTGTTCCAAATGATTAACTTCATTTATTCCTGTGCTTGTATTGCTAGTTCCTAATTGCTGTATGCTTTGCAGTGGAGGATGGTCCTTGGGCAACAAAAAGGTTATTTAGAACCCCAGTGCACAAACCCCAGTATTACTTCTCTTTTTAAACATTTTAAAATGGTGAAATAATCCAATTAAAATGATTTCCAAAGCGAGTATATTAAAGAGAGATCTTATTACTGTTCCAATCTAATTTTATCCTACTTATTTGCACACAGCACCTGTCATAAGAGAAAAAACGTTTTTGTATTTGTATGATATATATATATAATGATATATATTGTGTAAGCAGGATGTCATTTGTGAAATTATATATATGATTATATATATTTTATATATATATATATATATATATATATATATAAAAAATGATATATATTATGTGCCATATTTTTAATGAAAAAGACTCAAAAATTTATTTTTGCCCTCTGCATATGTCCCTTTAGCTCCAGAGCATGCATTTTAAAGTCAATACTTTATTATCCATAAATGAAGGTGTTGACAAACATATGTGTGACATTTGCCCGTCCTTACAACAAATGACTTTACACACAGTAAAAGGCCCAGGCCAAGTTATCCTTGATTTTATGTCATTCACTGCTGCCTTTAATATATTAAATTAATATGGTTGGCCTTACCTTGTATCCTTGTTTTACCTGCAATTAAATAAATACTCTCATCAGAAAATGGGTGAAAGCTTTTTAATTTTCTTACCTACTTTGTGTATTAGTCACATGACAACTTTTAATGGCCCTATTTTGAAAATGCACTGTTGGTAAATCCAAAATACCTAATCAAAATAAAATGATCTCCTTATTGATGAAGAGATGGACCTGATGTTCCTAATGGAAGACAGAATGTTTAATTACACAGCTGGCCACGGGAACACAAACATGTTCAACAAACACTAGTTCGTACCGTGGTTTCATACAGTTTAACCGGTACATTTGCGTTAAGTCAAACTGGGTGGGTGAAACACAGGATCCTGCCTGATTGGGCCAGAGACACTATTGTTACAAGACATCTCCAGATGTTTGGGCATCATCCATACAGTCTCTAATATGCAACACAAACCTTGTGTGTGTTCTCAAACCAAATGTCATGTATATAGTGTATATATACTAAACAATTACATTCTTACAGCACAAATATTGATCAAGTTTCAAATGCAGTTTGTTAGTGCAAATATTTGTATTCTGGAAGTGACATGAGCCACGTAAATGACACTTGCACTGAAGATGAGTGGGTATAGCAGGGGCTGGGGTGGGGGGATGGGGAAATTAAGAGAAAAATATGGGTTAATTGTTTCAGAGGCATCCACACACAGGTACAACAGGTAATCTGCCCAAAAGTAAATGTGTAATTAAATATTTGAAGAAAAATACAGCTTTATATTGTTATATTGGAAAAAAGTAATATATATTTGTAAACCTAGGTTATGATTGTGATTATTAATAATATTAATAATTTATGTCTCTCGTATCATCCTGTCATACTCAATCATGTCAGTGTAGTCATGCTATCTAGGCTTAGTCAAAGCATAGTAGCAGCATCATAACCTTACAGAGAAGGTCACCCAGTTCAAGTGAATCTCACATGTTTTCTGTACACAGTATGGTGGCACAAGAGCAAACAATTATATTATCTTATTATCTACAAGCCCTTATCTCGTTCAGCATTTTGATGGAATACTCACTGGTAATAAATGAACCAGAGATGACACTGGCACATCCACAGGGTTATTTTGGAATAGTGGTTTAGGTAGTAAAAATGATACTCCTTTCAATTACTGGCCATCAGTGGGAGCTGTATCATTGCTTGAACATTCCCCATTTGGAATGCTTAAAAGGCAGTATTATGAGTCAGTCATGAGTTCATTGGCAAAGACTTCTTTCAGTCTTATTTTACTGAGAAAAAAGGTATTCATATCCACTGAATTATGAAAGTCATTAGTGGTGTTAGCTAGGACAAAAGAGACCCTTATTTAAAAGAGGAAAGGTGAACCTGAAGAAGCCACAGGAGGGCCATTAGTAAGGAATGATACCAGGTCCTGTGGCATCTGTTAAGTCTCTGAGCTGCTTGTCTTGTGCAAAAAAAGAGAAAAATGTGTCAAATTTACCAAATTAGCTGAGAACTCAGGTGGAACATAGTTTATAGGCTGTGAAAATACCCAAGACCACCATTCACTGAATGGTGAGGGATGGCTGAGCATTTATCCTATCTTGGTTCATAGTTTTTCCCAGATTTTTTGTTATTATGACAAGCCTTAATAACATGCCTCCTTCACATGCAGTAAAAACAAAATATGGCACTTCGCTCTGGCACCGTCCCATAATGCTTGATTGGGTTCAGGTCCGGTGACTGAGCAGAGCAGGCCATGACATATGGAAAAAGTCTACGTCATGCTCTTCAATCCATCGGGTGAGTACTCGTGCTCTGTGCACAAAGAGCATTGTCATCTTGAATGCAACTCTATGCAGGAAAGAAATTCTTTAACGTGGGGTGAAGACGATCACTAGGTACCATTCAGTAACGATTGACATCGATGTTGCCTTCTAAGAGCATGAGTGCACCCAAACCATGCCAGGACAACGTGCCCACACCATTACGGAACCACCAGAACCCCTCACTGTTGGAGCACTTGTGTTTCCTTTTTTTGTTCACTACCTGTATGTAGCTCTTAAATTAAGGGAAATCCCTACAATATGATCTCAGGCAATGACGTGCAGAGGGGGTGGCTACAGTGGTTCAATCCCCTTTGCCCTCCTTGGCTGAAATGCCCTCTGGACCAAATAAATAAATATTATTATTATTATTATTATTATTATTTGTTGTTGTTGTTGTTGTTGTTGTTGTTGTTGCTGTTGTTATTGTTATAATTATGATTACTGTTATTAAACCTAATTAAATCGCCATTGTCATTATAAAACTAAAAAGGTGGGGGAGGGGGGTGCCATTTTTATTGGCTTGAGCCACTGCCCCTCAAAATGTCTGTGCACGCCCCTGATCTCAGGATGAGAAGAGTGCACTGTATGGCTACTCATGAATCGGCACTTACACTTTGTTCCTGGTTGTAAGGTTAGGCTTACTAATTGGTTTGTTAAGGAACCTAACAATCAGTTGACTAATTGAAATCTGCCCTTGGTAGGAGAGCTAAATTGCAAGGAGCAGAAATAAATCTGCTACTTTTGTCAATCAAAATGGGCAATAGGGTGCAATCAAAAATCGCAGTCAACATGCAGTGCAACTTCTATTGTATCTGTTACATGTTCCCTTTTGAAAATGCAAATCAAATTGAGATTTTTCAACTCTTACGTCATGAATTTAGGTATTATTCTTTTTAGCTCAACCTTTTTAACGTTATTTTAATCTTTACAGAATCAGTTTAAGATAGCCAGTAAACTTCCCTAGATTAAAAATGAACTGACACTCGAGCTGGAATTTGGGTGTAGCGATATTAAAGCTTAAAACTTAAGCCTGCAGACAATAGTTGAGAGGATTGAATAATAGCTCAGAAAAGCCTGTTAATTTAGTAGCTCATACAGCTCAGTTCTCCAAGTAACTCTACACCAATGATTTCTACCTTACTTGATTTCTAACAGGTTAGTTAGGTAGCCTGTTTGTTCAGTGTTGTGATGAGCTGAGTTTATGTAGTTAGCTGAAACAATTAGAACAGCTTTGAAACCTTGTCAGATTTTTTTTGCTTGCACAAACACCCACCAAATACAATTTATTTCCCCATAATGGCTGTACACTGTCAAGACAGATCAGATGTAGAGTACTCCATGAAAAGGTTGGAGTTCGGTGCACCAAACCCTACACAGGACTCCTCATCGGGATTAGTAAATAGCTAGGCAACTACTTAATGTGTGTGTGAGTTGAACATGTGACACTGTGGACCATTACTATTTGAAACTAATTTTAGGACAATGTAGCTATTTTTTATTTATTTATCGGTATAACTTATTTTCTAACAGTTTTTCACTTTGACCTCAATCGGAATTCCCTTTCCAAACAAGGGCAAATGTGTTTATAGAAAAACATTTCCTTTATAATGGTGGGTGGTTGCGGGGGCGTTACTTTAACGTGTGGCCCCTTCAGTCTCCCCTTTTACAGTAGCGATGAACAATAGTTAGACATAAACTGAATTCTGGTGCTTTGGGCTGACGTCACGACCGTCGTTTGGAATGACTGCTATGGTCTAGGACTGTAGGAGGCCGCGATCAGAACAGGGGCCGATTAGCTGTAGCTACCTAGCTAGCTATACTACTGAAGATCAAGGTCGACGACACCCCTCAACTCTTCCGATAACAGGTACTGTGGAGCCGATATAAAACCCCGACTTGATTTTGTGTTTATGTGAGCATTGTGGAGTGGCAAAAACAATAGTCTAGGTGCATATCTTCACTACCGCCATGTTTCCGAATCTCATACAGCTAACCAGCTCGTAAGCTTGGTTATCCTTAGCTGGAAACAATAAGTTAGCTGGCTAGCAAAGTATCTTGTATTATCACAAGTAAACTAACGTTAGTTGGCTTAACCAGTTGCCTGATTTGATAATCTGATTGTATGTGCAGTCCAATTGAAATTGAAATTGTATGGCATTTGGGGAGCTAGCAAGCTAGAGAAGATGTGTTTGTTTATTCAAGTTGACAAAGTAGCTAGCTTCGCCAGCTAAATAGCTGGGTGTAACTGTTAACGTTGTTTTGTTTCCTTCTAATTAGATGATTAGGAGAAGCAGTTTTAATCGAATAGTTTCCCCCTGAAATACCAGTATGTATTTAATATTGTATGTCTTCGCTGTGTAGGGGTCCGGACACGTTAGCAAGTAACTGGGGTTGTTGTTTATGGCTTGTTCTATAGATACGTTAGCTACCATAAGTTATACATAACTTATCTCATGGCATGCTCGCTATCTGGCTAAGGAAGAATTTAGCTCAGTGCACCAGCTAGTTGGCTAGTGAATGTTGGGTAGCTGAATTAGTTTGGCATAATATTTTGAAACCGCATGATTAGTGATAAGGTGCTCTTCCGTTAACTACAGTACCTTGATAGCTAGTGCCAACACAAGCTAGCTGGTTTGCCTTCCAAGTTAGTTATTCAGATTCGGTCTTTGTTTGAGTAGCATTAAGTTAGGCAATGTTAGCTAGCTTGTTAATATTTTGGTCCGCCATAAAGCGAAAAGCTTATCTATTCGTGAGGAAGCTTTAATCCCATTCTCTATTTCTGTAATTAGCGAGTTTATTAACCGTCTAGGAGTGTTCTTAGCTCGCACTAGCTAACGTTAAAGAAATTCGCTTGTGTAACAAGCTATTCATTTTTATCCATGCCCTTTCTTGATTATTGCAGGTATTCAGTAGACGGTTACTCTGACACATACTCATACAATTGTTGTTCGCTGTTTTTTTTTTTAAACAGACAGGCCCCGGACTACAGTAATGCTTTGTTTCATTGTAGGATGCGTTGCTAGGTTAGCTAGCTAGTTAGATAGTGAAGTAAGACCCGCCCCTCGTCAGGGTTGGCCTTGGCCCGCTTCCATGAGGTAAAAAGGTGTTGTGATTGGTCAGTTACTGGCAAAAAAACAAAAGTAGAAACAAAGAAGGACGACGGCAAAAGTTGTACAAATGCACCTGGTGTTGTAGGAAATTCTGGGAAGTAGCTTAATTTCTTTCCAAACAGTTTGAGCACCGTAAATCACTTTAAACCGCCATTTTGAGCAACCGCAGTTGATTGTGTTTTGTTGTAATGTGATAGTTGTTAAGTAGTTTGTCCATTTGCCCCCAATTTACAGGACTTTACTCCCTCACCCCCTTATCCGCCCCTGTCAGCGAACATGGCTCAGGAGACAAATCAGACACAGGTGCCAATGTGGTGTGCCATGGGGTGCGGTTTCTATGGTAATCCCCGCACCAACGGCATGTGCTCAGTCTGCTACAAGGAACACCTTCAGAGACAAAAGGGAGGGGGTCGTGCCAGCCCCCCAGGTGAGAAAGGTAAGAAGAGGGGTAGTGACCCTTAAGGGGGGCTGTTAGTCTACCCAGGGAGAGGGTAGTTGTTAAAGGTGTAGCTATAGTAAATCACTGTGTGCATTCATATTTTCTATTATTATTATTATATATTTTTTTTTTCCTTCTACTTTCCAATATTTGTTTACTAAATCATTATTCTGTCTCTCCACAGTAGCCGTAGCTCCAGCAGGGTCCACAGTAGGTGCTGGTATCTGTGTGGAGAGCACCTCCGAACCAAACACAGATGGATTCATCAAATCTGAAGAAAGAAAATCCAGGTATTGGAATGTGTTGATGCTTAGCATTGTGTTCTGCGGTTCCTCCTCTTCTGACTGAACATTGGGAATATGGTCTGCCCCATGGCAAATATCAAAAATAGAAAAAGTGCCGCAAGGCCTTCTTCCTTGCAGCCGAAACGTCCATGCGGTGCTATTACATTATCAGATGAGAAATAAATAAGAAATCAAAAGTTGAATATTGAGTGTGCCGTCTGCTTCTTCTATTTTTGATATTTGCACTTGCGTGGCATTCAGCACTCAATTATATATGAGGGATAACCCACAAAGAAGAGGGTAGAGCACATTACTATACCTACCTGCCCCATGGCAAACAATGTAAAACTAGCGTTTTTGTGATCCAAAGGTCTTGGGTTCGATTCCAGTCATAGCATACTGTGAAATGTAACTACTTTAGGGCCGTAGAGTATTATAACGGTTAGGGAACAGGGCTCGTAACTCAGAGGTTGCATGTTTCATGAGGTGGAACACTGCTGTTGTACCCTTGGGCAAGGTACTTTTACATGAATTGCGTCTTTAAATATCCAACTGCATAAATGGATTGTATGAAAGAAAAAAAAAGGCGAATTAATTTTTAAAACGTAAGCTGTGCAAGTCACTCTGAATGTCTGCTAAATGCAATTGTAAATGTAAAACGTAAATATAAGTAACTGGCTAAATAAAGGCAACACTTGAGTGAATGAGGGATCCGTTAAAACGGGTCCAGTACCGCAACTATCGGACCATCGGATAGGCTTGGCCCTCTCCTTTCTAACAACCCCCCCCGGGACTCTCCTAGCCCAGGACTACCTGAGTGTCTCCCCCAGTTACCAAAGTGTTGCTTTTATTTAGGCAATTACCTGTATATGTTGTGGGATTCCCATCTGAGGTTGCTGTGTGCTCTGGTTCCAGCTCTCCCAGCCCAGTCACTCAACAGATGACGGCCATGAGCATCTCCCAGGACAGCGGCGCCGCCGACTCAGACCGAGCAGAAGAGGAAGAGGAAGGGTCATCCAAACCCAGCGGTGAGAGAGGCACATTTCATCTCATGTGACATAAGTGAAGATTAAAAATGATTCCCACACAAGGTCTCTGCTTGCGAATGTTAAGTCCGTGAAAATGGATGTATTTTCTGCTATTTATTCTCTTGGCTTGATTAAGACGGGGAAGGTGGGGCCCTTATTGCCTCATGGAAGGGGCGTGTTAACACACACCCACAACCCCCTGTTTCCATTTTGATGAGTTCTGAGAATAAATACAGTGGACCTGCCTAAGCTAGATCTTATGATCTTATATTAGGCAGTTGGCTAGTTAGGCTACCTGTTGTCGTGGGTGACACATAAGTGGGATAAATTATCAACCTGTCAAGAACCTTCAGAACTGAAACCAGTTTGCAACTGAAAGGTGGGGGAGGGACTGCTGACGAGTTTCTGTCCTCATAACAGAACTGAGCTATAAGGGGTGTTCGTTCAAGTGTTTCCCTGGGTAAACGAACTACATTCGTGCTTGTGACTGATTTTATGAATAATGAAGGACGGTGTGATTAGGTTTTCTAATTGATTAATGATGTATGCATGTTTATTATGGACGGCTAACTTGCGTTTGAATGAAAAGGTCATTACTCTTTGCTGTATTGAAGAAATCCTTTTTGAGTGGATGGGAGGCATGCATCTTAGAGGTTGATTCGGTGTGCTTTTTCTCATTCATTCATTCATTCATAGTAGAACTGAGAACTTATTCAACTAACTCAATATACAGTTAAATATCAAACTATGATAAGCAGCAATTTGTTGCAATAAATGTGATTGTTTTCAGTATATTCATTGTATGTTTTACAGAAAATGTGTTTGAGAAAATTTTGAAAGAACACGTTCTCATGAAATTGATCACAGGGTTACTGTATTCATTTAAGTGTAATTTAATGTGAAATGGATACGATTTCTGGGAGAAAGCAAGGACTAAGAGGCCTTATCTGGGAATAAATAATGAAGATTGAAAGGATATAAGTGCATAATTGACAGTCATACATGGTGTAAGTGACACAGAACATGCACTGTACCAAGAAACAGTGGGAAAACCTAGATGGCTTGTGCAACCAGGGGACATAGAAAACATCCTGATTGGCGAGTCCCACCTTTGCCACACCTCTGCTGAGGTGAGGCCTGCCCTATTGTGCTTGGGGCCTTGTGCGTTAGCTCTGCTAAGATACTAAAATTGATTCAGACACAGCTGTCTTTGATCTGCGCCGGAGCTGGCCAACTGTGCTGGGGTCCTTAAAATAGGTCCTGAAGTCTTTTACTCTTTTTTTTTTTTTTTCTCTCTCTCCCTCCTCCCCCAGAGATGGTATTCGTTATGCGTACCAAGCATTCACTAAGCCGGCACGGCCATAAATCTTTCCATCCAAACACTATCATTTGGATTAATTTACTCGTAGATCCGCCTGAGGTGATGTTTTAGATAGTGTTGTGTTATTTTGACGTCATGCTTTGATGGAAGCCTGTATGTATGAGAAAATGGTTGGAATTGGACCTTTCTTGAAAATGAATAGTCTCTTTTCTAAAAAGAGAAAAATTGGGGGCCCTGTTTATTCTAAAGCGGACTTCTTTGTGGGAAAATTAACCATTAATTTAGGGTCACATGCAGAAATCCACCTTGGGTTGTATTGATAATAACTATTACATTACGAGTATTTTTCATATTTTTCCATTTAAAGTGTGGCAGATGTTTGAGGGAACCTAAGAACCTGGCCCAGTTGACAGTGTCTGTCATTGTGGTTCAGTACATCAATACATTTGCCAGCTCTGGGTAGCCTGCATGTCAGCTTTGCAGTTGTATCTGTGTTGAACAAGCCGAGAATGAATAGATTAACGTCAGAGAGAAGCATAGAGGATTACCATACACACATGATTAAAACTACACTGTACAGTGAGACTCCATTTAGATCCAGTTTAGTAACGCTTCACGTTTTCAAAGCTTACATCTGTGATTGAAAAGGTGGGAAGGAACACGGTTTATAATGTCATGTGCAATGTATTCCTTGGTGTTTTTAAATACAAAAGATGAGACGCAGGATGACTGAATGAGCTTGTGATAGTGGGGGATTAGCGCTGTACGGATAATGACTGTGTGTGTGTGTGTGTGTGTGTGTGTGCTTGTGCGTGTGTGTCTCTGACAGGGCTGAGCCTGGATGCAGCGCAGGCCTCCTCAGATGGAGACCAGACTCCAGACAAGAGCAAGAAGAAGAACCGCTGCTTTACCTGTCGGAAAAAAGTGGGCCTCACAGGTGAGAGAGAGAACAGCCAATGGGAGAGGGGACAGCCACAGGGTCGTGGGGGTTCATTAAGGGTCCTTTCTTATATACCAGATCCAAGTCAAATGCGTATTTTAAATGCATCAACCCTTATGATGCTGGTCAAATGTAAAAACACTCCTGCAGGTCCCTGAGAACCGAAACGTACAATCGTATGAAAGAAGAATTTTGTTCTCACTGTTGGTGAAAGCACTGGTGTCTAAAGGGTGCTTAAAGTATTTCTAGTAATTATTTGACCAAGGTCTGCTATATACAGTAATCTGTTTCCACTGTGGATATTAATACCCAGTGCTAATGTAAAACCTGAGAGAATTATAAGCAGGCGATTCCTGGCCCTCTCATAGAGAGTTGGGTTTGCAGACTTAATTCTGCCTGAGGTGGAGTAACTGCGCTCTGTACTCTAGGTGCCAGTATTATATTTGTGACCTTCCACTAAATCTACGGGAAGAGTAAGCAGCAGTTTGACTAAAGTTTCCTGGTGCCATTTCCCCCTCACTCGTTCTGTGAATTTCCCCAGTAATGATGCTATGGTTACGCTTCCAGAAAATAATCAGTTTCTCGGGGGGGTCGGGGAAACAAACGAGGAAGGTACAAACTTCAAACGTTGTTTGAAGTCGCTCACAATCAAACATCTTAACAGTTCCCTGCATTTGGCCCTGGCTGCTAATGGTTGTCATGTGACCTGTGTGCTGCTTGCTCAAAGACATGCATGCTCAAAGCCAGGTCTTGGATGAATTTTCTCTATTTTCAGGGTGGCCCTTTTTTTCTCCAAAGTATTTGAACTGCTTTCAGAGCAGCTGATTGGCTCAGACAGAAAGATGTGAATGGCGTGATTCTAAGCGAGGATTTTGTGCATCAGTCACTGGAGTTCAGTATTGAAACAGCGTCACACATGTATACGGTACCAAATTAATCGATTTGACCCGAAACCAAACCAGACAACTTTCTTACATCTCGCTTTGCAGCTCGGTGACGCATTAAAAGATGTCAGGCTAGCAATCAAAGTTGTCAAAACGGTCTTTGTGTCCAGCGAAAACCTTTTTTCATTGAACACATTTTTTTATATAAAATACTGGGATTGGGTGTTTTTCCCTGACCGTTCCACTCATAACCATCATTTATCATTTATTATATATAATTTATTAAATATTCACCAACACATGAAGCTGGGTAGTTGCCACTGAACAGGTGTTTGTTTTGTTTTTCCAGTTGTTTTTCTGAACCACTTTATTTCTTAAATGTTCTGCCAGCAGAACATTTAAGAAATAAAGTGTGTGGGTGATGAAGTGTGTGTAGTTCTATTATCTAGAACTATGGCAATAATGAAAATGTCTTAGACTTTAATTGAAACGTGCTGAGCAATCGATTGTCGTTCATCTCAGGTCTTTGGCTCGGACAGTGCTCGGTTTTAGTCTGAAGGACTGTGACTATCTATTTTAGTGCCAGTACAAGGGGTTTATAAGGAGCGTTGCATAAATAGCACCGAGCCCTTGAAATGCTGTGCAGAGTGAATAGCTACAGATTTCGTTGGTTCTGCATGACTGGGTCAACCTAACCGCTAGATCTTACCTTTTAGAACTGCCAATTCTTTGTCCTGATTTGAGAACTTGAAGTCAGTCACTCATCTCAAAAGTGCATCAACACCATATGTTTCAGTAAGGTAGCCTAAGGAGCTGTTTATGGCACCAGCTCCATACTTCAGGCCACCTGTACGTTTCACATTGTACGGCTGTAGCCTGTCCTGGTCCAGGACAATTACCGAACAGGCACAATAACTACTAGAGTGACTCTGTTTTCACCAGCAAAAGCCAGCACATCCCAGCTATTTTCAGGCCGCCATCTTGATTTTGACTTCTGGCACAGACTTGAAAATGGCGTGAGGCATTCTTGGAAGCGGGTGCCTCAGTCTGTCCCTCTCCTGTCTCCTCGTTCCAGGCTTCGACTGTCGCTGTGGAAACCTGTTTTGCGCAATCCACCGCTACTCTGACAAACATGACTGTCCGTATGACTACCGGGGGGCTGCCGCCGCTCGCATCCGCAAGGAAAACCCCATCGTGGTGGCAGAGAAGATCCAGAAGTTGTGAAGGGAGGAGCGTGTTCTCTTCCGAGCGCATATTTGGATCAAAGGTGGTGCGGAGCGGTTTCCTGATGAAATGACTTTTTCTCCAGTTGTTCATTGTAGGGTAGGGAGAGCGGGAGGGGGTCAAGTCGTTGCAGCACCCCATCGCCCCCTTAATTTAAAAAAACGTGTGAGTGAATGGTTAAATGGAGTGATGTGTGTTAACTTGGCGTGAGAGGAATGGAGGGGTACTGCTGGCTTTGGCTATTGGGGCATTTAAATCAATTTTGGGGGGACATGGCATTTTTAGATGGAACTTTTCTTCTTTTTTATTTTTTTTTCCTCTCCAAATTTGACATGTTTTTATATTTATATTCCCTGAATTTAGCAGTGGAATGAGGTTTGGGTTGAGCAGTTTGAGAGACGGGGGGGTGTCAGAATTAAGAGTTCCTTATTCTGTGGATTTGGGGAGTTTGTTGCAAGGCAAAGGTTTTCGAGGGCTACACATTTGCAATGTATATATTGCTACTTGGGCAAAGTGTCAATCACCACGTGGTTACTCAAGTTGATCCACTTTCGTTCTTTCACCTTCAGGTTTTCCTGATCTCTAAGGATGTTTTTTTCTTTAGTTCCCAGTCTGCATTTACAAAAAAAGTGTCTCTTTGATATATTGACTTTTATCATACTAATGTTGGGTGCATGAATTGTTATTTGAGGGGATTGAGATAGCCTTGAGATAACTTGAGTGATTGAGGTTTTGTTTTTTTCTTTTGTTTTAAAGGGGAAATCTGGTCAAAAAAAAATCTAAATTTGTGTTTTACGATAAGTATCAAGTACTGTATTTAGATGCTAAATTGACAGGTCCATACTGCATATTGAGCCTAGACTCATCCTCAAGTCTACAAGACATCCATAGTACCAGCCAGAACTTTTAATTAGTGTGAACGAGGAAACGCGAAAGAATGTTGAGGGTACAAAAATAGCTTTTCCGCGGATATCTCTTCAATTTCTTAGACACCAAAAATATTGTGTGGAATTTGAGTCATGGGTTAGTACCAGTGTGCAGTTTGTATGGTAACAGTTTAATTTCTTTAGAAACTGAGTGAAAAAGCTAGAGTAAAACTGAAACGAAACTAGGACAGACACACAGGAGCTCCACTTCAAGCTGCAACAAAAATAAAGAGCTAATTGGACCTACTCAGGGTTAGAATTTCCATCGCGTTTCTGTCCCCTCTGAGCTGTCCTTGCCTGTCCAGCACGGTCACGGTCACGGTCAGGTTCAGTTGTGGTTGTGGTTCGTAGAGTGCTCCACTTTTTCCCTCCCAAGCTTTATTTTACTTTGGAAAGCTTTTCACCCATTTTCACAGTTACCACACTTTTTTCTCTTTATTCGTAAAGCCTTTAAATGATCGCAGAGATATCCGTGGAGAAAGCAGCTGTGTTCAGCAGGGATGTCTATGTGTCGCTCCAGTGAAAAGGTAGCCAAACACCGAGGCTAGTTCACCTTGTGTTCCGGAGGACCAGGGTCTCTTTCGAGGCCTAGGAGACTCCCCACCGAGCGCTCGGTCTTGAATGTAAGTACTTGATATCGTAAAATGCCAATTTTTAAATTTTACAACCAGAGTTGCCCTTTTACTGGGCGTGTGACACCAGAATATCTATATTAATATATTGTAGTTAGCTTGAATCGTGTGATTGCATTATATTTATTTATTTTTTTCTTTTATTATTCGTTTATTTTAAATTATCTATCATTGATTGGTTTGATTGTATGGAGGATCAGCAGCATGTCAGCAAGTCCATGATATTTGTACCTTTTTTTCAATATTTAAGCGTTTCCTTCTTTGATTATGTAACCAGCTTTTTTGGGGGTAAAATACAAATTCCAGTATGTGTTGGGAGTAGAGTCCTGTTCATGCATGCAGAGAGGGACTGAGTTCCAATGGAGAACCCCTTCCGCTGTCCCATGGATTTGAATTCCAAGCACAACCACTACAAAGCGCCACCTACGTAGCACAAATGCAGCTGAACTTATTTTTCTTACAGCAATTACTCAAGTTTCTTCAGTACGGTACAGAACTACTTAAATTGAAAAAAGGACACAGGGCTTTTAAGTACAGCAGTACCTGTTTGATGCTCTACCTGTATGTGGCACTCTAAGTGTCATTATCTGATTGAAGTACAGGGGAGCTGGAAATGAAAAAGTTTATTTGTTTTACTCTCCCTGTCCTAAAGCACCAGCAAAGCCAGTGGAAGGTGCTGAACAGCGCCCAGCTGGGTCACAGGCGGGAAAGCGGTGTAATCACGATGAGCCGTTCCCAGATTGTATGTTCAATCCTTTCTGGACAGAATGACACTTGCCGGCCATGCTTGGTGGCGTGCTCAGTAGATCCACCCTCGGAGGTGCAGTATTCCTCCCCTGTACGGCTGTGGTTCATACGCCTCTGCAGAATTAGGTGCTATGGGTGTCGTCTTCTACTAAACCGCGCTGCTGTCGTCTGATTTTGCTCACCGCATCAGCTCAAACGCATGGAACCTCAGAACCTGTCGGTACCCAACTTAACGGGACTCTACTGTGTAATGTAAATACCATATGGCTAAACTATTAATTCACTATACTCTTGTGTAGAATGTCGCCAGATGATACACGGGGAAAGAAAGGGGCCAGAAAATATTTATTATGTATGTATGTATGTATGTGTGTGTGTGTGTGTGTGAGTGAACACAGTGTTTGTCCTTACTGCCCGTGCAGTGCTGAACATCTCCACGGCAGGGGAAATAGCTGCAGCCCTTCCAGGTTTATGTGCTTGCCTCTCACCGACGGGCAGTGCCTGCATTCTGGAGAGTGGGTGGGCTCTGTCGAAGGTCTGAAGTCACCCTGGGGTGCATTTGAACTGGGTCTCCAATGTCAGACTGGCTCACGTCACTGTCCCTCCCGCTGTGTGCTTTTCCTTTGACTTATCTGTGAAGCACGACCCCCTCCCCCCTGAATTATGTGAATGCACACTAGAAACTCGCCGGTTCCTGGCTAAGGGCTTCAGTTTTGGCTTGTGCTCGGTTGTCCTCAGAATCCGATTGTTTATGTGGAGAGTTGACCTGCAGGCATGGGGCCCAATTTCTGTGTCCTTTACCAGAAGGTAAGCCAAGTTTTATTTCAAGCCTTTCCGCAAGCAGTTGAACTCTCACCCACATTTGACCTATACTGGTTTACCAAATCCCTTGCATGTGAAACGTCAAAAGCAGTGGGGTGCAGAATTGATCTAAATCTCTAATTTGACCTTGTTTTGTATGTACGAACATTACCATAGTGACTGAGAGCAATGGCTTCCAAGGACAGTCATCCCAGATGAACACCAACCCTCCACCACTCCCGCCCCCGCCCCCCCAACTGTCTGATGGAGCTCACACAGATTAGAGTGAGTGGGAGGGAATTAGTTATATCAATCATTATTTTTCAGCATGTAGGTCTACGATCAATAAAGACTAAGCAGACTGTGGATATCCACCGTCTGAGTGTATAAATGGGCGCTTTGTATGCGGTAAATATTTTGTTCTGAAATGATTGCCTTCTGGCAGTAACTAACTGCTGCCTCCCACTGCAATTCAGCTCCAGCTCTAACCTGTTTTATTTTGTGTCATATCATCCACTCTAGGGAGGGGTGAAATGTTTGTCTCTGGTCTAACTATACTTTGGAAGCATCATTTTGTCATGATGGTATTGTCTCGCGCACATTTATACAAGATTATCAAATTACATTTTGACTGGAATGCCCCCTTTTAAAAGTATTATGAGGCTGATAATTGAAGCAGTATGTTTCGGAGGGCCATTAAAACAAAGAAAACTGGCACAACTCTTCTATATTAACGGGACACGGAGCTACTATTTAATTTAGTCTTAATGGCTTCGTTATCCGGTGGTTGAAGAATGATTCTTGGTGGCACGTCCGATTAAATATAGTCTTACTGAAGCGCCGCTCTAAATGAATTTGTCTGCTGTCCTAGCATGGGAAAGCCAGGGTGGGCCCCTTCCCTTACTCTAAGCCAGGTAGGTGGGAAGGACCCCTGGGAGTCTTCTGGTTTTCATTTTGGCTTAGACACGAGGTTGGCCACCTTGCTATTCTGCTTCGTGTAATTTTTATTTTATTTTTTTAATAACCTAAAATGTGAGCTTGAGGCAGTGCCTGTAACACATTCTGTGGCCTGGAGATTTGGTAGTATGTTAACTAGTTGTGGAATGAAAACCCCTAAGCTGCTTTGGAGTCTACAGGGAATGTCCTTTGTGATCCTCCTGTTTTAAGGGGATAGAATGGTGCGCGAAAGCTACCCGGATTTAGACGCCTGAAAACGTAGAGGGCTCCTTTCAGGTCAGGAAAAAGGAAGGAGTCTGTCCATCTCTCAGAAGAAGCTTCTTTGGGTTCGGACAGTTGGCTTCAGAATAGTTTTTCTTCGGTTTTGTGTTGCAGTTCAAATCTTTATAATCAACCCTGACAATCCCGCTGGTGGAAATCATGTGAACAAGTTTGTGACTGACTGCAGGGGACGTGCTTGCCGCGTTTGGTGACTCATCTTGGACTTGGCCACAGAAAGCAGCTGCTAGTGGGGGTATTAACAGCAGCCCTCTGCAGTCACACTGTCTTCCAGTGTTCGTGCTACCTGAGCTCCTGCGGGTCACTGAAATTGTATGTTACTAATTATAGCTGAAGCAGTTGGTTACAGGAGACCCGCAAAGCCACCCTGACGTGGGCTTAATGGCCTGTGCCTCGAGAGCAGGTCAGAGGCTCGCCTCGGCCACTCAGACGATCAAAGTGGTCTATTACCTCGACAATATGGTAGCCGGGACAATTTTGGACAAGTTAAAATCGATGGCGTGACATACGAATTGGACTGTCTGTTACCTTTGGTGTTGGCCACACAGTGCTTTTCCAGGCAATGCACCTTGTTAGCAACTGTTCACTGTGGACAGATGGCTAACGGAAATGTTTAAAATCCTAATCAAGCATTCACAAAGGGGTGCATAGCCGTATTCACTTCTGAATGTGGTTTAATTTCTGCCTCCCGTATCTTTAGAAAACATTTTTTTAAAGAAAGCAAAAATACTTATAGCTGGATTGCCTCCTTTAGCACGGAATGTCGAAGCTGTAGTTGGTTTACTCATTCTCATCAGTTTGTCATAATTACGTCTTTTATGTATTTAGTAATGAGTGACCAAGTGTAACCCATGGGGGGTTCTCGGTTTTCAGGATTACTCACTTTATCATTAACTAAAGAGTTGAAGGTGCTGATAAAAAACATTTGTGGATGGAATGGGTGAGGTATGCTTCTATCTCTGGTGTGAGGCATCAGTTGTTGAGTGGCTGTTCAGTTCAGGTGTGAGCTCTTAAGATGGAGGACCCAGGAGCCCAGTGCATGCTGGTCCTTTGACACACCAGTCTCGCACACACAAACCGGCCTCCTGAGAGATGAGCATATTTTTTTTTCCGTTCTTTTAAACTTTAGTATTGTATGATCTGTAAGAGTAAGAATAAAACAATAAAATCACAAAGTTTATTTTAAATTTAAACCTTGTCTGTGGTATTTTTTTAATTTCTGTGTATATAGTATGTATGCGCATATAAAGGTGACTGCCTAAATAAATGAAACACCAACATAAAGTGTCTTGATAGGCCGTTGGGCCGCCACAAGCCATCAGAACGGCTTCAATGTGCCTTGGCATAGATTCTACAAGTGGCTGGACCTCTATTGGAGGGATGCAACACCATTCTTCCACTTGAAATCATTTGAAAACATCAATCATCAACAAACAAAATCGTTTGGCGGTGGAAAATGCTGTCTCCAGTGCCGCTCCAGCATATCCCACAATCCCAATTGGGTTGAGATGGTGATTGAGACAGCCATGGCATGTGGCTTACATCATTTTCATGCTCATCAAACATTCAGTGACCACTCATACCCTGAGGATGGGGTCATTGTCATCTTAGAAGAGACCACTCCTATCAGGATGAAACTGCTTCACCATAGGATGAAGGTGATCACTCAAAATGGCTTTTTATTTATTGGCATTTACCTTTCCAAGGAATTGAGTGGACCTAAACCATGCTGGGAAAATGCACCTCACACTATAACCGAGCTTCCATAATCCTTTATTTACTCAAGTGTTTATTTTATTTTGTCAGTTACCAATATACATGTATGTACGTACAGTTGTATGGAAAAGTTTGGGCACCCCTGTTCAAAGTGTATATTTCGATGAAAGTGGGAAGCTGAAGCTCTACATGGTACAAAGGTAAACCTTACACCTTTCTGTAAATGTTAATGCATGATTACTATTTTGCATTTATTACAGATTCAAAATAATAAACAAAATGAACATGGCACATGCAAAGGTTTATGCACCCTGCCAGTTAGTGTTTAGGAACACCACCTTTGGCAGATATGACCTCTTCCGAACGTTCCTGTAGCCAGATGAGTCCTTATGGCTGGTTCTGGAATCCCCCTTTCTTCCCTGCATATCTCTTCTAGCTCAGAAGCTCATAAATAGCTAGCTTCTAGCTCCTTGCATGTTTGTGGGCTCCCCACAGATTTCCAACAATATTAAAGACAGGACTGTGACAGCAATTCCAAAACCTTCATCTTTCTTTCCTGTAAGTACTTTATAGTTGATGCACATGATTATTTATTTATTTTTATGTATATTTTGGATCATTCTCATGCTGTAATATCCAGCCTTTTTTCAGCTTCAATGGCTTGACTGATTGGGGGACATAAGCTTATATATATATCTTGTTCTATCCATTCTTCCACCCGCATAATATTTCCTGTTCCACTGGCTGCCACACAACCCCAAAGCATAATAGATCCACCCCTGTGCTTAACAGTTGGCAAGGTGTTATTTTCAAATGCTTCACCCTTTTTTCTCCAGGCGTATCTTCTTTGGTTGTGGCCAAACAGATCAATTTTCATTTCACTAGTCGAAAGCACATTGTTACAAAAAGCTTCAGGCTTATCAAGGTTTTCTTTCGCATAATTTAGACACTGACGTTTGTGATGAGGTCAAAGAAAAGGCTCCCCTCTGACAACTCTGTTATGCAGATCATTGTTGTGTAAGCAACGCTGTATTGTGGACCTATGAACAACTACTCCAGTGTCAGCTAGGTCCTTTGGTCCTTTGTGCTGATCTGACCAGTTTTCAGCCAGGTTTTATCTAGGGGAGTCTATCAGAGTTCTTGGTCTTCCAAGCTGTTTCATCTGGAAATGATGATCCAAGAATAGTTCTCTGAAATGGAGAGGGGGGGGAAGTTACAGAGGTTTTCCCCAGGGTGTGCAAATATGACCTCACACCTACTGTCTAACACTACCTGATACAAACAGAACTGCCATGTAAGATGTACCCATCTGTTTTCAGGATTACCACTTACCAGTTTGCAGGACACCAATCTCGCAAACTCACTTCTCACTAGACTGGTCTGGGATCGAGTCTATTTCAATCCTTGCATCAATGATAAAAATATATATGTATGAATATCTCAATATGTAAATTACATTTAGGAGAGGTTCTTATGCAGAGCGACTTACACAGTTTACATATCTATTTAGACACCTGGATATATACTGAAGCAATTTAGGTTAAGAACCTTGCTCAGTTGTACAACGGCAGTGCTGTACTTGGTAAATGAACCAAGGCCAGCTTCCTAACCATTATGCTACGGTGCCTCCCGTGAAGTATATTGGCACGGCACCAGACTATGGACAGAGATTAAAGGCTGTGTCACATATGTTCAGCCCATATAAGGGCTGGAGAGGAAGGTGAAGAGCACTGCCTCCTCCTGTTACCTCACGACAAAAGGTATATACTTACATTACGTTAGTCATCTAGCAGACGCCCTTATCCAGAGCGATTTAAAACACGAGATCATACGTGCATCCAGGTGAGTTTTATAAGTAACAGTAGCTATGTTTACATTCAGTTGTCGAACTAATTTCAAGCGAACAATTTAAAGGTCGCATAAAATAATGTATGCGAAATTTTCTGGTGAAGGTGAGTTTCCATTAAACCGGCTTTTCGCAAAAAAAACACTTAGAAAAGCTGTTTTTCCGTGATGACAGCGGAAAAAGTTGGCTAAAATATTGTCACTTTACTTCGGTAAGACACGTTTCCACCATTGGTCGCACAACATATGTCGAATTTATATACTTTGTGTCGATATTGAGCAATGTTTACGGGGTTTGTTGTTTCCGTCACGACTGTGAACACGCAGTTTTATAACATATGACTTTATTCACATAAAAACGGCCGAATGGAAGCATAGCGAGTGACACAGATCTACATGATGTGAAGTACTCCAGTGCAAAAATAAAAAGTGGGGGACAGCAAACATTTATAGTGCCGTCATTGTAGTTTAAGTAGATATTTTTGCTCTGGAGGTGGGACTGCCTGTAAAGGCAGGGTTACTCAAATCACGGCCCACATGGGCCAAGCGCTTCTGTTTTTCCACACTTCCTTTACCTGTGAGTCAGGTGTGAAGACACTCTGGCCAATAATTTGGACTAATTCAATTAACTACATGAGAGAAAGAAAAAACAGGACCAAATTTGGATTTGTGGGCCAGATTTTAGGAACCCTGCTGTAAGGGATAAGGGCATGCAGGCCACTCACATACTTTCAGTATTGATCCTGTTTGAACCAACGCACCTGTGTCAAACATAACTTTTTACGCTACTCAGTGGCTGCAGGTATTTGCTCTAACCAATCAACTGAACCACCTGATATCAGTTAGCTCACCTCTTAAACTAAGGGGATATACTAATCAGTGACATCAGGCAAAATCAGTGCTTGGCTGGAACAAATACCTGCAGCTACTCTGGCCCTCAGGGCCGAGAATTGAGTACCTATGCCCAAGGCAGTGGTTCTCAATCCTGAGGCATGCTGGTTTTCATTCCAACCACAGTTGCAACCCCATAATTGTAACAAGCTTTTGATTGTTCTTAATTAGACATTTTAAAAATCTATTGTAGGATGGTTTACCTTCTTAAGGCCATATTATGTCAGAAATGCATGTCACGAAGAATAGTTGTCCAATATTATTCACATCCCAGGACTTAATCAGTCAGATCAACTAATGCTTTAATTTTCTGTAATGTGCTGAATGGAACATGATTCCTTTAGAAAAGGGTTACAGTTGATTTAATTTCCTGTATAGACTGACAAGTGAAATCAGTGTGGAAATCAGTCCTAATTGTGGAAAGTGTGGACACCTGGTGAGGTTGTATCTGTCCATTGTTTTAGGATGACCTTTTTCGTTATAGCTGTTATGCCCTCACTCTGCTTATAATTTCCCAGGCTTGGCCACTTCCTTTTCAGAGTACTGCTGCGAACACAGGCCTTCAAGAAGCAAGAAGCAGGTGTCTGGGGAAAAAGAAAAACAACCCTTAGAAGTTGTGCTGTGAATCAATGACGTTCAATGCATTCAAATAGTTTTGTGGGTAAATTAACTGTTCTACACCACTGTAGTACTAGCTGGCAATTGTGGATTTTTCCTCTATATCGTTATCTTGTGTGGTGAAACACATTTCTTTGAACATGGTGGTACTCTACAGTCGGGCTGAACGTTTCTCTCTGTGATGTCACTTTGCTCAGTGGTCCCCTCAGCCCACAGGAGAGCTGTAGGGGGCATTCTGATGTTCTCTCTCAGAGTACTCTGATCAATGTGTCACTGAGCACATTGTTGTTTTATAATGTATGAACGCTCCCAACTGTGTTCAGTGAAGCCACCAACCCACCAACAGTCAAATGGCAGTTGCCTCTGACGGGTTTGAATCGACTGAGCTCGCCAACGACATTACACTCTGACGGTCTTCCTTCACAGCCAGACTGTGCTCCGAGTGCTCCAGGAGTGGAACACACTGAATAAACTAACAAACATTTTGGTTAGCGCTCTGAATTTCCGAAACAGCCAAACCGTGCTCTGGCACTGAGAGTGAATATGCAAACTCACCCGTGGTGTAATAATGGATAGGAATGATTTGAAAGGGAATTTAACATTTGGGACGCAGTTGTTTCCATTTGAGGTGCCCTTGGCCCTTCCCACTTTGCTCTCTGTTACCCCTACAGGAAGTCTCCAAACCAAAGGAATGTCACTCCTCTTTTCTGCTCCATCCCCCTCCCTCTAGCTCCCACTTCCTCTCTCTAGAGCAGGCAATAACTTTTGAGGTTGGCTGCCACCCTGCATAATGTCCCAGCAACAGGGATAAAATGAATGGGAGGTGACAAAAAAAATCCCACAGGAAAATAAGATTTTTGGTGGTAATTCATTAAGATTTATTCACGACTTTGAATTGCGTCACCAAAAGGTTACAGTATCTGTATATACAGCATCCTGTGATGCAAGAGTTCCAGTAACACAGCTTTAAATAATTCACTTCACAGTACAGCTCATCTTGTTAGTTGGCAGCTTGTGTACCAGGTTAAATATATGCATGCAATCATTAGTAAGAAAGCATGATTCATGTTCCTTTCACTGTAAACCAATTTGCAAGAGGCCCAACAACATTCTACAGCTAACTCTCTAGTTTTGGCAGAGGTTTTCTTGCTGATAACTCAATGGCTCGGAATTGGAGTTGTTAGTTTACAGTTGACAGCACAATCATAGAGATGGGGCATACAAAAATCCCCACACCCAAGGAATCTTCCCCACTCTTTAGTAATAAAATGCCACTCCTTCCAAAGGTGCCCCAACAATCACCCCTCTCTCAAAGTCACTGAGGTCTTGTCTTCTAGTCATGCTAGTTATAATTATTGCCAACCAGGCCTTCCTAGCATTTTTGTGCATGACTCTGAGCAGCCTGGGATGTTAATTAACTCAGGAACAACACCTGTGTGGAAGCACCTGCTTTAAATAAACTTTGGCCGTGTCTGAAACCGCTCACTCGTTCCCTATTCCCTATTCCCTATATAGTATATACTATATAGTGTACTATTTAGAGAACGAAAGTAGTGTTTTCGGAGACTACAACTGAACGTCATTTGCGTCAAAAAAAAAAAAAAAAGGGCCGGATATTCAGGTGACGCAAGCGGATGTGCTCAGTATCATAAACAAACCGAGCACTCATGGCGGCAGGTTTAAATGTGCTAAAGTTTTGAGTTTCAAAGACGGGCAAAATTTGGTGTAAATGTAAGTAACGTCGCTGTATTTCTTTCTGTCGCCATTCTTTCCCTTCTCTCCTTCGGTATGACACGACCGCATTGCATTGTGGTAGACGGGATCAATTCTAGGGTAAAGTAGGGTACAGTCGATGTACACTACAAATCACGGTGAATTGTGGGTATTTTCTCGTTCCCTATTTAGTGTACGAAATTCACATTTTAGAATTCGTCGCACTCTACAAAATGGCGTCCACACAAAGTAGTGTACTAAATAGGGAATAGGGAGTGGTTTCGGACACGGCCTTTGTGTCCCTCATTTACCCAAGTGTTTCCACCTCTTTGGCCACTATATGTATGTGTCCCAGATCCTTCATAACAACACCAAGACCCAGCAATAACAGCAGATCAAAATAGAATATCAGGGTAAGGTTAAATGAAGTCGAACAACAAAATGTAATACTTCTTGTACAATCCTTCTGGTATTGTCTAAATAACTAATGCAAATACTTAGTGACCTCTGACCTCACAATTTTGAGACTATATTTGGAAGAAAATAAAAATTCTAGTTATAGCAAGTGCACTACTGGGGTTTCATAAGTTTCAGTTAAATGTTCTTTTTTTTTTTTTGTGTTGAGACATTGTGTGTTTAAAAACTATCTTCACTGTCTGTTCCCTTGTAGTTTCCTTATTCTCCTGTAACCAAATTCATTTTTAAACAAAACTTTATGTGTGTGTGTGTGTGTGTGTGTGTGAGGGGTGGGAGCAACCATATCTCATTCAAAAATATATTAAAATAGCAAGGCAGTGACTGCAGTTGAAAACAAGCATTTGATGTGGAAAACCAATTAAGAGGTACAGTACTACTGGAAAATGAATCCTGATAATAATGTTATGAATTATATGATAGTCTTAATTATATGATGAATGCTGGCCAATGCACCAGCAATAAAAAAACCAAGAAGGAGCCTCAAAAAAATACTAACTATTTATCTAAAAAGAATCCCAAACCAGCACAACCACACTCTATACATTGTCCGTACTCATACCTTGTCAAGACTCATACTAATTCCCCTTCAGCAGCCACACGCCTGCACTTAAATAGCCTAAATTGGCTCAGGTGGAACTCATGAAGGAATCACTGGTTCTGTTGTTCACTCACAATCACACTCAATTACAAACACAATCAGTAAAATTAAATGGTTGGTGTAGATCAGGGGTGTCAAACTCATTCCATCCACCAGTGCACTACACCAGGTGATTTCACTAATTAGCTTCCTTCTTCAACCAAGGAGGGGAACTAATTGAAATCACCTGGTGTTGTGCACTGGTTACAACAAAAACCTGCATATACTCGGCCCACAATGGAATGAGTTTGACACCCCTGGTGTAGATCAACTTTTGAGAGATTGGACACAGTGAAGATCCTGCACATTTGACAAACCTACAATTATTCAATTAACATCCATTCCAATTCAAATTATTTGACAAATTTAAACATTTGGCACTTCCTAGCCAACAATTTGCCTTTTAAAAGATAGGTGAAGGCTCATCATTCACACTGTCCCAATCAAATAAATAGTGTAATATGCATGTGTATTTATTTTTTCAGTGCATAAATTCAGCTGGTTTATGACGTATAACAATCTCTGGATTGTTCCATATTGGGGACAAGGTACACGGGACAATTTTACAACTGTGGATTTTATTTGTCTTGAAGGTGGACAATAAAAGGATGATTATTATTTTAGGGCAGGGGTGATGTGGGTGAGGTCTTTATGTATTTAATCAACTCTATGGAGGCATGCAGCCTTACTGGAGGGGTGAAGTGGGTCTCAGTTAAGAATATATAGCTGATCGACAGCAGGTGATTCCTCATATCACGGTCCACATGGGCCGAGCACTGCTGTTTTTCTACCCTTCCATTACCTGGGAGTCAGGTGTGAAGACACGCTGGCCAATCAATTGCATTAATTGTTCAATTAACTACCTGAGAGAAAGGAAAACCAGGATCGAATTTGGATTTGTGGGAAAGATTTGAGGAACCCTGACATACAGTAAAACAGCGAGTTGGGGACTGCAGTTATGCTCTTTTGGTTTTCAGTGCTTTACTTCATTCTCGTTTTTTTCCAGTCAGGTTTCATTAACGCCTTCTCTCGACTAATGAAACAGTTGCTGTTTTGGGGCAGATTGGTAACATGGACACTCAACTCAATAGAGCAAAATAGCAAATAATAAAACACAAGCAACTGTAAATTACATAGTGCAACCATAGATATAAAAAGTATAAAAGATCTTAACCATTCCAAAAAACATTTTGTTTGAAAGCTCTGTTGAATTCATTCAGTTGGACATCTGCCGTAAGTGGGAGGTATTTTTTGTCAGTAGCAGAGTATCAGACTCTTTCCAGTTGACTTTGTTGCCTCGGATTTTGCTAAAACCATTGAACAACAAAGCCACAAATGCCTGAAGGCTTGTTTTGAATTCTTATTGTGGCAATATGCAGTTCCTCCATGCCAACCAGGGCTTCAAGAGTGGTTACACTTTTTGGGGGAGGTCACTAGATGAGAGAAACGTTTCTATTGCTTCATGAAAGTGATTTTCCTCCGGTTTACATACAGCACTGTCTTTGCATGTTGCTTTAATGTCAATAGGGTCTGATGTGATGCTGCCTGAGGCATATCATTGATAACTAACATGTGTGATTTTTCACGGTAATTTTGACTGCTTTGAGAGAAAAATACCGTTTATTTCCCATAGCCTGTTACGTGTTTCTTTCATACACAATTGTGTGCTTTAGATTAAGTCCTTATTGTAAATAATCCGTGGAAGTTGCCACGTGTCAATATGGTATAAATTAATTATTATTCTTAAAAATCTCTCTTTTCCTTTGCTCCTTTGTATGGGTTTAAATCACAATACATTCTGTGATACTACGGGACCCATATTAAATACAAATAAATTGGACCCTACTCTATGCGGCTATTCGCGCGTGCAATACATACTAGTAGCCTGAGTCTAAACGGAGCTTTCGCCGTCACGTCCTGTCTCCATTACTTCCGGCTGAGGTAGGACAGGACTGGGAAAAAAATACTGTACAATTAACTATCTAGTCAACCGATTAATACATGTTCGAATCAGTATTATTATCGAGCTAGCTACGGTTGTTAATAATCAAGGTGGATATTCAGGACATTCGTCTGTTTTCAGATTTGGGCAGAATGTTTTACCTTGTCTGCAACCGAATTTGTTTTTCCTGAAGAATCTGTGTTTTCACTAAGCTAACAGCTAGCCAGCCAGCTAGCTAGAGGTCTCAGGTGCTGCTGTGTAAGATTCCTCGGTTAGTGAAAATGACTTGTATTCATTTTTCATAGACACGTTTATACTCGTAATGATGTAACGTTAAATGCTCGTTTCGTTTCATTTTATCTGTCTTCATTTTAGAGTAACGATTTTGCTACCTAGCGCTAGTTAGTTATTTAGTTAGTAAGCTAGCTAGCTAATGTTACTGGATAAAGCTGGTGTTGTATTGTGCTAGCTAGTGTTTGCTTTCTGTTTGTCGGTTCAACATTACCCAGTACAAGCAAAAATCAGTCCACCGCTAGCTAGTGAGCTGCACTGACTAGCTAAGCAGTTAACCGCATTGCCCGGTAACGTTAATCAGATGATACCGGCTCTGGGATGAGAATGTGTCCGTTACTAAACTAACCTAGCTGTCTAGGATTAACTAATGACGTTGCATTGTTGACATTCTGCTTAGCTAACACCAGTTAAATTACCTATATTGTAGTGATTAGCTATCAAGGGCTATCGTTAAGTTCAGTTTGTAACTAATGTTATTAATGTTAGCTTGTTATACAAGTCAATAATCACCATCCATTGCCAACAGATGGGAATTTGTCTCGTACATAGAGCTGTATTTATTTAAATTCAGAAAGTTGGGCTATATATTGTTTGTCTCCGCTTGCTAACGCGCTGTTTTTGTTGTTTTAGCTATAGCTAGCAGGATGTCTACATCCGCATTAGGCTATATGATGTCGCTATCCAGCTAGCCTTAATTGTTTTGAGTTGGCTGTCACGGTAATGAGCTATCTGGCCATTTTCTGAAATAATCCTATAGGTAGTAAGCGTCAGGTGATTTTCTTCCTTGCGTTCTAAAATGTATTCGCTAGTTCGCTAATACAGCTAATATCTTTCTCTACTAGCGCTATTGTATATTTAGCAGAGTACTTGGGCTACCTCAAACCGCAAGCCCAGCTGGGTAAAAACCATCGCCTGCGCGTAATACCGCTATAGTGGATTGGTGTGTATTTTACGTCCAATAAATTAACTTATCCCAATAGTTGGATAACTATGTAATGTCCAGTCTTGTATTTTGTCACTGCATTTGTATATGTATGTGAGGATATACTGTGTGTGTGTGTGTGCGTGTGTGTGCGTGCGTGCGCGTACAAAAGTTAACATGTGTGCGGTGTTGTACGCACACACCAAAAAATAACAACAATGTATACATTTTATCAGACTCGGAAATGATTTAATATAAAACATTTTATTATGCTTACATAGTGGAAAACAATCAATGCAAAGTGCAAAGGTGTGGTCCAGAACAGCAGGAGGCGTTTTGGCAAGGTGTCTTTCTCAGTACTTAAGCAGATAACGCATAAAGGTTTGTTACTTCCTTAAGCACAGCTGATTTTAACGCCATGGTCAATTTCATGTATAAAAGACTAGTCTACTAATGTAGCAGCCATCTTTCTATCTTTGTGAAAAATAATACAGGTAGTTTTCTTCTCCAGCAAGTCCCTCTATCCCCAGCCTTATAAATATGTATTTGCAGTGCAGTGGGAGTCTGGACTGGACACTGAGACTTAAGTGGGCATGGATGCTTCGGCTGCTTCCTATTTGAAGTCTGGTATTTGTAATGACGCACTTTCTTTTCTTCCTTTTGCAGTGAAAGATGAACGGTCTGCCCATCAGTGAGCTATGCTGCCTGTTCTGTTGCCCTCCCTGCCCCAGCCGCATTGCTGCCAAACTGGCCTTCCTGCCCCCTGAACCGACGTACGCTCTTCTCCCCGACCTCGAGGCAGCGTCTGCAGCCAGTGGAGGGGTGGCCACATCGGGCCTCCGGTCCCGGGGTGGCGGAGGGGCGGGCGGGGGTGGTGGCAGCAGCAGTGAGAGCCGGTGGAAGCTCCACCTGACTGAACGCGCTGAGTTCCAGTACTCACAGAGAGAGCTAGAGGGCTCCGAGGTCTTCCTCACCCGCTCCAGTCGCGGGAATCGAGTCGCCTGCATGTACATCCGCTGTGCCCCCGCTGCCAGGTTTGTAAGGGGGACGGGGGACGGGGGGGGATAGAGACCGAAAGGAAAGCACTGAGTAGTCGTGGAAGGCATTACATTACATTACATTACAGGCATTTAGCAGATGCTCTTTTCCAGAGCAACTTACACAGTTGACATGTCTTTACATACCAAAAACAGGATATCAATTCAGGTTGTGCCTTGTTCAAGGGTACAACGGCAGTGTATTCCATCTGGGAATTTGCCCTGCAACCCCTGCATTACAAGCCCAGTTTCCTAACCATTATACTACACTGCCACCTAGGCAACATATTCATCAGGTTTACATGAGCGGAATTTTACAGGCTCTCATCTCTCCGTCTTCAGTTGTTTTCCATTCATTTGTCATTTGTACTCTGACAGGCATTGTTTTTGCTCTCTCACCCCGGCCCTTTCTCTCACACTGTCTTTGACTTGCCTCTTTAAAATATATTTTAACATAGTGTCACGTGCACAAACTGAATGCAACGTGCAAACATATCTTTATTACAACACATTGTGAAGGGCTGTTGGCTTACACAAATGCACATACCTTCTGGGAATGTCCTGAATTTGAACCTGCTCTAAAGTACAAGATGGAAAGTGATGTCGTCGAGTCCACACAAAGGTGTTCTCCAGCTAAGTAGTCCTCCTGCTCTGTCTCTCCTCAGGTACACTGTCCTGTTCTCTCACGGTAATGCTGTAGATCTTGGCCAGATGAGCAGCTTCTACATCGGCCTGGGCACTCGCATCAACTGCAATATCTTCTCCTATGACTACTCAGGCTACGGCGTCAGCACGGGGAAGCCCTCTGAGAAGAACTTGTACGCCGACATCGACGCAGCCTGGCAGGCCCTCCGCACACGGTACTGCAGCTCCGCACACCTCACCTGTACTAGCACCTATGCACCTGACTCTACACCTGTTTCTGTTCCTGTTCCTGACTCCACACCTGTCTCTGCTCATGCAGGGCTTTGTACCTTTGGTATAAATGGATCGTATATATAAAAACTAGAAGTGCACCGATATATCGGTGGACTATCGGTATGGGGCGATATTTGCCTTGTTGACTGCAATCGGCTTATCGGCCGATAAAATCAAATTTACCGATGGCAGTGGCCGATAATTATGCTGGTTGTGTTGCGTCAATCCGGTCTAAATGTTCAAACTTGAATGGAACGGCAGCATCTTTTATTCACATGCTAAACTAACTGAAACCACGCCCAATTTACTCCTCTGACGATGCTGCGATTGACTAGATATCACAAGCACTCTGGCACTCCACGCAGTCTTGCACAATATGCACGCTAGAGCTGGGCGATATGGGCAAAAATAATTAGCATGATATGTTGACCAAATACTTCAATAACAATATTGAAACGATAATTTGTCTGCCAAAAAAAGCTGAGTATATACAGATATTCAAACATAACTTTATTTAACATTCTTGTATGTGCGGTAAATTTTCAAAGTTTGCACTTTGCGTAAACAAATACAAAAATGTGTATGTATGTATATGGCTGCCTTTTCGTGTTTGCATATGAGTTTTTGCTCGCCTCTGCCTGTTTTTTTCACCATACATTCTTCATATTCCTTTTTGTGATAACTTCTCAAATTATGGAACAGATTAGACATATTCCCGTCTGCCACTGGGACCGCTTTGTTACAGTACTTGCAGAACACACCTTTCTGGTCTTTGTCTTTTCCTTTGCACTTTTCCTTTCTGGTCTTTGTGAGCTCGTTTGTAATCAAAGTAACCCCACCCAACTGACGTGCAGCCTTTCTTAGGGACTAAACTCGGTTGCGCTTCATATCAAGGCTGGCTGTGATTGGCTGTGCTGTGTGTTGGTTGTGTTGTGTGTTGGAAAAAGGCCAAACCGAAAGACAACCGATTTGCTATTTGTAACAAATGCTCCAGTGAGATTTCAAGAGGAGGCAACTTAAGCAGGGATTTTAATACATCAAATCTGATCAGCCATTTACAAGTAAGACATGTAGCACAGTACAATGAGTATGTGAAATCTTTTACAATAAAAGCTATTCCATACATTTGTATGATTGAATTTGTGCTCATTGAAAAGTATAATGAAGGGCAGAATTCATTATTATTATTTTTTGCCAGGGCACAAATAGGACAATAAACAACAAATGATGGGTATCGGCTGATTGTGTTATTTGAATTACCGTATCAGTATCGGTCCAGAATTTTTATATCAGTGCATGCCTAATAAAAACATAGGAATAAATCAATAAAAAGGTTGCTCTGGATAAGAGCGTCAGCTAAATGCCCAAATCAAAATGTCTGTCAGAGTCAAACTTGTATATTTAATTTCAGAAGGGGGGTGGGGAGGAGGGGGGGCTTGGCCTCCCACATGGATACTCATTGACTTCATTAAGAGCACATCAGCTCATCAAACCGTGAAGATTGCCTCAAATGTTTGCTCTTGTCTCGGGCTGCTGCCCACGTCGCCGTGACGGCCTTGCCTCTTTCTGGGCGCCGCAGGTACGGCATCAGCCCGGAGAACATCATCCTGTACGGGCAGAGCATCGGCACCGTGCCCACGGTGGACCTGGCGTCGAGGTACGAGTGCGCCGCCGTGGTCCTGCACTCCCCTTTGACCTCCGGCATGAGGGTGGCCTTCCCCGACACCAAGAAGACCTACTGCTTCGACGCCTTCCCCAAGTGAGCAACGCTGTCCCCCGCTGTCCCCGCTAATCCTCTGGCTCTCCTGCCTACACGCTTTTCTGGCTTTTACAGATAATCGCAGACTTTGAAATGTCACCAGCCCACAGTTTAAAAAGAGAGAAAAAAACCAAAAACGTTATCATGCGTTCAAACGCATTCAGTATGGGGCGGAGGATAGCGTAGCGGTGTAATGCACCCGTACCTTGGCTGGTCCAATACCAGTGTGCACTGCCTTTCAGGGACATGGTTCGAAACCTGTCTCTGCCAGACATGGTTAGCCCCGAAACCTCCGTCTGACTGGAGTTCGCCGTGAAGCACGTAATGGTGTCTCCAGAACGTGGGTGGGCGAATTCCATTTCGAAGGAAGCGGAGTTCGCTGCCTTCGGAGAATTAGCTTGCCTTGTAGAGATGAGCGGCGAACTCGCGTGGGGAGGGCAAATCAAAATGAATAGAGTGTATAATTGGCCACTAAAATTGGGAGAAAAATGGGAAAAAAATTTGAAACAAATCAAATAAATAATAATAATTAAAAAAGCATTCAGTATGGTTCCCCAACACAATTCAGCCTCTGTCAGTTATCATTTCATAGCTAGCTGATGTTATCTCCAAAAGATCAAAAACCTTCCTGCCCTTCCTGCCTGGGTCTTCCTCTTAGAGTGCAGGAACCAGGACATGGCTCCACTGGCACACATCGCCGTTGACGCCGCCTGTGCTGCATAGTCCGTTTCCAGTATAAATCAGGCTTAACCTGTATTTATTTTTAAATGGATATCTTTACGCTCGTAATGATGTCAAGCCTGTTTGATTCCCTTAAAATAAATTTTTAAAAGTGATTTTAGCTTAATGATTTAACAAGATTGCTAGCTAGTTAGCAACGTACGAAAGGTAAACATTGTGGCTAACTACGGCTGCTTGCGACAATCAATTCACCAGCAAGCTTTTCAGCAACAGTGCATCGCGATCTAATGATTGGAACGCCAACGCCTGGCTATTTGCAACATGCTGACACACTGCTTACCATTTTTATATTTCGGTCTGTCCAATATTAATCATTGGCTCCTTAATAATTTATTTTATTTTGACCTTGTTCACACTTGTTTAAAGTATCGTGGGTGTGGGCGACCATCGATCACCAAATCATTCTGCAAGTAACAGCACTGCATCGCCTTGATCCCTTCCCCTGTTTTCTGTATGAAATCCTTGTCTCAGTCAAAGCATGTTTCAATAAGCACTTTGTGGAGAATTGATTGTCACGGGCTGCCCGCTGCCCACAGCAGACTAGACTGTTGAGGAGCCCGAGACGGGAGTCAATAGGAAAATCACACCTGACGTCTCAACAAGCCACTCAACAGCATGACATCAGGTCCTTCTTTGGTGCTATGATTTTGTGGAGCAGGATGCAAAACTAGAACGATTCTGCTTGGATTGCCGTGCCGCACACAATCTTGTCATTTTCGCATGTGCTTTCATTGAGGTGCGTCTCGGAGCAATCCAGCAGGGTATTCTTGTGTTTTGTTGTTGTTTCATAAAGCCCAGGAGACCAAGTGACGTGTGCAACCATTTGTCATTGCTAAATGGAATAAATATTTTGAACTAGACTCTTTTTGACTGCATTGGATATTTACAACGCTGAGTCTCTCGGGATAATTGAAGTGAAGAGATGTGATATGCTGGCACACAGAAACATAAGTAATACGCAAGTGTGTTAATGAATGACTATATTGCTGCGATAAACTGAAAAGGACAGGACTGTGTGTACTTAGTGTGCCCTTCCTTGTTGGCAGTGCGTCAGATCCACTTTGACCAATGGTCACGCAAGTGCCTAGTTTCAGTGCATAGAGGCCCTGACACACACCATCTCCCTCCCTCTCTCCCCACTCTCCCTTTCTCTCCTCCACTCTCCCTCCCTCTCCTCCTCTTTCCCTTTCTCTCTCTCTCTCTCTCTCTCTCTCTGTCACTCTCCTCTTTCTCTCTCTCTCCTCCTCTCTCTCTCTCTCTCTCTCTCTCTCTCCTCTCTCTCTTCTCTCTCTCTCTCTCTCTCTCTCTCTCTCTCTCTCTCTCTCTCTCTCTCTCTCTCTCTCTCTCTCTCTCAGCATAGAGAAAGTCTCTAAAATCACATCGCCCGTGCTGATCATCCATGGGACGGAGGACGAGGTGATCGATTTCTCTCACGGACTGGCGCTGTTCGAGCGCTGCCCCAAGGCCGTGGAGCCCCTGTGGGTGGAGGGGGCGGGCCACAACGACATCGAACTGTACAGCCAGTACCTGGAGCGCCTGCGTCGCTTCATCAGCCAGGAGCTGGCAGCAGCGCACACCTGAGCCCCCCGTCTGCGTCTCTGTCTGTCTCGCTCACTTCATTACTGTTTTACTTTGTCTCTGCCCCCCTTCCCCCTCGATCATCTCAGACAGGTGTGTATCCCTGTCTCTCTACCCGGGATGGTGGGAGGGAGAAATGCTGGCTTGTGTCTCCCTCCCAGGCCTGTTGTTTTTCTTGTGTGTCCATCTGTCTGTGTGTCCACACTTTCATCCTAAGCCTGCCCTGTTAACACCACAGCAGAGAGATGTTACAGAGAACCCCCTCCCCCAATCTTTCTCCTCTCGCCTTCCAAAGAGTTTTCACCCCTTTGGGAGCAAATTTTAAAAAAATGGCCCACCATCGCTCTTTGCATCCTCACTTTGCCTCCTGCCTCCTTTTTTTTTTTTTTTTTTTTTTTTTTTACCCAAAGAAGAATCTATACCGACATCGTCTCTCTCACCTCTCTCTGCCATTGCCTTTTGACCGACCCCCACCCCACCACCCCAGATGGACAGCACATTGTAAACCATCCTGGCCATCTGCATGCCCCCAGTGATCATGAACCAATGCCCTTCTTCCATCCCCCCCGGATGGCTGCTCTTGTCCAGTCTGAGCCGGACACAGAAGTAGACGGTGTCCGAACTCCTGACATTAACCACTACTACCAGGCCTGAGGAGAAACCCCCCCCAGACAGTGACCACACTACACTCTCTCACAGCTGCCAGCGTGACTGCTCTCCCCCCTCGACGGGAGCTCCGACCGCTGCTGTCGATCAGGCCAGCTTTCAACAAGAACTCACCTTTCATTGTTTAAAAAACAAAAAAAACAACCCAAAAAAATGTTAAAAGACCATCCAAACATGAAATGATCATGATTTCTGTTAAATGTTTTAAGTTGAGTTGTTTAAAAAAAAAAAAAGAGTAAAAAATGTGTGTGTGTATGTATATATATAGATATATACATACACACACAAATGCATTTCAACCAATGAAAGAAAATATCAATACAGCAGGGGGGGGCAATTCACTTTCACTTTG
Source organism: Aldrovandia affinis (assembly GCA_029706075.1). Classification (NCBI taxonomy): domain Eukaryota; kingdom Metazoa; phylum Chordata; class Actinopteri; order Notacanthiformes; family Halosauridae; genus Aldrovandia; species Aldrovandia affinis. The sequence continues at coordinate 18,710,189 of JAINUG010000001.1, read as the reverse complement.
ACCTGTGGCCTCCATTGTTTATCAGAATGTGAGTTCCTGTTGTTAATCCTTTTAGCTTTAGAAATCTCAAGTGTGTTGAATCTTATAGCATAGTGCCAAGAATATTTGTTTAAGACCGGCATTGCTGAACTAAGAAACGAGTCAGTTTTATACAAAAGGCTGTCATTGCTGAATGAAAAATTTTAATGTGAATGAACATTTTTCCAAAGTTTACAGAAATGTATGGAATTTTCACTTCCCCAACAAGTCCTGGGGAGACATAACATTTTTCAGTGCTGTGTTAGTTTATTCTGTTTTTTTGTTGTTTGTTTTTTGCTTCAAAAATACCCACTTACTTTGCTTCTCCTGTGTAACATCTCTCTATCTCATAGCAATTTCCATCTTTAAAAATATCTTGAAGCCATCAAAAGATATATTTTTATAGCAAGTCAATATTTCAAAGCGCAAGGATGTCATTCGCAATGATGTCATCACAAAATGGCGGTCATACCCTGGTCGTGGAGAGCCATCACTCAACCAGGCTTGTGCTGTTCATAAACGTAGAGAACCTGCACTGTTTTTGTCCATTAAGAGACACCAGGTGTGTCCACTGTGGGGTGTTGAGTAATCACTCTCTACTGTAGTGTGTGAAGCCATAACTTTGAATTCACATATAAATAAGAAATCATTAATAATTTTTTCATCAGCATATATTTTACATTTGAGTAGATGGAGACATGGTTTAGGTGTCAATATAAGGTGTGACGCAGAGAGAAGGTATCTATGTTTAATGCTTTTTAAGTATATTGAAAATTGTTGCTTTGTTCCAATATTCTTCTATTTAAATCGACATAACTGAATTCACTGTCTCATTTCCACCTGTTGGGGTCCTCAAGGCTCTGAATTTGCACTGCCCTGATGTATTGCGTGTGATTTCACTGGTTAACTGTGTGAGTTGGACCGAAGGACACAATCCATTCGTTTAGATGTGAGGGTCAGCTGGTCGTGTGGGAATCTTTTGCCTCTCTCACCGTCGTACCCTGTTTCTGCTGCATCGTCTCCCGCTGGAGCGTTCCACAAAGCCTTCAGAAATGCCTCGCAATCGCTCACTCATGCTTGCAATTTTACTTTGTCGAAGTTCTCAGAAAGAACCGATTTGTATTTATTTTTTCTTTCCTTTCTTTTCTCCCCCCACCAAGGAGATTTTCATCACTGTACACAGTGAACATAGTTGTATAAATTCAATCTTTTTTTTTTTTTTTCCTCTCTATTTTTAGTATAACCGAAGCTAACGATTGTGACAAGTAGACTTACAATTGTATTTACACCTTCGAAACACACATTGCGAAAGCACCAGGCTTGATGTTCGCGTCGGCGATTCTAATGCAAATCTGGGTCAGTCGGTTTTTTTGTCTGAGCCATTTGGCTGGATGTATGAAGTATTTACAGGACTTGCTGCTAAGGATAAGGATCAAAGAAGAGTGGGACGAAAACACTAAACCCTCCCGCTATGAGTAAATGTTAATGTAGTTTAACCAAGAGGGCGCAATCAAGCAGGATTTGCCAGCCTTTTTCAGCATATGGTTTTTGATATAGACATCTCTGCAGACATCATTATTGATTTCCAGTGAGGGCGGCGGGTGTTGGGCGAGGTCTGAGCACCGCTGGCACGATGTTTGACATTTGAGAGCGCTCGCACAAGCCAATTATTTCTTGCATTTGTGGCGGGCTGATGCTGTGTTTGTTTTCTGCGGAAGATTATGATTTCCACGCTGTCGTGAGTTGTAGAATATTGCTCACTCCCTCTCTGGTCTTTGTTTTTCTGATGTTGCCCTTCTAGCTTTCACACTGCAGCTGGTACCCCAGCCCAAAATCCAACAAAGAGCGGGAATCGGAGAACACAGTGTCTCGATAAACGCTGGACAGGAGGGCGGTGGTGTTGTGAATCTGGCTTCAGATGACACGAGATGTTTCTGAAGGATTCGTTCACGAAGCGCGATCCCCCACCCCCTCAACTTTTGACTGTGGCCGTCCCGTTTTTGGGTGCGCTCCGCAAATTTTGGGCTGCACCTGTTTCCGCGGTGTGCAACAGGCACTGAAAGAGTGCAGTGCTAGCGCCAGAGTCCCAGTGTAACGTGAGAATATTAGTAAATCCCTGTGGAAGAGGGTGGTGTGGATAAAGTGGCCTGCAGTGGCAGTGGCAGCTAATGCAGGCCTGACCGTGAATAATGTGGGCTTTTCCGGTCGGGTGCTGACAGGAAAAGGCCTATCCAGTTTCAGCCGTGGTGCGCCCTCTTAGGGGAAATCTTACAGCGATACCACGGGCAGAGTTTGTCTGAGTTTTGGGTTTGGCTTCCCGTGGATAACGCGGCCCCAGCCCAGCGAACGTGCTGAGGCTGCAGACTGTGTTTATGTGCTTTAGCCTTAGCAGGTTAGTTTCCCTACATCAGCACCAAAGACGATAGGTATCCAAACAGAGGTCTGTAACAGGGGGCTCTTGTTTTCTACACGTCTGAGGAATGACCTGCACTAGACCCCAGCTCACAGTGCAGGGTAGACTACTCTCGAACTGAATGTGGAGTGCTGTCTAAGCTATCCAGGAGCCACACACCAGGAACTAATGTGATGGCTAGTATGTGTTTGCCCCATTGATGCATAGACCTGTGGAGGGCAGAATCCAGGAACTTGAAAATTGGATATGAAGGAATGACATTGTGTGTGTTTGTGTGTGTGTGTGTGTGTGTGTGTGTGTGTGTGTGTGTGTGTCCATAACTTGTGTGTGAGGTCATTGATTCTTGAATCATTGATCCCCAGATGGACACATACAGAGCTTTTTCTGTAAACAAAGAGAATTGAATAGGATTTTCTTTTTCTTTTTTTTTTTTTATTGAGATTTATGTAACAGTACTGTATTGTTTTCTGCTTTCTGAATGGTGGTGGTTCTGGGCAGGGGTTATGAGTCAATGGAGTGGGGTTGGTGTGTTTTGTTGTTATCCAGCTATACTTTGTTTATTATTTTACATTTTTTGTTTTTAAAAAGACACTTTTCTTTTTTTTTTCAGAAGTAATCAAAAAATAAATTCATGAATTTAAAAAAACAAAACAAAAAAAACGGTTTCATTTTCTGATGGTACTGGTAATTGGTGAAGGAAGTGCTGAGGTAAATTAATGCAGAGGTGGACTGTGGAGTCAGGCACAGGAATCAGTGGCAAACAAACTACACTTGCAACATTGTGATTTCACATTTAAATTACTGTACCTCTTCAGCTTACGCGGGTACCTATGGAGTGGTGTCCTGAATCTCTTAAAAGTAACACGGTGGTCTCATACCATGGTAAAATATTCTCATGGCCTGTTTTTGTCGGTCAGGGTCAAAGGTCAGTTTAATGTTTGCATTTCATTCTAAACCCAGGTATGTCTCTTATTTTATTTTATTTTATTTTATTGCGTGAGCATTCTGTAACCATTGAGATATGAGGTGGGGAGTTTTACAGATTCTTTCATATGAATGAGTTCATCAGGATTAATTGTGGAACTATTGCGAAACGTCGGAGACATATGCAATAAACTGAACACGTGATCTCCACTCAGGAAATGTAATGGATTTATTTATTTGTATTATTAATTTGAGACACTCCCTCGACCCCCTCAAAGTATTATCTCTGTTTTAAGGTCCAGTAGTAATCCTTTGGTAAATCTATAGGAAATTCATTTGAACTTCTGGGAAGAAAAATACAAAATTTTAAAAAAGATTTGCATTGGAGCCCTGGCTTTGAAAGAAGGTTGCATTTGTTTCCGACATTATTGCCTTGGCATGGCTCTCTCTCCTTCCCTCCTCTCCGGGCATCCTTTCTGCTTGTAACGAACTTCCTGAACTCATTTGCTTTCCCCGCTCTCAGAATATGTTCTGAAAACTCTTGTAAATCAAAGCACGGCCCATGCTGTTTGATGTTGGAGGGTCTTTCATCTAGCTTGCGCAGACTCGGGAATGCTGTTCTCCTAAACTAAGAGCAGAATTCGAGTGTGGAACGGCTGTCTTAAACTGCTGCTGTTTGTGTGCACAGAGGGGGTTGGGGGTTCTTACACTGTGACAGATGGGGCTGAGCTATTATCTGTAACAACAAAAACTCCAATTATCTGCCTGTTTTAATTATTACAGTACAATCCCTAAGCCCGCCCCACACCCCTACCCCCTAACACACTCAATTCTCAACAAGCTGCAGCAGAGAGGGAGCGGTGGCAATAATCCTGGCAGATGGGTGTTACATCCAACCCCCGCTCCCATCCCCCAGCCTCAGCCAGCTCTGTTTCACCCAACTGCGTAGGCCACAGCATATAGACCACCACCTATATAAATGCCCTTATGGCCGGGAGCGTGGATTACGGCAGCTAAAACCGCGTTCTCATTCTGCCATGCTCGATAGCAAGTCGGCACAGTGGTCCTGATGCATGTGCCAACATGCAGTATTACAGAGGCCTGTATGACTTGCTGGCTTGAGGGGATGAATGTTGGTGATTGAGGTGTTTTGATATGGACACATTACAAATCCAAGATGTGGAACAGAGAAAGTCAGTATTTACCACAGAAGAACCTTGAGAGCTTTGTACTGATGTGCTCTCTTCCGAACCTAGTTTAGCAGTCGCCGGAGTCGATTCTAGTGCACTGCTACATTCGTGATGCGAAAAAATGGAAATGAGGTCAGAGCTAGCAAGATGCTGATTGCAGTGGGAGGTCTCTTTCACATGGAACCAATTCACTTGGACAAGAACACTGATACAAGGGAATGTATTTGCTGGCTGTGTAGCCTGTCAGGGCAACTCTTTTTATGACATTAACTAAGGGCTGAGGCCCATAGACACTGCTTACTCTTGGTCAGTGTGAAAAAACATTTGGCGATGTACTCTAACCAATCACTAATATTCCTGATGTATAAAGGTTTCCACAATATTTCCTGTGCTGTTTTCCTAGTCACTTCATTTGTATCCTCGCGTACAAGGCTTTCTTACAACCTTGCTGATGGAACACCTGGCCGATAAACACTGGCAATCACATTGCAGGGAGGTGCCCTGTTGATCTATGTCAATGATTGAATATGACCAATCACAATCAATGTGGGTGTGTAAATGTGGGTGAACTTCAGGAAGTGAGGAAGAACTTCAGGAGGTTGTGCTTTACTGAGTGCTCTAACAGCCAGCCAGTGAAAAGCACTAAAGAAGTCCTGAAGAGGGAATCGAAACATATCACCTTTTCTTCAGCTCGTTTAATTAGACCATAAGCGGAGGGTATGACTTGCCGTTTGGTAATGACTACTTCAATTATTTCTGGAGGAACCCTCTGTTAGAGACTCCAACCCCCTTAACACTAATGATGGGAAAATGAGGCATCATGACTCCAAAAATGTGTGGAGTTACCAGCAACTCGCTGATTTGAACCAATAATTGTGTTTTGTGCCTGAGACAGGATTTTCCACCACCATCAACAAAATACAAAATGATGACATTTCTTGTGGAAGAATGGTGCTGCTTATCATTAAATGCAGTGCATTTTATGGCCGGGCATTATATCCTGGCTTGAGAGGCTAACTTCAGTCTAAATCAAAAACTATAACTGTTCCATCCGGTGTCCTACAAATACAAATTACGCTTAAAATCCACCTTGAAATCTTCATTTAACAGTGGTGTTGCATGGGCCTGGCATTACAGAATACAAAGACCAAGCTTGGTTTTAAGTTGTTAGTTTGATAATAAAAATATATAACCACTCTGACCAAATGCTGGTAAGATTCCCATTTACACCAGTGCTGACTACCTAAATATTTAGTTTCCCATTTGGGCCTGCCCCTAGCCCTCTGTTTTAAGCCAGCCTGAGGCCATACTACATACTGCAGAGTCATTTATCCATACCACTTCCCTCTCTGTCAGTGTTTCATTACATTACAGGTATTTGGCAGACGCTCTTATCCAGAGCGATGTACAACAAAGTGTTAACCGTAATCAAGAACAGTTTAGCTGAAAGCCACCCTAGTGGGAAGTACAGTTCCTAGGTGCTAGGAGCAACCACATAGTTAAACTAGGACCCTGTAGGTAAATCTGTAGCCACAATTCAAAGGTAGCAATAAAGCAATCAATGCGGAAAATAATGCCTAAGCCTAATACAATACAAACAAGTAGACATGTGTAATACTAAGCAACTATGTCCCTAAGTTAACAAAAACCGGACTACGGGGAGCGGTGCACCCTGAAGAGGTGAGTCTTCAGTCATCGCTTGAAGGTGGCCAGGGTCTCAGCTGTTCTGACTTCCACAGGAAGGTCATTCCCCCATCGTGGAGCCAGAACCGACACGAGACGTGACCGGGAAGCCCAGGTGCGGAGGTGCTAGGCGTCCTGAGGTAGCAGAATGGAGTGGTCTGGCAGGTGTGTAGGGTTTGAAGATCTTGAGGAGGTATGTTGGGGCTGATCCCTTGACTGCCTGGTATGCTAGGACCAATGTCTTGAATTTGATGCGAGCTATAACAGGCAGCCAGTGGAGGGTAGTGAGCAGGGGGGTGACATGGGAGTGTCTAGGAAGGTTGTAGACCAGACGGGCTGCAGCGTTCTGGATGAGTTGCAGGGGTCTGATGGCAGATGCGGGAAGGCCAGCCAGGAGCGAGTTGCAGTAGTCCAAGCGGGACAGTACCATTGCTTGGACCAGGAGCTGGGTAGAGTACATGGTAAGGAAGGGACGGATTCTCCTGATGTTATACAGGAAGAATCTGCACGCCCGGCTTACCGCTGCAATGTTCATTGATAGGGACAGCCTGTTGTCCATCACCACACCGAGATTCTTCGCGCAGGGTGATGATGTCACCAAGGTGTCACCTAGAGAAATTAAGAAATCAAGGTGGGGAGAGTTTAGGGCAGGAATGAAGATTAGTTCTGTTTTACCTGGGTTGAGCTTTAGCTTTCATTGAAGGAAGTTTTTTGACATCCAACGCTAGATACCTGAGAAACAGTCATACAGGACAGAGATTACCTGTTTCACCAGGTTTAACTGAAAAAAATAAAGGCCTGAACAGGAAGAGGACATATTCACCAACTGAGAGTTAGGAGGTAGCGCTCTAACAGACAGATCCACACATGGTTTCAGTTGATCGATAAGGATCCAGTAAAAAAAAAAACTCCCTTGGTGGAACAAATGGTCAGAAACCTTAGGAGAGACCAGACACGAGGGGGAGAATATCCTGCTCTGACCGGCTGTGTGTGTGTGTGTGTGTGTGTTGAACAAGGTTACAAAGTGAATTACGAACACGGACCAACTACCAAACTGCATCGACATTCAGGAATTTCCGTATTTAACCCTGGTGGCATATTCGCTTTCCTGTAACAGCCAAGATATTCCTGGGTCAATCTGACCCCGAATGACACAGGAGGGTTAAATTAAAGATACTCAGAGACTTTTGGCTGCAAAAATGAAAAAAGATAAAGGTGAAAACATGTTTGGCATCGTTAATAACTTAATGTTCTATAAACAGAAGTTGATTATAGTCAAGCTCAAGTACTGAGCGTCACGGTAGTTTCCTGTCCGCGTAGTAAGAATAAGAAGAATAAAAGAATACATAACGACGAGAACGGGCCGTTCAGCCCATCTAGGCTCCTAGATACTAGATACTCCATCTAGTAGCCTACTGCATCTAGTCTGGATTTGAATAATCCACGTGTTTCTGCCTCTACTACCTGACAAGCTGTTCCAGGCATTGGCAACTCTCCGTGTAAAGAAAAACGTCCTAATATCCGTGCGGAGTTTGCCTTTAACTAATTTCACCTGTGGCCTCTTGTTTTGCTAACCGAATTTATCTTTAAAAATATTTGGTAGTTCACTTTGTTAATCCCTTTTAGAAATGTAAAAACCTAGATCAAATCCCCCCCTCAAGTCTCTGTTTAGGAGTCTGAACTCTAACGTTTTCTGTAATATGTAGGCAAAAGTTTAAATCGTTATAGTGATAGGAGTGGGGTGTGTGGCTGGGCGTTGTTCATACATGAGGCGAGGGTAAACACGTACAGTAGCCTACTAGTTACCTTACAACACATGGTACTGATAGAATTTTAACAAGCACATTGGGGATGTGAGACATTGTGAGAGCCGGTGTAGTTAGCCTAAATGAGTCATTGGAGCACTTAAATTTATGAATAGCAGCAAGCTATCTGGGCCACACGAACTCGAAGCAAGAGCGAAAACATGCCTTCTATTCTATTTCTGTTAAATCCTTCCTCTTCGCCGCCTGCGACTCACGTCAGCCGGCGTCACTGCGTGATTCCCTTCACACTGGCGTGAGTTGCACCGGCTCTCTCCTCTCAGACACAATGAAGCGTCCTGAGTACAACACGCGCACTCGAGCTTGGAATACGCGCAGAAGGGCCAGTGTGCATCGGTAACTTGTTTTCCTTAGTTTTTTTAGTTCGTGTTTTAAGCGCTCTATCGTCGAAAGGCTAGGCAGCATTACCTAGGTAGCCTATAGTTTGAAACCGCAAACTCTTGATTAAAAACACTGAAGAATTCGACCCGTCCCGTTGCGCCATGCGCAATTGCTCAGAAAATAAGAGCATGTCAATGACTGCGTATTCGGACTACTTCGCCGCTGAGTGCCTGGTATCTATATCCAGCGGACCTGTCTTGCACCGTCCTATCCCGGTTACCACAGCTGCCCAGGGGCCCGGTCGGGGCCTTCCTTCTGGGGATCCAGTCGGGTCGAGTGAGGACAGGGAGGTCCGCGACATGCTGAAAGAAGGGGCTAACGTGACGGTGGCCGGAATTCTCACGGACCTTCGCGGCAAGTTCCGACCCATGTCGGCCTACTCTGAAAGCAGTAATTCCTCTATCGGAGACGCGGACAGTTTCTCTTATGGGGAAAGCGGCTATACCACGCTGTCTGACTCAACGAACCCGACCCCCACGATGACCCCCTCTTCCACACCGACGCCCGGACAGCACAACCCCCCGCAACAGTTCCAGGGAGGAGGTCCATCTCGGTCGCCAGTAAAGCGACACTCGTGTACTTACGATGGCTGTGACCGGGTCTATGGAAAATCGTCTCACCTCAAGGCGCACATCAGAACTCACACAGGTGCGGTCAGGGAGAGCAGGAGTAGTGTGCTGTATTGTGTAAGCTAACGTTCGCTCACTGTGAAACAAAGTCGTTATATGGAAGTAACGTGCAATGTATTCCTAAACTAGCAAGCTAGTGTGTTGTTATAATATGAAACTCATAAAATACCTCAAATTAATTAAAAGGGCTTGCGATGTAGACCGCTGCCCTGTACAGTACCCTAGATTGTTGAGCCGAGAAAGTGAAAAAGCTGAGAAAGCTTGCTAAGTATGGCTAGTACCCACAGGCTCTGGATTCGACATGGGAGTGGGTGGCTAGCCAGCCAACTAACATAGTCAAACGGCGGGCAATGAAGAGGGAAACTTTTTAAAAAACACATTAGGCTGCTACAAAACGGCATGTGTGTGAATACAACCAGCTGATAATACAGTTATATGATTAAACTGGTTTGGGGAGTGTACAATCAGCTAGTTAGTTATCTGGTACGAAATCGCCCTTCTACTAAAATATGTCTTTTGTTTTACATGTGCGTAAAGGGAGGGTGGGATGGAGGCAGAGGAGGGGTTGAAATGGGGGGGTCATTCCAGTACAATACTCTTAACGAACAAAGAAAAAACAGTGAGCGGAGAACAAAGGATATAACGAACAAAAAGTGGAATGAGACGGGACAAATCGAGTAGTACCATTTAGATTGTGATTTGCAACGAGAAGCGTATCCAGTGGTATGGGGATAGCCAACTAGTTACATTTGAGACAATGCGCGAATTTGCTTCTAAACAAATTATTGTGTTTTCACTCTTCCGTGCTTTCTTTCTAGACATCCCCCACTCTTATTACCAATACATTTTAACGACTGTAAGTATAGGGCAAACAGACCATCACATACACAGTGGCTACTGAAAGCGTACTCAAAGCACTGACACCGCGAACAAGAAATATTAAACACTTTTTTGCTGGTTGACAACGTGAACTGCGATGACGACTGCACTACTCTGAATGCTAGTCGACGTATATCCGGGACGATTTGCCTAACCGTTTTGTTGTACTTTGTTTATGAAAGTAGATGCTATACAAGTTCAGAATATCGATGGTTACGGGCCAAATAGTCGTATAGGCCTATAGAAGCACGTTTTTAGATTTGTTGTGTAGGCTATTTAATTGCTGCCAGCTAATTATCTCTTTAAACTGCTCATTAAGAAAACACATTTCTCAAGTAACACAATGTGTTTTAATCAAATTAGGAATCAATTAAGTAGCTGTTTCCTAGATAGAGTGCCAGGCCGCAACTACGACCAAATATGAAGTACACATCCGGGGCATTTGATGAAGAACTATCAAAAGCTATCTTTGGCCGTAGGGGAGGGACCTTTGTCGTCGACTTGAATCTAAAGTGTGCAAACGAATTAAAGTCTGGTTATACAGTATATACTCTGTTGAAAGTTGACACTTAAGCGGTAACATTTTCTCAAACGAATCAGGTATAGACTCCGTTTCTGTCTACACAGCGTGAATAATTTTAACAAGTGTGCCAAATCTAATATGGTGGCAACTGCCCGTGACACTGTAACCGGATTTACACTTCGTTTTCTCACTCTCTGTAGGCCTCCCCCAGCCAGCCTATGGAGTTTTAGTTTTGCGGCACCATGTGGTATTTATGGCTGTTTTAAGTCTGCATGACTGCCATGGATCTAAAATGGCCGCCAAACTGCAAGAGTAAGGAAAAGTTTATGAAAGAAAAAAAGTCCTGTGCTTTAATGTAGTATCAAGGATTTAGTAAATCGTCACGACCCTCGGTCGACTAGGAGTGCTACTGTAAGATGTCTATTAGATTCCTTATTTTACATTCACGTTCTGTTCATTTAGTGTCCGTACACCACAGCATAAACAACGTCAAACTGGACCAATCATAATAATTTTTAAATGATGCAAATCCCGTATATACATGTATTAAAAAAACAAAAAACAGTACACATGGGCACCATTGGGACATGTTCAAACACCACCATTGTGTGACTTGTGCTCTACTAACAGATTTTCAGCTACATGTTGCCACTTGCTTCCAGGTTTGTTTTTGCTCAGATTTCACCTGGGCGAAGTTCACGTCTATACAATGATGTTAGTTGGTACATTGCAGTCTTAAATAGGAACGTAAACAAATTACACATTGGCAGGCTCATACATGTATATGTAATCTAGAAAGGAATAAAAGTGTTGGAACTCTTACATTTCCTATATGTCATAATAATCCAAAATAAATGGGTGGGGTGCAGTGTAATAATTATATAATTGAATTATTGTTCTCTCTCCAAATCTGGTGTTTTCCTATATATACCTGTAAGCCTACATGGGCCACATGGAGCTCAATGTTTTTTATTCTTAAGACTGTTGTAATTTAGCTGACACCATATCTAAGGAGATACAGGGGGACTTGTATAGAACTAGTAATAGAGGACATAGAACAGTGTTGATTCTAACACAGCAGTTTAAGTCAATGAGTAGCCTCGTTTGACTGAGTTGATACTCTTATGTAAGATAAGGCCACTGAACTGAGGGATGTGGTTTACTAATAAACCAATGCTCAGTTACTTCCTCTGATGAATCATGATCTTGTGTAAGTGGGTCTCCTTTTGGAGGCCCCAATTCAAGCCAACTCAACCACTGACCTATAAAATGATGCTGGCTAAAACTTGCTAGGACCAATCAGGTTGTAGGAAACCAATCTCAAAAACTAGCTTCCCTTTCCAGACACTGTAGGGATAGACCAGTCGTTCTTCCGTGAGATTATCGCCTGCCTGTGTGTATTATGGGGGTCACAGAGGTGAACCAGGTGCCGTTTTGGCTGTGATTTGACACCATCTGTGTTTGTTCCAGGTGAAAGGCCTTTCCCCTGCACCTGGCCCAGCTGTGAGAAGAAGTTTGCCCGCTCCGACGAGCTGGCACGCCACACCCGGACCCACACGGGCGAGAAGCGCTTCCTCTGCCCGCTCTGCGACAAGCGCTTTATGCGCAGCGATCACCTGATCAAGCATGCCCGTCGACACCCCAATTTCCACCCCTCCATGATTGGCCGTTAGGGTCCCGGGTCAGGGGACTTCCCTGCCTCGGGAGGGCCCATAGCCCCAGCCACCACTGCTCCTGGGAGGGGTGGTTTCAGTTGAAGGACAATTCACTTTCACTGAAGAAAACTCATGCTTTATTCAACAAAAGACGTGTGTGCTCAAATCTTTCCTGTTCTGAAGCGCACAATGCAACTGTACTCCACCCTTCTCAGTCCTCACAGTGATATAGAGAAGTAGAGATGTATGTATTTATTAACTCCTTGATTGGACATGGGTCAAATTGTACAGGTTTATGCGGTGCGAAAGCTGTACCCTGCTTCATATGTTCTTGCAGAGACTAAGCCCCGTAATTATGGTGTCTCAAGAGTGCTGATCTAGGATCAGTTTAGCCTTTTAGCTCATAGTGGATTAAGGTTAGGATATGGACAAGGGAAACTTGATCCTAGATCAGCACTGTTACTCTGGAATGCTTTGTAAATATGGGCCCTGAACTGTGAGTACGTTGCTTAGTGACATTCTCAGTGTTGGCGACATTCTTTTTGATTGGCAGGATTTCAGCCCCCCCTCCACTGCTCAGCAGAGTCTGCCTGTAAAGGGTGCGATGAGGTCACCCAAAAGTTGCTGATCTGTCTTCTGTGGGCCCAGACTTCTGGAAACGGATCGCTACGCTGGGAAATTGTCAACTGAAGCCATTCATTTTCAATGGGACGCAAAGTTCCCTTCATCATATTGAAAATGACCATTTAAACACTGACCAAACGCTTGGGTTCTGTTCTTTGTTTTAATTGCTGTTAATAAACCCCTTTTTATTAAGGAATTGAGTGATCAACTTAAATTAATATTGAACTACACCTCAGATGAGAGCACTTTTATAGTATCCGGTATGATCTGCAGTTGTAGTTTTTACGCTGATTGTCTGATTCCTTAATAAAAGGTTTGTTTATCAGAAAATAATTCCGGGAATAACCCCCTGACATTTATTCAACATTCCAACCATTTTTTAAAAATATGATGGAAAGGAAAGTTGGCGTCTCAATGGAAACGAATGGCCTCCGGTCCACAGTTTTGTCCCAGAAATTCCTAGTACGAGGGCTGTTGATAAGGAAGTGCCAACTCAACTTTCCCAGCATATAAGCATGGAGGTTCTAGCAACAACATTGGAGAGGTTCTAGCAGGAGGAGCAGTAGCTGGGAGAGATTCTTGCAGCTGCTGTCCAGATTACTGATTCTTGGGGAGGCTGATTCAAGGCAGATCTAAAGTAGAGATGCATGGCAGAGAATTCGGACTCATCTCAGCAGCTATGCTCATTCCAGATGCTCCCAGTTCCAGGCTGGACAGACAGCCTGTTGCATGTGCTGCATATTCCATTGGTTTAAATGTTTTTAATTTGGTTAAGTGAATTTGTAAGTGTAGTACCATTACTGTGGTTATGGCATTAGCTGCTCCTGTTTTCGCTTCATTATTAGTAGGTTTCACACAAGGGTCAAAGATGCCTAAACCAGGGAAAGTTTATGGGCTGTCGAGCAGCACCTGTTGGCGTGGTAGCAGTTTACCTGCTTATGATGCTGCAGCTTCCGAAAGCTTAAACCTCTGCAGCAAGTGATAACTGTCAATGCTTTTGGTAGTGACTTGTGATGTGTTGTAGTCCTTATATCAGGAGCGATTCAGAGTGTATGCTTAGCTAGGCTAGAGCTGCTTTTCTGTGAGTGGAAAAAAATAATCTTGCAAAAATTTGCAACTGCCTTTTTATAGTCTGTCCAAACTCAGGACAGTTGCCTTCGTCTCAGTGAACTCACCAGGAACTCCAGAAAGCCTTAAGATAAATCATACTTAATTTGCACCATAGTTCATTAGACGTTGTCTGATGGCATGTGGCAAAAAGTCACATTAAAATCATGTATATGCAATATAGCACTTTTCTTACAGGTGTTTTGATTCCCATATGGCTGCTAGTCTTATATCCTACACTGTTATATCCATGACAATGCTTCTTCAGTGTGCGTTTGCTAAATTTGATAATTAAGCAGGCGTATGCCCTCAATGCACATTACCTATAAGCCAATGAGTAGACTTTATGTACCAAGTGCTTGAGGAAGTGCAATGAAGGACAGAATAAAAGTAATTTACTGTTTCTTTTTTTACATTTTCAATTTTTAAACTGTCTCAAGGCATCCATTACAATGCAGGCCAGTATATAGAGTAGTAAGGAGTTGCATGAGCCTTTATTTTGAAGAGGCATGGAGAGCACATTCCCACAGTTTACAGATTGCGCCACTAGGGGGCGATACGTCCTTCACAGCTGTAGAAAACCTTTCATGTCTTTGCTGTTTCAGCACAACTTTATGGGTTTAATTTGATATATTTACTAATTTAATGGACCTTTTGCTATATTTTTCTATAGTGTTGGAATATGGAATTCATTAATTGAAACATTTGAACATTTTACTGGATAGTTATTGTGTGTATAAATGATAATTTATAATAATATTGTTTTGGGGTAAAAAATGAAAACTTTGGACATTATTCTTGAATATGTTAGTTCAAGTTTCCTGGGAACATGGCCTGAAATCTCTCAGATAAGGTTTCATCTCCCTGGTCCTGGAGGGCCGCAGGGTGTGGCTGGGTTTAGTTTTTACCTTAAAGTAATCATCCAGTTCAGACCCAAGAAACCAGGTGAGGTGAGTGACTGCATTCACTCGGTTGAAGTCAGGGGTGTCAAACTCATTCCATCGTGGGCCGAGTGTATGCAGGTTTTTGTTGCAACCAGTGCACAACACCAGGTGATTTCAATTAGTTCCCCTCCTTGGTTGAAGAAGGAACCTAATTAGTGAAATCACCTGGTGTAGTGCACTGGTTGCAACAAAAACCTGCATACACTCGGCCCACGATGGAATGAGTTTGACACCCCTGCTTTAATTAATCAATTAAGTGCTGAGCAACGACGAAAACCAGCACACCTGGGACCCCTCCAGGACCAGGGTCAAAGAAACCTTGATCTGAGAGATTTCAGGCTGTCTCATATTGTGGGCTGTGTTTAGACATGGTCTCCTGTGTTCAGCTGCCTACTCTGTGCTCTCAGGGCTCACTGATGTATGAGGCTTCAATGGAGGCCACGCAAGATAAGGAAAGCAGCTAATTTCACAACCCACATCTCGCAGAACGGGGGTCTCAAACTCCCAGTCCTGGAGTGTCGTATTGCCTGCTGTTTTTTTGGTGCGTTTCAGCGCCCAAGTTCTTAATTTAAGTAATTGATCAGATTGATCAGTACACAGACCTTGTTTCCAAAGGCCTAAATTGGCTGCTGATTGAAAGGATGCTACAAAAACACTGCAGCCTTCCAGGAATTGGGGTTTGATATCCTCATAGAAATTATATCACCATTCACACAGCACCTGCATTTCTCCTGCATCGTGCAAAATACAATTTCTGGGACCATTGACACCCTTCATTTCAATGGTCATTTCACGCCGACCCGAAGGTCACACTTCCCATTCTACTTCTCGTGGATTCATCTCGGCACGTATGCCATAATTCCCCCCTTTGATTTGTATCAATCAGCTTTCAGTTAATCAAAGATGTGTAAATGCTGTAACCCTGGAAACGGGGTTAGAATTGTTAGCTTGAATATTTAATTTTTTTATCTTCAGATTGAAGTAGTTGGTTTGTAATGAAGCTGTGTGACTGTTGTCTTTGGGATCTTTCACTGAGATGGCATATGCTGGGCTGATATCACACAGCATATGTCTCCATTTACATAACATCGTTAATTATAATCCCCAATAATTCCCAATTCATCTGGCTGACGACTGTGTACCACTCTTACATTATCTGAAATAGCAGTTGTTGTACACTGATACATGTGTTAAGGTTTTCATTTGCATACCATTGGAAAAATGCCTCTCCAAGGTGTCCTAAACCAGTGGCTCTCAGTCCTGGTCCTGAGGGACCCCTGTGCATGCTGGTTTTCGTTCCAACCACAGTTGCAACCCCCTAATTGTAACCAGCTTAATTATATCATTTGTTATATCTTAAGACCACATCTATGCATCCCATGAAGAGTGAATGTCCCATATTCATATCCCAGGACTTAATCAGTCAGATCAATGAATGCGTTCATTTGCTTTAATGCATTATATGGCAAATGATTCCTTTAGAAAGAGGTTACAATTGATTAAATTGTAGACTGAGATATGAAATCAGTGTGGACCTAATTGCTGAAACCTGGTCAATGAAACTAAAGCATTTGTTGAAAATTCAAAGACAAAAGCAAATGGAAATAAGCAGGGGTCCCCCAGGACCAGGATTGAGAACCACTGTCCTAAACGCTTTAGCTAATGTGGTCAAACTGAATTTCTCCTGTTTGACCAGATTCTATTCCTCTGATTTAATTTATTACATATTGTGTGGTTTCAAATATTCTTTTTTTTATATAGTTTATGTTGTGGTTTGGAACAATTATTTCCTGTTTGCTTTTAAAATTTGAAATAAAAACATTGAAAGTGCACCGTCTGTTGTGTTTCTTGGCCTTGCTTGGCCACTGAGGATGTGGCAAATTTCCAGAGTAGGCTGGTTTCCATTGTGAGGCAGCTGTGATGTCATACTGATGTAAACAGAAGTGGGTGGGATTGTAAAATGAATGACTGATCCTCTGGATGTAGCAGACATGGTACAAATACATACAAGCCATGGGGAGAAAAATGCACACTTTTCTGCCTTTTTATGTATATGTTTTATTGAATTTTTAAATCCATTTGCCATTGGTGTCCTGTAAAAGGTTAATGTGGTGGATTTTGGATCTGAAAGGAGGATAAATTAAATTGGAATTTGCGGATTTAAAAAATGGACAGATACCTCAACATGGTGCGATGCAAGGTTGGAGTTGCCCCTGAATGCTGGTCTGAAGTCAGATTTGTTTAGTTTTTTCTTCCCAATGGTTAAGGTTAAGATTTGGGTAGAGTTATCTGGTGCTGTGCCAATGACTGCAGGCAACTTCTTCCTTGAGTGTGATGTGTACATATTACCACCTTGTGGACAGAAGAAATTACATGGACCATTTATTTTTGTTGTGGGTTGACTTCTAATTGAGACAAATATTCAAAGCTCAGTGAGTCCAGTGGCAATCCAAATCAGTCATATTTAAAAGGTAACATAGCCTATCAAATATGCCATTCAAATATTCAAACAGTAAAATAGTAAAAACAAAAATGATACAATATCTTGGCATGCTGTACAGTGTAAGAGAATGAAATGTGTAATCAACCTAATCTTTTGTTCATAGGTTCATATCTGGATGACAGACTATCTTCCTCCCATATTTTCATTAAGTATTTCTGCATAAACTATTACCTCCTGTAGGACCACCACACACACACACACACACACACCAGTGGAGTCTTCACGCAGATTACCTCTGATTAGTTGTATTTGAGTTCCTAGCACAGATGCATATGCAAGAAAGCGTCATCTCAGTCACTTGTTTCTCAAAACATATCAACTCAAAAGGTAATTTACTCAGAATTTTAATAACCGGTATGGCAGACAGACAGACATGAAGATAATGATAATAATTTATTTACTTTTGCATGTAGAGAATTCTTTGGCAGTGAAGTATTTAAAAACTGAGAAGTGACAGAATTCAGAGAAATTCACAAGTGGTGCATTTTGAAGCAAGACAGTGGAATTATCATCAGCCACACTTTTGGCTCCAGGCTCTGCCCTTTGGCCTCCTCAGCACTAGGGGTCAGCGTTGGGTGCACGGTAAACAGTGTCGGTGTGTATGTGTGAGTAAGAATCTGTGGAGGATAGAATGTCAGTGTGAGGCAGAGAGAATCAAGAGTGAAGGAGGGAGTTAGGGGACATTTAGAGAACAAGTAGTAACAGGGTGAGGGAACAGTGCTTAGAACAGTGTGTGGTTATATAAGGATTAGTATCACTGACAGAGCCATGGGAGTGTGCGTGTGTTTGTCTTGGTGCACACAAATCATTAATATAATGTGTATGCACTGTGCACCATAAGGTGTGCTCTTCTGACACAATTCCACATGCACAACGCCATACCTGCAACCTCCCAATTCTGCATTTTCTGTATACAAACTGTTTTGAGTCAAAGAGTTATAAAAACACAATATTCCGCTATTCTAGCCAACTTCTCTACATTAATATATTTTCTAATGGATTTTTTTTGTTCTGTCAACCTGTGTTGTAAAAAAAACCAGACAAAAGACAAAGAAATACATATTTCATCTTGTGCAGAGGTGGAATGATGTGCAGATAATGCTATCCCCATGCCTCAGTGCACAGCTGCCGGTACATTCTACTCCCAACAACTGATCCAGAATCATCTTGTGCTACTCTAGTCTCATGTCCAATCACTATGTGAAGAAAGGCTATAACTGATCCAGGGTCAGTGAACAGGGAGCAGAATCTACACAGTGCACATACCCTAAGCTGCCCACCCAACAAACAAGTGCAACTCTACTGGACAATCACTGGAGTGGGCGGGTAAAGCCGGGCTTCCAATCAGAAATTTCCATTTTTGTGTGACTAGACCCCGGACACCAGGCAACCAGATCAACAAGAAACAAGGAGAATGATCACAGACTTGTTAAAACCAAGCAGGAACCAATCAGAATGCACGCATACTGCATTCATCACACAGCTCACAAACATGAGAAGCTCAATACTTAACTGTCCACACATAGTGCACACAGGAAAACCAGGAAAACAACAGGGGGAGGGGGAGACAACGCAATGACATCACAGCTCCTGCGACCATCACTCCAAAAAATACTGACGCAAGAGTCCATTCATTATCAACAAAGGCAACAGGACAGAAAAACTGTGTCTTCCGCTTCTTCCTCCTCCACAGGCCAAAGAATAGAAAGCTTTGATGAAAAAGGAAAAAAAGAAAACAACAAAAAGAAAACACTGATGGAGGAGAGCAGGGTCTCCTTTATTATGTGCGTGTGCAAAATCTCCCAGCATGAAGAGGGGCAGGCACCCCCCATTCCCCCCACTCCGGGACTCTAGTAGCACAGTCCGTGTGCGCATATGCAGTCGCCACATTGCAGAGAAGTCACAGGCTGCAGCCAGAGAGAGGGGCATACAGAGGGGCATTGCCCTGGGGGTCTTTCAGTTCCACCAACGACCTCTTCCTCTTCCCCTCCCACGCTCTCTCCCCGTCGCTCTTGTTCGTTCTCCTAAAGTTCCGTCCCTGGGGGGGGGGGGTCACAGCGTGACCTTGCTGAGCCTCAGGGACAGGCTTGTGCGCTGCTGCGCGCGGGGGAGCGTGGAGCTGCAGCGGCTGCGCAGTTGGACAGGCCGCCCGGCCGAGCCGCGCAGACGCAGCACGAAGTCGAAGTTGACGGAGGTGTTCATGGCGTAGAACACGTTGGCGTTGTCCGGGATCACCAGCTCTAAAGGAGGTGGAGGGGGAGGGAGGGAGGGAGAGAGGAGGCGGAACATTATTACCAGAAATTACAATAAACCCAAATATGAAAAAGCGCCCGTATGATCCCCATGGTACGTTTCTCTCAGCCTCTTGCTGACGCTCAGCTTTGAACCGGCAGCACTAAGAGGAAGGGATAGGAAGGGGACGAATGAGAGAGACTTTAAGAAAAGCGTGAAACTGAAAGAACGGGGGGCTGTGTAAGAGAGGGTGAAGGAGAGAGAGAGAGAGTGTGTGAGTGACAGAGCAAAGGCTCCAGGACATCAAGTGGACCAGTGGGAACACTGACAGCTCACCGTGACAAATGAGCATTTCAGTACGTTTCAGGATGGATATATTACATCTACCAGCACAGTCTGGAGAGGTCCCCCAGAAGAGTGAGATTGATTGGACGGTATCTCCCCACCCCAAACACACTCATCATCGATACACTGAGCAGTCACATCCAGATGACCCCGGATTCAGGATTAGTCGGCTTCATGCATTACATTTAAATGTATCCGTGTGGCAGGCGCTCTTATCCAGAGCGACTTACAGTGCATTAGAGCAATGGAGAGCTGCAGGCTGTGGCTGGTTTCTGCCTTCACTTTAAAATCAGCAACCAGTTCACACCCAATAAACCAGGTGAGGCGAGTTAACGGTGTAATCAACCACTTTAGTTGATCAATAAAGTAGCAATGAAAACCTGCACACGCTGCAGCTGCACAAGGGCAGGGGTGAACACCGCTGCAGTAGACTACAGGCCGGCATCCGTTCATGGGGGAGGGAAGCTGGCATTTGGAGTTTGCCACTTGCACGCGGCTCTGTGCGTGTCAAGAGTTACGGTCGACAGCTTGCCGAGTTCCTCCTAGGGGAGGCGGTTAAAAAAAACTGCACCATATAGCCAGACTCCATATATTATCTTCCCTATGACAGATCTAGAACATCCACTGGAACCACTGTGCTTCTCTGGGTCCTTGCTCAGCCTTCGTCACTGCCGGTCCCAGAGTTGCAGCGGTCAAACCATAATACAGGGGCAGGAATGGGTGAAGTAATACAGGGTACAATGGGCCACCAATTTGGGAGAAAGACAGGGAAATGGGGGAAATGCTCTGTGCATACCTCTCTCATCAGAGATGATCTGGACCAGCTCGAATGCCTCGGCCGGCTGCCCCTCCAGGTTGTGCTTGGCCATGGCTCTGGAGATGACCACTGGAGTCTTATCCTGACTGGTCAGCTGCCGAGGGACAGACAGAGAGCAGCTTTCAACACTCGAACCCTGAACCATAACACACACTCATTCCGTCGCGTGGACACTTGACTCACAACGACTGGAACACTCAGTCCTGGGGTCAATTCCAGTTAAATTAACCAAAATTCAATTAATTAATTTGACAAATCCTCATAGAACATTATGGCAACTTACAGTTAATCGATGGAATTTTAATTCATTTCCTGACCCTGGTAACATGACTTCCCGTATTACACACATCAAGATCTAGCCTATAGCAGCCATCACACGCCACCCCATACAAAACAGTCATTGTCTAACATTTATACCCATTAAGCCAAAAATGCTCTGTCTTTTTATTATATTTTTAATCTATCTCAAACTGTTCGTGAATTTATTATATTTTTAATCTATCTTTTTAGCAGATGCTCTCATCCAGAGTGGCTTACAGCTTAGCATGTTTTACATGTCATCCATATTTATACAGCCGGATATTTTACTGAAGCAATTCAGGTTAAGTGCCTTGCTCAAGGGTACAATGGCAGTGCCCCACCTGGGAATCGAAACCTGCAACGTCTGAGTCACAAGTCCAGTTCCCTAACCATTGTGACAATATATTTCGCATGGGCGACGCCCCAACGTCTGGCTGAGCCTTTTAACAATAGTGTCTCTGGTCCAATCAGGCAGGGCCCTGCGTCTCACCCCCTAGTGTGAATTAATGTAAATGTACCTTGTTAACTGTATAAGAGAGAGCCATTTGTTACATGCTAGTGTTCCTGCGGCCGGCTGTGAAATTAAACTTTCCTATCTTCTGTTACCAACATTGGGTCCGTCTGTTCATCAACATGGAGATTATATTACAGGTATGGTACGCAGATGCCTGCAATGATGTCTATTGCTGTATTCCTGCACTGATTTGGCGCGCTAACTATGATTATTCCTACCATGTATTGATGCACATCTTGTAAGTCACTCTGGATAAGAGCGTCTGCTAAATGCTTAAAATGTAAAATGTAAAATGATATTACTGTGATTCGCCATTTTGGATTGCCCAGCACCTTCAGCCCTGGTCCACACGCACACTCGTCACACAGGCAAGCGTCGAGTTGCAGGGTCCAGACTCACCATGATGCTCTTGTAGAGGTTCCCATTGCCCTGCTCCAGGCTGACGCGAATGATGCAGGCGTCCTGGGCCTGCGTGTTGTAGGCGGGGGGGAGGCTGGGCGAGGTGGGGGAAACGGAGGTGAGGGAGGCCGAGCGCCGGTGTGTGCGGGGCGGGCCCGGCAGCGACGGGGAGGCGGGGCTCATGGGGACGCTCGCGGAGGACGAAGACGTGTCCATGGAGTGCAGGGACGAGCAGGACGAGGATTCGGACAGCTTGGGCACAAAGAACAACAGGAAGTTAGCACAGGTGGCATTTACTCATGTCAGCATTTTCACGCTCTACTAAATGCATATTAGTACAGGTAGCATTTTCACCCTCCACTGAATACATTTTTATTCAGGTAGCATTTTCGCCACCTACTGAATATTAGGTAGTGGATTACATTAGTGGTGCTGTGTGGCTCAGTTGGTAGAGCATGGCACTGGCAACGCCAAGGTTGTGGGTTTGATTCCCATTGGGGCCACACATACTGAATATAAAAGTAACACATACTTTGGATAAAAGCCTCTGCTAAATTGCACGCACACACGCACAATAAGTATTAACTCTAGCCGTGGCAGTGGCTCGGACAGAACAAACATTGAGGTCAGTACCTTCTTTTCCGTCATGTCAGGGGTGTGTGTGGGCGTCAAGCCCTCGCTGTCCAAGGGGCTGGAGTCACTGGAGGACACGCTGACCGAATCCATGCTCTCTCCCGAGCTGCCAGCAGGGGGCGACCGTGGGCTCTCCCTCACTGGAGAGTTTGAGGCTGCAGTGTCAGCTCCAAGGAACAGTCTAGTGAAACAAGGCAGGGCCATTAAGCTTAAAGCATAAAAGCGACAGCATAAGGACACCAGTCTCATAAAAGGACATAAAGGACACTGTCTTTCCATACATTTTAATATTCCCTTCTTCACTTGTACAAGACTTGACATTAATGGTAGCCCAAAAGCCCAGGCAACTGGCACTTACTGAGACTATTAAGTAACAATAACAGACAGCTTGGCTTCCAGCGTTTAAAACTCTGTATGGTAGAGGACCATTCATAGTAGACCATTATATTAGTTTGCACAAGACTACTGTCACATGCCTATGCACATACAGTACCTTTCTTCGACATGCAGGTGGGGTAGCTAGTTAATACACAATGCTCTCTCTCTCTCTCCTTTGTCTATTAATGACATGGTCAAGCCATATAGCTGTCAAGCTAATGCATGTAGTAGCATTGGGCTGCATTGGGTCACAATTCACCATATGGAAGGTAATTAGCAAATTTCCAGAATCCCATAACAATGCAACTCCAAGTGCAAAGTTGAACTCCCAAGTCATCCTGTAATAGACTTCTTCATAAATATACATATATATATATATCAATATATATATATATATATAAATGTTTTGCACTTTGCTATTCAATGCTATTTGTACTGCTTTTTAACTTGCACTAGCTGGACTCTTGAAACTGTGTGCTTATTATGTAGTAGTTGTAGCGTAGCAGACATAGTGTGTCCAATTTATGAATATCCCATTTTTCAACACTCTGCTGCAGCCACAATTGCCCCTCAGGGATAAATAAAGTGTATTGAATTGAACTTAATTGATTTCCTGTAGTTCCCATGCACTTTTGTGATGAGCCCTTGAATCGGTCATTGTGCAAGTGCCGGCTGGAAAGACCTCAGTACGTACAGGCTCAGCCTCTTCACCATGCTCTTGCGAGGCTTGGGGGAGGTTGGACTGCTGTCTCCCACTCCTTCGATCTCACAGGACAGAGTGTAGCTGCAACAGGGAGGAGAGCAGCCTTAGACCTCACCCTACATCACCGATACACAGCAATGTGTACTTGACAAGTAAGCATCAGGGATACAAAAGCGACAACCATTGATCTAAAACATAATGCTGTCTCAAACCTGCTAGAGTCAGTCATATGGCAGGACATCGATCTCACAAACTCCTATCTATAGCGTCTGTGGTGGAGAACCACTTAATTCGCTCATAGTATTTTTTGTGTGCACATTGATTGTGGTTGTGTAAAAATAATTTCAGTTGTGTTTATTACTGCTTACTTGTTTAAAAGCATACCGTTTTATAGTTCAATGTGTTTGATGCGTGTTTATGTAAAGCGTTGGCAATTAGATATATATACAGTGGGGAAAATAAGTATTTCACCCCCTGCTGATTTTGTGAGTTTGTCCCCTTACAAAGAAAGGAATGGAACGGTCGGTCTATAAATTTCATGGTAGGTTCATCTTAACAGTGAGAGACAGAATATTTAAAAAATCCCAGAAAATCACATTATATGAATTTTAAACATTTATTTGTGTTTTATTGAGGAAAATAAGTATTTCACCCCTAGCAAAACAGCAAGAATTCTGGCTCCCACAGACCGTTTATGTGACCAGGAGGCACACAGATTAGTCCTCTTACTTAATTAGTAGTCCTAATTAAGTACTCGTTACCTGTATAAAAGACAACTGTCCACAGAATCAATCAATGAATCAGATTCCAACCTCTCCACAATGGGCAAGACCAAAGAATTGTCTAAGGACATCAGGGACAAAATTGTAGACCTGCACAAGACTGGAATGGGCTACAAGACCATTGGCAAGCAGCTTGGTGAGAAGGAGTCAACTGTTGGTGCGATAATTAGAAAATGGAAGAAACACCAATTGACCATCAATCTCCCTCGGTCTGGGGCTCCACGCAAGATCTCACCTCGTGGAGTGAACCTGATCATGAGAAAGGTGAGGGAACAACCCAGAACTACACGCTGGAGCTTGTTGATGATCTCAAGGCAGCTGGGACCACAGTCACCAAGATGACCATTGGTAACACACTACGCCGTAATGGATTGAAATCCTGTAGTGCCCGCAAGGTCCCCCTGCTCAAGAAGGCACATGTACAGGCCCGTCTGAAGTTTGCCAATGAGCACCTGGATGATTCAGAGGAGGCTTGGGAGAAAGTGCTGTGGTCAGATGAGACTAAAATCGAGCTCTTTGGCATCAACTCGACTCGCTGTGTTTGGAGGAAGAAAAAAGCTGCCTTGGACCCCAAGAACACCATCCCCACCGTCAAGCATGGCGGTGGAAACATTATGCTTTGGGGCTGTTTCTCTGCTAAGGGCACAGGACAACTTCACCGGATCGAGGGGAGGATGAATGGGGCCATGTACCGGGAAATCTTGGGTGAGAACCTCCTTCCCTCAGCCAGGACACTGAAAATGGATTTCTAAGGATTTGGAGAGGATCTGCAAAGAGGAGTGGGCCAAAATCCCTCCTGGGATCTGCGCAAACTTGGTGACAAACTACAAGAAACGTCTGACCGCTGTGCTTGCCAACAAGGGTTTCTCCACCAAGTACTGAGTCATGTTTTGCTAGGGGGTGAAATACTTATTTTCCTCAATAAAACACAAATAAATGTTTAAAATTCATATAATGTAATTTTCTGGGATTTTTTTAAATATTCTGTCTCTCACTGTTAAGATGAACCTACCATGAAAATTATAGACTGTTCCTTTCTTTGTAAGGGGGCAAACTCACAAAATCAGCAGGGGGTGAAATACTTATTTTCCCCACTGTATATATATATATATATAGAGAGAGAGAGAGAGAGAGAGGGTGGGGGAGAGAGGGGGAGAGAGAGAGAGAGAGAGAGAGAGACAGAGAGCAGAGACATGGTAAGTGCACACACCTCTCCTCCTCACTGTGCTGGGGCTGGCTGTGGAACCAGCGCAGGAAGGCGGGGTCAGAGGTCAGGCAGTAACTGTTACAGGCAGACTGGAGCAGCCTGATCTGTGCGATCACCTCAAACTCCTGCAGACAGAGCGGGGAGAGAGGAGGGAGACCACCATCACCATCACAGTCATCGTCATCATCATCATCATCATCATCATCATCATCATCATCCCATCAGTCCTGTCACCGTCCCCATCCCCATCCCAGTCACTGTCACTGTCACTATCCCCATGGTCACCATCCCCATCCCCATCACACTCACCCTGCGCCTCTTCTCAAAGTTGATCAGGCCACCCTACAAGAGGTAGAAGAACAGTACTGTAAAATTCTGAAAATTAAAACTGACACAGGGGTACGCGCTGAATGTACAGACAGCAAGGAACAGTCGATACAAAACTGCTGAAGAAACGATTCACAAACACTGAATGCACTCACGCACGCACACACAGGTGCACTCACAGACAGGTATACAAACACACACACACACACACACACACACACACACACACACACGTAAGTGCACACGCAAACACACACACACAATTCACAGCAATTCACCCTCTTTTCCTTTGAGACAGAAGATTAAGAGTGCAGTAATACAGCTGGGACAGACAGACAGACAGACAGAAGGTAATACAGGTGAGACTGACCTCCACCAGGTCTGGCAGGGCAGTGTCCAGCATGGTCAAGTCTGTTAAGAATGTGCCCAGGTATGGTATGGTGCCCTGCATGGCACCCTGTGGAAGCACATGGCACAGATTATGTCATAGCACAGGTTATAGAACTCCCTACCCTAACAAATCATTTACAGAAAGTTTAAATCACATATCAAGTATATGAGACACTACTTCTACTTACACATATACATTTTTAATATATCATTTAAAATGAATTCATAAAAAATAAATAAACACTCAAAATAATAATATTAATAATCATATCTACTCACCATCTCTTTCTGCAGCTGCAGTCTTCTCTGCGTGCGTTTCTGGTGTTCCTTCACACAGCTCTCCAAACTGGCGAACTTGGAGGTGCCTTCCTGTGAGAGAGGAGACACACACAACATCAGTACAGCATCATGATACCACCAATACACCAGCATTCATGCTAATGGTATGCCATCAATATATAACTGCATGAGTACACCATCAATATAGCATTGATATACAGGTAGTGCACAAAAAAAAAAAAATGTAAACACCTGGGTAAATGTGGGACAAGCATATGCCAAGTAGACCACACAGGTATGACTCGTCCATTAATTAAGTAAATAACATCCCAGATGCATAGGTTCATGTATAAAAATGCTGGACAGGCTTGGTTACCTATAATTATGGCTAGCATGGCTGCACGAGCAGACCCGAGTGACAAAGAGGGGTGATTGTTGGGGCATGTTTGGTCTGATTACTATGTCATTAATACTGTATGCCATTACTGTAACACTGGTACACCACCCGGATAGCATCATCGATGACATCAGTATGACATCACCACACCAGTATACCCACATACTCAGCTCTGTGACTGAACGTGACAGAACGGCGCTCTCTTACCCTCATCAGAAGCTCTCGGCTGGTCAGGTAGTTGTTGTGATCGGAGAATATATCGGAGAGCTCCTCAAACATCTGCATGCTGTCCCTGTTTAAAACCAGAGGGAGGAGAGGGAGACTTAAATAGGAGAACTAAAGAAAACTACTATATTTAACATATTGTTAAAGGTCCCTCAACTGTGTCCTCTAACGGTTTACAGCAAGCTACAAGACTTCACACATCAGACACTGACTTCCCAAACTGCTCTACCACTCTGACTGGCTGACATGCTCATTAAAAGATTCAGCTCACTGACAGACACAGCAAACTGACAGAGGAAAAGTCAGATTACTGACAGAGAGCAAACTGACAGACAAGAAATTGACAGACACTGCTCACTGACAGACACAGCTCAGTAACAGGGAGAGACTCACTTGTGCACGGAGGCCCAGGCCCTCTTCAGGCGGTACAGCGGGTTAGACTGCAGGGCGGAGACGATGGCACGCAGTGAGGAGAAGTTCTTACGGATACGGCACTCCTGAGAGAAGAGTCACGGTTATACATTTTCTTACATTCATTTAGCAGATGCTCTTATCCAGAGTGACTTACAACAGAAGTACATACACACAGGGGTGTAGGTTTCAGTTCAACATTGGGGGGGGGCACTGTTCCTGCCCCCAATTGAAAAGCAAAGTTTAGTCTGCAAGCTAGTTTGCTAAATATCTGGCCAAGCTCGTATTCATTTTGCCATACTGTTATCCCAGCATCCTGTTGGCCTGTTGTTTTTTTCCACTGCTATGACATTTACGGTTTGGACAAAAGCGCATAACTTTTTAGGAACAGACAGAAATGATTGAAGGGGGCCAATTTAACGGTCTTTGAGCATTGAGGGGACACGAAACCTACGTTTCAATGCATACACCCAAACAGAAGGACCAGGGATACGTGTGGCACGTGTAGCAGAGCTCAGAGACGCGAGTAAGCACGTGAGCATTCGCTACAGAATGTGACGTCGCCCCTAGAGAAGCAATAGGAGTGTGAGTGATTCCCTTGGCCGGGGACCTTGGTCTTTAGCTCAGTGGGTTAATCGTATTCCTTGTTGCGCTGGGCGGTCAACTAGGGCCATGGTTGGACACCTGCAGCACGTGGGGGGTGGCGTTTTCACAGGCGCAGGTTTCGGGCGTTGCGGGGCGTACCTGGGCGATGTCAATCCAGCGCTGGATGACCCGCGCGCGCAGGTGGGGGCGGATCTGGCGGCGGCGCAGGACGGTGCTCACGACGCAGGCCGCCACGGCGTTGAACTGCGTGATGGTGGCGCGGATGGTAGGGGCACAGCGCTTGTTCTGCTTCTTGTCTCGCTGGGACCAGATGGAGCCCAGGCAGTGGTGTGGGATCACCTTCTTAAACAGCAGCTGAGAGAGCGGAGAGGACAATTGACACAAATAATCATATTTAATGCCAAAGAACGCAGGCCACGTTTGTAACGCACACATTTACATTTTCGATTTACTCAAATAAAATATAAAAATGTAATACAATAAAGTATAAAACATATATATGCACATTCAGGCACTTAGTAGATTATCTTGTCCATACTGGCATATAACAAGGCTAGAAGAACAGTGCCAGACCTAGAAAATCTATTAAGTCATGGACAAATCTGGGTCATTTGTAGAGTGGAAGAAAAAGCGGAAGTAGTAAAAAAGAAGAAGAAAAAAAGAACAATAAATTTTTTTTTTTTTAATAATCCATCTAGCTAGTTATACCTAGAGTCAAGCTGGAGGTTATGCCAACACAGAGCGTTTACCCTCCCCTCTATTGTCCATCCCCTATCCGCTCTCTCACACGCAACCCACTCTCCTTCTCTCGTTCTCTGTGCTCACCGCGTCCATGTAGGTTAACTGCTCGGCCACCAGGTCGGCCTCGAACGACAGGAAGTCCTCCTGCACTTCGATTTCCACTTCCTCTTCCTCCCCGAGGCAGAAGGGGCCGTTGCCGTGGAAACCAGCTGCATCAGAGCGGCAGATGTTTGAGAGCGATCAGAATGGAGAGAGACGCACACAAGTGGACAGGGGGAATAGAGAGCCACATCCAAACAGACACAGGAACACAAGGGTCAACGAGAGACATGTGGACAGGGTGAACGGAGACGGACACCCAAATGGACACAGGGACAGGAGGACAGTGTATACAGTGAGGGACATCAAAATGGGCACAGGAACACAAGGGTCAATGTGGACAGGGTGAACAGAGATGTGGACACAGGGACAGGAGGACAGTGTATACATAGGGACATCAAAATGACATCACAAACGGACACAGGAACAGGAACACGAGTGCCAACAGCCGAAACGGGACAGTGCCAGGAGAGAGGCTCACCTTCGGCGTCGGACTCCAGGCTGGCCTGAGCCTGCAGCTGCTCGAGCAGGCTGTGGGCCCTCCGCAGGGGCTCCGAGCCCGGCAGCGCCCTCTGCAGGAACTCCAGCACCCTGCGCAGGCTCGGATAGCCCGGCGGCTCCTGGAAGTCCTCTGGACACTGATCCAGCCAGGCTCGCAGGATGGAGGCCAAGGCGCTGCAAGGGGAGGGGAGAGAGTGAGCGCTAGCACAAGTTGAGCGAGGCAGAAAAAAAGAAAGCATAGACTCTGTGCTTTTTAAACCAGCGTGCCAGCTCCTGGGCCCGAAATGCCGTCTGTCAGCACATTTTCAGACTTGCACTGCGACACTGCGCTCTGCCCTTCAGAGTGATTAACGTGGTCCACCCCGTGCCAAATGACAAAATCGACTCAAGCCCCCTCAGCTCCACAACCGCTCAACGCTGCCAGCAAGGCAGGGCACGACAGAGACAGACATGAGAAAATACAGGTGGCTGAGCGGGCAGTCTGAAACAGAGGCGGCCAGGCACAAAGCACGAAATGAAGGACAGGGCAGGTTTAATGTGTGCTGAACGTTCTGGCGCAAAATGGCCACCGTGCAAACTGGGTGAAGAGTCCCTTCCTCTTCACAGTAAAGCATTTTGAGAAGTGAAACGTGCTATATAAATACAATCCACTATTACTATTACAATTATTAATAATAATAATAATAATAATATGTTCTTACATCCGGACTGCTCCCCTGTTCTCAGAGGGCTCGTTCTCCCCCTCGTTGTCCTCCATGCTCCCATACCTGCAGTACAGAGAGAGAGGGAGAGAGGGGAAGAGGGAGGGGGGAAAGGGAGAGAGAATGAGAGCAAGAGAGAGAGAGAGAGAGAGAGAGAGAGATTTATTATTGCAGCATAGGCCTTGGCAGCATAAGTGTATTCCTGGCATGCCAATACAGCCAACTGAACTGAACTGAACTGTATTGAATTGAGAGACAGGCTTCAACCTCAGACTGCAAGAGCAGTAGCCCCAAGCAGTCAGCTGTCCTGCATCAGTGAGTCACTGAGTCCCCTTGTTCTGCGCAGTTAAGAGCACTCGTGTAACCGTGTTTCTTTGTACAAGTCAAAGTCAAAAAGATAAAGAAGTGGCTCTGCAGAATCTGGCATGTTCCATGCAGCCACATCACAGCGCCTGTCTGCGCAGTTCTGCGTGGCCCCTAGTGAAACACATACTACCTGTGCAGCTGTGCCAGGCAGGCAACTGAGGAGCATGCGCGGCCCCAAGAGCATCTGCACAGTGTATGCGCAACCCGTGCAGCTCTGCAGGGCCTCCAATGAGACTGCGCAGCGGAAGCAGACACCTGCGTCGGGCCACGTACTTGTCGAGCAGGATCTGCAGCACCGCCGCCGTGCTGGTGAAGGCGCGGTACGTGGACAGGAAGATGCTGGTGTAGGTGAGGTCGTTGTCCCCGAACGCAGTCAGCAGCGTCTCCACCAGACGCTCCAGTGTCCCGGCGCGGATGCTGCGGATTTTACACGTCTCCAACTGGCTGACGGTGTGGCCAGGGGGCAGCCTGGTCCCCCTCAGCCTGAGAGACAGAGAGAGAGAGAGGGGGAGAGGTGGAGGTGAGGAGGAGGGGGAGGGAAGATGGAGAGGAAGAGGTCCAGTAAAACAGAACCAGAGAGAAAGATGGAGGGACAGACAGACAGACAGACAGACAAAAGACAAATTAATACTCTCTTTCTGCAGATGTGTCCTGCTATTGTGTTTGTGTTGGTGTGTGTGGGGGCGGGGGCGGGGCAGAGGGAGAGAGAGGCCTTGGTGCTGCTAGCACGCTACAACAGGAAGCACCACAATCTGCTTTCAATCAAACGGCAGCCCCCCTCCTCCTCCACCCACTCTCCAGTCTTCCCTCTCCAAAACGGTCATAAAAGAGTGGCTCCTTTTGGGTGCAGTGCCCCACAGCAGCTGCGTTTTTGGCACCAAAAACTGTTTGTTAGCGAAGCAATATGCTGACCAATGATGAAAATCACACACAGCATCATCCCGAGTCTCAAAGGGTGCACACACACAGAAAAACACTAATCATAGATCAATATCCGGAGGAGCTGACGATATTGTTTTTTTCGGTTAACATCAACTCAGCAATGAAATTGATATGATTTTGTCAGCAATCAAATGATCTAGTCTGACTGATTATGTTACCTGGATAGCTCCATGTCCAGTTTAAGACCAACTACAAATGAAAAATAGAAGACCATGAAGATTATACAAGATTATATGAGGGCAGCTCTGTTATGATGTTGGGTGCATTTTCCTGGGATAGTATAGGTCCACTTAGATGTAAATGTCAACAAATACAAAGCCATTTTGAGTGAGTCATCCTTCATCTTCATATGGTGAAGCATTTCTATCCTGCTGAGAGTGGGCTCATTCAGGATGTTAATGCCCCCATCCACAGGGCATGAATGGTTTGATGAGCATGAAAATGATGCAAGCCATATGCCATGGCCATCTCAGTCACTAGATCTCAACCCAACTGAACACTTATGTGAGATTCTGGAGTGGTGCCTGAGACAGCGTTTTCCACCACCATCAGCAAAACACCCAATGATGGAATTTCTCATGGAAGAATGGTGTTGCATCCCTTCAATAGAGTCCCAGACACTTGTAGAATCTACGCCATGGTGCATTGAAGCTGTTCTAATGGCTTGTGGTGGCCCAACGCTCTATTAAGATGCTTTATGTTGGGGTTACCTGTATATCAACTAATCTACTGACTGGTCTGGTTGCCAGAAACAAACTTCGCCCTTCGACCTCAAACACATATATTCAGCCAGCAGCATCACTCCCAGGCTCATTCCGTTATACACAAAATCACAGCCATCAAAATCTCACAAAAACACACCAGGGTCGGGTTACAATTAGGGAACAATCCATTACAATACAGTCGACTCTGGAAATTCAATTCACGAATTGAAAAATGCCCATAATGTTCGATGAGGATTTTTCAATTCATGAACTTAAATTCAGTTCATTTCCCAGTTCAGTATCCGCAACAGCATTTCTGTTTATTGAATATCTACACAAGTGGTTCCCAACCCTCTCCCCAGTCGGTCCGCATATTTGTTCAATTCCACCACCAGCAGACCCGATTAAACTAATCAACCCTTGTTAACTACGTAACTATTTTAATCAGCTGTCCTGGTGATGGAATTGAACAAACATATTGACTGGCTGGGGGTCCTCTAGGAGAGGTTTGGGAACCACTGATCTAATACAGGGAAGTAGAGCAGTGATTCTTTTCAGCTGTTTCTCAATAGGACTCCATCGTCTCTTATCCTGTAGCTGGGTGTACCATGGCATATGTTTTACATTGTTTTCATGCTCATCAAACCATTCAGTGACGACTCATGCCCTGCGGAAGGGGACTTTGTCCTCCTGGAAGAGACCACTACCATCAGGATAGAAATGCTTCACCATGAAGGATGAAGTTGATCACTCTTGACTTTGTATTTACTGGTGCACACCTTGCCCTCTGAGGGATTGATTGTACCTAAACCATGCCAGAAAAATGCACCCTACACCATAATAGAGCTGCCAGAACTCTTCCTTTACTCAAATGTTTCCTTCATTTTGGCAGTTCCCTGCAATACTGTGGAAACTGGGTCAGGGCACAGGTCCAATACATAACAATTCACCTTTTGTACCCTGTTGTATTCATTCATCGTCTTAACCTATTTTACTTAAGAGCTCGATCATCGTGCCTTAAGTTGTGATTTCATAGGGAAGGCAAAGTAACATAAAATCCAAGTCAACATGAAAGAAATGAAATGGCGAACTTGCGCCAGTGTGTGGATCCGTGCACACACATCAGGGAGTGTGGTGCTGCATGGTAACTGCGCGTGCATGCAGGGTTAACCATCATGCGCTTGTGTGTGGCGTGAATGCACCAGCTCCTCTCACCCCGAGCCACCTTGCTCCCTTGTTGGCAGCCTGCTGGATCTGAACCCTCTTCAGCGTCACGTTGTATACCGCGCCCTCCTCCACTTCCTCTCCCCAGTCCTGCACCGAGCTCTGTGGGGTGGGAGAAATAAATACTGTTACAACTCCAAACATCTCTTCAACAACGGCCCTCCCCAATCAGTGGTGCAACACAAAAACAACCACCCGGTTTTTCCAACAACAATCGGGGACAGACGAATGTGAAGTGTAAATAAACAAGAAGGACAGGAAAAAAGGTCTGAGGGGAGGGGAAATATGGGGTTGACTGGGGGGGGGACAAGGACAGGTGCCAACAGGGCAAGCGGCTTCGAGTGGCAATGAGCTTTGGGTTCCCAAACCTCTCCATGTATTCCCTAAATTCCACCAAATTCCACACACCTGATTCAACTCATTAACTACTTAGCAATCATTGATTAGTTGAATCAGGTGTGCTGGTGGTGGAATTTAACAAATACATGAACCCCTTGGGGGCCCCCGAGGAGAGGTTTGGGAACCACTGCTCTAGGACAGTGGCTCCTGGTCCTGTGTATGCTGGTGTTCCTTCCACCCACAGTTGCAACCCCTTAATTGTAACAAGCTGTTAATTGCTCTTAAGACTGTTTTAATATGTATTGAAGGATGCTTTACCTTCTTATGGCCACATTATGTCAGAAATAGCACGCCATTAAGAATGAATGTCCCATATTCATATCCTAGAACTTAGTCAGATCGACTAATGCTTTAATTTTCTTTGGCAAATGATGGCTTTAATTTTCTTTCATGCGCTGTATGGCAAATGATTCATTTGGAAAAAGGTTACAATTGATTCAATTGCCTGTATATATTGACAGGTGAAATGCTAATTGCTGAAAGGGTGGACAACTGGTCACTGAAACTAAACCATTTGGGGGAAATGAATAATTCAAAACATAAAGCAAATGGCAATGAGCCACGCCCATATCGTGTTTACGTTTAAGGAAAAATCACAACAGAGCACAAAAACACATGTTGTCAACAACCTTAATTGTTCAAGAGATTGGCTGTAACAAAAGTCAGCATGCACAGGGATCGAGAACCACTGCTCTAGGAAGAGAAGAGACAACAGCTCCCTTCTCCCTCCCCGCCTCCCTACCCCCTTCGCCCACGCATGTGCTGCATGCGCTAGGCTGAGATCAGAGCTGGCATGGGACAGCAGAGCACTGGAGGGGGGGAGCTTTGACAGCGAGAAAGCAAATAAAATAATGTCCTCCCCTGAATGAGTTTCAGACTCAACTGGGACACCCAGACTCCCTGAAAATCGACCCCACATTGCCTACACACAAACACATAAGCAGACCGCAGACACCTCTCTCTGCGGCGTCTTCAGCGAGCGGGATGATGAGTCAGACACAGAACCGCTCAGCGCACACAGCTGGGAGCAACAACAGGAACTGCCTATTCCTTCACCCACTGCCCACGCTATGTGATTTACAGGAAAAGGGGGGAAATGGGAAATAGACCACATATTCCACGGCAGAGGGGGAGAAAAAAACTGCTCACAGGACAGGAATCGGCCAACCTCGAGACAGATGTCTGACCGATGTAGCTCACTTTCTCCCAAGGCAGGGAAAAAAATAGCAGCTGGGGTCAAAGGTCAATGTTAGCCGATTGAAGGTCAGTGGCGAGCCCTCCTGGACACAGAGTCATCTCTGGTTACTACACAGTTAATTTCAGATGCACCAGCCATCTGCACAGACAGACCGCAATCACCCCACTACGATAATAGTGACCAAGAGTAGTGCTTTTGGTGGGGTTTTACCCCCCAAAGGGGCATCGATTTCACTGTCGATAAGCAGGCACTGAGCAGTGCGTTGACTCCTGGAGTAACGTGGAAAGCGGTAGATGACCTCTGGAAATAAGCCGTCTGCCTTGTATACTCAACCGTTTCCTGTACAGTGCTGTGGCATAAATACTTCTCTCACTGAGTCATGCCGTCCGCACTCAAAAACAAAAGCAGGAGGTCCCCGTTGCTCTCTGACCGACCCCGCTGAGTCCACAGTCTGCGTCGGGAGGCCGTTCTTTGTGCGAGGCATCAACGAGTTTTAAAACAGCGCCCGCTCAGCGGTCAACGGTCTCACGGTATGCGCAGTGGAGCTCATTAAAACAAACGCCATCGGTCATTCGTCCAGAGACGCAGATTAATAACCGCGAGACCAAAGAGTTCTTTCCACCCACAGCCAGGTCAAATATATATATACAAATATACACAACACAAAAACACGTTACATATTAGGAGACAAATAATTCAATGAAACAACAACAGGGGCAGGAGAAACGTTTTAAATGGACGCCGAGTTCACTTACTCGAATTACCCACCAAATAGAAATGGTAATTAGAATGTATATTCAATACGATTATTTACACATGTGTAAAAGTGTTGCCTTCAATATAGACTAGCGCGAGTGAGTCCGTTATGTAGGCTAAATAGAAAATGGGCAGTTTGCTGAATAACGCACTTGTTGAATATAGCAAAAGGATGCGCACCGCTGGTAGACTAAACGATGCAATGGAAAACTTGTTCCCGTTTAAAAAATGTTAACATTATTCTCTCACCCACTACTGACTAAATCACATGCATTCCAGCCAATCAGCAGTATGTGAAACAATGCACTCAAAACAACAACAAGGGTCAAGTCTTTAGATGGATCTGCTCCCTATTGTGTTTATCCAGTAGACGCAGCTGGGACCCGCATAGAGCTCGCGGCGCTAGCGATTGTTCCCCCATTTCCCCACTCAGCCGCGAGACAAAAGTTTTCATTTCGATTGGTCCAACTCCGGAGCCATATTCCTCTTTGGGGGGAAAAAAGAATGCAGGCACAGCACAATAAGCACAGTGATATTTCAAGTCGGACATGAATGTGAGGAGGATTATACCAAAATAGTTAGAAATAAAAATCACAATGTTTGCTTTTAACCCCGCACCCACTCCCTCCTCCCTCTCTCCCAATCCCCTTCTTTATCCGCTACTTTCCAATATCGCTCTCTCTCTCTCTCTCTCATTCAACCATGTCTCAATGAGCACAAACTCTCAAAGCCGCAAAATCAACAACATATACAGTGCAGTAACAGGGCAGTGGCGTTACCATCTTAGCTTTCCAGGCGAATTTCATTGTAAGCGCTTCTCTCATGGTCCGGGAGCCAAATCAGAATCCAGCCATGGTCCGTCACAGAGTTAAGTATTTAAAAATCCCAACCAACAAACAGCATCCACTGCGGCGCTATCCTTCTCCGTAAATCCTTTCTCCTTCACCACACACAGACAATCCGTCACAGCGCTCTTGTCTGCTTTCCCCCCTCTCCGACACTCCTCCTTTCTTTTAAGATCCTCTCTCTCCCTCAGTCTCCCCGTTGCTGAATGAGCGAGCTCCGCCCCGCTGTACCCACAGTCTCTCCTACCCCTCCTCCCCTTGTCTCTCTCTCTTTTTTACACCGCGCCGAAAGAAAAGACGCTGCGACAGGGAGTTCTGTGGCTCTAGCGTAATTGTTTAAAAACTTGTATTCAGCTGTTGATAATTTGAATATATCTGTGCTGCTCCTGCAAGTCAGCGAGCGTGTGGTGGCATACGAGGTAACTTCATTGACACCCCACCCCCCCAGAGAAATTCTCTGAGTTGTGCATTGTTTTGGTAAGAAAAAACACAATTGAGTGTATGTTGATGCATGCGTGCCTAAGTGTGAGATTGTGTTTTAGATGACTAAAGGAGGGGGTGTGTTTTGAATGGGAATTTTGCAGTGGTCACAATACTCAATACTTACTGGAACCTTGCTTTCCTGATGTGACCGTTTGCACTATAGAGTGTCAAAACTGGGGCGGAGGGACCCAGTCAGCCCAAACCGCGGGCTGATTCCTGGCTTCTAGCCACACCTGTCAACGTAACGCATCACGAGGACAGTTACGAAATCGTGGCTCTGATGATCGGGCCTTCGATGTGTGTGTGTGACAAAGCGTCACACACAACAACGTCACACATCGCTAGCAAGCCCGTGCCCAGGGGGCAGTGCTGGCCTTTCAGTTGCGAAGCTGTGTTGGCACCAGCTGACCCAGGCCCAGCCCGGGGCCCGGGAAGGGGCACGGGGAAGTCCGCCCTGTCCCCTGCTTTGAAGCCCAGTTCCCAGGCTGGTCTGTCCCAGGGCGAGCACATCCATCTCCAGGGGGTCTGGGAAGCATCGCTCGATGCGATGGGAAAGGTCATGACCCCTCGCCGTCCCCGGGGGACAGCTGTTGTCAGGAGGGGAATGATGTCACCCCCTTGTGCAGTTGCACTACCTAATGTCAGCACATACGCACGGCCTTCTGACATTACAGCAGTTACATCAGCGCTGTCGATCAGCGTCAGCTGCAGTGGCTGCGTTTAGCCCGTTACCTCAACTGCACTGCCTGCGCACTGCTTTGACCCGGGGCTATACTGCGGTGAACTGACCGATTTTGATGGCAATAGCTACGTCGCCAGCATGAAAACCATATTGGGGAGAACTTGCCACCCCCCGTGTCCCCATGTTACACCAATGACGGAAACATTGACATTTTACATTTAGGTATGCAGCAGACGCTCTTATCCGGAGTGACTTACAAAAGTGCATACAAAAAGGTTAGGCAACAAGAAGCAACGATTCCGAGACATCAATACTCTGTATGTATGTGTCATAAGCAGACAGAAATATGTGCGTTAAACTGCAGCATCGGGAGAGACTGCGGCTGCAATAAAGCTCGGATATGGAAGGGTATGCGTTATAAAAGAGAGGGGGGAGACTTGTGGTAATTGGTTTGGTCGGGAAGATTCTTGCAGCGCTGCAAGATTTTAACAGTGTTTTTATTCACCTTTCAGGCCATGCGAAGACTGTGTAAGCCCCACCGAAGGTCGCACACTCTCTCTGACCCCCCCCCCCCTTTGGTCCAGACCCCAGGTCTGCTCTCCGGGCCCATCACCACTCCCCCTGCCACGGACCCAGAGAGAAACGGCACAGGACAAAAACAGGAGGAGCAGCGCGCTGTTATTGCACTGCTGCAGGGAAACGCACATTCCAGGAAATCTCCCACTTCCTGCCAGCAGCCTCCCGACTGACTCCACTGCGCCTGATGTCCTCGTACCTGCCTGTAGATCAACAGCTGAGGAAATCAACACTGAAGAGATCCACAAACAGACGCCAGTACAGCAGGGAGAGTTCCTAGAGATACCAGTGTAGCAGTGAGTCAGGCCCGGGGCAT
The DNA here is from genome assembly GCA_029706075.1 of Aldrovandia affinis. Taxonomy (NCBI): domain Eukaryota; kingdom Metazoa; phylum Chordata; class Actinopteri; order Notacanthiformes; family Halosauridae; genus Aldrovandia; species Aldrovandia affinis. The sequence goes on along the minus strand of JAINUG010000001.1, from coordinate 18,671,415 downwards.
ACTAGTATAGCAGTGAGAGCAGTACAAGAGACACCAGTATAGCAGACAGACAGACTCATGAGATACCAGTACAGCAGAGACAGTCTTCAGGGGATACCAATATAGACGAGAGACAGGTCAAAGAGATACCAGCATGGCAGAGAGACAGGCTCAGGGGACACCATTATAACAGAGAAGACACCATGTTAGTGGCCATAGTGTGAGTACAGATGTGTATAGTGGCCAAAAGACAGATGGATTAGCATTATAGCAGAAAGAACAAACAAGAAGATTCCGGTACAGATGTGTATAGTGGCCATAGTGTGTGGAGTAGTACAGATGGATTAGCCATAGTGGCCATAGTGTGTGGAGTAGTACAGATGGATTAGCCATAGTGTGTGGAGTAGTACAGATGGATTAGCCATAGTGTGTGGAGTAGTACAGATGGATTAGCCATAGTGTGTGGGGTAGTACAGATGAATTAGCCATAGTGTGTGGGGTAGTACAGTAGAATTGGCCATAGTGTGTGGGGTAGTACAGTAGAATTGGCCATAGTGTGTGGAGTAGTACAGATGAATTAGCCATAGTGTGTGGAGTAGTACAGATGGATTAGCCATAGTGTGTGGAGTAGTACAGATGAATTAGCCATAGTGTGTGGAGTAGTACAGATGAATTAGCCATAGTGTGTGGAGTAGTACAGATGGATTAGCCATAGTGTGTGGAGTAGTACAGATGGATTAGCCATAGTGTGTGGGGTAGTACAGATGGATTAGCCATAGTGTGTGGGGTAGTACAGTAGGATTGGCCATAGTGTGTGGGGTAGTACAGTAGAATTGGCCATAGTGTGTGGGGTAGTACAGAAGAATTGGCCATAGTGTGTGGGGTAGTACAGTAGTACAGTGTATGGATAGTACAGTAGGATTGGCCATAGTGTGTGGGGTAGTACAGTAGAATTGGCCATAGTGTGTGGGGTAGTACAGTAGAATTGGCCATAGTGTGTGGGGTAGTACAGTAGAATTGGCCATAGTGTGTGGAGTAGTACAGATGGATTAGCCATAGTGTGTGCGGTAGTACAGTAGAATTGGCCATAGTGTGTGGGGTAGTACAGATGGATTGGCCATAGTGTGTGGGGTAGTACAGTAGAATTGGCCATAGTGTGTGGGGTAGTACAGATGGATTAGCCATAGTGTGTGGGGTAGTACAGTAGAATTGGCCATAGTGTGTGGGGTAGTACAGATGGATTAGCCATAGTGTGTGGGGTAGTACAGTAGGATTGGCCATAGTGTGTGGGGTAGTACAGTAGAATTGGCCATAGTGTGTGGGGTAGTACAGTAGAATTGGCCATAGTGTGTGGGGTAGTACAGTAGAATTGGCCATAGTGTGTGGAGTAGTACAGTAGGATTGGCCATAGTGTGTGGGGTATCACAGTAGAATTGGCCATAGTGTGTGGGGTAGTACAGTAGAATTGGCCATAGTGTGTGGGGTAGTACAGTAGAATTGGCCATAGTGTGTGGGGTAGTACAGATGGATTAGCCATAGTGTGTGGGGTAGTACAGATGGATTAGTTATAGTGTGTGGGGTAGTACAGTAGAATTGGCCATAGTGTGTGGGGTAGTACAGATGGATTAGTCATAGTGTGTGGGGTAGTACAGATGGATTAGTCATAGTGTGTGGGGTAGTACAGTAGAATTGGCCATAGTGTGTGGGGTAGTACAGTAGGATTGGCCATAGTGTGTGGGGTAGTACAGTAGAATTGGCCATAGTGTGTGGAGTAGTACAGATGGATTGGCCATAGTGTGTGGGGTAGTACAGATGGATTAGCCATAGTGTGAGGAGTAGTACAGTAGGATTGGCCATAGTGTGTGGAGTAGTCTGAAAGCTCACTGCCTCGCGGGACCCAAAGGCTGGGAGATGAAAGAGTGAACAGACCAGTAGGCCTGGCAGAGGCAGCACTGCTCTCATGCAGCTGCAACCACTGAGATTCTGTAAGACGAAGGTCAGCTCTCAACTGGTCAGCTCACAGAGTCAACGGTAGACTGTCAATTTTGACATTCTTGTTTGGCCATAAGAGGTCCCGCCCATCCAGCTGACATGAATCGAAATCGAAACACTTAATCATTCATATAAATATGATTTCCTGAATGTGAACACGCACCAATCAGCAGTAACTTGAATCAGAATGCGTCACGCACGGAAAGTCTTTGATTGAGGAACTTGTGGTAAGGAAGCTTCCGTCAGCATCTCTTTAACTGGAGACAGAAACTCTATGGGGATTCATTTCCCCGAATCCTGAAAAGACCAGCTTCCTACGCAAACAGCTTTGTGTGTGCGTGTGTGTGTGCCGTGTGCGCGTCTGTGTGTTCGAGGGCAGGGGATATGCACATTTCGCATTGGGGTGTTATTAAAAAGTGCCCAGCCGGGCGCAGTCTGTAATGTCATTTAATGTTGGACACAGTGTATCGCTGTTTAGGCATTTGAGTCGCGATCCATAGTGAGCCCATAAGCATGCACAGCTTGGGTTACACTGGAGAAACTGGGCTTAAAAGAGTTTTGCTCTGAGGAAGAGCAGTCATGCCCATTTAGAATTAATTTGAACTTTGCCATTGTAAACATAAACACATCAGCACCCTGCTTGTGATCTGTCTAGCATCCTACTGTGAGACAGCCGTAGCCCCCCTCCACCCCCAAGTCTCACCAGCCACCAGCCCCCAGCACCCTCACCCCCATAATCCCATTTCCCCCATCCCCCCTACTCCAAAGCCTGCCCCTCGATGAGTTACTGCACTCGTTTTGGTCTCAGCAAGTGTTTTCTTGTGGTCAGAGCGTCAGATGGATGACATCATCAGCGCAGCCAGTAATCTTCAGACAGGAGCTGAGAGCCCCTCCCTCTCAGATTAGCGCAGGGACAGCAGTCTGCTGCGGATAGAGACGTCCTGGGAAAGACGGATTCGAAGCGGGCGATACAGTCACGCACGGCGACTGAGCTCAGCTCTGTGTATGACAATTAAGAGTCTATGAAGTAACGTGTTTACTGTGTTCCTGGCGCTGGGGCAGTCCCGGGACAAAACAGACAATCCCGCGCATTGTTTCAGGACCACGTGTGTACCGGTTGTTTACAAGCATCGCGACCGTTTGTGTATATATTTTCAGTACTGCCGCAACCCACTACCCCCCGCTAATAAGCCCTAATTAACAAGAGGAGCTCTGCCAGTCTGACCTCCCGTGGCAGTGAGAGGTGCAGCCATCTGCTCCTGCTGAGAAGTGTGTTCCCACTGCTACGCTACTAGAATAGCCCTACCGATGAACCGCCATCCCTGCCCACACCGTACACTGTCATCCCTAATGATACCCCGTAGCACAAACCCAAACTGAATCCCTGAACTGTGATCCCTCATTCAGTCATTGCCGATGAAGTCATGCACAGCCACTAAAATGCACTGGACTGACAGTAAACACTGTCCAATGTATATACACTGTTGAATGTATGTTTTATGTGGTTTTATGTTTTTATGCATTGTCTATGTTGGTTTTATGTTTTTATGCTGCAAAGCAAATTGCCCTCTGGGTACAATAAAGACTCTACTGTATTAGATGCTCACATCTAGCATCTAGAACTCACATTTTCCCCCTACTGTACTTCTTCCTCAAAGTGCTTATTTCTTACTGACGGTGCAATACTTCAGACGTAGGCATGTGATGGTTCTCCGATCACACACTCCGCTGGGCCTCAGCTTGCACACCTGGTCACACACACTCCGTGCTCGCTGTGACTCGCGTGTTCACTGGCCGAAACTCTCACCACTCTGGGCCTTGGCCCTCCGTCCCCTCTCAATCCCTCTTCTCCCTGTCCTCCACTCTTACCCCCCTCCCCCCTCCCTCTGTTCTCCTGGGGCCCTCTGTAAGCCGGGACACATGACTGGGATCAGGTCCCGTGGGGGGGAGGGGCAGGGGGCAGGCCGGGGGCTCTCATTGTTTGTGATGGATTTGTTCTCTTTCGCAATCAGCCATGGGGGGGGGCGGAGTCCTGCAGAGTGACACTGGGGGAGACTGCGCTCCCGAAGGAAGATGCTGGAGGGGAAAGAGAGCAGCAGGACCCCTGACTGCGCAGGTGTGTCTCTGCCACTCACCTGTACAGGCGGTTCTGGAGAGCCCCTGTGTGAATGGCGGGTTTTGTTTGATGAGCTATAGGAAATGGGGGCCTGCATTTGACATCTCTAGAATGGTGTTTGCTTTAAGTCCTTGCCCCTACGAGCGGAGAACTCTCAAGAGATGTCAAACGCAGGCTGAAATTCAGCCAAAGTTCTACTGCTCTTGATTCATAATGCACACATGAGCATTAACACACACACAAACACCCACACAGACTCACAAACACACAACAATATACACACAAACACACACACACAGAGACTCACACACACACAAAAATAATTGCCAAGACACAAACATAACATACACACACACACATATATATATGCACGCCGACACACCCACACACCTTCACATTATGCTCTCTGTGCCCATTCCACTCTGTTAAAGGGGGCCAGTTGGGTTTCCGTAGCCAAACAGGCTGTGCAGTCTACACCTGCTAGCGGAAGGTCCCCGCCCCGCCTCAACTCCCCATCTGGGTTAATGTGCTTCTGCCCCAGTTGAGTTTCTGCCCCGTGGCGTTGCACTGTGGGGCAGATATGAGTATAAGGTTGGGGGAGACAATACCCCATCTATTGACTTTTCACGCGATCATGGACTCTCTGCCCCATTTCCAATGAATGTGAATCCGATAGTACAATGCAGTAGTCCTCCCCAGTAGCACTCTCTGCCCAGCACACAAAGGCCTCTGTGACATCACAGATATCTCAAGCAGCAGAGATAGTGGAAAGACTGTAAGCAACCCCCCTTCCCTCTGTCCACTTGACCCCTGGCCTTGACATGGGGCCGATTATGGCGGTTTGAGCGGGTAGCGAGAGAATAGTGGTGGGCTTGTGTGCAAGCTTAGTGTTTTTCACTGTCAACCCCAAAGCCCATAAGCTCGGCCCTGTTGTGTCAGTGAATACGATCAACTGGAGCAAATTGATGTATAGCTGCAATAACAAACAGGAATTCAGGATGAACTCACTCATACACCACAGAAAGACGCATATTTTACGTCTGTAGCCTTTAGTTAGAACATCTTTACAAGCCCCTTTCTTTCACATGCATGTATGGATCTCATGCATGTAATTCACATGCAAGTGTGATACTACACATGGCCATTTTGAAGGTTACGACAGTAGAGAGTAATTGCTGTATTAAAGTTCCTAACATGGCAAGAGCTTGGGGAGAGAATAACCATTCACAGAACACATCAGCCGAGGTGTTCCTGTTCAAAATGATAAAGTGAGAAGAAACCAGTCTGAAAGGGGGAAAATTTCACGCAAACTCCATGCACTTGTAGGGGTACACGCAGGGGTACAGAGCAGGGTTAATCTTTCAAACTGTAAAAAAGAAAACTAAGCCCACCACCTCACAATTTATTCAAGTTCCTCCCCAGTCTAATCTCCTGAATCAGTTTCGAGAGAGAGAGAGAGAGAGAGAGAGAAGAGGAGAGAGCACTTCACGTACGGTAGGAGCGTTCAGGTTTATGTCTGCAATCTTTCTGCGTGCGTCACAAATCACATTCCCTCAGATTCACAGGTGATCTACGGCATACTGCGTCTGCAGTTTAAGTGGCCCACATTTCACTGTCCTCAGGTTTATTGCAATGAACCGTTGCCATATGCACTGGAGTTTATTGACCTTAGTGGCGAATCACTAGACTGTTCTGTCCAGGCTTTTCCACAGTACAAGTGGAATATATACAGTGTCTAAGACTAGCAAACCTCTCGGATAAAAAACATCTCAGGTTATACTGTGGATAATGTTTTTAAAGATTTTTTTTTATGCTCAAGACGTATACTGTTTTGTTTCTTAGATCATAGTCATGATACAAAAATTATCTTTATTATATTATTAACCTTATTATTTTATTAGTGGAACTTACGTATTTAAAATGCAACACTTGTTTTTAGTGTTCTACAAAGAAGTCAAGGAGTATATTGATGCAATAACTTTTGTCATTGCATATTTTTGCATTAATAAAAAGAATAAAGTTTAAAAAAAGGGTAAGCATTCTTATATGTGCCTTTACAATGTCTTTGGTTCGCTGTAACATGGAATGCTTTGGCATTCACGCCGACTGACCCGGACTTTGCTCAGCTGTCATCAACCAAGAAAACAGCGCAATTAAAATTGATTAGCCCAATCACCTCTTTAAAACTGTCCTGGTTTCATAACTCTATCTCAGACACTCCAAGAAGCAGCGGTGAAAGAGAGAGAGGGATGAAGGGGGTAGAGCGAGAGAGCGCGAGAGAGAAGAGAGAGAGAGAGAGAGAAAGAGAGAGAGGATGTTCAGCCAGTTAGAAGAAGACAAACAACCAAAGTACCGTACATTTAAAACAGCTGTAGAAATGCAGACTGATTTTAATTGGCAAGAGACACAAGTTTATTTAACTTCATGGAAAATTGTTTTTTTTATGAATCTGACTGTGAAATAGGGGAAATTCCTCAGAAAAAAGGCCTGACAGAAAATGACGAGAGGACAAAATAAAACAGACAGAGAAAGAGGAACAGATCAGAGAGGAGGAATAAAAGGAAGGACTGGAATGAATGACCACTGAAGGCACAGTGAAAGTGAGAGAGAGCAGTGGAAAATGTGGTTACGAGAAACAGAAACACCAAAAGTGTAGTTTAACACGCTGGCCTTTGTATGTGGGCAGGATCCTGCTAGAATGTGTGTAGAATCTCTTTGGGAGATACAGGGAGTTGGGTAGTGAGATAGGTGGGAGATACAGGGATAGTTGGGCAGTGGGAGAGTTGGGCAGTGAGGCAGGGGGACACTTGGTCATTGGGAGGATTGTGCAGTGGGAGGGTTGGGCAGAGGAATATACAGGGAGATTTGGGCAGTGGGAGAGTTGGGCAGTGGAATATACAGGGAGATTTGGGCAGTGGGAGGGTTGGGCAGAGGAATATACAGGGAGATTTGGGCAGTGGGAGAGTTGGGCAGTGGAATATACAGGGAAAGTTGAACAGTGGATGGATTGGGCAGTGGGAGAGGAGGGCAGTGGGACAGGTTGCCCCCTATGCTCTCTCTCTCTCTCTCTCTCTCTCTCTCTCTCTCTCTCTCTCTCTCTCTCTCTCTCTCTCTTCTCTCTCTCTCTCTCTCTCTCTCTCTCTCTCTCTCTCTCTCTCTCTCTCTCTCTCTCTCTCTCTTGCAGGAACAATACTCGGAAACTCTGCGTGTGAGGGGGAGAGGCGCAAGCCAGGATGTCAGATAAGACTGAGGAAACCCCATCACACACACACACTATGCACACACACACACACACACAAACCGCACAAACATTACATACAACACACACACACACACACACACACACACACACACACATATTACAGTGCCCTCCAGAATTATTGTGTAATTGTAGTTTTGGAGACTTGGTGACCCCAAGATGCAACCAACTTCAACAATTCTCCAAATGTGATCCTTGGACAAATCTTTGCCTCTCAAACCATCCTCCTCACTATGCATGGGGGCAAAATACACTTGTGTCCTCTTCCAGGCAGGTGCATCACAGCTCCAGTTGTTTTAAACTTCTTAATTATTACCCTAATAGTGGTGATGGGCATTTTCAGGCGTGTAGCAATTTTTTTATAGCCATTGCCTAATTTATGAAGGTCAACAACCTTTTGTCTCATTTCACTTGTCTATTTTCGGATCTTCCCCATGGTGATGGATGACTAAAGGAGTTTGGCCTGTGTGTCACATTATATTTATACCCCAGTGAAACAGGAAGTCATGGATGACCACTTAAGAATTCCTAAAGACTTATTAATTTATTCATTTAATATATATAAATGGGATTATACTTCATTTAGATGTTGTTCATAAAATTTTTCTTTGAATATTTTCTTCAATTAAAGGTTAGATTTCTCTCCTATTTTGAGTGTAAGGTCAAGCTGATGAACAACAAAGACAAGTTTTCATAGCCTTTTTTGCTCATCTTTACCAAGGGTGCCAATAATTCTGGATGGCACTGTATGTACAACACACACACCACACATACATTACATTTAACACACACACACACACACACACATACACACAAACCACACAAACATTACATACAACAAACACACACCGCACATACATTACATACAACACACACACACACACACACACACACACACACACACACACACACATTACATTACATTACAGGCATTTGGCACACTCTTATCCAGAGCGACGTACAACAAAGTGTACACACACATGACGTACAAGACAAAAACACACGCAGACACACACAACATATACACACACATACCAACAGCATATATGCACACACAATACATACACAGACTCCATTCACGATGCATTCCCACAACATACACATGGCATACGCAAACACACACACAAGAGCCCCAAATGTTTTTGATATGAGGGATATTTTAAACCTTGTAACTACACAATGTTGATTTCGTGTCATAGTTTTCACACAAATTGCAAAATGGTTTAATCAGTCCATTTACACAGGTACCTGGTAACTGTTATTCAGGTATATAAAAAGCAGCGGCATACACAAACACACACACACACACACTCACATCACATTGTACATGCACGCAGTTCCTACATGGTAGTTACAGCTGATGTATTGTGACAACACAGTAATCGCTTGGTCAGTAGTTTAGCTGTAGGAAGTGATGATGTGGTTTCCCTGAAACGAGGGACCCCTCAGCAGTTGACTTCTGGTCAGGCTGAGTGGAGCCGTGTAACCCGCGGTCAGCTCTCGCCCTCGTGACTCAGGCTCGCCAGAACTGCTGAGCCGCCACAAGAGCAGACTTCCTGCTCAGCGGCCTGTCTGCCCTCCCTCCCACAGCAACACTGCTGCACAGGACACTCTGTACTGTGAGGACCCAATAATGGAACAGTGCTGTGGGGTAATGGAGTAATGCAGTAATGCAACAGCGCTGTGGGGCCCCAGTAATGGAACAGTGCTGTGAGGACCCAGTAATGGAGTAATGCAACAGCACTGTGAGGACCCAGTAATGGAACAGCACTGTGAGGACCCAGTAATGGAACAGTGCTGTGGGGCCCCAGTAATGGAACAGCACTGTGGGGACCCAGTAATGGAACAGCGCTGTGATGACCCAGTAATGGAACAGCACTGTGAGGACCCAGTAATGGAGTAATGGAACAGCACTGTGAGGACCCAGTAATGGAGTAATGGAACAGCACTGTGGGGCCCCAGTAATGCAACAGCACTGTGAGGACCCAGTAATGGAGTAATGCAACAGCGCTGTGGGGACCCAGTAATGGAACAGCACTGTGAGGACCCAGTAATGGAACAGCACTGTGGGGCCCCAGTAATGGAACAGCGCTGTGATGACCCAGTAATGGAACAGCGCTGTGATGACCCAGTAATGGAACAGCACTGTGAGGACCCAGTAATGCAACAGCGCTGTGATGACCCAGTAATGGAACAGCACTGTGATGACCCAGTAATGGAACAGCACTGTGAGGACCCAGTAATGGAACAGCACTGTGAGGACCCAGTAATGGAACAGCACTGTGAGGACCCAGTAATAGAACAGCGCTGTGAGGGCCCCAGTAATGGCAACCTTACAGCACTGTGGCCAGACCATGGCACTGCAGGGACTGCACGTGTGCCTTCACTGCACGTTGCTTAGAGTTCCTTGAAAGGCGTTATTATTATCCACCATTATTGTCATTATAATAATTATTAAAGCTCTCATTGTTAGGGCAGAGATGCGCTCCGCTGTCCAGAATCAAGTCCTGACCATGCTGGAGCTCACTGACATGCAACATAATGCACATCGCCCAGGGTGAGAGGGTTTAAGTCAGTAGGCTTTCCCCCTCATCGTAACGCAAGAGTGCCTCCTCTGTTCAATCAGGAACCTGCAGTCTGCCTGTGCTAGCTGCAGGCGTATTTATGTGTTTATCTATTAGGGACGTAGCAAAAAGCAATGCTACAATTTTCAAAACACCTGTCCTCAAAAAAGAGAACACTGCAGCAATGAGTTGGCCCTACAGACAAGATCAGGAATTCCAAAACTGGGGAAAAAAGCAGTTTGTTCTGCTGTTCGAAGTTTGTTCTAAAATATTCTGTGACTAGTGGCGGGCAGTCAGGTTAACCCACCTAGAAAAAGGCAATGACAAAAGTCACAATGTGATCTACCAAATGGTTGAGCAGACCATTAAAGGGTTAAGTCACATAGGCATTGCCTGGCTTGTGAAAAGTCAGCAGAAATAAAATGATTCAATTGTGTAGTTGTTCATTCCCCTTTCGTGTACCTGCATTTTGGTGATATAAATACATAATCCTCGGTCAATCACCCCGGAGAATAGCCAGTGCCTACCAAACCTCACACCTCACCGCATGCTACAGTGCGTAATACGCTGCCGAACTTCTTCATTTCACAGTGACTGGACTATACCGGCTCAAGCTGGAGTCTCTCTCACACGCTCCCCCTGGCACTGCTGGGGAGGAGAGGGGAGGGGGAGGTTGAGCGTGTAGCCTCAGCTCCCTGTTTACACCGCGGAGCCCCCGCATCTCAAAAGCACTGCCCAGCTGCTCCACAGCGAGTGCCCGGCCGGATCAAAGGGCCCACACCACAGCTGCGCTGACCCGGACGGTGACCCGCGCAGCTCCCGCAGAGAGAGCAGGACAGATGGCAGGCAGATGACACCACACACCACACACGCACCGCACAAACACACACACACACGCACAGCATACACAGCACATACACACATACACACACACCCGCACATGTACACACACAACACATACACACCACACACACACCGCACAAACACACACACACACGAACAGCACACACAGCACATACACATACACACACACCGCACATGTACACACACAACACATACATACCACACACCACACACACAGCACACACATGCACACACAGCACACACACACACCGCACAAACACACACACCGCACATGTACACACACAACACATACATACCACACACCACACACGCACACACACACACACACACACATGCAGACAACACACACACACACATACACACCACACATTTACACAGCAGACACACACACACACGCATGCAGTGTGTGCACAGTGTCTGTCTGGCCGACCGCTGGAATGCCAACATACAGGCCCAGGCCGAGGCAAAGGGAACAGACAGATATATGACCCAAAGAGACAGGACAGGGGCACCGTCAGAGCGCGAAAAGGATGCAGAACAGGGAAGGGGGTCAAATCCGTTTAAATTCAGGCAGCATAGGAAATGAATTGAAAAATGAATTTGAAATTGAATGACCACAATGTTCTATGAGGTGATTTTTCAAATTGACTAATTTAATTTTGATTTCAATTCAATTTCAATGAATTTCCTGGATCGACTGAATTCGAAAATGGAATTGACTCCCCAACTCTGATGCAGAAGCAAACGTATCGGGCTGATGCTGACGGTGAAATTTACAGCCAGGTAAAGAGGGGCAGCGAGAGAGAGGCTACAAGACACGGAGAGACAGACGCTTAGACATACGGATGGACAGACGGAGAGAGACAGATGGACAGAGATGGGACGGGACGGGGAGGGGACTCACTGACTCAGTGCCAGGGGCTGCTGTCCGGGAAGCAGCAGAGAGAGACACTCGAACAGACAGACAGACAGACGGACAGAGACAGGGGCTCAGACGGACAGAGACAGGGGCGGGAAGCTCACTGACCCAGTGCCGGGGGCTGCTGTCGGGAGAGCGGGGCTGGTACCTCTGCAGGGAAACCCCTCCCTCCCCTTCCCCCTCCAGTTCCGGTGTGGGGGGGCTGGGGGGCCATGGCAGCAGGGACCCCAGGGGGTAGTACGATATCATTGCCCGTGGCAGGGCATACTCTATTCTGGAGGGCAGCCTGAGTCTCAACTTCCTCTTCTCTCCCTCTTGTTCTCTCTCCTTCTCTGTCCCCTGGTCAGATCTTCTGCCTGTCTGTCCTTCCCTGGTTCTCTGTGTTAAAAGCGGGCCTCAGTCCAGAGACTTCCCCACCAGATTCACGTCTGTCGATGTGGATTTTTTTCTTTCTCCCAGAACTCCCCTCTCCTCCAGTCTGGTCCCAGTGGCCGTTGGCTCTCTCCGCGGTAGCGAGGTTCGGGACGCGCCTGTTCTCTGCGGGCTTCTCCTGGCTGTTTTGTTTTTTTAAGCGCTCTCTCTCTGTCGGCGCTCGCTCGTTGTGTTTGAGTGGAGGCTTGCTGTGCTCGTGGCTCTGGCCACATTAGTGATTAGAGCTCTTTTGTCTCTCTCTCCCTCCCTCCCCTCCCTCCCTCCCTCCCTCCATCTGACTGAGTACAGGAGGGGAGGAGCGAAAGACAGGCCCTGCCCCCCCCCTCACCCATTTGAAGGCTGATAGTGTGGAAGAGAGGGAAAGAAAGAAAGGACAGGCACACACACACACACACACACACACACGCACAGATAGAGGGAATTAAGAGGACAGTAGGATTAGCAATGCGGTCGGCTGTTCCCCTTGTTTTCCCCCGCTTAAACCATCAATGGACTCTTCTCAGCCCCACCAAAACTCAAAGAGGACGACAGACCTGTTGCCATGTTACTGAAGTGAAGGCAGAGCAGGCTGGCTGGGTGGGGGGTGGGGGTGGGGATCAGGGCAGTCTAAGCAGCAGTGACCCATGTCTTTCAGCTCAGCAGTTACTGATTGTAGCAGTCTGTTAACCGACAGCTCAGAAGAGTGACAGAGCGTGGCCCTTTGATGCAGAGGCTGCAGAAAGGACTCCTACAGCTGGCTGAAGTTGCTAATGTGTAAGGTTGTACGTGTTAAAAGGTAGGGTTTGTGTGTGGGTGTGTGTGTGGGTGTGTGTGTGGGTGTGTGTGCACGCATATGTGCGGTGTGTGTGGTGTGTGGTGGTGGTGCGTGTGTGGTGGTGGTGGTGCATGTGTTTTAGTATGTGGCGATGAGGATCAGTCATGTGTGAAACTGCTGTTGAGGAGGATTATCCAGGACCAGGCCCAGCTCTCAAATTCACACATTCCTGACTTCCCAACACAGACACACACACACACCACACACACTAACACACACACACATGCATATACACCACAAACTCTCACACAAACACACAAACACTAATACAAACACATGCTCTCACACACATGAACGCACGCACGCACGCACGATTACTTATTCCTTCTAATAAGCACTGTTAACTAAAACCAAATCTTTACTGACACACATAAACTATATCCATAGTTCAAACTAGGGGTTAATGAGAGACTAGTTGTTTCCGAATGTTGTAACGATTCTGGTGCCAAACCCTGCTTCCTCTGTGCAGGTAAATCAGCAGCTGCTGTAGAAACATCAACAAGGAAACATCCGGAGAATAGTAGGATTTCACAGGATGACTGATCAACCAGGTTAACCAATTATGTACCAACACACACACACTAACCCGGACACACACATGCATGCACCCATGCACACACACACATGCACGCACATGCGCAAAAACACACGCACACGCACACACACTTTTCCCATATTTTATTTTGTTACAACCTGGAATCAGAATGTATTTAATTGGGATTTCTTGCGACTGATCAAAAACAAAATACTAAATAATGTATTTTAATACGAGAAAAAGGTTTTTCTAAATTATTTACCAATAAAAAACAGGCAGTAATTACCCTTTTGCTAAGATACACCAAAATAAACTCTTCAGAGGTCATATAATTATTTGATTGGAGTCCACCTGTGTAGAATTAAGGTGTTTCAAATTATTTCCAATTAAATACATCTGTCTGAGAGAGGGCCCACATTTGATTCGTGGATTTCCAAACAAAAGCTTCATCATGAAGCTATATACTATATACAGGCACACACTGTATATATTGTGGCAGCCCGAAGGGTTGCACCACAAAATGGCTGCCTGGCCTCCAACACATGGCAGCCATTTTCACTACATTTCCCAGCATGCCACAGTAACACCTGAACCAAGTCAGGCAATGGAGATGATGAACAGCTGAAAGCCATTTCAAAGGCCTATTTAAAGGGCTGATGCCCATTGTTCTTGGAAAGGAGTAGGAACGAGTTGTGAAAGGAGTTGCTGTGCGAATTTGGTGAGTAAATACCTGTGAAGTCATTGACCAGCCAGGATTTACAAGGAGCGGTGAGAGAGAGTTTTTTGAAAGAGAGTGTTGGGGAATTGTTTGTTTTTGAATTGGATTGGATTGATTGGGATTGGATTACGGACTGGACAACGGAACTTGGACCTGGATTGCGGATTTGGAACGGACATCGACGAAGAGACAAGGATTGTGGACTTTGTGTTCGTATGCCCCAAAAGACCCCACCCTGCGTTTTGTGTTGTTTGTTTAATAAATCATCATTTCTGCTGATATTACTGCCTCCTCAGTGTTATTGCACTTGCCTACGCCCTCTGAAAGGTCAGTGAGTGTCGCCCAACCCTTGGGGACGCCACATATGGTGGAGAATACGGGCAGCCATGGTGGAGGACCAATGGCGTGTCACCCTCCGTGAGGTCCAACAGCTGAAGCAGAGTGCCCAGCTTGAGCTGTGCAAGGCAAAGTTGGAGGTGAGCGCCTCAGAGGAGCGCCACATGATGGCAGTAATGAAGTTGCGAGAGGAGCACCACATGGACTCCCTGGGAGTGGTGAGAATCATGGGTGCGGAGATAGAAAAGGAGAAGGCGTCCCATGGCGATGAGATGAGGCGTGTCGAGTCCCACAACCTGGCGCTCAAAGAGCAGGTGAGAACCCTAACCCAGATGCGTGAGGATGAGCAGCGACATTGTCTGGACATGCAGGAGTCCCAGGACCAGGCCACAGATGAGTATGCCAGGGCCTTGGGGATGCCCAGACCAGGCTCGCCCAGAAGGAGGCAGAGCTAAGGAAAGCCGCGGAGAACCATGCGTCCGAGGCGGAGCAACTCCGGTGCCAAGTGGAGCAGGAGAGCAGGGATACGCACCAGGTCGAGGCCAACGCCCTGCGGGAGCAGCTGGCCCAGCTGGAGAAGAGTGTGGAGCAGGAAATGGCGCTGAACATGGAGCTGCAGCAGAGGCAGACCGAGCAGGAGAAGCTCCTGGCCCAGAGAGATGACGTCAGCTCCCAGCTGCAGGAGGTGAACCGCGCCAACAGCCGGCTCCTGGAGCAGGTGACTGAACTGGGCCAAGAGAAGGACAAACTCCAGCAGGAGCTGGAGGAGACCAGGAAGACGGCGGACAAGCGCCAGGCCATGCTGGACGAGCTGGCCATCGACGTGGCGCAGGAGAAGTCGCGGTACAAGGAGGAGCTGAGCGACGTGCGGCTGCAGCACGAGAAGGAGGTGCTGGGCGTGCGGGCGCGCTTACGAGAAGGGCTGCGCGCGCCTGCACGAGGACAAGAACCACACCGAGGAGGAGATCCGCTCACAGCTCCGTGACGAGAAGGCCCGCACTCGGGAGCTGGAGAGCCTACAGCAGACGGTGAAGAAGCTGCAGGCTCAAATCCAGTCCATGGAGGGCACCAAGGGATGGTTCGAGCGCAGACTCAAGGAAGCGGAGGAGACGGCGGAGAAGAGTGCGCTGGAGCACCAGGAGCAGGTCCAGAAGCTGCAGCTGGAGCAGACCGCACAGCTTCAGGGGAAGATGGCGGAGATGGAAGCCCAGCAGCGGGCCACAGAGAAATCATTTCAGGAAGTACTGAAGGTCCAAACCGAGACTGTGCTGGACCTACAAGCCCGACTGAAAGGGGTGAGTGAAGAGCTGGACTGTGTAAAGTGTGTTCCTGTCACCCAAGACGCTAGCACGCAGGTGGAGGTCTCGCAGCCAGCGGAGCTGGGAGGACATGATGACCAGACATTGGAGTGGGGACAGTGGTCCTCAGTCCCACTCAGCCTGCCGGACCTTCAAGGGGGCCTAGAGGAGCTATGGGGGGACCATAGGGTTGAGGAAGGCCTCCTAAATAAGGCCGAGGCCTGTTTGAGCACCCGACCATCTCCTGACGTGGTAAGTCCATTTCAGTTGAAATTTAAAAGACGGAGAAGAGGAATGGAGATTCAAAGCTCTCACTGGAGAAGAAACTCAGGAAAGAACGGAAGTAAAATTAAAAGGATTAACCATAGCAACCGTTTAGGGAGAATAAATGCGAATGGAAAAAAGAAATGTAAGGATACCGCTAACCACGTGTTAGAGAGCATGTTTTCCCCAGTTACTCCACCGGACCCCCTGAAAGAAAAAAAGGAGGTGGAGGAAAAAGGCTGAAGCCTGGACACTGGATTCGGAACGGCGTAAAGTATACCGGAGGAGCCATGGAGGGCTGGTGAAGACCAGAGCAGGAGCGGTGACCGCTCCGTCCATGGAGCCCAGAGCCTGTACCCACTGGTGGCCATTTTGTGGCAGAAAAGGTGAGCAACTTGCGTCACTCATTAATGTCTGCCAGACATTTTTTCAGGCAACCGGAGACTGGGGATTCTGGACGTTTGACCCAGGGGGACACTTCCTGAGTGGACCTGGAGAGGGGACCCTCCTGGTGTCCGCTGGACATAGGCCGCTCGGCCCTCCCCGAGGTCAGAGCTGAGGAGGAGGGTGTGTGGCAGCCCGAAGGGTTGCACCACAAAATGGCTGCCTGGCCTCCAACACATGGCAGCCATTTTCACTACATTTCCCAGCATGCCACAGTAACACCTGAACCAAGTCAGGCAATGGAGATGATGAACAGCTGAAAGCCATTTCAAAGGCCTATTTAAAGGGCTGATGCCCATTGTTCTTGGAAAGGAGTAGGAACGAGTTGTGAAAGGAGTTGCTGTGCGAATTTGGTGAGTAAATACCTGTGAAGTCATTGACCAGCCAGGATTTACAAGGAGCGGTGAGAGAGAGTTTTTTTGAAAGAGAGTGTTGGGGAATTGTTTGTTTTTGAATTGGATTGGATTGATTGGGATTGGATTACGGACTGGACAACGGAACTTGGACCTGGATTGCGGATTTGGAACGGACATCGACGAAGAGACAAGGATTGTGGACTTTGTGTTCGTATGCCCCAAAAGACCCCACCCTGCGTTTTGTGTTGTTTGTTTAATAAATCATCATTTCTGCTGATATTACTGCCTCCTCAGTGTTATTGCACTTGCCTACGCCCTCTGAAAGGTCAGTGAGTGTCGCCCAAACCTTGGGGACGCCACAATATATATATATATGTATATACACACACATGCCAACATAGACACACATCCCCACACACATATACAGGCAACTGCCAAAATAAAGGAAACACCAACATAAAGTGTCTTAATAGGACGTTGGGTCAACACGAGCCGCCAGAACAGCTTCAAACCACCTTGGCATAGATCCTACATTCAAGTGTCTGCAGCGCTATTGGAGGGATGCAACACCATTCTTCCATGATAAATTCCATCATTTGGTGCTTTGTGGATGGTGGTAGAAAACTCCAGAATCTCCCATAAGTGTTCAATTGGGTTGAGATCTGGTGACTGAGACGGCCATGGCATATGCTTTACATCATGGTTTTCATGCTTATCAAACCACTTCATTCCCACTCGTGCCCTGTGGATGGGAGCATTGTCATCCTGGAAGAGATCATTCCCATCAGGATAGAAACGCTTCACCATAGGATGAAGGTGATCACTCAGAATGGCTTTGTACACTGCCTGGCCCCAAAAAAAGTCACCACCTGGATTTAACTAAGCAAATAGGTAAGAGCCTTCCATTGGATAATTACTGCAGTGATTAATATGTTTTAGCTGGCAACAAGTTATTTAACCCTAACTGATGCAATGAGTGGCTTCTCATTTCTTAAACAATCATGTCGGAAGACATATCCTGTGGTCATGGAAAAGATGTTAATCTGTTTCAGAAGGGTCAAATTATTGGCCTGCATCAAGCAAAGAAAACAACTAAGGAGATTGCTGAAACTACTAAAATTGGGTTAAGAACTGTCCAACGCATTATTAAAACCTGGAAGGATAGTGGTAAATCATCATCTTCGAGGAAGAAATGTGGTCGGAAAAAAATCTTGAACAATCGTGATCGGCGATCACTTAAACGTTTGGTGAAATAATATCGTAAAAAATCAACAGTAGAACTCACGGCTATGTTTAATAGTGAAAGTAAGAGCATTTCCACACGCACAATGTGAAGGGAACTCAAAGGGATTGGGACTAAACAGCTGTGTAGCCTTGTCAGTGAGGCTAATCGGAAAAAACTGCTTCAATTTGCTAGGGAGTATAAAGATTGGACTCTGGAGCAATGGAAGAAGGTCATGTGGTCTGATGAGTCCAGATTTACCCTGTTCCAGAGTGATGGGCGCATCAGGGTAAGAAGAGAGGCGGATGAAGTGATGCACCCATCATGCCTAGTGCCTACCGTACAAGCCTGTGGGGGCAGTGTTATGATCTGGGGTTGCTGCAGTTGGTGAGGTCTAGGTTCAGCAACATTATGTGCCCAAAGAATGGGGTCAGCTGACTACCTGAATATACTGAATGACCAGGTTTTTCCATCAATGGATTTTTCTTCCCTGATGACACGGGCATATTCCAAGATGACAATGCCATGATTCATCGGGCTCAAATTGTGAAAGAGTGGTTCAGGGAGCATGAGACATCATTTTCACGCATGGATTGGCCACCACAGAGTCCAAACCTTAACCCCATTGAGAATCTTTGGGATGTGCTGGAGAAGAGTTTGCGCATCGGTCCGACTCTCCCATCATCAATCCAAGATCTTGGCGAATAATTAATGCAACTCTGGATGGAAATAAATGTTGTGACATTGCAGAAGCTTATCGAAACAATGCCATGGCGAATGCGTGCCGTAATCAAAGCTAAAGGCAGTCCAACGAAATATTAGAGTGTGTGACTTTTTTGGGGGACGGGCAGTGTATTTATTGCCATTTACCTTGCCCTCTAAGGGGTTGTGTGGACCTAAACCATGCCATGAAAATGTACCCCCAAAATAACAGAGCCACCAGAGCCCTTAATTTTCTTAAGTGTTTCCTTTATTTTGACAGTTACCTGTATATAAACATGCCAACACTTCACACTCATTCTTGGACAACACTATAATATATAAGCCAATGCTATAAATATATCATGGAGACTGAAGGGAAAACAGAGAGAACAATATTCTCTGCCTTGCCGTGTTATTTCTTTAAAAGTTTGATTTGGAGTGAACTCCCTCTCTCTTCCTCTCTTCCTCTCTCCCTCCCTCCTCATTTCCTCCCTCTGTTGTTCATTCCACTGCCACCCTCTCCCAGAACAAAATACCCTCCTCTCTCTATCCCTCTCTCTTAACCACCCTCTCTACCCTATCTCTCACTTTCTTACCCTCTCTCTCTCTTTCTCCTTCTTCCCCCCTCCCCTTCTTTCTCCATCTTTGCTGACAATGCCATACTTCGGTTTACACAACTGGAGCAGCACCAAACCCTTAAACACACACAAGAAAGGCAGCAGTGTAGTGTAATGGTTAGGGAACTGGACTTGTAACTCAGAGGTTGCTGGTTCAATTCCCAGGTGGAGCGCTGCCGTTGTACCCTTGAGCAAGGTACTTAACCTGAATTGCTTCAGCAAAATATCCAGCTGTATAAATGGATTGTATGTAAATAACTGTAAACTGTGTAAGTTGCTCTGGATAAGAGCGTCTGCTAAATGCCTAAAATGTAAATGTAATGTAAATGTAGAAACACCCCCAAACCCTGCAACACACACTGAACACACACACTACACACAAGATCAGATAATCAGTGTATGTGCTCTACACTTCATCTGAAAGGATATTAACTGGCTACTGACATGGATTATTGATCTAATTTATTGCATGATTGTAAATCATGTAAACCAAAGGAAAAGAGGTCGAGGTGAATGTTCAGGGTAAAGGTCATATTAATGCCTCCACTGCGTCAAGCTCATGGCACACAATTCACTCACACCATAGGTGTGCAAGACTGCTCAACACACACTGAACAGTGAACACACGCACCATACATGTGCGATACTGCTTATCACACACTGAACACGCACCATACATGCCAGATACCGCTCAACACACATTACACATTGCTCTCTGCATCTGTTTTCTTTGATATGCATGATTTACAAACACACAATAAATTAGATCCATAATCCATACATGTGGCCAGGTAATTCCTGTTCTCTTACCACTAGCGCTGAACACCCCAAACACACATCATGCAACTCAACAGATGTTTAAAAAGGCACACACTGCTGAACACAGCCAGAACGCAACTCAATATGACTCATATTACTGCACACTTATACAAGAAGCATGACCAGCACTGCTCAACAAACAAAACATACTGAACACACATTCAAAAGCTACTTGACACACACTCAAGGCACCTGTCACTGCCAAACACATTCTGGACATAGATTCCACTTGGGAATAAACTGAACACCAGCCTCATGCCTCCACTGGCTCAACACTGCCTGGGAAATGGAGCAGATTAACAGCAAAAGTGTACACATCTATGCATATAAACCAGAGGAAATTGACAGCATCTTAACATATTCTCACCATTTTCGGAGGCCAGTGCAAGCCCTGCACAAAGGGGGACTTTGTGAATGTTTGTCTGACCATGGTGCTCGCGCCAGCAGAGTAGAGACTGACTGAAGTGTACAGAAGCACTGGATGCCTGTTCGGAGCAGAGTGCGGCGGCTCTGTGCTCACAGGTGCTAAAGGTCTGCTCCACCTCACAGGTTTACCTGCGTACAGGAGGGGGGCTGCTGACCACACACATGCAACATGCACAGGCAAGGTATGCATGCCTGTAAGCACACACACACACACACACACACACACACACACAAACCCAAATAAACACACACACACACACACACACACACACACACACACACACACACACACACACACACATACACACACATACAGTACCAGTCAAAGGTTTGAGTACACCTTCCATCTGGACTACGGCTAAGCGGGCACTCCTTCATTCTTGAGCAAGATAACGACCCGAAACACACCTTGAAGTTGTGCAAGAACTATCTGGTGAAGGAGGAATGTGAAGGACAACTCAAACTGATGACCTGGCCTGCCCAGTGTCCAGACTTCAATCCCATAGAACTTGTATGGGATGAACTGGACAGAACAGTCAAAGCAAAGCAACCCACAAGTGCCTCTGGGAATTGCTGCAGGAGAGCTGGGAAGACATATCAGGTGCTTTCCTGCTGAAACTTATTAACCGAATGGCCCGTGTTTGTGAGGCTGTTATCACAGCAAAGGGTGGCTATTTTGAGGAATCCAAGATTCAATTTTCAATTAAATTTTATTGAACATTGCTTTGATGTTCCTTTTGTTTATCGTTACATGTGTTTTTTTGTAATTTGCAAGTATTTAAATAAACTTATATGGTGTAAAACATTGTCAATTATGAGATAAACCTAGTTTCCAGCAGGTGTACTCAAACTTTTTGACTGGTAGTGTACACACATTTAAAAACCCAAATAAACACATACACACACACACACACACACACACACACACACACACAAACATACTGGATAATAAATATATTTAAAACCAGAGTAAAAACCTAAATACAATAATTTAAGAAATAAAAAAATAAAAAATAAAAATACTGGAGGTAGTGCAAATCAACCAGATCGACAGCACATACCAGTGTACTGAAGTACTAAGAGAAACAAAAGAAAACAAGAGAAAAAAACAAGTATGAGATGTGAAAAACAGTAGCAGTCGGGGCAGCAGTGAGATGTACAAAGAATGTACACAGAATGTAGGGTAGGTACAGAATTAGGAGGCAACTCTACCTCCAATCTGTGCTAATTAATGTCAGCTGGGTTAGAATATATTGATCGGCTATAAAAGGTTTTTTTGTTACCAAGGTGCCACACAAGAAACATCTAATGATGGGTAAAAGCAAAGAGCTCTCTCAAGACCTTCGCAACCAGATTGTTGCAAAACATGAAAATGGAATTGGCTACAGATGTATTTCACAACTTCTGAATCTTCCAGTAAGCACCATTGGGGGCATTATCCGTAAGTGGAAGCAACATCACTCCACCATCAACCGACCACGCACAGGAGCTCCTCGCAAGATTTCTGATCAGGGAGTCAGAAGGATACTTAGAAGAGTAGCCAAAGAGCCAAGGACCACTAGGAAAGAGCTCCAGAAAGACTTGGAGGCAGCAGGTACAACTGTGACAGAAAGGACAGTAGGCAATGCACTCCACCGCCATGGGCTCTGTGCACACTCAGCCCGCAAGACTCCACTACTGGAAGAAAAGACATGTTGAAGCTCGTTTAAAGTTTGCCAAACAACATTTGGACAAGCCAGTGAACTACTGGGAGCATGTACTCTGGTCAGATGAGACTAAAATTGAACTTTTTGGCTGTCACACAACACACCATGTTTGGAGGAGAAATGGCACTGCACATCGCTCGAATAACACTATACCAACAGGGAAGTTTGGAGATGGAAGTATCATGATGTGGGGCTGTTTCTCCTCTCGGGGTACTGGCAGACTTCATATCATTGAAGGAACAATGAATGGAGCCATGTACAGAGAGATTCTTGAGATGAACCTGCTGCCATCCACCAGGATGCTGAGGATGAGATGTGGTGGACCTTCCAGCAGGACAACGATCCAAAGCATACAGCAAAGGAAATTCGCACTGGTTTCAGAGAAAGAAAATCTACTTGTTGGAATGGCCCAGTCAATCACCTGACTTAAACCCAATTGAACATTTGTGGAAACATCTGAAGATCCAGATTCACAAGAGGGCCCCCGCAATCTTCAAGATTTAAAGACAATCTGTGTAGAGGAATGGGCCAAAATCACACCTGAATACTGCAGGCGATTAGTTACTTCATACAGAAAGCGCCTTGAAGCTGTCATTACAAACAAAGGCTTCTCCACTATGTATTGAATTAATTTCAGTTAGTGTGTTCAATAATTTTTTCCTATGTCATTCCACTTTTATTACACATAACTTTATTTACATATGGACTTTAATGTTTAGATTTTTTGTTTTTCTTCAGTTAATACCAAAGTCTGGTGCAAATTTCACTTGAATGGCCTCATTGGAAATACATTTACATTTGAAAAATGTTGATGTGTTCAATACTTATTTCCCCCATTGTACATACACACATACACACATGTAAAATCCCAAATAAACACATACACACACACACAAACACATGGGCACACGCACACGTATACACACACACACACGTAAAAACACAAATAAACATACACACATACGCGTGTCACATTCCCTTTGTTCCTGTCTCGTTTTTCCTTTGTCTTGTTTCTCCTTCGTGATTGTTTGTGTTAATTGTTTTATGATTTTCTATTATTCAATTATCAACCCTCATTACTCCTCATCATGCTCACCTATTATTAAATCATCTCTTTTCATCCAAACACATCTTGTCTGTGTCTGCGTTTGGGTTCGTTCCTGTTCATCACAACAGAACAATCTGGCCAGCGGACACAGACCAGCTCCGTCAGGCCCTTTCCATACAGGGCATTCTCATTGGCCAATCCCTCCAGGAGCTGATGGCAGAGTTGCGTGGCCTCTCCGCCAGCGTGAAGGAGATCGGGACCCAGACGCAACGCATGGCCGCACAACTTGTCACCCAGGACTCCTCACCTGTCGTTGCCCCCCCCTGATCCGCCTCGTCCCCTGCAATAAAGAGCCTCACGTTCCTGCTCCGGATCATTATGCCGGTGACCTGGGCATGTGCCGTGCCTTCCTGATTCAATGTTCCCAGGTCTTCGAGCAGCAGCCCACCACCTATTCCACCGATGGGTCCCGCATCGCCTACGTGATGGGGTTACTCAAGGGGGATGCGCTGGCATGGGCGTCCGCCGTGTGGGGGAGTGATTCCCCATGTTTCACCTCCTACTCCCTCTTCATGTCCGAGTTGAGGAACGTCTTCGACCACCCCGTTCGAGGCACGAACGTCAATCAACGTCTGTTCACCATCTGTCAGGGTTCCCGTACTTTGGCCGACTTCACGGTGGAGTTCCGCATCACTGCTGTGGAGTCCGGTTGGGACGACCTGGCGCTCCGAGGGCCCAAGCTGGCATTGCGTTGGAACCTCTCGCCACTCCCCTGCACGCCAACGGCAAGCTCATCGCTCAAGCTACCCACCGCAACGTACCCCTTCACCTCACCCTCTCCGGTAATCACCACGAGACCCTCCAGTTCCACGTCCTCTCCTCACCCCACGCTCCTCTGGTCCTCGGTCAGCCATGGTTGGTGGCACACAACCCCCACTTTGACTGGACCGAGAGTCGAGTGGCCAACTGGGCATGAGTTTCTAGTTAAATTCATGTTAACCCTTGTTCCTGTTGTCTCCCTTCGTGTTCAGGTCCATTCCTAGTCTGTCTGCCAGCTCTGTCCGTCCTGCCAGTCCCGCCTGCCTGCACGCTTAGCTTGCCCTCCGGTTCCCTCGTCCATTCCTCCTGTGTATCCCTTCCATTGTCCAGCTCATCGTTTCCACTACCTCTGTTGTTATTATTATTAAATCTCTTTTCATCCAAACCCACCTTGTCTGTGTCTGCGTTTGGGTTCGTTCCTGTTCATCACAACGCGCATGCACACACAATGACTGTATGTACGCACTTTGCACACAAATGCACAAAAACAGACACGCACTCACAGATACATAAACACAAATACACACACTAAAAATTCTGGGCATACATATACACGCACACACAGTATTTTAACCCATCCCAGGACGTGATCCTTCATATACATTGGTAGTCATTTTGCGCAACAGAGTCATTTTGCGCAACAGTCTCCATTGGGTTTTATAGTTGTTATAGTTATAGTTATCCATGTCATCCTGCCAAGCACGTCTATATGCCGGTTATATGGTGAAGGTAAAATGGTTTTCATGATTATACAGTGCTGATTGAATTGAAGCCATTTTAGGGGTGTGTTGTCCTATACTTCCCTCTTCAGGCCACCAGAGGTATATCAGCCCACAGTTCCGAGAATCTTTCAACTGGTGGTGTCCCTGCGTTCCCTAAGTTAAGGTTGCCATGGCGTTGCAGGTCCACCCTGCTCAGAAAACACAACACACTCTGACAGAGACGTAGCAGTAGCTATAGTGTGACAGCTCTGACTCCCGACCATTGAAACCAGAGCTGATCAATACAAGTCAGTGACAAAGACAAGCTGGAACAGAGAGAGGGAGACACAAAAGGGGGGAAAAGTGGCAGTGGACAGAGGAAGACAGACCGAAGATAAGGTGAGACCAGGCGGAGAACACAAGAGTTTCACAGCGCTCTGAGCTGCCCTTCCTCTTATTTTAAAACTGCGCTGGTACCGCTGCCCCCTGTTTACGCTAGCATTCCCACGCTGCACCTGTGAATAGCTGTTCCGTTCTTCTCCACGAAGCTTTCGACGCTGGCCTGTACCCCTATTTGCGGCGTGTGAGTCAAACACGCCTCTGCTAGTTTTAGAGCCGGTTGCACAAGGTGTTGCACTATTGTTTGGGAGCAGAGCGGAGCGCTGTTTGTGTGTGACGGAGAATTTCGGGGGGGGGGTCAAATGATTATGTGAAATACTTCAACTGTTTAGACGGCTGTACAATTATTTTATTGTTTTCTTTCATTTGGATTTGTTTCTTTTTTAAAAACTCAGTAATCTGCAGGAGTTTTACTGGTGTCTAAAGAGCTAACCCTTTAGACACCAGTAAAATTCCTGCAGATGTCTGACCATTTTTAAAAGCAACATTTATTTTCACCAATATCAAGAACAAAATTCTTCTTTCATACGATGATACTTTTCCTTGAAAAGAGATCTGCACTGAGCGTTTTCACATTTTACCAGCATCCAAACAGAGTATTTCAGGCATGTATGTCATCCAGGTGTGGTATGTGATGCTCTTTAACAGTGCTGTGCTCTCTGCCGCCCCCTGCAGGCTGAGCCAGTATGTGGGGACATGTGTCTGGCGGCCCCGATTGCTCGCAGTGCCCCCATCACGTGCACACGGGGTCCGAGGCGCCCGTATCCTTCTCCGAATTCTGCGAGGCCTTCGGGTTCCCCGCCGGGCCCTCGGGGGCCCCTGCCCTGCTGCTCTTCTACGAGCTCCGGGGCCCCTCAGGGGCCCTGCTCCAGAGCGGACGGGCCAGCGGCTCCCCGCCCCCTGCACCCCAAACAGCCTGCACCAGAGGGGTGAGTGGCGTCTCAAACCCTGCTGTTCAACTCAGAGGGGTGAGTGGCGTCTGACAAACGAGGTTGCAAGTTCCCCTGCCTGGTGTGTGGGGGGGTGTTTGGAGAAGAGCCAGCTGTATAAATGGATTGCCTATGAGGGGGTGGAGTAGAGGGTGGGGGTGCGTAAGGACTGTGACAAAATGGGTATTTGAAATTGTCTTTCGATGCTTGTAAAAGTTAAACAAATTCTTTCAGATTCCTTGACAATCTTCAACAAAACATATTGCTACTAACCAAAATGTGCAATCGTATGAAATAAGAATTTGTTTAGAAATATATTGGGGAAAATATGTTTTCAGCAACCTGCAGGGGTTTTTGACCAGTATCTAAAGGGATCTCAAACTCCAGTCCTGGAGAGCCACAGTGTGTATTGGTGTTGGGTGTGTTTCAGCACTTCAGTGCTTAGGTTAAGTCATTGATTGTTCCCAAGACCTAAATTGGCTGCTGATTGAAATGAAACCACAGTCTCCCAGAACTGCAGCCTGCAGGGTTAACGTGTATCAAACACTAGAGTCTGCTATCAAATCCGGATTGTGCCAGTGCTGGCTGTGGCATAGTTTTTTGGTGTTGTGATTTTTATCTGATTCTTCCCCATTGGCCAACTGTGCCCTCTATTGATTCAATTTCACCCCCCCCCCATGAGCCCGCCGTTCTGGAGGATACATGAGGAGGGCTGACCTGTCTGCCCCCCCACAGGTACCTGTCCTCAGTGCTGGAGGCGAGCGAGGAGGACGTGAGCTACATCATGCTGTACAGTAACTACACGCCGTGCGACGAGGCCCCCAGTCTGTGCGCCAGCTCGATGACGCGCTTCCTGGAGCACCACCCCTGGGTGCGTCTGGACCTGTTGTTCTCCCAGCTGTACCGCCCGGCGCTGCCCGAGAACCAGGCGGGGCTGCGCGCCCTGGCGGCCCTCTGGCCCCGCCTCACCCTCAGCCCCATCTCGGGCGGGGCCTGGGCCCAGCTGCAGCGCCGCTTCGTCAGGGACACCGCCCCCGCCGGCCCCCCCACCCGCCCCGATGCCCGGCCGCACCGCCGCCGACCGCCTCAACGCCGCCCACATCTCCGCCATCACCGGCGTAGGCCCCGCCTTCCTGGACCTGGACCCGCCCTCCCCCAGGACTGAGTCTCACTCCGCCTCCGCCTACGCCCCCCCCCCCAGGTTGACCCTGCTCCGGCCCCCCCACCTGCACGCCGCTCCGCCCTTTGACCTCCCGTCCTTCGACGAGCCCCTCCTCAGCTGGCCCCCCCACCACGCCGAGCCTCTCCCCTCCAGGGCCCCTCCCCGTCCTGTCAATGTGGTGAGACATGTGCGTCTGCCCCCCCCCGGGCCCGGCCGGCCCGAATCCTCCCTGTCCTCGCCCCCCTCCTCCTCCTCCACCCCCTGCCCCCCAGGAGGACGCCCCCTGGAGGTGTTGAGGGTGACGGAGAGGGAGGTGCCTCACACCAGCCAATCACAGTGCAGGAGTTCAAAGAAAGGGTGGTCCCATTATAAATAGTGTAGAGCGATTAGAGAATGAGGTCAAATGGGTGGAGCTACAATTAGCTGTCAATAACTGACTTGTTTGGACCAATCAAAAGGGTTTGTGCCTCACAACAAATCACAATGATTGGTTCAAATCAGTGAGTTATTGGTAGCATATGGTAGCTCCACATGACATTTTGGTGTCATGATACCTCATTCACCCATTACTATAGAGCAGTGGCATTGACTCTCAACTTTGGAGGGCAGCAGGGCGTTTGTTGTTACTCAACACTTACTTGATCCATTAAAGCAGTTGACTTGGGTTTATTGGGTCTGAATTGGTTTCTGATTTTAAGGTGAGAAGAAAGAGCAGCACACCCTGCAGCTCTCCCAGGGCCAGAGTGAATCCCACTGGTGTAGAGCAACAACAATGGAAAAATAAACGAAACGGCATAATTGTGCCAGCTGCAAGTTTCAGCTGGTGGGTGTGGGCAGCCTGTTTATGTGTGTGTGTGTGTGTGTGTGTGTGTGTGTGTGTGTGTGTGTGTGTTTTTGTGAATTGTATCTGCGTGTGTTTGCGTGAATTGTATCTGTGTGTGTATGTGTGTGTGAGTGTTAGTGTGCGTGTGAATTGTATAGGGCTGTCCCTGACTAAAACAAATATTGGTCGACCAACAGTCGTCCGTTTTTTCCGATAGGTCAATTGGTCGAAACGTATTTTTTTTCTGTATGACACACCCTATTTGTTTGAATAAATACAACTATATGCACACTGCGCTTGTCTCATGTTTTATAACTTTAAGTGAATGACACAAATGAGTAACAGTAGGCTAATGACTTTATGGAGCCGGAGTTCAAGATTACTTGAAAAAAACTGCTCCATTCCGAGCCTTGCAGATTCTGCCGTTGCGCTTGTGAAGTTGCGGTATGGCCACATAATAGGCTGATGCTTTTATTTGACCACAACCATAACACATTCTAATGCGTAGGCTATGTTTTATTTAATTAACCAGGTTGGTCTCATTGGGATTTAAAATCTCTTTTGCAAAAAAATAGGCTTACAAACGAATGATCACACATAGCCTAATGTCTTCAATTGTAGCCTAAAGCTGAACATAAAGTGGCAATAGCCTATCGAAAATAACTTACTCAGTCGGAGACCATCCGATGGCCTACTTCCCCAGTCGTTTCATGTTATGGCACAGGAACACTAGCTTGTCCACATTTTTTGGCAAAAAGCTGCTCCTCGTTTTATTAACGATAAACCCTGCCTTGGAAAACACGCTTGCAAAGTTTACATTCCACGTTTTTTGTATCGCCCGCGACTAAAACGAAATGCTGCCATACTCCAGTTTTTTTATTTGACATTATGTTCTTAGGTCGTATTGAAATGAATAATTAAAGTATGCCTATATCACTAATCTTAACTGTAGGCAAATCTTACGCTACAATTAAAATGCACATTTGCATGCCTAAAACAAGAAGGATACAATATAGGCTACATGAAAGGGGTGTTACGCATGTTAGTTATAAATATATAAACCATACAATTAGCAAAACACATTTATTATAAGATGTCTATAATCAACTGTCTGCTCATCTCTCACAGAACGACCTGCTTGATCCTAACCAATCTGGGTTCAGAGCAGGCCACTCCACAGAGACTGCTCTCCTTGCGGTCACAGAGGCTCTTCACATCGCCAAGTCCAGATCCCTTAGCTCCGTCCTCCTTCTCCTCGACCTGTCGGCGGCATTTGACACCGTGGACCACCGGATCCTGCTCTCATCTCTCGTCGAGATGGGAATCTCTGGATCTGTGTTGACATGGTTTGAGTCCTACCTGGCTGACCGGTCCTACCAGGTGGCCTGGAGAGGATCCCTCTCTCTCCCCGCACCCTCTCTACCGGTGTCCCGCAGGGCTCGGTGCTAGGCCCTGTCCTATTTTCTCTGTACACCAAGTCACTTGGTTCTGTTATTTCTGCTCATGGTTTTTCCTATCACTGTTATGCTGATGACACTCAACTGTTTCTCTCCTTCCCTCCATCTGATACCCAGGTCCCGGCACGGATCTCTGCATGCCTGGCTGACATCTCCGCATGGATGTCCACCCACCACCTGAAGCTGAACCTGGGGAAGACAGAGCTGCTCTTCCTCCCAGCGAAGGGCTCCCCGATGATTGATGCATCAATCACCGTGGAAAGGCTCCATAGTGTCTCCGTCCCAGTCTGCCAGGAGTCTTGGGGTAACCCTGGACAACCAGCTGTGCTTCTCGAGCCATATTGCAGCGATCACTCGGACCTGCCGTTTCTCCCTCCACAACATCCGGAGGATCCGACCGTTCCTCACCCAAGAGGCCACTCAACTCCTGGTCCAGGCCCTGGTGATCTCACGTCTGGACTACTGCAACTCCTTGCTGGCAGGCCTTCCGGCCTGTGCCATCAAGCCACTGCAACTAGTCCAGAACGCTGCTGCTCGCCTGGTGTTCAACCAGCCGAAGTTCACCCACGTCACCCCTCTACTCTCCTCTCTGCACTGGCTCCCCATCGCAGCACGCATCAGATTCAAGTCACTGGTGCTTGCTTTTCAAGCGGCCAGAGGTACTGCTCCCCATACCTCCAGTCACTCGTCACGCCCTACACCCCGTCCAGACCTCTCCGCTCCGCCTCCGCTGGCAGACTGACTGCCCCATCCCTCCGGGCGCCTGGCAGCCGCTCCTCGCGGTCTCGCCTCTTCTCTGTCCTGGTCCTCGCTGGTGGAACGACCTCCCCGCAATTGGTCAGGACTGCGGAATCACTTCAATCTTCCGCAAGAGACTCAAAACCCACCTCTTCAGACTCCACTACCCCTGATCTCTGTCCATCTAGCTTAATTGTCTTCACCACTGTCTACTTGTTCAACACTATACTCTTTACTTAAAAAATAAAAAAATAAAAACTGTACATTTTGTAAAAATGTAAAATACCTTTTCCTTCCCGGTGTTACAGGTATGGTACGCAGATGCCTGCAATGATGTCTATTGCTGTATTCCTGCACTGATCTCGTGCGCTAACTGTGATTGTTCCTACCATGTATTGATGCACATCTTGTAAGTCGCTCTGGATAAGAGCGTCTGCTAAATGCTTAAAATGTAAATGTAAATGTAATGTTACTTTTATTCGTTTTGCAGAATTATTCACAACATTACTATTACCTTAACTGCCTAATATAATTGAAAGAGAACATATATAGGCCTAGCTATGTTAAGAGTTAAGGACTGTCACTGCCAAACCCGCAGCATCCAGAATGGATTATTCTACTGACAAGCGTGCCGAACTGTGGCGCGAATCTAGGTGTCTCATGCTGCGTGGATAATTATTTTTTTTTTTTTACTTTCGCGCGACCGCTTGACCAAAACAAATCTCTGTCGACTAACAGCCCATCGACCAAACACTCGACCAGTCGACTAAATGGGGTCAGCCCTAGAATTGTATCTGTCTGTGTGTGTGTGTGTGTGTGTGTGCAGAAGTCAGCATGGAATCCAGAAACAGGAACGGCCCTCCTTGCCCAGGTGCCAGAGATGCACACGGATCCAGCAGTGCACTGTGGATCACACTCCCTCGGCACAGGGCATGGTGAAAGGGGAGAGGCTGGGGCGAGGCGGGGCAGAGGAAGAGGAGACTAGCGGAGAGGCAGCCAAAATAAGGGCAGGAGGGTGGGGGTGATATGACCAGAAAGGGAGAGGAGAGGGGCCCTGTGCTCACACGTGACAGAGCACACTGGAACTGATGAGTATTACAGTCCCTGTCTAACAAAACTCTCCTCCTACGCGCACACACACACATACACACACTCCTCCCTTAACTCTCTCATTCTCCCTACATACACACACAAGCGCACGCACACACACACACACACACACACACATTCACATGCTCTCTCTTCACCCCCAAACACACAGATAGTGACACGCTCCTACACATACAGTGTGTTTACATAAGCGTACATTCACTGCTACAGTATCTGCACAAAAGAAACACAAACGCAACCAAACAGCAGCATCACACTCTCTTCAAACCCCCCCACACACACATGCTCTCACACACACAGACACATGCTCACACCCCCACAAACACACTCACACACACACACACACACACACACACACACACACACACTCCTAGGCATCTCTTACACTGAGCATTCAGCATTAGCTATTTCCCTGAAAGCAGCCATGTGAGTGTGTTTGATCAATGATCTCTCTTACCTGAATGTATGTACACAGACCTTCCATTGGAGGTAGAGAGTCCAGCACTGAGAGAGAGAGAGAGAGTGTGAGAGATCAATGATCTCTCTTAAAGAGAATGTAGAGATAGAGAGACCTTCCATTGGAGAGAGAAAGAGAGAGAGAGAGAGAGAGAGAGAGAGAGAGGGAGAGAGAAAGAGAGAGAGAGATAGGGAGGGGGTGGAGAGAGAAAGAGACAGAGGCAGGGGAGAGATAGAGAGAGGGGAGAGATAAAGAGAGGAGGGAGAGAGAGAGAGAGGGGGGAGAGAGAAAGAGACAGAGGCGGGGGAGAGATAGAGAGAGGGGAGAGATAAAGAGGGGGCGGAGATGGCGATGCACAGTCAGGTCTCCTGCTGCTCTCACTCCCTCATCCTTCCAGATCTGTCTGTTTTGTCCCCTCTCTCCTGCTCCCCTGTGGCATTAAGTCATCTGTGGTGCTGCTGTAGCTTGTCCTGTCCCATCCTGGACCGGTCTCTCTCTCACTCACATGCTCTCACACAAACACACACACACAAATACAAACATGCACTTGCTCACTCACTCATTTGCCTGGTCTTTCTCTCTCTCTCTCCTCACTGCTATCTGTAGCTGCAGTAGTAGTGTTACTGAACCAGTGACTCAGACAAACAGCTGCAGTGTTGCTCTGCACCTCTCTCCTTCTCCTTCTCCTTCCACTCCATCCTGTTCTTTCTTCCTCTATCTCTTCCTCTCATCCCCTTCTCTTGTCCCAGCTACTGCTCGGCCCATGTGTGTAAAGCATCTCAGAGTGGGAAGGAGTGCTGATCTAGGATCAGTTTTCACCGGCCACATCCCAACCTTATCCATTACGAACTAAAAGGCAAAACTGATCCCAGATCAACGTTTCTGCTCGGCCCTGATTTGAGTGTCTGAGTCATCACACTTAAGGGTGTCCCTGTGCGTGATTCTCTCAAACCCAATCAAATGTAATCAGCTGCAACCATGTGTAGTAAAAACGACATTTTTATTTTGACCGGTTTTGGTCTTGGAAATGTAATTATTACAATGATTTCATTATTTTATGTTAATAATTCAGGAGTCATATTACCTGTTGTCCAGTGTAACCCTACAGGCTGTGATCCATGCAATTAAAAGTTAAACAAACTGAATGGTGTCTTATATGCTCAGCTGAACAGTGGACCCAAACAAAATATGGAGACAATTATAGTGTTGGACAGAGTTAAACAGTGAGTCTGCTCTCTCCTCTCGCCTGCTCATTGTCTGTCTATTCCTCAGCAAAATAATGAAGTCCCTCTGCAATAATGTACAGTGCCCAATACGAACAGCAGGTGGCAGCATCGCTCATCTCTGCACCCCATTCTGAATTAATTATCAGACACATGCAGAAACACACAGACAGACAGACACTTAAAGAGCCGAACAGAGACAGCTTTGCAGCAGTTTAATGGTGCGGTCACAAAGAAAATAAAAAAAATTATTGATGTAGAGACATCTATAGTAGTGACGGCTAGTCCTGGGCCTTGTCAAACAGGCGCTTTCCCAGCCTGTTTCAGTCAGAGGGCCTGGGGGCTAGGTGGGGGTGGTGGTGGGGAACAGAATTTTTCCACAGTCTCACTGGATTCCTCACAAGACCCATGTGTCTTACATAATCCCTGCGATTGGACGTTCCCCACCGCCCCTCCCCCCCAGTAGTCTCTGGATCTCACTGATATCTCATCAGACGTGTCGAAACACGCGGACACCTCGAAACATGGCTTATCGTCTGAGGCGACCCTCCCGCACACACACCGACACTATCTCGCACACACTGATGGTGCTACAGAGACGCGCAGATGGCCCTGATTCTCCAGTGTGAGTGAGGCTCGTGTCTCCTCCTTCCACGAAGCTCGAACCTGCAGATTTGGGACACAGTGAACCCCACAGAGTAGAGGCAGGTCAACATCGGACCAGGGTCGAAGGTTAAATACACATTTGAGTTACTTTAAAGGGTTTCAAGTCATTATTTGGAAAAAAGTGACAGTCCTCGCTGCAAATAAACAAAAGACTTCGAAGCAATAAAAATCGAAATAAGCTGGGTGCAAGGACAACAGTGACGTAGGAGAAGTGGTTGCACTCTCGTGACAAAAGCTTTGGCCGAAAAATTGTGTTCCTCTGTACTGGCTGTCGGAATTAAGAACACAAAAGAAGAGAGTGAGAAAAACATGTATATAGTCTTGAAGTGCATCCACTTTTTCTACTTCAAATAATGATTTGACCCAGAGCATTTAAACAGAACCTCAGCACGGGTTCAGTGTGTCCGGTCTAACCTCGGTCTGGTCGAACGCTAATAAGGCCCACGTTCGCGGTTCAGTCAAACGTCAGCCCAGCGCAGTCAGCCCATAAAAATAGCCTCTCCACACTACATCACCAGCGAGTGTGGGGAATGATCTGATGTGTCAAAAGATGCTGAGCAGTGCAGAACCCACGGATCCAATTTACCCCCGGGCGTAAACACTGAGCAGCCTGACACCTCAGAGATGTTTATCATGTTTACGCTTGGCTTATTTACTACAGCTTCTGTAACGAGGTATCGGTGTGTGTGAGCGTCAGAGAACGATACGGAGCCAGATCCCACCGTTCATATTTTAAATCCCGTTTAACGCGAAAGGCGCCGCAAACAGGCTTCTTCCAGTCACTCCTGTGTTGCTTCGCAACTTTGTTTGAAGGCTTGCTTTTTAATGCATCCCCAAAGACCATCGTGGCAAAGTTCAGTTTGAGCTCACACCACCCCCGAGGGTAAAGAGATTTATGCGGTGCCCTGCAGAGCACAAGTCACAGGGCTGCAAGCAGCATGTAGTGTAAACCCCTCAGTATAAACGCCAATATAGTACATTTTCACCCGACGAGATTATCACCAGTTCAGCCAAATGGTGGCCAGTTCAACTCCCCAGCATGGCCAGGCTGCTCCAGAGAGCACGGTCCCACTGGGCCCACCCAGCAGGAGGACCTCCCAGGCCTCACATGCATGTGGCCCCCCATTGGGGTCAAAGGTACTTATAACCAAAATAAGGTCTCCAGTTTCAACAAGACACACACACACACACATATGCACAAAAATATGCTCATACACATACGCACACACACACACACACACACACACACAGACATATGTATACACACACTCACGCACCCATATGCACACTCACACACACACACACACATGCACTCACATGTACATACACATAAACATACATACACACACACACACACACACACACACACACACACACATTCAAACTCATGCGCACATGCACATATACACGCAGCAGGAAATGGTGTCAATTCCATTTAAATTAATTCAATTCAGGAAATGAATTGAAACTCAACTGATAATTTGAAAAAGGCATGATCTTTGGGGATTTTTCTATGAAATAATACAATTTCAGTTCATTTCCTGAATTGAATGAATTTAAATGAAATGTACCCCTTGTCTTACACAGACATGCACGTGTTCTCACACACACACACACACTTTTTCAGACAGCTGTAGGAATTGTTATTTTTTTATTCCCAGGGCTGCCCATAAACCACATCTGTTCTTAAATTACAATAATCACTTTCATTTCAAAAAATATACACTGTGTTATGTGTGATTTTCATTTTTCCACTCTCTGCTCTGGCACTCGAGCACATCTCCCCTGTATTCCTCCCAGTGGCTGAGTCTCTCCCGCTCTCTCTCCATGTCTGTCGGCGTCTCCCAGGTCCCAGTGTCTGTCAGCGGCGAATTGAGAAAGCAGAGCGGACAGAGCCTCAAACTCTGCACCGCACGACGAATAAATAAAGCGAGGGTGATCGCCCACTTTCTGGTTCTTAGTCCACAGGCCCCTCCACCCCTCACCAGGCAGCCAATGGTATATGCATGTCAGCCCGCTGCTATGCTATAAGCCAGCAGGCGGCCAATGAGGGACAGCTTTGTAGGGAGTGGACCGTGTTTGAGTGTGTCACCATCTGTGTGTGTGTGTGTGTAGGTAGGGATGGTGGGGCTGTGTGCGCGCACGCACATGTGTGTGTGTGTGTATGTGTGATTGCATGTGTGTGTATGTAGGTGGTGTGTGTGTGTGTGTGTGTGTGTAGGTAAGTATGGTGTGTGTGTCTGTATGAGTGTGTATGTGTGTGTGTGTGTGTGTGTGTGTGTGTGTGTGTGTGTGTGTGTGTGTGTGTGTGTGTGAGAGTCTCTCCCTCAGGAAGCTCACAGCTCATCTCTAGTGGCACGGGAGGCAGGAGGGGGCGTGTCTCCTGTGACACTGTTCTGAGCCATTGGCCGGATGCGGCCCTGCTGGGCGGTCTTGCGTGCATGCTGTCGGTCCCAGTCTGTGTTCACCGCCTCGTCGTCCCAGATGGTGGAGGTCTCCGTGTCGCTGACGTAGCCCGGCTCGCCCGTGTAGTGTGTGGGGTAAAGCAACAGCGGCTCCACGGAGAACGCCCGCAAGTCGCGCTGCTCAAACTGCTCCATGTACTCCACACTGAGGGAGAGAAGAGGAAAAGCTCAGCTCCACTTCACACTGCACCAATACACTGCAGCCTTACACTAAACACAGCACCAATACAGCTCAGCTCCACTTCACACTGCACCAATACACTGCAGCCTTACACTAAACACTGCACTCATTCACTTCACACTGCATCAATACACTGCACACCTTCACTGCACACAGCACCAATACACTGCAGCCTTACACTAAACACAGCACCAATACACTGCAGCCTTACACTAAACACTGCGCTCATTCACTTCACACTGCATCAATACACTGCACACTGCTCTCAGTCACTGCACACAGGACACTTCACAGCCAACTAAAAACAGGAGACACTTCCCTGGAGCGCGTTCAAACACTGTCAGCAGTTAACTGGATGCATTGATTATTTCCCTGGGGCCTGACCTCTGGCTGGCCACAGATCCCCAGACTCAACAGAAACGCAACCTTGAGAGGAAAACTGCAGGGCATCCCCTAACTATTTCCATATTACACACAGACACACACACACACACACATTTTCACATTACCTACCAACACACACACACATACATACAGTCCCACACTACCTACCTACACACACACACACACACACACACACACAGTCCCACACTATCTACCTGCACATACACAGTCCCAGTGTACCTACCTACACACACACACACACACACACACACACACACACACACACACACACACACACACACACTACCTACCTACACACACACACAGTCCCACACTATCTACCTACACACACACACACACACACACACACACACACACAGTCCCACACTATCTACCTGCACATACACAGTCCCAGTGTACCTACCTACACACACACACACACACACACACACACACACACACACACACACACACACACACACGCTCCCACACAGACATACAGTCTCACTGTACCTATCAACACACACACACACACAGGCACTAATATCCCCATTATACCTATCTACACACACAGCCCCCCGCTCCTCCCCTGAGCACTGCAGTCGGGATCAATGGGAAATCTGTCCCTCCACACAGAGGCAGGAAGAACCATTCCGGCCCCACATTCCAGAGAGAGGGAGAGAGGGGGAGAGAAAGGGAGAGAGGGAGGGAGAGGGGGGGAGAGAGGCGGAGAGAGAGCGAGAGATGGAGAGAGAGCGAGAGATGAGGAGAGGGAGGGAGAGAGGGAGGCAGGGGGCGAGGTGGAGAGAGGAGAAAGGGGGAGAGAGGGGGGGGGGAACAAGGAGAGAGGGAGAGAGAGGGAGGGCAGGGGAGTAAGGGAGGAGGGGGTGAGGGAGAACTGTGCAGGATCCCCCTGGAGAAAGCGGACACACAGGCAGCCATTGTGGGGAGGTGGGGACACCGTACCCCATTGATAACTCCAAACAATTCAGGCCCTGTCTCTCATCCCCCTCTACTCCTGAGCCAGGGCTGTGTATGAGCAAGAACTGGGGTGTGAGGGCAACACAAGAGTAGGGGAGACCGCGTGTGTGTGTGTGTGTGTGTGTGTGTGTGTGTGTGTGTATGTGTGCATGTGTGTGTGTGTGTGTATTAGGGATGTGAAGGTATACTGGTGTAAGGATATACCACAATATTAAAATATGAAATAGTACTATCATAAACTTGAAGTAATACCGTGATAGTAAATCACGTGGCAAAAGCTATTTTCATGCAGGGAAAAAATATTTCCACCATTACCCTATTAAAATGTTTAAAAAAAACATATTAAATAACATAATACTGGACCTGGGGTGTCTGCTAATGTCATTTAATCCCACCACCTCTTTGGCTGTTCTTGAATTTTGTTTTGTTTACAACGTGATTGCGCACATGCAGAGAGCTCCCTCACATTTTCCAACCCTTTGGTAGCTGTTATTAGCTAGCTAGCTACACAGCATAAATTGCAAACTCAGTTTGCAGTCCCTTATAAAACTTGTGATGTCTGACACGAATTCCGATACCGAGGCAGTCTGTTATGACGAATTATATCCCCCCAAAAAGCGAACTCGTTCATCCATGTGGACTCACTTTCGATAAAGAAAAAAGATGGTAATGTTGTTGAGAATAGGTCTCTCATCTGTTGAGAATGTGGGAAACATGTAATGACCAGAGGAGGGAACAAGTCAAACCTTGCATTCCACCTGCGTGAGCATCATCCTTCATGTTATGCCACAATGGAAAAAGTGAGTAGCTAAATATAGTACTAGATTCCGAAAAGCTGATAACGCAATAATGCAAAATGTTGCTTAATTTGCAAAGTGAATGATTTAAATTGATTTAAACATACAATTACCAGGAGTGAACTTTATTCCGTTGAATTTTTTGTTTTATTTTTCAATTAAAATGGTATATATCGGGTTACGGTCGGCGGCCTGCGGGTGCCGTCTCGTAAGAGGCGTCACTTCGCTTCGTCACTACCGGTCACAGGACTACGGCAGCGAACTCACATTACTAGGGGGATTGACGTAAAAAATAGCGGGTCTAATTGGCTACCAAATTGGGAGAAAATGGGATAAAATCAAAAAAAAAAAAAAAAAAATGGTATATATGGTAGATGCTTTTTTTTTTGTGCTTAAAACTGATACCGTGATATACCGAAAACCGTGATTTTGAGTAGTACGATTATCATACCATGACAATTTCATACCGTCACAGCTCTAGTGTGTATGTGTATGTGTGTATATGTGTATATGTGTGTACAGCACCAGTCAAAAGTTTTAGTACACCTTCCATTTGGATTATGGCTAATCGGGCACTCCTTCATTCTTTAGTAAGATAATGACCCAAAACAC
This sequence comes from Aldrovandia affinis, assembly GCA_029706075.1. Classification (NCBI taxonomy): domain Eukaryota; kingdom Metazoa; phylum Chordata; class Actinopteri; order Notacanthiformes; family Halosauridae; genus Aldrovandia; species Aldrovandia affinis. Next base: position 18,632,081 of record JAINUG010000001.1, on the reverse strand, counting down.
ACCTTGAAGTTGTGCACGAACTATCTGGTGAAGGAGGAACGTGAAGGACAACTTAAACTAATGACCTGGCCTGCCCAGTGTCCAGACCTCAATCCCATAGAACTTGTATGGGGCGAACTGGACAGAAGAGTCAAAGCAAGGCAACCCACAACTTGTCACATTCCCTTTGTTCCGGTCTCGTTTTTCCTTTGTCTTGTTTCTCCCGCGTGATTGTTTGTGTTAATTCTTTTATTATTTTCTATTATTCAATTATCAACCCTCATTACTCCTCATTATGCTCACCTGTTGCTAATTCTGTCGTCCGTTCTGGCACACCAGCCTCCCATCAAGATCATCAGCCCTGCAGTATATCTACCCCGGTTTTCCAGTCATTCATCGTCAGATCGTTGTTCTCCCTACCCCGGTAGAAACTGACTTCAGAAAGCCTTATCTAAAACTCTGTGTTTACTGTTCTTTGTGTGTCGAGTTAAAGTCATGTTAACCCTTGTTCCTGTTGTCTCCCTTCGTGTTCAGGTCCATTCCTTGTCTGTCTGCCAGCTCTGTCCGTCCTGCCAGCCCCGCCTGCCTGCATGCTTAGCTTGCCCTCCGGTTCCCTCATCCTGTCTGCCCAGTCATCTCGCCCACTCCTCCTGTGCATCCCTTCCGTTGTCCAGCTCATCGTTTTCCATTACCTCTGTTGTTACTAATATTAAATCATCACTCTCTATTCTAAACCTTGTCTGTGTCTGCGTTTGGGTTCATTCCTGTTCGACATAACAGAACGATCTGACCAGCATGGACCCAGCGGACATGAACCAGTTCCGTCAGGCCCTGTCCCTACAGGGCGTTCTCGTCGGCTAACATGGCAAATCCCTCCAGGAGCTGATGGCAGAGCTGCGCGGCCTCTCCGCCAGCGTGAAGGAGATCGGGAACCAGGTGCAAGACTTGTCCTTACAACTCACTGCCCAAGTCTCCCCTCCTGTCATCGCTTCACTCCCGGATCCGCCGGTTTTCCCGCACAAGGAGCCTCACGTTCCTGCTCCGGATCGCTATGCCGGTGACCTGGGCATGTGCCGTGCCTTCCTTATCCAATGTTCCCTGATCTTCGAGCAGCAGCCCACCACCTATTCCACCGATGGGTCCCGCATCACCTACGTGATGGGGTACTCAAGGGGGATGCGCTGGCATGGGCGTCCGCCTTGTGGGGGAGCAATTCCCCATGTTTCAACTCCTACTCCCTCTTCATGTCCGAGTTGAGGAATGTCTTCGACCACCCCATTCGAGGCACGAACGTCAATCAACGTCTGTTCACGCATCGTGGAGTTCCGCATCACTGCTGCAGGTTGGAACGACCTGGCACTCCGAGGGGCTTTTCAGCACGGTCTCAGCAACTCAATCAAGGATGAGTTGGCTGCCAGGGATGACCCACCAAGTCTCGACGACCTCATTTCCCTGGCCATTAGACTGGATAACCGCCTCCGCGAGCGTTACCGGGAAAGAGCTGTCTGTTGTCTCTCCACCTTTCCTTCCCGTGGCTCACCTCTCTACCCTCCAAAATCAAGACCTGAACCCTCTGCTGCCTCTCTTCCCGGCCTTGTTGTCTCCACCTCAGCCGTCTCCAAAGAGGTTCCCATGCAACTGGGTCGGGCTCGTCTCTCACCAGCTGAACGTCTCCGGAGGGTGCAATCGGGATCCTGCATCTACTGCGGTCAGTCTGGCCACTTCCTCTCTTCCTGCTCCCTTCGGCCAAAAGAGGGGGCTCGCCAGTGATTCTGGGGGTCCTGGCGAGTCGTACTACCACCCCACCAACACCGCGACCTCATATGCAGCTCAACGCCGTTCTGTCATGGAACCAGCAGTTCCTGCCCTTGTCTGCATTAGTCGACTCCGGAGCTGACGAGAACTTCCTGGATTCCAACCTCGTCGCCCAAGCTGGGATTGCGTTAGAACCCTCACGACTCCCTGAACGCCAACGCTCTCAACGGCAAGCTCCTCGCCCAAGTTACCGACCGCACTGTACCCCTTCACCTCACCCTCTCCGGTAATCACCACGAGACACTCCAGTTTCACGTCCTTTCCTCACCCCACGCTCCCCTGGTCCTCGGCCAGCCATGGTTGGTGGCACACAATCCCCACTTCGACTGGACCGCGAGTCGAGTTACCAACTGGAGTCTGTCCTGTAACTCATCCTGTTTGATGTCTGCCCCTGCTCCTGCTCTGCCCGAGGCTCTTACGCACTCCACTGGACATCCCAATCTCTCCCCCATCCCTTTCGTTTCCCATGACCTCGGCGAGTTCTCTGTCAAGCCTATGCCCTGTCCCGTCTCTACTTTCCTGAGGAGGCTCTTGCGGTTCCCTAGACCATTCTTCTGCTTCAGATGCCCAGAGGCATCCGTTGAGATGCCCAGAGTCACATTCCCTTTGTTCCTGTCTTTGTTCCGTTTTTCCTTTGTCTTGTTTCTCGCGCGTGATTGTTTGTGTTAATTGTTTTATTATTTTCTATTATTCAATTATCGACCCTCATTACTCCTCATCATGCTCACCTGTTGCTAATTCCGTCGTCCGTTCCGGCACACCAGCCTCCCATCAAGATCATCAGCCTTGCAGTATATCTACCCCGGTTTTCCAGTCATTCATCGTCAGATCGTTGTTCTCCCTACTGACTTCAGAAAGCCTTATCTAAAACTCTGTGTCTACTGTTCTTTGTGTGTCGAGTTAAATTCATGTTAACCCTTGTTCCTGTTGTCTCCCTTCGTGTTCAGGTCCATTCCTTGTCTGTCTGCCAGCTCTGTCCGTCCTGCCAGCGCCGCCTGCTTGCACACTTAGCTTGCCCTCCGGTTCCCTCATCATGTCTGCCCAGTCATTTGGCCGTTGTCCTGCTCATCGTTTTCCATTACCTCTGTTGTTACTATTATTAAATCATCACTCTCTATTCTAAACCTTGTCTGTGTCTGCGTATGGGTTCGTTCCTGTTCGACATAACACAACTGTCTCTGGGAAATGCTGCAGGAGAGCTGGGAAGACATGTCGGGTGATTTCCTCCCGAAACTTATTAACTGAATGGCCTGTGTTTCTGAGGCTGTTATCAAGGGTGGCTATTTTGAGGAATCCAAGATTTAGAGCAAATTTTCTTGAACATTGCTTTGATATTCCTTATGTTTATTGTTACATGTGTTTTTTGTCATTTTCAAGTATTTACACAAACTTATACGGTGTAAAACATTATCAATTTTGAAATAAACCTAGTTTCCAGCAGGTGTACTCAAACTATTGACTGGCACTGTACGTGTCAGCTTCCTGGGGCACTGCTGAGATGCCCTTGAGTAAGGCACTGAACCACTAACTGCTCCAGGGGTGCTGTACTATGGCTGACCTTGCGCTCTGACCTCTCTTAGAAGAGGTATGCGAGAAGACACATTCCAATTACCTTGTGTAACATGGCAATAAAGAATATTTTATGTGTGTCAGCCTGAGGTCATGGGTGTGTGTCTATAGAAAACTGTGTGTGTTGTTGCAGTATCTGCTTGTCTGTCTGTCTCTGTGACTATTTGCTACCAGGTGTACGGATGGACTGTCCCATCTCCCCACACACCTGGGAGTCGCCTCTTCTCTCTTATATTTTTTAAAATAATAATCTTTGTCTTCCCCTTCTTTGGTTTTGTGGCACAAACTTCAGCATCGTCAATGCTTAGACTGTAACTTAGTGTTCGATAGCTCTAGCGACAATCTGTAGCCATATTAATGTGCTCTTGTAAGTCATTTTGTGTAAAAAAAAAAAAACATCTGCCAAATAATTGGGTGCCGTCTCTGTGCAGGACACTCACTTTGGGTGCTTGTCGAACATGACGGGCAGGAACTCGTCCACAGGAAGCATCTTCCCAAAGGGGCTAGCCTGCAGCAGCTTCCTGGCTCCCTGCTGTGACAGCGCATAGCCCAGCGTCCAATAGGAGTAGTCGGCCTCCACCAGGTTATTCACACCCTCCACCGAGCGTTCCGGCTGCTTCACCTGCATCCGCTTTCTCCCCACATACCTGGGAGAGAGGCACGGGAGAGAGGGGGAGGGGGGTGGGATGGACGTTTACACAAAACACTTTGAACCCTTTAGACACCATTAAGACACCATTTCAGTGATCTGACAATTTAAAAGAAAACATCTTCTTTCACCAATATTCAGAACAAAATTATTCTTTAGCTTGATCTGCACGTTCTGATAAGCAAGATTAAAATTCTTAGCGATCTGCAGGAGTGTCTGTACCTTTACTAGCGTCTAAAGAGTTCAAGTTTTTTCAAATTCATAAGAACATAAGAACATAAGAACATACGAATACATGTTCAGCCCATCTAGGCTCGTCATGTCCTAATCTAAAGAGTATCTAGTACTACATCTAGCCTGGACTTGAATAGCCCAAGTGTTTCTGCCTCTACTACCTGACCTGGCAAGCTGTTCCAGGCATTGACAATTTCATATTTGACCCCAGGCCTGAAACACATACTGGATACTGGCGCGTTACATTTTTGTTCAAATATCAATCAGACAGAAGCAAAATCTTACTGGTAGGGAAGGGTGCAACAAGCAGAGATATAGTTGAGAAGGGCTTGATATTTCCTGGCTTGTAACCACCAGTGTGATGTACAGTGTATTGTCAGTGATCTGCAGGAATGTTACTGGTGTCTAAAGGGTTAATCTGACCCATGTGTCAGTGTGCATGGGTCTCACATGAGATCCCAGTCCAGCTTGGTCTGCTTCATGTTCTCCATGATGGCCATCAGTCTCTTCTTGAACCTGGGTTCGAAGCGCACGTCGTCCTCCAGCACCAGAGCTGTCTGCAGCCCGCGCTCCATAACCTGGGGTTCCACCGCACAACAGGATGTCAGAACAAAGACTCTTCTCTCTCGTTTTACATCACTTCCTGTGGGCACTGCCGACCTACTTCACAGGGTGGCTCTAAGCTTCTCAGTTTCAGAACTGCCCATATAGTGTCACTGTTATTTTAAAGTTTAATAATAACTTTATAATAATTTGACTGTACAAACTGTAATTTGACTGTACGGACATATAACTATCCAATCTAAACAAATTTTATACGGAATTTACACAGTATCTCTACATTTAAGTATGTTCATTAAAAATAAGTTAAAGCTTTTATATTTTTACTAGCACAAACACACCTCCAACTGCACAGTGTTTTTTCACAGAGAACATGCAGCACATTACTGTCATGTTATGTCAAATGTAGACCACTGCTCAGATAAAATCTTGCTCAAATGTATTGAACGCTGATGTAGTTATGTAGTTAAGCTCAGCTGGAACCAAAGCCAGCAGACACCATGCTCTGTCTGGACCAGGACTGAGAACGTGGTCTTAGATTTCAGTGTGTTCAGTTGCACCTGTGTCCATTGTACTGTATTGTATATGTGTTCAGATGTACCTGTGCCCAGGTGTAGTGGTGGCTGAGGAAGCAGCCGATCTCCCCGCGGGTCAGCACACGGCCAGAGTATGGGTCCTTGTATCCGGGCAACATCTCTATACCCATTGCCTGCAGCTGTGAGGTGTTCAGCGCTCTGAGGGAGCAGGAGAGAGAGAGGGAGAGAGACAGCAGGAGAGGAGAACACCATTGAGAAGTCTGAGGGGAGGAAACTCTACAAGAGTTTCACAGCTGATGTGGTGTCTTCCTCTACAGCAGGGATCTCAAACTCCAGCCCTGGGATCTCAAACTCCAGCCCTGGGATCTCAAACTCCAGTCCTGGGATCTCAAACTCCAGCCCTGGGATCTCAAACTCCAGTCATGGGATCTCAAACTCCAGTCCTGGGATCTCAAACTCCAGTCCTGGGATCTCAAACTCCAACCCTGGGATCTCAAACTGCAGTCCTGGAGTGCGGCAGTCTGCAGGTTTCCACGGTTCAGTGAAACATGGTGTGTGGACTACAGAAGGACAAAAAGGGAGTACCAGACGCGCTTCAGCCCAGGTTTTGTAAAGAGCGACAGAACTGGTGCTCAACAGCCAGGACAGTCATAGAAAAGAGGAATCCTTACCTGGACAACATCAAAAGCATCACTGCAGATGTCAGAACGTCAGTCTTTTCAAATGAGCTTATATCTGAAAAGCTCTGTGGGCTCCAGCTCTCCTAATCCTTTGTGGTAGTCTTATTTGAAGTTATGCCGGTAAGGATTCCTCTTATATAAGGTGGGTGTCTTTAGCCAATTAATGAGTGCTTAAGTGCTGAAACACACCAAAGACCAACAGGCTGCTGACCTGAATCCTGCTCTACATCAACATGCTGAAGGATTGCATCTCTGCAGCTCGATAAGCGCTTCTGCAGCGGTGCATGCTGGGCGGATGCTTCTGAAGCAGTGCATGTTGGGTCGGCGGCCTGTGTGTGCCGTACTTGCCGTCCACCGCCTCCGTCACCGTGACATCGATGCCCAGGGAGCCCAGCGTGCGTAGCATCCTCTGCCTGCGGTCCAACCGCCGTTTCAGATTAATCAGGAAGATCTGAGAGAGACAGAGAGAGAGGGAGAGAGAGTGGGAGAAAAGGGAGAGGGGGACAGAGAGGGAGAGAGAGAGAGGGAGGAAAGGGAGAGGGGACAGAAGAGAGGAGAAGGAGAGTGGGAAAGAAGAAGAGAGAGGAGAAATGGGAGGGAAGGGAAGGGAGAGAGAGAGAGAAGAAGACAGGAAGAGAATGGATAGGAGGGAAAGAAAAAGAGGGAGAGAAAGGAGAGGGAGAGGAGGGGAAAATGTCACATCTAAGCGAATGAAATCAAACAGGGCCATTTAGTAATGATTCCACTGATGAACGCTTCGTTCAAATATGGCAGGCAGGCTGCATTACCTCGTCAAAGCCCATCTTGTCCTGCGGTTTGGACGGAGAGTACAGGTACTGGGAAGGCTCTATCTCATGATCAACTGGAGAGAAACATCAGGATTATCTCAACTTGAATACAGTGGGAAATTCACTATGCCCATCTGTTCTCTCACTCACACAAGCACACATTGCACAGTCTGTGTCTGTCTGTTGTAAGAATCGCCTTAAAGGGAAAACAAGTTAGACTTAAAGTACTTTATTTTTCCCCACAAGGGAACTTGTTGTGCAATGTTGGGTACAATGACACAAAATAACATCACACACAAGTCTACGAGTGGGAATGAGTGAGTCACCTAATGTGGGCCTGTGTCTGACAGATCTCAAGCACGTTAACCCAAATTACTGACAATTTTAAAAGAAACATACATTTTCACCAATATCCTGAACAAAATTCTTCTTTCGTATGTTTGCGTGCTGCATGATTGTGTGTTTTTCTGGTGAGCAATATGTTTCGTTGGATCTGCAGGAGTGACATCACATTTTAATGCCATTTAAAGAGTTTAAAATTGTGTTTAAAATACATATTTGACCCGGGTCGGGTGGACAGAGCAGCGATGGGATAAAACAGAGCATTATCTTTCATTTACATTTCAGGCTTTTAGCAGCTGGATGTTTGCTGAAGAAATTCAGGTTGATTAAGCACCTTGCTCAAGGGTACAATGGCAGTGCCCCACCAGGGAATTGAACCTGCAAGCCCAGGTCCCTAACCGTTATACTACACTGCCATCTTCATATATTTGGCCTTTATTTAACCAGGAAGTCTTGTTGAGATGAAAATCACTTTTGTAAGAGAGACCTGACCAGACAGTGGCAGGGGTTTACAATGTCAACAAGCTCAGACAAACCAACCACAATCCAAACATTGGAATCATCACAAGCATGACATAATTCCTGGCTCACTCACTCAGCGCCTCTGTAATCGTGTGGCCAAAGCTCTCCTCCTCGTCCTGCAGGTTCTGCTGTGGTTTCAGAGGCACAGGTAGGAACCCATAGTGTTCTCTGTTACAGACGTACATCTGGACGTCTGGACAGAAATACAACATAATCACAACAAAACATACCGTCAAGATGGAAACAAACACACACACACACACACACACACAACACACACACAAACACACACAAACACACAAACACACACACACACACACACACACACACACACACACACACACACACACACGCACACAGGCACACACAAACACACACACACATGCACACACACACACACACACACACGCACGCACGTACGCACACACACACACACACACATGAACATGCACACTGTCCAGGCAGAAACCTATAGTGCTCCTTGTTATAAATGTATATCTGCCTATCTGGACACAAATAAGAACATAAGAATACATGATGATGAGAACGGGCCGTTCAGCCCATCTAGGCTCATCCTGTCCTAATCTAAAGAGTATCTAGTACTGTATCTAGCCTAGACTTGAATAGCCCAAGTGTTTCTGCCTCTACTACCCGACCTGTCAAGCTGTTCCAGGCATTGACAACTCTCTGTGTAAAGAAAAACGTCCTAATATCTGTGCGGAATTTGCCTTTAATTTTCGCCTGTTGCTTCTTGTTCTGCTGACCCCACTTATCTCACAAAATATTTGGTAGTTCACTTTGTTAATCCCTTTTAGGAATTTCAAAACCTCAATCAAATCCCCCCTATGTCTCCGTTTGCTATGCTTAAATAGATTGAGTGCCTTAAGTCTATCCTCATAACATTTACCTTTCATACCAGGTACCAATTTAATTTCCCTTCTTTTAACTTTTTCAAGAGCTTCTATATCTTTCTTGTAGTGTGGTGCCCAGAACTGCCCACAGTATTGTAAGTGAGGTCTGACAAAGGCATTATATAACATTAATATAACCTCCTTTGATTTATACTCAATATTTTTGCTATGTATCCCAGCATCCTGTTGGCCTTTTTCACAATTGAACACCTACTAGTTTTTCACCTCACATTAAATACTCCTGTATTATGTTTTTATTTCCCATATGCATAACTTTACATTTAGCAATATTGAATGTCATCTGCCACATTTCTGCCCATTATTGGATTTTGTTTAAATCATCTTGGATTACTTTAGTCGATTCCAAATTGTTTGCCAAGCCCTCACATTTAGTATCATCTGCAAATGTAACTGTTTTACAACTACAGTAACATCCCTATCAAGATCATTTGTGTAAATAAGGAAGAGCAGAGGTCCCAGCACCGATTCCCGTGGGACTCCACTGCCCACAGCACCTAGGTCAGATATGGCCCCACCTACTCTTTGTATTCGCCCTTGCAGCCAATTATGAACCCACTCTGAAACAATCCTGAACCCACTCCTGAAATTCCTGCTGAATTCATTTTAACAATGAGCCTCTCATGTGGTACCTTGTCAAATGCTTTTTGAAAGTCCAAATATATAATATCATAAGCCGGTTCAGGTCAACACACTTTGTAACCTCTTCAAAAAAGTCCAGGAGGTTTGCTAGGCATGACCTCCCCTTGATAAAACCATGTTGGCTCTCCCTTACTAATATTTTTCAAGAATGATTACAACTTGTCCCTAATAATACAACAAGTATCTACCTTGTTTCTCTCTGAGTTTTCCTTTTTATATACTCTGTATAGTTGCTTCTTTTTCCTCAAAATCTCCCGTAAAGATTTAATCATCCACTGCGGACACTGTTTTTTCATCCTATTTTTCCCTACTTTTGGGATGAATTTACACTGCACATCTACAATAACCCTTTTAAATTCGGTAGATTTTTCATTCACAGTTCTGCAATCTGGAAGTTTTACCCAATCTATATTACTTAAATTCTCTCTCATTTTATTAAACTCGTCTGAAGTCAAAAATTCTAGTTAGAGGAGGCCGTCTTAACTTGCCAAAAAATATCAAAAGTAAATGCACTGTGACCACTTGTATTGGTTCTACTACCTCTGTGCTGCAAATTATGTCAGGATTATGAGACAAAACCAGATCCAGTATTGATTTCCCTCTCGTAGGCTGAGTAACAGGCTGTACCAAAAAGAAGTCACATCTAAAAATTCCTCTTCACATTTACCCTGATCTGACACTACTTCCCAATTTAAAGAGGGGTAATTGAAGTCACCCATTATTAGCTTCTCTCCTTCTGCACAGGTTTGTTTTATGTTACCATAGAGCATAGAATTCATGTTACTGTCTGAAGCTGGAGGTCTATAGCATACTCCTATATTAAAGGCCCTTCTCATGATCTCCCGGTAATCTAATGTCCTCACAAGGAATGAATGAGTTAATACCTGGAATTTCCTGCACATTAAGAATTTCTTTCACATAAGGGCCACTCCCCCTCCTCTTTTATTAGTTATATCCTGCCTAAACAATTTGTAACCCTCCACATTATATTCATCCCCATCCGCTGCACCAAGCCATGTTTCAGCAATCCCAACGATGTCATAACCCCCATTCAACATGACAGCCTCCAGTTGCAAACATTTATTTTTTATGCTTCTAGCATTTAAACACAGGAACTTCAGAGCCTTACGCACACTTATATTGTCCTTCTCCTCCACACATAACTGTGCCAAACCACCTCTATTCACATTATGGTCTAAAAAATCTTTATTAATTATATCCTCAGATTTATTATTATACTCCACCCTGGTATCCTCCATCTGGGCAGTCTGTACCTCCCTATCCTTAATACTACTACTACCCCAGTCCCTAGTTTAAATATTCCTTCGCTACCCTAAGTATACGCTGGCCCAATGCACCTGTTCCCCTCCGGTTCAGGTGTAGCCTGTCCTGCTTGTACAGGTCACCCCTGTTCCAAAAGGAGTCCCAGTGCCCCATAAACCCCTCTTTCCTACACCAGGTTTGTAACCACGTGTTAAATCTCCATACAAAATTCTGCTTCCCTTTACTAGCACGTGATGCTGGCAGAATTCCAGAAAAGACCACCGTGAAGATTCTGCTCCTTAATTTTGATCCTAATTCTATAAATGTGTCCTGCAGAACCTGAAATCTACCCTTACCTATGTCATTGGCTCCAACATGGACCATGGACCATGGACCACCCGAAAATACACAATAATCACACCATCAAGATGGAAATACACACACAGACACATGCACACATGCGTAAACACATCACACACATACATGTACAGGCACACATGCAGATCATTAACCACATCAAATAAGAATTTAAGAGGCTCTAAATGTGGCATATGGTGCCGATTATACCAACCACTAACCGACTAATCCATTATGCATCTTATTTGAGTCGCTCCTACACAGAGAGCAGTGCCAGATTATACACGCCTTCCCATTGGTCAGAGACAGGGGTGTGTTCCCGCCACATACTCTCTTCAAGTGTTGAATGCTTGAACTATAGGTCATAAAGCCTACATAACGCTGCCATAAGCATGACATGACACTTGTCATAACCAGCCATCAAGGCGTATTACAGCTTGTGACAAATGTAACACTGTCAAATGTATGCAGCAAATTTTTACAAAATAACGGTTACAAAATGATTGCTGAAAACATTATGATAGTGTTATGTAGGCATTATGGCACTTTGCACTTTGGAGGCAATTGCACATTGCGGTAACGTTCACTGGCATTCCCCACCTGCCTGCCGTGCGGAGAAGGCGAAGACCATGATGTCGTCAAAGGTCCAGCTGTAGTCAGGATGGGGGGGGTGGAAGGCCAGGGCGTGGCTCGCGGTGCGGCGAAGGTCCAGCAGGAAGGTGGAGTGCACCATGGGAACCGCGTAACAGCCAAGCCGCTTCCACTCTCGGATGGGCAGGTAGTCGGGGGTGCGCTTGTAATACCCCTGGGAGGGGAGGGAGGGAACGGGGGGATTGTGGGAGGAAGAAAAGAGATGAAGAAGAACATATGCTACATTTAACACTGTATATAGCTGATGTGTGGTGAGCATTCTGGTGCAAAATATCTACATACTATAGATTTATCTACTAAAGTAATTCAGGTTCGGTACCTTGTTCAAGAGACTAACTGCAATGCCCAAACTGGGAACCGAACTTGCAACCTCCGAGTTACAAGCCCAGTGCACTAACCAGTATACTACACTGTCACCCTGTCACATGTCTCTCTTATATCTACAGCAGGGATCTCAAACTCAAATCCTGGAGGGAAATGATTGTTTCCTACCTTTTTGTCTACCAGTCTAGTTTGGATTTATTTCCCTTCTCCCCAAGACACACTTGTATCATAGTACATGACTATGTTGAATGTTTGAAAGTATTTGGTTTATACCTCTGTCTTTGTGAAAATGTATTGTTGGCAAATGTTATGAATGGCATTGTTACAAATGTCCTTGCTTCTCTGTCTTTTTTCTTTGAAAAATGTTACATTTTAAAAGAAATGTTTATTTTGAAACTGAATGCAATAGAAAAAAAACATAGAAAAAGACCAATCCTGGAGGGCTAGTGTCTGCTGGTGTTTGGTGCATTTTAACAGTGCTTAATTTCAGTCACTGGTTGGTTAAAGAGGCCACACACCTTGTTTCCAAGGCCTAAAATAGCTGCTGATTAAAAGGAAAGCACAAAAACCTGCAGACACTGGGGCCCTCCAGGACTGAAGTTTATGATCCCTTGGTCTACAGGCTCATAGCAGAGAGAGAGAGAAACAGAAAAACAGAGAGAGAGAAAGCGAGGGATGTGTTAAGAGGACAGAAGGGGGGGTGAACCCTACCTGAGGGGTGATGCCACACCAAAAGTTGGAGTAGAGGGACCGTGACTCCAGCATGGGGGCCACCAGAGTCAAGTTCTCTGCCATCATTAGCGTCAGCACATTCGGGTTGGTCAGGAGGTTATCGCTGTCCGAAAACTGGTGGGGCACGGAGGTCAGACATCACTGCGGCGCTCGGACAGACATATCACAACACAGTCCCAATCCTAGAGCTTCTCGGTAACTGTGACTGTCTTCAGATTTATGAAATTCCACCACTCTACAATCGGACACTGCAATTATACTGTTATGCAATTCCACAGATTTTATAGTGTCACCAGATACTCTGATGTTCCTTCGGCCCTTCACCGCTTCTTAACTACAGGAGGTTCCAGTGTTATATCACAGTACAGAACGTCCACTGCCCCAAGCATTGTACCTAGTCATGCCCTTCACAAATATTCTTATGACGTGTCAAATTTGATAAGTTCCGGCTTCAACGGTCAGAAGACAGAACTTTCAATGATAAGAATACGGAGCTGAGTATCTGGTGGAGCTACAGCTAAGTGATCAAATAAAGGAAACACCAACATAAAGTGTCTTAATAGGGCGTGGGCCACAATGAGGCAATGGACGAGCTTCATTGCTCCTTGGCATAGATTCTACAAATGTCTGGGACTCTGTTGGAGGGATGCAACACCATCTTTACACTGAAAATGCCATCATTTAGTGCATTGTTGATGGTGGTGGAAAACCATGTAAATGTCAATGTAAAATGTCAATTGTGGAAAATGTCTCAGGCATCACCCCAAAATCTCCCATACATGTTCAATCGGGTTGAGATCTGGTGACTGAGATGACTATGGCATATGGTTTGCATCATTTTCATGCTCATCAAACCATTCAGCAACTACTCGTGCCCTGTGGATGGGGGCATTGTCATCCTGAAAGAGACCACTCCCACCAAGATAGAAATGCTTCACCATAGGATGAAGGTGATCACTCAGAATTTTGTATTTATTGGCGTTTAACTTGCCCTCTAAGGGGTTAAGTGTACCTAAACCATATATATATATATATATATATATATACCGTACATACACACATACATACCCTAGCTCAGAGTCCAAAATCAAACCCTGGTCATGCCAGAGAGTTGACATACAGTTGCTCGTAGCATTGCCCAGGGAGGGAGGGGTTTGGTCATCTCATTGTGCAATAGCGCCTCCTATAGGTGCTGGAGATCTGCATGGATCTGCTTACATTTTACACTTGTACATTTTAAGCATTTAACAGAAGGTGATCACTCAGAATGGCTTTGTATTTATTGGCTTTTACTTTGCCCTCTAAGGGATTGAGTGGACCTAAACCATGCCAGGAAAATGCACCTCACACCATAACAGAGCCACCAGAACCCTTTGTATATTCAAGGGTTTCCTTTATTTTGGCAGTTACCTGTAAAGAGTCCAGTTGTCCAGACATGATGGACTCTCAGCACTATGTGACCTCATCAGCAGTGCATGTAATGTGGTGAAACAGTGTCAGCCCGAGGGTAATCTCACCAGTATGTAATCCGCCCAGCGCTCCCTTGCCGCCCGTAGAGCCGCCTGCCTCAGCTTCAACACATGGTTGAAGCGTGAAGTCGGCCAGTGCTTCGGCCCCCACTCGTCTGTGTAGGAGCTTTGGAGGAAAGAGGAAGAGGAGGGGGGGGAAATGCAACACACATGTTGAAGTCATTTTGTGTTGAGGGTTTAGTTCGGGGTCTGCTGTAAAGCGTACTGCGCATTGAATTTTATCTCCCACAATGCACCTTTTCCAGAATGCCATGAGATCGCAATGCCTGCACATGCAGGGTTGGGCTCAGTTATGCCAATTCAACTTAAATTTTTTTTTTTTTTACTCAAAATAACTTCCAATTCAGTTCCAATTCCATCCTTGTAGTTCTAATTTATGATGAATTCTCATCAGATCTGAATCAGAATCGTCCCATGAATTACAAATTGAAAAAAACTTTTTACATTTTGTTTCAGATTTTTCCAAGTTTTTCTCCCCAATTTGAAAGCCTCTATTTATTTCGAATAACCCTCCCCGAGCTATTCTTAGAAGTCGGCGATGATCCGCCGGAACTCACCAAACCACTTTCTGGAGACACCCTTATGTGCTTCACAGTGAGTTTGTGTCGACCACCCTCCCTCCTCCCTCAGGAGCGGACAGCCAAATGCCGCCCCCAATCGGGGCTAACGGTCAGGGCCGGTCTGGCAGAGGTGGGTTTTCGAACCACGTCCCTGATAGGCAGCTCACACTCGTACAGGACCAGCCAAATACAGGTGTGTTAGACTGCTACGCTATCCGCCAAATTACAATTTGAAACTGGAATTGACCCCCAATCCTGGTGAGGTGCATTGTGGGTAAAGGTGGACAGAGGTGCATTGTGGGTAGAAGTGGACAGAGTGGTGCTGGGGACTCACTGAGGCTCCTCCATGGGTCTCCACTCCACATAGTGGTACATGCTCTGGACCTGCTTCAGCCACTCTCGCAGCATGGCCGTGCTGTTGTCCAGGCTGTGGTCAGTCGCTGCCCTGCAATGTAACGCCACGTGTCAATTCAACAGCGTAGCATAATGGTAAGGGAGCTGGGCTCGCAGGTTCAATTCCCAGGTAGAGCACTGCTGTCGTACCCTTGAGCAAGGTACTTAACCTGAATTGCTTTAGCAAATATCCAGCTGTCCATAGCATTCTATGTAAAAAATAAAAAAAAAAAAATACTGAGGTGTTTAAGCTCTGGATAAATGAATATGCTGAATGCAATGGAAACTTGCGCAAACGGTTTTATTATTTAACATAGTTAAATAACATTTAACTATGTTAAATTATTTAAACTACTTTAAATTTATGTGAATATTCCACATAAGAGATATTTAATAAGTTGTGTTTACTTTTTTAGGATTTTTCATTACTTGTAAATGTTTAGCTTCAGAAATGTTTAATAAATTTGGTAAATGTTACAACACATCAACCAAACAACACACTATTAACACAGCACACCACACAGCCCTGTTAACAGAAAATACTGCAAAAACAAACGTGTACGCCGTCAACACACAACAAAACGAACCCCTCTCGTACAACCTCAAAATACATTAGGTGACATATTGCTCTGAATAGATGCACGACAGCAGCTGTGGTCTGAAGGTCTGTCCAGCGAAAGGACACAGGGCCTCTGTCCTCGGACACACAGTGTCCTTAGTGACTCAGCTCTGGCTAACACTCAGGAAAGCTCCAAAGCGGAAAAGTGAAAACCACAGCAAGTAAAAGGACCAACAAACAAACAGGCCGGAGCAGCTGGAGCAGTTCTGTCTCGTGCAGACACTGTGCTGTCTGTTTACAACTGCAACTGTCTGCACACTGTGTCCTCTCTTCACCACGGAGAAGTCTCACACTCTCTCACCTTCAGCACAAACACACTGCGCACAATCACACACTGCCTCACCTTCAGCATAAACACACTGCACACAATCACACACTCTCTCTCCTTCAGCACAAACACACTGCGCACAATCACACACTCTCTCACCTTCAGCACAAACACACTGCGCACAATCACACACTGCCTCACCTTCAGCATAAACACACTGCGCACAATCACACACTCTCTCTCCTTCAGCACAAACTATGTGCACGGACAGTCACACACTCTCTCACCTTCAGCACAAACACACTGCGCACAATCACACACTCTCTCACCTCTCTCAGTATCTTATACTGACACGCAGTTGCACTCATTTCCTGTGCATTTACAGTGAGACCCGGTGCATGCGGTGGCGCATGTGCGCATGCATCACTGTACTCTTACCGTCATGCACGCTTAGACAGAGAGTGGCACATGGGCAGGCCTTAACATACACATGCATATACAGACTGATTCACACTCAACAAGTGAGAGGGGGACACCAGCACACACATTACAGGAATTAAACGAGCTGGCCTTACAAGCTGCCAGTAACCATTTGCCCTGCTTGCTCATTTGGGGCCAAATTCCTCTCTCACCTGGAAACCTCCACTCTTAAAGCAGACAGCACGTTCAGTGGAGGAAGGGCCTGAGATCTCTTCCCACGGGGGAGTTTTTCTTGACACTCTTGGCAGGGTTCTCTCCCCCCTGGGGAGTTTTTCGCCTCACTTTCTGGCTTTTTGGGGGTTCAGCCCCAGTATTTTAGTGTGCTCTGTAAAGAGCGCTATACAAATACAGTTTGAATTGAATTGAAAATACTAGTTGTTAGCATCTGCTAGAACTCCAGTTTACGGCGATTACATCATTGTAAAGTGTAAAATGAACATACACTAAACTAAAACCAACTGCACTAGATGGCACTGAGTGTGGGGTTTTGCTAACTGGAAAAAAACACCCACTACAATCCCTACATGCAGAATCATATAAAAATATCTGCCAAATACAATGGAAAAAAAGAAAAAAAAACACCAAATATGACAGCTACAGTAATATCCATTATTATGTAACCGGCCATTATTAACAAATCCAAAAGAGTCCTATGGCCTGCCCTGACAAAGCTGGGGCTAGAAAACAGGCCCTCGCTAACAGCTAGCGCTGAGGCTCGCTGCCCCTAATCCCCCCTAAGAACAAGCAACCTCAGAAAGACTCCAACGCAGACAATTACAGACAAACCAAATAGCGTCGCAACAAGGAAACATTTCACAAACTAGTGAGAAAAAACACCAAAGCACAAAATAAATTTGAGTTCTTTCAGACACTAAAAAGCCACTACACTGCAGGTGATTATCCTTCTAAAGTGGAGGACTTTGTGAAGGTGAAGGAAAGGTTTTTGACAAAGTATAGACTCGGTGAGCACAGAGTGGCCTAGTGTGTATTTACCTGCCACAACCAGTGCGGGACACAAAGGCTCAGCCATACCTACAACACCTCATGATTATCACCTAAAATAGATTTTTTCTCTCACTGTTTGTCTTTTTTTTTTGCCCTGGCTAATTATTCTACTATACTTTTAACTGCTATTTCATGATTGTATCATGCATCACATTTGCATGATTGCATCACATTTATTGTTGCTCGACATGTAGGTATATGTTATGACATACACAAATGTATGTCCATGATGCTAATAACTAGGGTGACTAGACGTCCCGGTTCAGCCAGTACAGTCCTGGTTTTGAGCAGTGTGTCCCGGTGTCCTGACAAAATGCTGAAAAATGCATAAATGTCCCAGTTTTCAGCTTGCCCCAAGATGCAGCATTCTGCACGGCTGTGATTACATTCTGCCCTCAACAACTGGTCCAAGATCAGGCCTATTGCCCCGCTTATGATTTTTAACCAGTGACGAAAAAACACAATTAAACAGACCCTGAGCCAGTTAACTGAAACACAATGTATGTACACATTGAGCATGCAGACTGACCGACTATCATCAGAAAACAATCATATCCATCACTGTCAGACAACATCACATCTTGTTAAAATGCAGAAGCGAAAATGCAGATTTAATATAGAGCTTCAAAGTGCCTAGGAGTGAGGGAGGCAGACAGAGAAGGAGAGTGAGAGGGAGAGTAAGTGAGTGAGAAAGAGAGAGAGAGAGAGAGTGCTGTAGTGCAGTGCAGTGCCCTTTAGTGTAGTACTATGAACAGCTTGTTTATGTGGACACTGTGCCACACACACTTGCCCCCCCCTCTCCATCTCTCTCTCTCTCTCTCTCTCTCTCTCTCTATCTGGAGTTTTCCACTGCAGACTGGAATATTTCTCTTTCCTGCTGCCCAAACACACTTCATAATGCAGGACCAGTGTAGATACATCACAACACACACCCGACACATTAATACAGAACCCACAAATAGTCTGGGGTAATAACGCAGACACATTATGATATGGTATTAACACTCAGACACACACAGACGGTCCAGCACCACCCATCACAGGCAGACGTGCAGCCTGTGCAGAGGGCCATGACAGGCCATGGTGCTAATCCTGTGTGTCTGTATGTGTGTGTGTGTGTGTGTGTGTGTGTGAGAGAGAGAGAGAGAGAGAGAGAGAGAGAGAGAGAGCGTGTTTGAATGCGAAAAAAAACCCAGTGTGGCGTGCATGATAACCTGTGTTTTTCTTCATCACTGGGTAGAAACACCTGATACACAGGTAATGAGGGGATGTGCGCCCTGTTACAAAATTCTTTTAACCACAAAATTCTATATTGTTTGAAGAATAAATGTGCCCTAACATGTCCCTGTCAGACTAAAGACACCGCTCTAAACAAGCACTGTGAACAGATGGGACTCCATGAGGACTTCTAATAGACAGATCAAAAAGTGTGTGTGTGTGTGAGAGAGAGAGAGAGTTTCCTGATTGTTTTTATAGTTATAAAAACAAAGAGCACAGTATACAACAATAACCAGGGCTGCATTGCCATCCAGAAAATCCTACACGATGATCCGTTGACCAGTAATACACACAAAAAAACCAAATAACAACTGAGGTTCACGTTTCACATATTCAAGGTTATGTTTCACATTCCTCCGTGAATGTAAATGTTTTCACATGTGGTTTCAATTCTGGGAGGAACCTAAATATCACATACAGTTGCTTTAGGTACAATTCTAAATAGCCCAATACGTGAAGGCAATTTCTTGAATTTCTCTATTATAAGAAGTTCTTCCTCCATATAATATTTGCCTGTATGTCCTTTTTCCATTTAAAAAATGAGCACATCATTTTACCTGGTCCTTTTACATATGTTTTTTGGCTCTGTTTGTTTTCTGGTTATTTTGTGTGTGTGTGTGTGTGTGTGTGCGTATTTGTATGTATGTGTGTGTGTGTGTGTGTTTCTATACAGTGCATCCGGAAAGCGCAGAGATGTTTGTCCTTCTACCAGGTTCTCCCATCGCTGCAGAGGAACTCTGAAGCTCTCTTAGAGTGGCCATTGGGTTCTTGGTCACCTCCCTGACCATGGCCCTTCTTGCCCGGTTACTGAGTTTGGCCAGACGGCCAGCTCTAAGAAGAGTTGTGGTGGTTCCAAACTTCTTCCATTTCACAATGATGGAGCCCACTGTTCTCCTGGGTGCTTTCAATGCTTTAGCAATGTTTTTATACCTTTCCCCAGATCTATGCCTCAACACAATTCTATCTCGGAGGTCTATGGAGAGTTCCTAGGACTTCATGGCTTGGTTTTTACTCTGACATGCACTGTCAACTGTGGGACCTTATATAGACAGGTGTGTGCCTTTCCAAATCATGTCCAATCAATTGAATTTACCACAGGTGGACTCCAATGAAGTTCTAGAAACATCTCAAGGATGATCAGTGAAAACAGGATGCACCTGAGCTCAATTTTGAGTGTCACAGCAAACGGCGTGAATACTTATGCACATGTGATATTTTATTTTTTTATTTTTAATACATTTGCAAAAATTTCTAAAAAACTTTTTTCACTTTGCCATTATGGGATATTGTGTGTAGAATTCTGAGAAAAAAAATGAATTTAATCCATTTTGGAATAAGGCTGTAACCGAACAAAATGTGGAAAAAGTGAAGCGATGTGAATACTTTCCGGATGCACTGTATATGTATGTGTGTGTGTGGGTGTATGTGTACATGTGTGTGTGTGTGTGTGTGTGTGTGTGTACTGTACATGTCTGTGTGTGTGTGTCTGTGTCTCTGTGCTAAAGTGAATGGAAGAGAAGGAACTTCAGGACAGGGCGTGCAGAAACAGCCACACAGCCCAAGGTGGGTTTCACGTCTCAGCTTTTGTGACAGATTAAATCAATTTTGCTGATTCTCTCCTTTCCCTTATCCCATCTCATAGCCCCAGCTTGTCTCCCCTCCTTTCCCCATATCTCCAAGCCACATAATTTCCTCTTCTCTGGATGAGATCAGCTGAAGAGGCAACATCTGGGCAGCTGGTGTCCCTGTTCCCAACCTCACCTTGGCTGGATCTGTCTCATTTGTGTGTGTGTGTGTGTGTGTGTGTGTGGGTGAGTTTGTGTGTGTGCACGTGCGTGTGTGTGTGTGTGTGTGCGCGTATTTTAAGCCCCACCCCTGAGCACATGCAGTGTAGGAGTGAGGTGTAATTATGGGTGGTCAGGAGGGAGGACTGGACACACAACCTCTCTCATTCTCTCATTCTCCTCTCTATCCCTCTTTTCATCCACTCTCTCTCTCTCTTTCAAGTTTCAAGTAACTCCCTTGCTGCAGCCTGGAGCATTCCCTCATCCCAGCTTCCCCTCCCCACCCTACCTCCTCCCTCACCATCTATCTCTCTTTCTCTTTCTCTCTCTCTCTCTCCGACAACATCTGGGTGCCATCTGGTATTTAGGGAACACCTTTGTACACCCATCTATCTCTCTCCCTCCCTCCCTCCCTCCCTCCCTCCGCATCTGTGTGCCCTGCCCTCCCTGTTTATCAGTGTTTGAGGCATGTGCAGGCTATCAGTGAAAGTACTGAACAGATGGAGAGGGGATATTCAGCTTCAGAGGTAACAAATCCCCAACAACAATAACATTGCAATTAATATCTACAAGAAGATAGTGGTACAAAGTTCCATGCGTGCCAACTCTCCCCATTTTGCAGGGGGTCTCCTGTATTTTAGACCAATTTCCCCACCTGCTTCCCTATTGTTATTTCTCCCTTATTTCAGCAATTGCGAGTATTTAATTATTTTGTCACACAATGTAATTCAAATTATTATTACGAGCTGTACAATCAATGGCCAAATATTCAACTTCACATTGGCTGAATCCCAACCCACCCTCACACCCACAAGGCCGGCAACCAACTAGACCTGGTCTTCACCAGGCACTGCACCTCACCCAACATCATAGTATCTATTCTTTATATGTCTGACCATTGCTTTCTCCCCCTCCCCTCTGTACCTAAACCCTCTTTGAATCCTGCTGACATTTCTAACTACCAACCTGTCTCTCTCCTCTAATTCCTATCCAAGACATTAGAATGGGCTGTATATAATCAACTGTCTCCCTATCTCCTACAGAATGACCTATTTGATCTCAACCAATCGGGCTTCAAGGCAGGCCACTCTACAGAAACTGCTCTGCTCGCGGTCAATGAGGCTCTCCACTCTGCAAAGTCTCAATCGCTCAACTTCGTCCTCCTCCTCCTCGATCTATCAGCTGCATTCGATACTGTTGACCACCAGATCCTGCTCTCATCTCTTGCCGAAATGGGAATCTCTGGCCCCCTCCTATTCTCCCTGTATACCAAGTCACTTGGTTCGGTTATCTCTGCTCATGGTTTTACATATCACTGCTATGCTGATGACACTCAACTCTTTCTCTCCTTCTCCGCTTCTGAGACTCAGGTCCTGGCACGTATCTCTGAATGCCTGGCAGACATCTCTGCTTGGATGTCCACCCACCACCTGAAGCTGAACCTGGGGAAGACAGAGCTGCTCTTCCTCCCAGCGAAGAGCTCCCCAATGATTAATGCTTCAATCACCGTGGAAGGCTCCATAGTGTCTCTGTCCCAGTCTGCCAGGAGCCTTGGAGTTACCCTCGACCAGCAGCTGCACTTCACAGGCCACATCGCAGTGATCACCTGGACCTGCCGAGTTTTGCTCCACAACATCCAGAGAATTTGCCCGTTCAAATCACTGGTGCTGGCTTACCAAGCCACTAGAGGAACTGCTCCCTCCTACCTCCAGACACTCATCACACCTTACACCCCAGCCAGACCCCTCCACTCTGCTTCCTCCGGCAAATTGACTGTTCCATCCCTCCGGGCCCCAGGCAGCTGCTCCTCGCGGTCTCGCCTCTTTTCCGTCCTGACCCCTCGGTGGTGGAATGATCTTCCGTACTTGGTCAGGACCGCGGAATCACTGGCCATCTTCCGCAAGAGACTCAAAACCCACCTCTTCAGACTCCACTACCAATGATTGTGTATATTAACTAATTATCATCACCACTGGTTTCATGTTTAATACTATATTTTGTATTTGTATTTATATTTGATACTATTAAAAAAATTTTTTTTAAACCATTCTACTAACCTTTTCTTTCCCTGTGTTACAGGCACAATATGCAGCTGCCAACAATGATGTCTATTGCTGTATTAGTACACTGATCTCTTGAGCAAACAATGATTGATCTTACCATGTATAAATGCACATCTTGTAAGTCGCTCTGGATAAGAACTAAATGACTAAATGGCAAAAATGTAAATGTAAATGCAAATGTGTTATTCGCAATGGTTTTGAATATGCCAGTTTAATTCCTGTACCACACCCACCTCCCCAACCACCCCCAGTCAACAATTCATTCGTGCGTTAAAAAAAAAAAAATCACTCACTCCATTGTTATAATCTGAATATTTTAAGCCCAAATCCCAGAACAATACAGCCAATTCCTTAAAAAATGGCTCTGACCACCACCTACAGAGTGTAAATACCTGCTTTAGCTCTATACCTGCTTTGGCTCTGTCAAGGCCTAGTCTTGTACGGTCTGTTATTAATGGTACAGTAGGGGAAGACACAACAACAGCCTGACCATTTGCCTCCATAAAATGTAATGTTGCCCTACTGTATATAACTTGGTCATCACAGGATCGACAGTAAAGCCAATAACCCCTCTGTCTGGACACAGTCAAACTATTGTTTCTCAAGAACGGAAAGCAAAACAAGACGGAAGGATAGCATGAACATGACAACCCCACAATCTCTACAGTCTCAAACAATCCTCCAGAAAGGCTATAAACACTATTCAAGATTACTACAATGCAGCTGATACCAAAATGGCCAACATCCCTGGCTCTGACCAAGCCTATGATAGCCTGTGACTGAAACTATTGAATCCTGTTCAATCCTTTTCACAATCCTGTGCCACTGATCAACACAAAATAGTCTGTCAAATAAAAAAAACGCTTTTTCTTAATTAATTACAATAATCAATTCTTTGTCTGGTCAAGTATTGTCTGTTTTTTTTATTTGTAATTCATTATTATTTGTAATTACATTCTAGAGAATTTTGTGTTGATCGGTGGCAAGAAATTGCAATTAAATCCATTTTGATTCCATGAAGTAAAAAAAGAAAATGTGAAAAGGGGGTGAATACTTTGTATACTCACTGTATATTTGGATTAAAGGAGCAATAACAGCTGTCTTTAAGAACGCAGATAAATATTACCCTAGCCAACCACTAAGGCTTCTGTGTGAGCAGCAATCAGGGGAGGTACTCTATAGCATTGCAAAGAGTAGGCTGTCTACCTTCCTCAGCAAGCACAATGTCTTGAGTAAGATATTAGCCTTTTTTAAAATATAAAGCCACCACACAAATAATCACATTTACACTATTCACCCATAGTGTTCACCCATGACAAAAGTTCTCCACAGTAAGACGATTTGAAGATTTGATTCAACGTGACATAAACTTCTTGACAGAGGGTAAATATATATGACCTATATGAACTATGTGCACAGAAAGCAATGCAGTGTTCAGATCGGCCGTAGTTGGAGTTTTTCACCCACGGATTGGGGTGGGTAGAGATTACAGGCCCTCTGCTCCAGTTCAGCACTGCTAAACGCCTCTAGTTCCATTTCAATGAGCTGGCAACAATAACAATGACTTGGGCAGTGTCTGCACCCATAATAAATGATGAAACTGGTGCTTTGGGCGTACAGTGTGTTCCCCCTGTTATCTAATAAATAAAGGGCTCCAGCAGAACTACTGGAGCAGAATGGCCAGGCTTCAGCCCTGACAGTAAACATTACATCAGAACAATGAAAAAGACGGAATTACAAACAGATAATTACAAACAGATAATTTGCTGAATTATAACTGTAGCTGCTCACCAAAAGATTCGCTTTTTTTGTTTTTGTAATAAAGTTTGCAAGTTCCAATTAATTTTGCAAGACACAGTATGCAGGAGTATTCTTCAACATATTCAGCGTCTCCTCTCGAGGCACCTGTGGTTTATTGTACTAGGTGTGAACCTCTCCACTGATATGATTGCTAACAGATAAAACCATCTATACCAGAGGTGACCAGGTTTGGTCCTCAAGATCTGTGGGGTGTGCAGGCTTCTGTTCCAGCGCTTCATTAACACACCTGATCTGAATATCCATTGTCTTGATGAGCAATTGATTAATGAAATCAGGTGTGTTAGTAAAGGGATTCATAAAATCAGGTGTGTTAGCGAAGGGATTAATGAATCAGGTGTGTTAGTGAAGGGATTAATGAAATCAGGCGTGTTAGCTCTTATCCAGAGCGACTTACAAGATGTGCAAGATGTGCAAAATCCGGTGTGTTCATGAAGGGAGCAATGAAATCAGGTGTGTTCATGAAGGGAATAATGAAATCCGGTGTGTTCATGAAGGGAGTAATGAAATCAGGTGTGTTCATGAAAGGAGTAATGAAATCAGGTGTGTTGGTGAAGGGAGTAATGAAATCAGGTGTGTTGGTGAAGGGAGTAATGAAATCCGGTGTGTTCATGAAGGGAGTATTGAAATCAGGCTCCCCTGATCTATGCATAATGGATTATGGCAGCACAGAGCTACACATCTAAGAAAAGAAGATCTAAACGATGTACCAAACCCTCCACTGTTCTTTCCAGGAGGGAAAACAAGGAAAGTCAGGGAATCATGGAGAGAGCTATGCTACTTTACAGGAAGTAAATGTCACATAATACCCTATAAATGTTTTATAACTTTGACCAGAGAGAAGCGCATGAAGGTGCTGGTATTATCACCAGTTCACTCTTCTGGCCACGCCAACTGCTCAGAATTCAAACACACTGCACCGGCAACTCACAGTTCAGGGGCAAAAGTGTGTGTCTGTGAGAGTGTGTCCGTGGGGATGTGTGTGTGTGTGTTTGCTTTGCAGGGGCTGACGTGGCTGCAGCACTGCATGAGAGACCCTGAGGGTGAGAGGGGGAAGGGGAAGGGGAGGGGGAGGGTAGGCTACCGACTCACGCACACCCACTCAAACAGACACACACACACACACACAAATATGAGGTGTGCACACACAAACGCACTCACACATTTATAAACTCTCACATACTCTTAACACACACACACTCAAACACACACACGTACATACACTCACACTTACGTACACTCAGCATGCAAACCCACACACTGACTCGCACATGTTCGCACGTTTACATTCTGCATCCACACACGCATAAATATTCACTCACACTCAACATATACACTCACATTCATAAGGAGAGGTGGGGTGAGTGGGTAAGAGAGAGAGAGGGAAGGAGAGAGATGCATTCAGTGGAAACACAGACTGTTTCAGCGGTTAGCCCCCATGATGACATGGATGGACAGAGCTAAAATTACTCATTTCCATCCCTACAACAGTGTGAGCCACTGCTGAAGACCACATTGTCCACAAAATGTTCTGCTAAACCCTCAAACTTACACTGTGGATGTCACCTATCCCTCTCTCCCTTTCTCTCTCTCCTTATTCTTCCACTCTCTTACTCTTGTTTGTCTCGCTCTCTTTCACTTCTTACTCTCTCATTCTGTCTGTCTCTCTGCCCCTCCCCTCTCTCTCTCTCTCTCTCTCTCTCTCTCTCTCTCTCTCTCTCTCTCTCTGAATGAATAAACCAATGAATAAACCATTGTACACACAGGCAGAAATGACCAGCCCCTATCCCAGTCATTACCTGTTGAACGCATATACGTACTAAAACATGTATACACATACACACACAAAAAGACATATACACACGCACACACATACACATACATGTACATACACACACACACACACACACACACAAACACAAATACATACACACACAACAATACACAGGGTCATGGTTAACTCAATCCCTGAGTTAGCTTTTACGGTTGTGTGACAGATGTACTTATGTCTTTTATGTTCTTTGTTTTGTTTTGGATGACTGCTTGTAAGTTGCATGTTCCTATTGTTCTTATCTTTTGTTTTCCTCTTCCTCGGGCTGCCAACTATTGGTTGGGGGGCGCAATATAAATAAATGAAATGAAATGAAATGAAATGAAATGGTTCAGGGCAGTGTTGTGTACTTGCCCTCCTGATGTTAACCGTGCCAGCGAGCACTGAGACAGCCCACTCCATTGCACACAGCTCAGGTTAACAGAGCAGAGCCAGCACCTGGACTTCAGTCTGTCAGAGAGTATCAGCAGCACTGGCCACAGACTCTCCCTGGCCCCTCAGTGGCTCAGGACTGCAACATGGGTAACACTGGGAGACGCTGGCCTTGGGAGCAGAGATTTACTGCAGCACGCCAAGACTGTGCCCCCCTCTGCCTTAATCTACACCAGAGCTGATCCTAATCAAAGACACACTCTGACACACAATGGCAGCAATTTGACAATGTACGTTACACTCACACACAAACACAGACACACATTCTATGCCAGCACTCTGATCATGATCACTTACAGACACATGCAGTCATACTTGCGCTTCAAATAAATCTCCTCTCCCTCCAGTGTCCTTTCATGTGTCCATCCTATAAGTGTTCCTGTCTGTCTTTCAGTCCGTCTGCTAGCTTTTAGTCAGTCTGCTAGTCCTCCTATCTGTTGTTCAATCACTCTGCTTGTCTTCCTCCGTCTTTCAGTCTAGCTTTTTTAAATCTTCCTGTCTGAATTTTAGTCTGCCTGTCTATTAAACCCCTCCGTCTGTTTTGCAGCCTGTTAAAAGTCTTCTCGTCTCTCTTTCGTTCCGTCTGTTTTCCTCTTCCTGTCCGTAAACAAACAGTTGTGGCATGTTCTCTACGACCCAGTGTCAGAAATACATAATTTTACATTTACATTTTAAGCATTTAGCAGACGCACTTATCCAGAGCGACTTACAAGATGTGCATTAATACATGGTAGGAACAATCACAGTTTGCGCACGAGTAATACAGTGATAGACATACATGATACTAAAAGGTATAAAAAATGTATAAATTCCCTTAATATACTCAAATATATACATATTATTTCAACAGCCTGTGCTGAAATCGTATGGGCCAATCATAAACCAAGCTAGCACAAAAGAGCCCTGAGATCCAATGACCCATGGAAATGATCACACACCAACAGAGCACAGGCCACGAGCGCCAAATACCCCCACTTACATGTGACACATTTAACAGAGAAACTAAACAAGCCCTAAGAGAACACAGGTGAAAAGATCATTGGAACAGCCCTGGAACAGAGCCCGAGACCACAAAAAACAACCTGGAGTTCTACACAGTTCCACAGAGCTCCACAGAGTATGTTTGATTGGTCAGGGTGGAAGTGGGGAACCAGAGACAGAACCAGAGCCAGAGACACAGTCCTCTCTGAAATATACCGGTCACACTTATTTTGAAGCGCCTGCTTGTACTGTTAGAACACATGAATCTGATGCTACAACTTGTAAATTAACTAATAAAAAATGTTCAAAAGGTTCATAAACAGGCGGTGAGTAAACATATAATGCGATTTCCACTTTGTAACCAAATTGTATTGCACTGTCAATGTAAATCTTAGGATTCAACATTCACTTCAAACGAAAAGAAATCTGAACATGGTAAAAAGTTTATTACCAATATAATACCTGCTCCCTATCTGTTCTATAGCTACTTTACAAAATAAGTCATTCTTGAAATAACTGTTTAGTAACAGTGTAGACAGGGCCTTAAACTTAAGTGTGACCACATGCCTTGTGTTGTCTCAGAGGAGAGTCCCTGGCTGAAGAGAATAAATCATCTTGAATGTGGGCACAGAAAGCTGCACCATTGTCTCCAGGCGGACCCCCAGGACCCCCAGCTACGCAAGGGGAACTCTGGGAAATTGCATGGAGAAAGGCATTGGCCAAACTGAACCCATTTGAAAAAAACTAAAAACTAAACATCACCTCTCACATTCATTAAATGAATATATTTGATTTGGTAAATGGTGAATTGATTTGGTGAATCGCTGGGCAGCAGTAACCTCGTAAACTCGCGTAAACTCAGGCCTCGTGTGAGATTGAGTCTGTTGATCTCAGCCGTTATTGGTCTGCTGCATGTACAGGTAATTGGTTTCAGAAAGTATGCATCCTTTTTCAGTTTGGTCTGCATTCCCTCCGCACAAAAATGTGACAGACACAGCTGTGTTCCGCTCAACATGATGAAAAACACAGGCCATCATACCCCACCGCACACACATTGTTTGGTCTTTACATTTCTTCACCACCCCCATTTCTCCCTCTCTCTCCCTCTGTTTATACTCCGATCCACCTGGATAGGGTGCTCCGGGGTACAGAAAAGCAGAAACGAGAAAGGATTATTTTCCTGCAACACCTGTAAAATAATTTCTGATGAGTAGACAGACCCCTGAGGATCGGGGTTCCTCCGTCAAATGGCCCTGATTTACCGTCCAATCGCTGGAATGGGCTGAAATCACTGTAACGCTTGAGGAAGGGAGGGTACAGTGTGTGTGTGTGTGTGTGTGTGTGTGTGTGTGTGTGTGTGTGTGTGTGTGTGTGTGTGTGTGTGTGTGTGTGTGTGTGTGTGTGTGTGTGGAATGTGGACTACAGACCTGCTCTGTGCCCCTGGGTAATTCTCAACAGTGGTCTCCCCACCCCCTTTCACTCTTTCTTTCATTAATTCCCCACATTCTTTCACAGCAGAGTGAGAGTCTTTCTCACCTCTCTCACACTCCACCACTCAGACACCTCTGTTTGTTTTTCATATAGTCTCCGGGACATCTTGGGAAAAAGGTCAGGCCACTCAAAATCATTGCCCCCTGCCCTCAACAAAATGCAAAACACACACCCACACACGCATGCGCATACACATGCACATATGTATGATCACATATGTATACACATGCACGCACACGTGCACACACGAATGCTCACGCACGCACGCACACACACACACACACACAAATCTGCAGAGAAATACACAGCATTCATGAAAATAAACACTGTTAATTTGTCGATGAAAACACAATGTATTGCTTTGGGAAGACCCATGTCATGACAATAAAACCTGTTGAACTGAATAGAACTGATCTGGCTCTGAGATGTTATATTATGAACTCTAAGGAGATTTCTCCCTCTCTCTCAGACTGGAATTTACTCTGTTTAGTTTAATCCCTTTCCCTCTGGATCTATAGCTCTGGTCAGGTCCTGATCAAACGAGATGCAGGGAGCTAAACAATCTTGCCTGGTTACATCGAAAGTTCTGCAGCTGTAAAAATGGGCCTAGTTACAGATCTGGCTGTGGACACTACGTGCATCTCCAAAGCCCATTCCCTTGCCCGGGGCTATAGCTAAGTGTTTTTGCTCAATTAGCTGTTCCCCTCCTCTCAGCAGACGTATGACACCCCACAGAGGGAGGAGGAGAGGGGGAGATGAGAGGGAAGGTATATGCCGTGGTGTTTCTCTGGGATGATTAGTTCTATACCAACACATGCCCTCGAATCCACACAGCGAGGAGAAATAGAGGCAGCATGTGCACTGCACAGATTCCACAGTGGGTCTGCAGAGTCTCTGTGGGAATGCCCCTCTGTTTGGGTTGAGAGAGTGCAACATAAACGTGTTGATTTATTTAGTTATTTACTCTGGGCGAGGATTGTGGGGAGGCAGAGGGTGGTCACACATTGCCTCGAGAGAGAAAGAGAGGGGTGGGGGTGGGAGCTTCAATGAGAAACAGATGAACATACAGTCCCTATGAACAAAAGGGGGGCTCTAAAGGAGGGAGGGGGTGTACAGGGCACAATACAAATAACAAAGTAAGGGTCTTGCATAACTGGCATTAACCATTAACCTGAAACAGAGGAACCCTGCTACCCCATATGTGTTCGATAGAACACATATGGGGATGTGACGTAGATAGGCAATAATGTTGAATGCTCGATGCGCATCTGTCATCCCCTCGTCTCTCTTTCATTCTCTCACTTTGGAACAGTTTGTTCTCCCTGCGAGTAATGCCCTCTTTCTTCCGTGTTCTGTCTTCCCTTCTCACATGTTTACGCATGACTTCCCAAAGGGCAACCCCAGCTCTGCTGCCAGTCAGTCTTAACATCGTCTGGAGATCCCGGTATTTAGCGCGGGTCACACACCAATACCCAACAGCACTATTTCAATTTTTTTCCGCCCGGGTTAAATATTACCTTACCTGGCTGTTATTTTCCGCGCCTACCAAACAACCAAACACAGTACTCTTTATAGCACGCTTTTATATCCTGTAAATCCCTTTCATCTCTGTCTAACTTGCAATTAAAGCCCAGTGGCTGCGTGGTAGACCCAAGCAACAGGTCTCCCTCACGCTGATAGCGGCGACTCTGTTCTTTATGTGGACAGCAGGTTTTCATTAGAACTCAACGCCGGCGACAGCACAACTTACTGTGATCGGCAACAACAATAACGACCATACATAAAGAGGTACAGATGTACGAGCAAACACGAGCCGATTTATGCAAATTATACACGAGTTTTTCAAAGACTTGCTCCTTTTCTACTTTTGTCTCTCACCAGATAGCGATCCGATCCTTGGGATAGTCCAGCCGGTCGATACAGCCCAGGTAGTGCGGGAGGCTGTGAGCCGCGTTACGAGCCAGGATCGCGATCATTACCTTCGGCTTCAGTAGGGGAGTTTCTGGTCGCACAGGTTCGTGCACGAGAGTCATCACGTCGGCATAGCTCCCCGGCACTATAGCGGCCAGAAGCGCGCAGAACAGCCCGATATCCGCAGCTCTAAACCCCGGCATAATTTCCCAGACAACACCGTTACTCCGACCTGAGTTCTGCCGCGACTTGATCTGTGAGAGAAAGGTGGGAGGGAGCGAAGTAAGAAGGGAGGGGGAAAGAGGAGGGGTGGAAGGGGAGAGGGTGGAAGGGGAGAGGGGGTGCCTTCAGAAGCCGGGTTGACTCCCCTTCCCCAAGGCTTCTTATTATCCATTTTCGTTCTGCCAGATTCTGCTGGTGCTAAAATGTAATTTGAAAATGATCAGTCAGAAAGTATGTATATGTAACTGCCAAATGCACACATCATTATTACTTCCTCTCCATAATTTCTTTCGTCATGACAACTCCTTCTATCACTTTACGACGAATCACATACGTTCCAACAAGTCTGTTGCATGGGACATTTTTAATGCCAGCCTAAAGCTTTTATTTTTATTTTTTTGGGATGTTGGAGGTGCCGTCGTTTAGAGGCCTATATCTGTCTGTTAAATAATGGTGTGGTCGTATTGCAGGACAGAGCAATGGTGTGTGTGTGTGTGTGTGTGTGTGTGTGTGTGTGTGTGTGTGTGTGTGTGTGTGTGTGTGTGTGTACGCTCAGATAAAATAAAAGATTTTGGAGAGAAGCTTACCTCCTTTTTCCACAACAAAGTGCATGTCACCTTTACATTGAAACAATAATTTACAATAAACATCCACAAAGAGCACAGTGTGTAGAGTAGTAGCCTATAAACGTACTTGACCGAAGATCTTTGCATATTGCACCTATTAACATTGCTGGCAGCTCTTCAGTCAAGCAGTGTGTGTGACGGGTGTACCATGACTTAGCTAATGGTAAACTGTTGCACAGTTGTACTTGTCAGCGTTGATCTGTGCATAGTTTTAAGACCACCATTCCCCCCTGTATACTTTTTATGCATTTAATCTCAGTTTACAATCCTCTACTTCTTCCATCCATGACTTCCTAATCCCCTCCCTTCCTCTGGATTTTCCTCTCTCTCTCTCTCTCTCTCTCTCTCTCTCCCTCTCTCTCTCTCTCTCTCTCTCTTTCTTTTCCATCTCTTTCCTGGCTGTGCCTTGAGTACTCCAGAGCTGAGTACATTCCATGAAGTCATCAATGACATCATCTCACGTTGTAAACACCTCCCCAGTGCCCACACCCATTAACTGCTAGATTTATTTACCTAAGTACTTCCTTACTTGAATGTTTATTTTCCACTTAGCTAATTAGTATACTTGTAATTTGTTAGAGTATAGGACATCTCTGATAATGACCGTTCAATGCATGAAAGGTAGTACTCGGTGTGCATGTCTGTGGCCAGTGAATAAAGTCTAAACAGACCCTGAGCTCCCTCTAGTGCTAACTGCAGTCCAAAACAACAGTGCAATACTTAGACTCATTAAGTCAAGATTTTCATTAAATGCTTTCAAAGGTTTTTCTAACACTGTGTGACATGCATTGCCTGTCATTATGTCTGATCACCCCCCCCCAAAAAAAAAAAAAAGAAAAACAAAGTTGAATCTGTAATACTTTATTACCCAACATATATTTAAAGACAGTCATACATATGTCACTGCCAAAACAAAATAAACACTTAAGGGAAGAAACAGTAAATGAAGGGTTCTGGTGGCTGGTTGTAAAATGTAAAATGGTTGTTATGATGTAGGCTGCATTTTCCTGGCATGGTTTAGGTCCACTCAACCCCTTAGAGGGCAAGGTAAACACCAATAAATACAAAGCCATTCTGAGTGATCACCTTACCTTCATCCTATGAAGCATTTCTATCCTGATGGGGGTGGTCTCTTCCAGGATAACAATGCCCCATCCACAGGACACGAGTGGTCATTGAATGGTTTGATGAGCATGAAAACAATGTAAACTATGTGCTGTGGCCGTCTCAGTTCAGTCACGGAATCTCAATCCAATTGAACACTTATGGGAGATTCTGAAGCGATGCCTGAGACAGCGTTTTCCACCACCATAAACAAAACACCAAATTATTGATATTTCTCAGGGAAGAATGGTGTTGCATACCTCCAATACAGTTCCAGACACTTGTAGAATCTATGCCAAGGCACACTGAAGCCGTTCTGACGGCTCGTGGAGTCCAAATGCCCTGAAGACACTTTATATTGGTAAAGGTATTTTATACCTTTGAAGTATAAAATAAAGAAAATAATGGAAAATTGAACAGGGCCTGGGATAACATATGGAGAGGATTGAGCACACATATTATACTAGGTAACTTAATAAGTACAATCATATACAGTATATAGCAAAAAGGTACAGGCAATCATAGTCAGTGCGTGAAGTAAGTTTACGCTTACCCGGAACACTTTTGTTCATGAGCTCTTGTTTCTACCCGGACACTTACGCGACCAATCCATGCCACTTGCTGTGTTAGCGAATACGCAGAAAAGTGAAGTGTTACGCGCTTATTTGTGGTGAAAGTAACACGGGATGTTTGTTTGTCTGCCTGTTGCGGTAGTAAGGCAGCTTTGGGAACCATGGACAGAAGAGAAATTGTAGAGTCGGTGGTAGTAGATAGAACTGAGAGACAGCTGCCCGCTAACTGGATGCTGCAGCACCCAAAGGTACGTCTATAACCAGAGCTACATTGCAACATATCAAAAATGACAGTTTCAAAACTTAGCGGGACGAGCTAGCATGGTGGTCCCAACCATGTTCTGGTTTGTGACTCAGTTAAGCGGTCAATGCTTTTGGTGACTGGATTTTAAACAAAGCTATCCTGCAAACGGTATACTACTAGCCTTTTTAACCTCTGTTGTGCAATATGCAGCTTTCATTTTTAATAATATCTGTCCTTTGAATAATTCGGAACACCTATCTCAGCTAAGTATACCTAAGCTCAAACGTTTTATAGCCCCTAATGGACAATACAACTTGATTTAAGTTGAATAGTCTATTGTTTGAGCTACTATTACACCCTGGTGACTACAACACAGTTCCAACTCCCATACCCGTTTAGAAGAAAACAGCAGAATTAAGTTTTCGGGTAACCGCTCAAACAAATGTAATATTTAACTAACGTTAATTGGCAGTTCAGCTTTTATAAAAACAGCCTGAGAGTCAGTGTTGCATCTTAGCTACCTGCGTGAATCATCCCGAAATGTATGTGTGTGTGCGCACACACCTGTATGCACATAAACATTGTCCTTGTGCTCAGTACCAAGAACTGATGAGTCTGGATGTGGGAGACAGCGCGCAGGTCTATACGGCGTTCCTCGTCTACCTTGATCTCAGTGAAGGTGAGAGCGTCGCTTTTCAGTTTCCGTGACAGCCTGAATGTACGTCATGTCCGTGGTGCGATCAACACAGTTTGCACGTGCCGGTGTGTGGCGATGGTTCTTCGTTATAGTCCTGCTGGACTTTGTGTGCTGGTCTTTGGTGCCAATAGGGGCGTGATAAATGGTGGTTACTGTAAACCTTTTTTAATTCGTCAGCTTCATTCCAAAAACAAAATGTATAGAACAGAATTTGGTATTCCATCTGTAAGCCCTCAGTGTAAAAGTGTTACATTTGCATCCTCAGAGTAAATTGAAATACCAGTGTAACTTGGAGTCCCCCACAAATGCTATAATGGTATTTATGTCAGGTGTGAATGTAATGGTCAGTCGAGCAGTGTAAATAAGCATATCCAGGTGCTGTCACAACTCTGTAATGTTACGGAGTTACATAAATGTAGTGTGTGACAGTATAGTCCAGGGTTGGTGGTTTGCTAATGAGGGGAACCCACAATTGTGAGCTACTAGCACTTTCTCCAAAGTGATAGAAACCAGTGATGTTCAGTCTGAAATTCTAACACAGGTCTCAGTCCCAGCACTGATTGTACACTTAGAAATTTTACTTGCATTTGAATATTAAAGTGTGACATTTTAAAATGGGGCAAATTATCATGCCAAATTGACAAATGATCATACTAAATGTCTTATGGCCAACTTTGGGTAAATTCATTCTCAACCTTTGCTTACATTTAGCTGCACAAACTGACATTAACAGTATGACCTACATTTGTGTTCTGTGCTTTCAAGACTGAGTGCACCAGTCCTCTGTACAAACAGGGCACAGAAAGGATTATATACCTTTTTTAAATGTATTATTTATCAGAGGGGTGGTGGGCTCGAAAACTTTAATGCTCTCTGAAGTAACCTGTCAATGTGCTCTCTGTTCTCTAGTGAGGCAGTGGAGTGAGGTGACCAGCAGGGGGAGCAGTGAGCTGCAGCTGGTGTTCCTGGAGGGGAGAGAGAGAGAGGGGGAGCTAGCCCAGGTCATCCTCCCTCTGCCCGCACACAGGGCACTGAGTCACAGATGGTAAAGAGTGGCTGTTTTTCTGACACCATTAAGCCCCCTCCTGTGACCACACATTTACCAATACCTTTGCAAAGCCCACCATGGCCAAAACTGCTGCATATGTAATAACAGTTAACACTCTTTTTATGGCAAAAGGTAGTATATACGGTCAACCTTCTAAATCTGTGGAATGCATATTACCGGTTACAGAGAGCTGGGGCTCTTAAACACACACGTGTGTGTGTGTGTGTGTGTGTGTGTGGTAGAGGGGTAGAGTGAGTGTGAGTGAGCGGATGAGTGGGTGTGTGACAGGGAAAGGTGATTGTATTAAGAGGGTGAGAAGAGAGAGAGAGAGAGAGAGAGAGAGAGAGGAGGGGAGAGAGAGCTGCTGGTTTGTATTAAGAGTAATTGCTGAATGAAGTCATGCTGGCAGTCAGAGCCAGCGCTCTCTCAGGGAGGGAAGAAAAACCAGACGGACAGACCTGGGCCCACAGACCAGCTACCGTTATGTTCCACTGATGTTCTGTAACGTCTGCCATTTCCTCTCCGTGGGTCCCGCTGTGGGAGAGCAGCCCACAGACGTGGGGGTGGTGTTGTAGACTATAGCTCTACGCATTAAAACGCACCACTATTACCACTGCGCTGTGTGAGAGGGCGAGCTCAGAGCTGTGTATGTGGGCGTGTGCGCGCACACACACAAACGCGTACGCTCACACACACACACGAGCAGACAAGCACTCACGTACTCATGTACTCACTCGCTCGCATGCACTCACTCACATGCTCACACACACTCGCTCGCATGCACACGTGCTCACACACTCGCGCACGCACACACACACACACACACAGGGGTGTGGGGTTTACTGAGCCTTACCTCATGCTGGAAAGAGTACTACCGTGCCCTTACACTTGTGTGAATGATAACGGGCAGTGTTAATCCCTCTCTCTCAGGGTGCGGTCGATGTTGCGCAGGGAGCACAGTGAGGGCCTGGCCGCTTCCATGCTGCTGTGTGCTGTGGCCTCAGACTCCAGCCTGGTGTACCAGAGACTGAGCCCGGGGCTGCTGACCCCTGACCCTCCAGTGGCGATCGAGGACCAGGGGCGCCGGCAGCATCGCAAGAGAAGGCTGCGCTGAGGGCAGCATGCCCTAGTGGGGCACTGCAGCGCATTGGAGCTGGACACACAATACACACTCTCCTCACAGCGCATTGGAGCTGGACACTCGCCTCACGGCACACTGGAGCTGAACACACTCGCCCCACAGCGCACTGGAGCTGAACACACGCTACACACTCGCCTCACGGCGCACTGGAGCTGGACACACAATACACTCTCCTCACAGCGCATTGGAGCTGGACAGATGCTGTACATGTGCACTGCAACACACTAGAGTGGTGCTACAATGTGTTGGAACAGGAAACATGCACACCAGGGTTGGGGTCAATTCCATTTCAATTAGGAGATTAATCGAAATTAAATTAATTCATTAAAAAAAAATCTTTGAGTATTATGGGCATTTTTTTCCAGTTGGTGAACTGAATATTGAATAGAATGTCTTGTTTAAATCGATCTTATGCACTGACTAAATATTCACGTTACACTTACCCCCCCTTCGGGGAGGTGCATTTTGATCATCCTGCACAGGCAGACAGAATGTGGCCTGGCCTAACCTGGATGCTCATGGACAGGCATGGGGCCATCATTGACAGGTTTATTGATCTGTGAATGAAACCAGGGCACTAAGGTATGTAGCTTTGGCAGCAAGTGCAGTCCACATTAGATCAGCACACCAAACTTACAGGCCTATGACACACACCACAATTTCAGGGTTCTATCTATGACCTGGAAATTATGGATCATGGAGAAAAGGATTATGGCCCACCAGATTGAAGCCAGAGGTCAACATGGTATAATTAGCCATGTCACTTGGTAGCGATTTTCTTGAGCATATTATGTCTCTCCAAATATCATCTCAACCTCTCTGTATAAACCAAGCTCTTTCCCAGGCCCTATCGAGGTTTGGTATCCCCACGATTCTCAACATGAGAGGAGCATATCAATGGCAACAAAAAGGGGGTCTGAACCTGGCTTTCGCTGGACCTTCCCCCAAATTGTAAATTAATCATGCATGGGCTAAGGAGGGAGGGACCCCCACCCCAAAATACTTAAAGCGTGACATTCAGTTCAGTTCAGTTTTGGGCAGTTTGAGAAGAGTCTTCAAGTGTGATTATACATATTCCTGCCTTCTTGGAAGATCTGGTCCCAGCTCACATGTCGGCTTTGTGCGTTTGCATTTGGAGAGACAAACTTGGTTTGATATCAATTTCTTCCATTTCATCTCTTTTGTGATTGTTACATGTCATGTGATTTAATTGATCATTGATATCCTGTGTAGTAATTATATTAAATCAAATAAATATATTTTATATGAAGGCTTTTGAGGGGTTTTAATACGTAATACCACTTGTTCAGTATTCAAAGTGCTAAACTTCAAACAAGGGCATTTGACTGTTAAGGCTACTGGGTTCAGGGAATAGACCATTTTTATTCAAACTTCACTGTTCCGACACCCCTAAGGATAAATAATAAACTCCACTTTGTGGTGTAGAGGTCATTGTTAGTGCACATGTATAAAAATAAAAAAACGCTGGCATTTGACCAAAATTCTCCAGCCAATTCATAGGATCGATTTCAACAAAGATATTATATGGCATCACTGCCCTCTGGTTTCCATCCTGCCGTCATTAGATTGGCCATTTACCTGCCAAAATGCAGTTCCTCTACTCCCCCACCAGAAGGCAGCACATAACCACATTAGCCAAAACCAGAAACTCATGTTACTTAGTTGTGTGTGACTCCTCTACCGCCAAAGGGAAATTTAATAAGACCTCTTGATCCAAGGGGGCGACGTCAGCATGATAAGATTCTTCTCATTCCATGCATTGGCGTACCGCTAACGCCAGAAGCCAAAGTTCAGACATGAGGGGGGAGGTGGGGTGGGACAGTTATATAAACAGCTCCTGTTTTTATTTTAATAGAAAAACAAAACGTTGAAACAAATAAAAAATGAAGAATCCAGTAATCATAACAAAAGCAAGATCAGGACTGTGGCTCTGGTGAAACCCCTTTCCCCGCTTTCTGTATGCGTGCGTGCGTGTGTGCGTGCGTGTGTGTGTGTGTGTGTGCACGAGCGAGAAAAAGGGGCTTTGCTGTGTCAGTTTGCTTTAATACTGCTGGGTTTACGAGGAGCCGAGCTGACAAGGCGGAGACGCAAAACACTGCTGGAGACACCGGAGGGGAGCTCGATAGGCAAAATGTGCAAAGCTCTGCGCAGGTGCTGATGGCAAATAAAGTCCTGAGCTCGTTTAAAAAGAAAAGAAAAAAAATGTACTCCATAAAGTAGCCCAGTAATGTGACCGCGTAATGTTTTTGCCGATTGAACTCACCCCCCGGATGCCATGAGGAAGGTGAGAAGAGACGGTGCGTGAGAGTGTAAGTTGATGTCGGAATGCTTATAGCTGTATTTTAGTGTTATTAGCCTCAAGGAGAAAGGGTTGAAACAGAGAGACAGCCTCGGGGACAAAGGAGCCCCGACCGTTCACCATTTGACCTCAAGCCTGCTGACAGGGACACACTGACAGAAGCCTAACAGAAACAAGACATAAAAATGTTTTTTTTGTTGGTTTTTTTTGGAAAAATAAAGTTCCATCTCAAGGCAGGAGTCCAGAGTTTTTTTGTTTTTCAAATATCACACTCATTTCTTTCTCTCCCCAAAGTCACCCATCTCGCTCACATTAAAATCGCTCTCTTCTTTCTCTCTTTCTCTTCATTCTCTCGGTTCATCCTGTTCGTTTGGGAGTTAAATCTCAGTTCATTTCTGACTGGTGGGTGGACAACATTGCTGACTGCCCCCCAGGCCAATTCAGTCTCTTCCTCCCTCTCTCCCTCCTTCCTCTTTAAAAGCAGCACAGGGACGAGGAGTTGAGAAAGAAGGAAAGAACAGCTGATCCTCCTGCCACCGCTTCCCACGTGCTCATTGGTCAGTCCTCTCGCTGTTCTCCGGGGAAGGTGACGGTGCCACACACACTAATAAAGGCTGCAGATGCTGGGGTGTTTCCTGGGCAGGCCGGAGGAAATGAAGGAAATTCGGGCGTGACGGTGGGTAGCTTTTCATGCCCCTGCGGCAGAGGGGCAGGGAGGGACACGCCTTGCTGTTGTGAGTCCGCGCATCAGCCCCTCCCTCCGAGTAGGGTTTCCAGAGTTAAAGAGGCGTCATGGGGGCAGCCCCCAACAGAAAGAACTCGCACACGCACACACATACACACACACACACAGGTGTGCACGCCGCTCTCTCTCTCAGGCATACTCTATGGAACACTAGGGGGGGGCCTTCGTGCTATGTCACATCCTCCTCCTCAGAGCAGTAGTCATGCCCCTAAACACAAATGAGAGAAAAGCAGGGGTTAGGACTGACCACACGAGGATCACACACACACAAAGCAGGGTGGGGTGGGGGGTAGGAAGAGTCGCGTTACGTCGTGTAAAGAGTCCTTGGGAACCGGAAAGGCGCCGTATAAATAAAACACATTATTTATGACATTTAAGCTGCGTGGCAAAGTTTAACCCTCCAAGCCCTCGCTTTGTCACACGTGCCATGACATCACCAAGCAGTCATTCGGGGACTCGAGGGAAAGAGGAGGGTGAAGGGTCTGTAAAACGCGCTGCTTTGGAATGCATCTTAAAATCCTTGGGGCTACTGCTACCCTCACCTTTGCTGCAACCGCATGGGTCTCACAAGAATTGTGGCTCCAGAGATTAGACGAGGATTCATTTAATGGAAAGAAATGCTTCAAACCCTTCACGGTCACGATTTGGAAGCTCGATAAAGATGCGGTGAATGTGCAGTCAGCGCTGTATTCATTCTGCATTAGCAAACACGTGAAAAATGAGCCAGTTGGCTAATTGTGCTGTCTGTCATTCTCAATGCCGCCGTTCACTAATACCCTACTCAACAGCAGTGAATATAAAAACAGAGTAAACCTGAATTATACATTTCACGCTGACATGGTTTTTTACATTTGTTAAATAAATCACTCTTTATATTAATGTAGGATTGCAGGTTGCGGACAGTAGACCATAACTTTAATACGATTAAACTCCAGGAAGTTTACGGCTTGAGCAGTGGTGAAGGAGTTCGCTCAGTTGGCCATTATGCGGACGCCCGGGCCTCGAGCCACACTGTCTGAATGCTTTATTTTAGAAGGCCACAAAAAAAGGCCATGTTTTTAACATCCCATTGTGACAGAAGCAGACATCGAATTACAAAAGTAACCATATGCTGTGGTAGCTGGTGGACCAATTCACTTGGTATATCAATTATCATTATTATTATTATTATTAGGGATTGCATTTATATAGCGCCTTTCAAGGAACTCAACAGCCTTTTATAGCGAAGGGGGGAAACTCGCCTCAATCACAACCAATGCACCACCACAGATTTTGCTCACGCCTGTATTAGCACCCACCTGGGTGATGATAATAATATTTCTCTGTCTTTGTGGGGAGGGAGGTTGTGATTTGAAAACATTTCCTGTGGCTTATGTGACCAAACTTTCTTACGTGTAGCCCCATGGTGCAGCTGGCCAGTCGGCACTGGCACGGTCCGGATTCAATACCAGACCGTGGGGCTCATCCACACAATAGAACAGTGCCTTAACAGGAGGAGTCACCCCGAAGCCCCTCTTCCGACTTGTTAAACGAGGGCTTACTGTATTCTGAAAAGGTGTAAAATGTTAAGTGGGGCTAAGCACAGTTAGGCCTGTCTCTTTAAATTCTCAGCTGCAAAGCCCCTCCCTCTCCTTCCCTCTTCTCACCTTCTCAATCTTCTCATCCAACATCCTGAAGAACTCCTGCTGGCTCTCTGACGTGTGGATACTGGGGGAGAGGGAAAGAGAGAAAGAAGAGAAAGAG
The DNA here is from genome assembly GCA_029706075.1 of Aldrovandia affinis. Taxonomy (NCBI): domain Eukaryota; kingdom Metazoa; phylum Chordata; class Actinopteri; order Notacanthiformes; family Halosauridae; genus Aldrovandia; species Aldrovandia affinis. The sequence goes on along the minus strand of JAINUG010000001.1, from coordinate 18,590,603 downwards.
AGAGAGAGGGGGAGAGAGAGAGGGAGGAAGTGAGGCGGGGGGTTGGTGAGAGGAAAAGGGAGGCAACAAATACCATTAGAATTTTCCATTGCAACTGGCTGAGAACACTCTCTCACAGTCTAAACGAGCAGCTCCTACAAGACCCTGGCTGGCTGTGGAGGCATTACACTGAAAGATCAATTAATCATCCTACTGAACAGTTAAAGAGGCACTGCAGAACTGCTAGCAGCCCAATTCTCATATTACAAACAACACAAGCCACACATCTTAATACTCAAATATATACAATGCATCCATTATCATATTAGCACATCTATTATCATATTAACACACTTGGCACCATCCTGAATGGTAAGGAAAATGCTTGTACAATGCTTTAAGCACAAAAAACAGACACATATGGTTAAAATGCACACGCACATCGGTGTGATCCACACACATACAAAAACACCACTCACACATACGTACAACACCACACACACACACACACACACACACACAAACCATAAGCTGGCACACACACACACACACACACACGCACACGCACAGTAGGAATGAGTCTGACTCACTTTGTCCTGTTGGCATTGACTCCCGGGCCCTCCTTGTGCTGCTTACCCCTGTACGTCACCGCACTCTTCTCCTGGAGCGCACACACACACACACTCTCAGGTCACACTTCCCCCCCACAGGAACGGCAGTGACACAGTGCGTTCTGCCTGTCTGTACCCTGCCAGCACCACCATTTTGGCTCCAGCGAAACACACAGTGAGAGGCAGGAAGGCCTCCCCTTGTCTGAGAGGGCTGAAGTACTGGCCAATTATTGTCTGTCACAGTGTACCGTTTATTCTAGAACATGCCGTAACATTCTAGTTGATTCTAACTGACGACATCATAAAGGCTGCCAATGGCATCTTCAAAGAACTGTACAATTCCAGAGTAGAACACTGTGAATTAGAATTAGAACTCTCAGTGAACTCACTCCTCAAAGGGTTAAGGCTGCTGGCAGAGCAGGCCCAGGAGGAGATTGTACTGGAAAAGGCCAAGGCGGTTGCTCCCGCTCGCATACGAAAGCAGCCTTTCACAGCCTCCCTGTTCCTCCACCTGTTAATGTGTATGCGACCATGAATATTTAAGGCTGTGCGTGCATGCAACTGTACGAGCGTTCTCGTTGCCATGGCCAGTTACATTAGTGCTGGCGCATTTGTGTCAGCAATTAAACACTGAACCCATTTTCCATTCAAAACCCGTCTTCCAAATGACATTTACAACAGGTGAAACATTTTGAACACAGTTTAATCACATATTCCTCTATGCCATTCCTGACTGGCTCATGTTAACTGCAGGTAGGGAAGACGTGGGAATACAAGGCAGAAAAACACCCTGAAACGTGCCTGCAAATGCAAAACATGTGTAAATGTAAAACGTGTTTTAGTGAGCAGTCAGTCTGGCAGAGTGAGGCTCCCTCATTCCAAACACACCAACACCATGTCTGTACCTGCTCAGAGCACAGCAGTCTGTGGTTTGGGTGTGGGTGTGTTCGCATGTTGGTGTGTGTGTGTGTGTATGTGTGCACGGATGAGTTTGTGTGTGTGGGTGTGTGCGCATGTGTATGTGTGTGCACGTGTGTGTGTGAGTGCGTGTGTATGCATGTTTGCATGGATGAGTTTGTGTGTGCTGTGCCTATGCATGTGTGAGAGTGAGGTGTGCATATGTGTGTGTGCACACGTGCGTGTGTACGCTCTGTGTGTGAGAGTGAGCTTGTGTGTGTATAAAGGTGCATCTCACCAGGTTCTCCTGGTTGCGTGCGTTCACTCGGTCCTCCTCTCCTCCGCGCATGTACTTTACCTCCTCCACGCCCTTCATCTTGTACTCATCTGCAGAGAGAGAGAGAGAGAGCAGGAGAGGTATGGTGGGAGTTGAGAGTTGGGTCGCACAGAGTTGGACTCCTCCACAACAGTTTTGTTCTATTCATCCTGGAGGGAGCTAATCTCTCTCTCTCGCGCACGCACGCATACACGCACGCGCACACACACACACAGATTGTGGAGCAGGCCAGGGAAGGGGAGTTCTGAACGGTTCTGATCTAATTGGATAGCCAGTAGAAGAATTGAGACTATGAGGCCATGAAACCTCTGATAGGCACACACACACCCCACCCTGTCTTATCAGGTTCTGCACACATATAGCAGCGAGAGGAGAGAGTGAGAGGAGAAACCGGCCAACTGTACCCAAGGCTATTGCTCACAGTGCTGCGGTCTGCCCCGGTCTCTCAAATTCAAACATGGTTTATTTGCATGACAAGCGGACTTGTGTTACTAAAGAATTATGTCGCAAAGCATTATCCCCCCCCCAAGAAGGGCTAAAAACATACAAGTAACCCTCCCACACATGTACACACACCCCACTTTAAAGAACAGAATTTTAACAAGTTAATATAGCTTTCTCAGTATTAATGTGGACCATATGAGACCATATATATACACACTTCTCTCTCTTTATCTGGTTTGCTCCACATTAAACACCACTTCATCATACGGCCTAACTTTAGCTTCTGTATCCGCCATTCACTTTGACCCACTCACACACACTTTAGCTCTTCAAGTCTCACAGACATATAAGATTAAAAACGGCTAAGATTTAGTATATACATATATATATTTACATATTTAGTATATACACACGGATAAGACACCACAACACTGCACCAAACAAGGACTGGGGACTGAGGAGTGAGAGAGAGAGAGAGAGAGAGAGAGAGAGAGAGAGAAAAGAGAGACAGAGCAAGAGAGAGAGAGAGAGAGAGAGAGAAGAGAGAGAGAGATCAGTGCCTGAGAGAGAGAGCAAGAGAGAGAGAGAGAAATATTGACGATCAGTGCCTGTGGAATTTAAACACTTTGGACTTCCCAGCCCACACCTTGACACACTCACAACTCACAGAAGCACACAGAAACTCACAGAAGCACACAGAAACACACAGAAACACACACACACACGGTAGAGCTTGCACATGTTTTTTTACACAACAACCTTAATTGATCAAGAAATTGGCTGCAAAAAAAAAAAAAAAAAAAACCCAGCATACACAGTGGGTCCCCCAGGACCGAGTTTGGGAACCACTGAGCTAATTGAACCAGGGTTATGCACTGATTGCTGGGTTTCCCAAATCCGGTCCTGGAGAGCCACAGGGTGTGCTGGTTTTTCTTTTCACCTTATAATCAGCAACCAATCTGAGCCCAAGAAGCCAGGTGAGGTGAGCTAACTGTGCAATCAACCACTTTATTGGATCAATGAATTGCTGAGTAACAACAAAAACCAGCATGCCCCGCGCCCTCCAGGACCGGATTTGAGGAACCCTGATGTGCTGTTTACCCTACACCAGGGGTGTAATCTTATCTGAGAAGGGCCGGTGTGGGTGCAGGCTTTTCTTCTAGCCCAGCAAAAAAAACTCCCGATTCGTCTAATCAAGATCTTGATTAAAGACCATGATTGGTTGATTCGTCAAATCAGGTGTTTGAGTGCTAGGCTACAACAACAACCTGTACCCACACCGGCCCTTCTCGGATAGGATTGAACACCCCTGCCCTACACTCCATGCTAGGTCTATTTACCTGCTTGCCCAGGGGCCAAATGTGCTCCACCATAGACATACTCTCGGGCCTTTGATCATTCAAGTATTATTGAGATCAAACTCATTATCATACAGAAATGATGACTATGTCCAGGTCTGCAACTGTATAGTGTCAGCATGTCTCCCAATAGCGACAGAATAATAAATTAATAGCTCTGAATATGTGTAATCCATCTACTTGGATTACACACTTCTACAATACATCAATTCATCTCATTCATACATTGTTTCATGTGGAATATGGAGTATGTGGAATATGGAGGACCCGTACGGACCACTGCGAAACGGACTCTGGCCCCCAGGAAGAGGTCGTTGAAGAACCCGGCCTGTACTGTGCACTGTGTGTGTACTCAGGGCTGTGTGCTATGTTGTCTAAGCAGCATAACCATTCTCCTTCCACAGTGGCCACACCTTTTTGTCAATATTGTCCTGGGTGGGGTATCTTGGACGGAGCTTTTCCATGAAATGAAAGTAGTTCAGAAGTGAACGTTCTTTTCCCCCCACAATCTAACGTTGAATCACAGCTCCGTCGGGGCCTGCTGTACCACCCCTCTGGGTTGCCAGGTCTGCCTTAATGGGCTGGGCTTAATAATCAAGCAGCGCAAATCCATTTGCCAAGGTCTTAACCAGTCATGTGGTTGGCCTTGTCTGCCACAGCACACACACTCCCACTGAAGCACGTACGCACACACACACACAGCCAGCCACTAAAGCACGTACGCACATGTACACACACGCACATACGCACACAGCCAGTGAAGCACATGCACATAAGCAGCACACACACACAGCCACTGAAGCGCTCTCTCTCTCTCTCTCTCTCTCTCTCTCTCTCTCACAAAAAGCAGGCTCTAGCTCACATTAACATACACTTCATAAGCACCTCAATCAAGGGCTGTTAATGTTCTCTCTCCATGTGGGAGAGAGCTCAACCTTTCCTGCAATTGTGTGTGAGAGGAGAACCAGGAGACGGACGCAAATATCAAACACAGACTGGGACACGCAGCCAAACACATGGACACAGACACAGTTTGACAAGTAGCACGCAATCCGTTTGTGGCCATGAACTGGAGTCAGGGTGCTACGCCTTTGACAAAAAGCAAAAGCCTATTCTGTTCTGTCAATAAAAATCCTTCTTAACAGAGTTGGCAGGAGGGAGATAGGCAGGCAGGCAGGCAGGGGAGATATGGTGGGGAGAGTGAAAGAGAGAGAGAGAGAGAGAGTGAGAGTGAGAAAGAGACACCACACGCTCTAGCCTGCTGTAATCCACGGTATCCAGGTCAACAGTTCTCTCTCTCCATTTCTGTCAAACAGTTCATATATTAATCCACCCAGAGCGAGTTCAGACTCAGTATTTTACATCGCCAGCGCAGACTCAGGCAAGCGACACAGCAGATAAGCCGTCAGAGTCCATTCTCATCAAACATATGTTGAGAGACAGAGAGGAGAGGAGTTAGGAGAAGGGAGGGAGGAGTACAGTGCTACGACCCCACACCGAGATGGAGACGGAGAGAGGAAAAAGACGGCATCAGAGAAGAGGAAACGGGGAGGGGGAAAGAAGGAGACGAAGGTGAAGGGGAGGAGGGGGATGGGGGATGGGGGGACAGGCCATACCCCCTGATGCTGGCATAGACGGAAGATGTCGAAAAAAGAGAGAGAGTGGCTTTAACCCAACTCCACCTGGAGCTGTCGAGGAAAAACACTCTCTAGCTCTAATCAACCGGAGCACACTTATCCCTCATGGATAAGAGGGAGGGAGGGAGGGAGGGAGGGAGGGATGAGGGGAGAATGGGCAAGGGAGGGATGAGGGATGGAGAGGTCTCCCACGGTTCGTCGTCTGTCGTTTCCTGCGAGGTTATTCCACAGTGTCGCTCTTAATTCCTAATCTCTCCCATAATCCCTCACTTTCAGCGCTCTCTCTCTCTCTCTCTCTCTCTCTGGGCCTCTGCCCGATCACTATAATTGATGCCGTTATCCATGCGCCCGCCCTCTCTCACTCCGACTCATCTCGCATGTCAATCGTCTGTCTGCTGGGTATGGAGGTGTTGACACCGCTGACAACACTGAAGCAACTCAAACCTTTCAGACCGATGATTATGATTTCACAACACAACACAACACAAGTGGAAAACACTGCAGAAATGAAAGAGGAACACACACAGATGCCAAAATAAAGGAAACACAAACATAAAGGGTGTTAGTAGGGCATTGGGCCACCACGAGTTGACAGAGCAGCTTCAATGCGCCTTGGCATCGATTCTACAAGTGTCTGGAACTCTACTGGAGGGATGCAACACCATTCTTCCATGAGAAATTCCATCATTTGGTGTTTTGTTGATGGTGGGGGAAAACGCCGTCTCAGCTGCCGCTCCAGATCTCCCATATGTGCTCAATTGAGTTGAGATCTGGTGCCTGAGACGGCCATGGGATATGGTTTACATTGTTTTCATGCTCATCAAACCATTCAGTGACCGCTCGTGTCCTGTGGATGGGGGCATTGTCATCCTGGAAGAGGATAGAAAAGCTTCCCTGTAGGATGAAGGTGATCACTCAGAATGGCTTTGTGTTTATTGGCATTTACCTTGCCCTCTAAGGGGTTGAGTGGACCTAAACCGTGCCAGGAAAATGCACCCCACACCGCCTTCATTTACTCAAGTGTTTCTTTAGTTTGGCAGTTACCTGTAAATTTACAAGAGAGCCCCTTTAAAAATAGCCCAGGCAGTTATATGACAAGGATAAACAAAATGAGGACAAATGATTATTACAGTCATCCGTTGAGCCAGCCCACTGTAGGGCCTCTTGTTATGGTAGGCCTCCACCCTTTACAGTGACGTGACCTAATGCAGACAGATTCGTATAATCACAGTAATGGCTCTCGCTGGCAGACAGAAACGATGGCAGTGTGCGGGGGTGCAAGTCGTCAGAAACGCCCCGGGCAGGAAGCGCGAGACGTAATCCTGATTACAGTGATTGTGATGACGCGGCGGACAGGCGGACAGGTGGACAGACTGACTGGTGAGGAGGTCCCCGTTGCTGTAGGCCTTGCCCCGGGCCTCCTCGTCGCTGGGCACGGCCGACACCTGCTTGGCTGAGGTGCAGCCCATGGCCTCACTCTTGCTCCGGCCGCCCTATCATTGCACTCTCACCTGCAGGGGAGAGAGAGAGAGAGCGGTGTTACTGAGAGGAAACAGGGACACAGACACAGAGAGAGAGCACGCCGTAACACAGCGACAGGGCTACGGTCACAGACAGCAACAATATCACAGACCCAAAAACGAAACCATACAGTGACGGATCAACAAGGCTACAGTTATGGACAGAAACACCAAACACCAGTTACATAGCAACACTGTCACTTGGATACACCACATTTACAGACAGCAACACCATAACAGTTAGGCTACATACAGCACCCCAACAGAGACAGCAAAGTCACAGAGCAACACCGTCACAGAGCAACACCGTCACAGCTACTGACAGCAACAGCACCAGTTACAGAACAAAACAAAACCTCAGCCCCAGGCACCAGAGACAGCAGCATCACCTTGCTAAAGCTACCAGATGCAGATAAACGGATCTACAAAACAGATCAGCAGGCAGACAGACGGAGAGAGAGCACTGGGCAGACAGTGGATGGAGAGGTAGATAGAAACAGACTCTGTGTAACATCAAAGCCTGGTGCACCTCCCTCCTGCAGCCTGTGAGTAGCTCACTTCTTTTGAAGTAGACAGGAGGGCAGTGTTCACTGAATCCCGCCCTCCACCGCTTTGAATGAGGGACAAAGAGCCAGGTGTGCAGGGAAGAGGAGAGGGGTGTGTGTGTGTGCGTGTATGTGTCTGTGTGCATGTATGTGTGTGCCTGCATGTGCTTGTGTGTGCGTGCATGTGTGTGTGTGTGTGTGTGTGTGTGTGTGTGTGTGTGTGTGTGCGCGTATAGGTGGGTCCCTTACAGAGGCTCCAGTAGTGACCCCTTTGGGGTGAGTGTGGACCCCTGAGCTCTTTGAGCGAGGGTTAGGGTTGAAGGTGCTCTGCTCTCTAACGTGAGCTGCAGCTCTGACCTGCTGGAAAGCGTGCCTCCCCCTCCAGGAAAACCCACAAACCACGTCCTCTCTCCGCACTGCCACCGTGGTTAAAGTCGGGGAAGTGGGAGCGACAATTCACCAGCGGCGCTCGCGCATCATGGTCTCCAACGAGCAGCCGACAGAGAGCTCCAAGCTCCAGCAAGACAAACAAAGCCAGCTTCAACTGGTCCCGTTCAAAACCACGGGGGGCAGCCGGTGAATGTGGGGCGTGTGCGTTTGGGGGGGGGGCAGTGACACACGAGCAGGTAGTCAGGGACTCGGGCCGTTCTGTGGTGAAGTACAGGCACTTCCTGTGTCTGACTTCCTGTGTCTGAGGCCTATGAGTCCACACTCCACACCCTCCTTAGCTGCCACAGCAATGGCGGAATGGAGGTAGCCTGGGAGCCAGGCCTGTGCTATGTTAGCATTAGCATAGCTAGTCCAGAGAGTCCGGTAACCCTCTTCTCTCTGGTAATACACGCATTGAAACTCATTGTAAACGGTAATATTGAACCCAGAAAGTCGTCAGACATGCTGATTGGTAAACACCTAACACAGTGGCCGTAACCCTCTTCTCTCTGTAATTTTGTAGAGTGCGCATAAAATGAAACTCATTTTGTAACATCGGTAATATTGAACCCAGAAAGTGGTCAGGCATGCTGATTGGTAAACACCTAACACAGTGTTTTGTTTTTAATCTAGGGTGTTGGAGACCGTTACTTACATTTATTTACATTTACACAAAATTTTTCCGCGAAAATCAAAACTTTAGCACATTTAAACCTGCCAGACCTTTATTTATGATACTGAGCACTCACTAACAAAATGAAATATGATTGGCGGTCAGCAAGAAAAGGGTGTTGGAGACCCCGCAGTGAGGAAATATGTTATGGGTTATTTGCTCAATACTAAAAGCCCAGCCCCTTCATTATTGACACAACAGTCAATGGCTAGCTCGCTAGCGGTATGGCTATGGGTTTTGGCGCCAGGCCAGAAGAGACCTACCCTCCTGTCAGCTTTGCGTGTAGCAGTAATGTCATTCCAGGCGAGAGACAGTGGCTGCAGATAGGCCTCAAAGCCCAAGCCCCTCAGGCCCTCGAGTCTGGCTCTTCTACTAATGTGTGCCAACGCTACGCCATGGGTCAGCACAACAATGGCTGCCCAGTGCTCTGCAATCAGTGCACTGCGCTATCTGTCCCACAGCGTGGTTCTCTTTGTCCCTTTACGAGTGGGTTGACAGCACGATGTGTTTGTTCACGCGGCAGGCTGTTATCGGCAGGCCATATGTGTTAATGTAGCGGAGCCAGCGGACAATACGGGGCTGTCAGACAGTGACAGATGTGGAACTGTGTCAACAGGACAAGGCTTAACCTGACAGCTGGGGCACTGACACCAAATGGCTTTGCACACATATGTGCACGCAGACACATACACACATATGCACGCCTACATACGCTGGCGTGCACGCACACGCACACAACCACACGCACAAACACAGGCACGCTCACACACACACCAGTGCTACTCTCCAACTGCAAGTTCACAACAAGTGGTATGAAAAGCAAACTTTTTTTTCTGTCAAACACATGCACAAGTGCACGCACACACGCACACGTCACTGCCTTCAAACACTACTCTGTGCCAGGAGCTGTCGGCACCCTAGCAGATCCTGAAAAACTGGACCGACTAGCCCGCCTAAAATGGAGAGAGAGTGAGGGAGGGAGGGAGGGTGTGAGAGAGGAGAGGAAGAAAAACATCGTGGTGGGATGACGGAGGAGACGCATGGAGAGAGCGGGCCTGGAAACGCAGCCTCTCCATAGCTCACACGCTGAGCCTGTGACAGCCCCCGCTCCGTATCTCCCTGACACACAGCACTGCGGGCAGGTCTCCACCAACCACCATAATATTTACTCTTTCCTCCAGTTATAAAAAACCCTCCATCCTCTGCTCTCCCTCTCCACCCAGACCAACCACTTCATCAGCCTGACAACTAGCACTCCCAATAAGACACACACACACACACACACACACACACACACACACACACACACACACACACTGAAGCTATGGTCTCAGCTGCAGAGCAGTTTGTGTCGCTGCAACAACTGTCTCTATTTTCCCTTCTGAGCCCCACTCTCCACTCTCCTCCCTCGTTCTATTGTAGAGAGGGAGAGAACTGGATGTCGGGGGAAGATGGACAAATAAGAGCTTTACTGTCAAAGAGGAGAGCTCCCCCACCCTTAGAGGGAGAGAGCGAGAGAAGTAGGGAGAGAGAGCAGGAGAGAGAGGGAGAGAGAGAGCACTCCTTTGAGATTCCAACCAAGAGGGATTCTTATTGTAAGCACAGTTGTGCAGGAGGCATTTGACTCATTAACAGCAATGTTAATTATCATCTGAATTATTCCACACTCTGAGCCACATGAAAGTGCTCTTGTGCCAGTGAGCAGACTGTAAATATAGATGTAAAATGTTTTGTTTTTTTAATGCTTTTCCCTTTTTCTCCCAATTTGGAATGCCTAATCGTATTCTAAACTGTGCTCGCTACAACCCCCGCTGTCAATGAGAGAGAGCCGACAAGCACGCGCTCTCCTCTGAAACACGCGATGTCAGCCGCCGCTTCTTTTCACACCGCAGTCTACGAGTCAAGCTTGCACAGACGTGAGTCAGAGGAAGACAGCTTTATACTGGCAGATTTATACCAGGGGGTCACTGGTCATGCGCCAAGACACTGACAACCCGGCCAACTGAAACCCTCCCTCGCTGGGTGACGCCACTGCCAATTATGCGTCGCCCCGTGGGGCTGCTGGCCACAGTCAGCACTGGCACGGTCTGCATTCGATACCAGACCTCATCCGCACACTAGAACAGGACCTTAACAGGATGAGCCACCCAGCAGCCCCCAAGACAAAGATGTTTAAATAAGCATCTCAGTACAGCTCAGTAGGCCTGTACAAATGTGTGAATAATATGTGGCCCTTTCAGTATGACATAGGGCATCGCTGCTGCCTTTAATATACTGTACACATTGCTGTGTCTGGAAAATATGTAGGCCAATAATAAACGTTATTGATATAGCGCTTTTTAAGCACAGTGCTCAAAGTGCTTTAAAAAAAAAATGTTTTTAAAAATTCATGAAAACACGTTGGCAAAATATGTAAAAGTGAGTAAACGTTGGCACACTGGAAATAATAGCATATTTCCCGTATACCTCCTGACACGACATTTATGCGGTGTGCGTCACACACAGACCTGCAGTTAACCCCAGTGTGCTGAAGTTTCTTTTATGCGTACATACTTCTTCATCCTTCTTGCGCCTGCGATAAAAGTACCTCTGGATGTGCGAACATTCCCTTTGCTAAAATATAAAGACAAAATGGAATAAAAAGTCATGACGCACCGCATTAGAGAGAAATTGAAAGCAAGAAAGAAGAGGCAGGCTTTCCAAAGTGACTTAAATCTGCATGCAGATGAAGCTGCCCTAATCTTACCTGGCAGGGGATTCCACTGTCACTATCTATGCCCGAACAGCACATGCTGTGTCACTCCTTGGCTTGAAATGGGTTTTGGGCATGCGCACCCACACATATGATACACGTGCTATATTTAAACCTACAGTAAGTGGATGGCCATATGCTTACACATATTCAAACTCGAATCCGTTAAATGTGCACACACTTGCACGCTGGTCACGGACATGCACAGTCACATCAACGTAAGCAGTCTCATATTCCCCCCCCCTCCCTTCTCCTTCTAGATTGCCAGAGTTTTAAATGACACATTCTACAACGCCATATTTGGGTGTCCTCCAGGTGATACACCTTGATGACAGCAGCGCCCCGTCTGGTCTGGGACCAGTGCCTCCGGCACTGCTCCGCACTGCTGGCCCCTCGCTGTGAATGCTTGCTGACTCAACGCTGTCCAAAAAAAACAAACTCTCAAGCTCATTGGACTCTGCTCACGTCCTGAGCACACACTGATTTGGTACGCTCGCACTCGCACTCGCACCCGCGCATGCGCGCATACACATACACATACACACAGGCACGCACACCTATACACACAGAAACAACACACACCCCTCTGCAGATCAGGTTCTGCTGTCCTCGTGCTTTACCCCACTATGCGCGGTCAACCGCCATCGTCTCGTGCCCTGCAGTCTTCAGACTACCGGCGTTGCACACACACACACACACGCGCACGCGCACGCGCACCAGGGGAAGTCGCGTCTATACAGCCTTGCACACAAACATGCGGACAAGAAGTGTTGTAATACAACATGTAAACATACACACACACAGAAAATGCAGCACCCCCACCACCACCCCACATATGGCCCCTTCCTAATCTAATAGTAACCATGGTAACCATCCACTCTGAGTGATGTCACACCCAACATTGCATCATCACCTCCAAATTAGGTCGGCTTTCTCGAATGCCAGAAAAACAAGCAAAGCTGGAGCCCAAATGAAGACAAGGTGCGAGATGAAGTGCGAGTTCGAATGTGATAGAGAGGGGGAAACGGAGGGAGTGGAGCGCGAGGACAGCCATTAACAGAGCGTTCAGCCTCCGCGGCGGTGACTTCAGCGCAATCTGTGCGCTGTCTTTTTCGCCACCTGAACAAAAGCCAGATGCGATCGGCTGATGACACACTGTAGTACACACCGCGTTCATGGATGGAGAAAAAGCAGATGGATGTGGATAAGCTCTCTTCGGAGAAATATTGCTAACATGACTAACAGATTATGTGAACAACCAAGTCATGGAATCTTGCCTAATGTACCGCATCCGGTTAGTCGCAAATGCAATTGTCTGTGAAGGCGAACACTGACCGCACACATTATTTTGACAACAAGCGACCAACGCACTACAATTCACTGGAAGCTGAAACAAAACACGGATCCATCGTGGAACACCATTGAGCAGAAGGCGAATACGACGAACAAGCGATGCCACGAGACACATCTTGCTAGAACAAAATAAACAACACAAAAACCGTAGGCTATAATAATTCACAATAGCCAAATCTTTTAAGCATGGCACGGGCAAAACCAGAACCCCGTTTAGTTGATTTGCCATTGCTGTTGACAGTAACCCTGTTGCTCTTATTGATCGTTGATTGCGAAAATAATAGTCGTGTTTAAAATGGTCGCTAATTAATGGTCATTTCGCTGCTATGAGCAACTTGAGCTGCACGTGACCCTCCTGCCAAAGCGGAGTCAGTTATCGAGCAGCACAGGGTCCACCTGTGACAGCACTCACAGTTGGCCTGTGTCACTGTGTCAGATGCTCTGAACATACACACGGGGCGAGCGGTGCCAAGGAGCCAGCTGCCAGGAGTCGAACGGTCTTCCTGGGTTAAAAAAAACAAAAACAGAAGAGGCCACAGCAGTGTAGCAACTGCATACTGGTGCCTCACCCGGTAGTCACTAGTTGCCGTCCTTCGCTCGCACATAAGTTGCACATCGAACACTGGCGCCCCATTCACACCGCGAACGCAGACCATCTCTTGCAGTTCCAGAACAATTTTCCCCCTCTCTGTTTCCTCGTTCTGTGAATTGCCCTGAAGAGCAACTAGTTGGCTCTCGACGCGGCCCAGGTCCGGCGTGGCACAACGTTACTGCTAGCCTGGGAACACAGCTGTGCCAAGCTGCGATGCGCAGACAGCGGGCGCATTGTTTCCCGAGCCGGGGGGGAAAGACCTGCGTGTGGGAGTGCACAAAAGTGTTTGTTTGTGTGTTTGTATGTCGGGCAATGTATCCTCTGTTTGTGTTGTCTCCAATCCAGGGACAGACGGCCTTGCAGGGGGCGGGAGAGAAGTAGAAGGGAGGGGGGCAGAGAACGAAATAGGAGAGAAAAAAATACATTGGACCGCAACCCAGCAACACTGACCAGCCGGAACCCCCTTTGCCTTTTTTTCCAGCATTCTCAACAACCAACTTGCTCACAACTCTCTCTGCCCCTTCCCCCCTCTTTCTCACTCTCTCGTTTCAGGCTGGAGAAGAGAGTCGCGGACAACAATCCGAGCGATCAGACCCCGAGAAACAGGAAGGAAAGCGCCGAGCAATCACGGTCCGACTCAGGAAACAACAAAAGATATGGCTACAAAAGAAAAGAGCATTCACAGCTACAACAGCTGTCAAATATACACATTTAATCAACCTTAATATTTTGAATAAACAATGGGGTCTTAACCTACTTAGTTGTGCCAGTCCCGCTTCTCCGGTTCTGCTCGGTTCTCTTGCAGTTCGATGAGCTTCACGCGGACAGACGGGCGGGAGCTCGCGCTGTGGACTGCGGCTCAAAACCGTATTACAGCAGACCCGAATAATCGATGGGCTCTCCTCGGTTTGTGTGTGAGAGTGCGTGAGCTCGTGTGTGTGTGTGTGTGGATTTACAACCAGGCCGGAGCAGAGGAGCCCAGAGCGGTTTTGGACGTCATCGAAGATCAGAACATTCCTTTGCTTTAATGTTAAAAATCCATGTTACATTCGGACAGTTAGTTAAACGCGTTCAAAAGTGGGTGCAACGAAGTATGAATAGTCGCAATGTATTTTTAGAGACGGGATAGATTCAATAATTATATATTTTTTTAAACTAGGGAGAACCATTTCCTCTCAATACCAACAAGTCCACATTACAGTACTGCATTCACTACTTAAACGTTCACATGGAGAGGGCGGAAACACCAAACACGCCCTCGTATCTACAGAGCGAGCACATTGGCTGCAATCACTCGACGCAAAAAGAATACTGTTAAATTGTCAGTTTTAACGGTTTAGCTCTGTGGTTTCACTGGTCTCCCCTATGCAGACTATAGGAGTGAGGAGAGAGAGAGAGAGAGAGAGAGATCACTCACGAGGACCCATGTAATTTCACACATGCTAATCAAAGTCAGCTGTTTTCATCATACACAATGTTCCGTTTCGCTTCCTTTCCCCTTTACACTCAAATGCAAATAACAGGCCATGCATAAAGTCGATTATTGACTCAACTCATTGGTCTCAAAATACTTTTTATCATTTTCCATATCCCTCTCTTACACCGATATATATTGTAAATATAACCTCTCTAATCCACTATCCATTCATGCTTTCCAGAATTAATGTTCTCAGGCCTTAACATCTGTTTCAGGAATAAAAAAACTAAAATCTCGGAGACGGAGGGACATACATTTCTACATTTTATTACCAATTTTAGGAAATGTTATTTTGTTCGGTCTTCATGCTGTTGGTCGCTTTCAGTGAGATTCAACATTGTACAAGTCCGCCGACAGGTGGACATATTACGGTACTGCAGACGTCCCTTTCACCATTACGTCATCTGTGTGGCAAGAGCCAGAGAAAACAGAGCCCCGAGATCAAACCACGTCACACTCACTCTTGACAAAACAGAATCTGACCACAGTACTGTATTTGTAGGCCTTTTGAAAATGGAAGACACAAACATATTCACAAACGCACACAC
The DNA here is from genome assembly GCA_029706075.1 of Aldrovandia affinis. NCBI lineage: Eukaryota > Metazoa > Chordata > Actinopteri > Notacanthiformes > Halosauridae > Aldrovandia > Aldrovandia affinis. The sequence continues at coordinate 18,575,451 of JAINUG010000001.1, read as the reverse complement.
TCTTAATAACATGAACAGTTATGTAGATTAACATAACCATGATTCATTGCACTTGTGTGTCATTGTAGACACTCAGACTGCTCCATACAAACCCCACAAATCAAATTAGTAAACGCTTACATTCACAATAAGTCAGCTTGCCACAGTCAATCGATCAATCAGTCAACCAATCAATCAGTCAGTCAGTTCAATCTACACTCACTATGTATACCCGTGTTATACATAGATATGAGGATTCCTGTCCGTCCCACGCTGAGTCCAACAGGATTGGCTGAGAGCGTAGAGGACACGGCAGGGAGGAGGCATGGCTGGTCTCTGATTGGACAGCCTGGGGCCAGGAGGCCGCACGGAACCCGTAGAGCAGCACCCACAGGCTCAGTTCAGGTGAAATGTTTCCCCCGGCTCATTGACCACTGCGGACAGAGCGACCAACTGGCCGCGTGGCCAGTGACATCACACGGAGTCAGAAAAGGGGCATGGCCTGTCAAAGCTCATCTTTATCCATCTGCTGGAACGCCTCTCTGTCCTCCGTCCAATCGGTGAGCATAGAGTCATCTGATTGGTTGTCCATGTCCCCTGTCCGTGTTCCCATAGGCTCTCTTCCCTGTGCCACCCCTTCACCATCGCCAGGCCCATCCTCTCCTGTGCACCCCTTTTTACTCTCGGCCTGCTCGTCGAGCTGTTTAGAGCTTGCGTGTGATTGGGCGGAAGGTGTTGGGGCTCCGGCCACAGTGTGGTCCCCTTCTTCTGCTGGGCAGTCTTCTTCTTCCTGGCTGTCCACACCTGAGGTGGGGGGAAGGGGATATATACAGTCAGGTCCATAAGCATTTGGACAGTGACACAATTTTCAACATTTTGGCTCTGTACATCAGCACAATGGATTTGAAATGAAACAATCACGATGTGCTTTAAGTGTAGACTTTCAGCTTTAATTATTAAAAATATTGTATGGAAATGGTCCAGTGGTTAAACGTCCGACGCTGGCCAAGACCGGGTTCAATTCCCCGTCTCGCCAAGTTTAAGGCCGGGAGTGCCACCAGGGGCGGCGATTGGCTGTCCGCCCCAGGGGGGGAGGAAGCCGACGTGACATTCGCTGCGTAGAGTGGCCCTGTAAGTAATTATTAAAAATCATTGTGTCATGAACTACGGCAGCGAACATTACTAGGGGGAAAAAATAGCGGGTCTAATTGGCTACCAAATTGGGAGAAAATGGGATAAAATCAGAAACAAATGTAAAAAAAAAATTTAATATTGTATGAACCGTGTAGCAACCATTTTTATACATAGCCCCCAATTTTAGGGGCTCGAAAGTAATTGGACAAACTAACATAATCATCAATTAAATTGTCATTTTTAATACTTGGTTGCAAATCCTTTGCACCAAACCCAGACATCACCAGATGCTGGGTTTCTTCCCTGGTGATGCTCTGCCAGTCCTTTACTGCCGCTGTCTTCACTTCCTGGTTGTTCTTGGGGCGTTTTGCCTTCAGTTTTGCCTTCAGCAAGTGAAATGCATGCTCAATTGGATTCAGGTCAGGTGATTGACTTGGCCATTGCAGAACATTCCACTTCTTTGCTTTCGCAGTATGTTTCATTCAGTATGGTCATTGTCCATCTGCACTGTGAAGCGCTATCCAATGAGTTTTGAAGCATTTGGTAGAATCTGAGCAAATAATATAGCCCTATACACTTCAGAATTCATCCTGCTGCTTTTGTCAGCAGTCACATCATCAATAAATACAAGGGAACCAGTTCCATTGGCAGCCATACATGCCCACGTCATAACACTACCTCCACCATGCTTCACAAATGAGGTGGTATGCTTCGGATCATGAGCAGTTCCTTCCCTTCTCCATACTCTTCTCTTCCCATCATTCTAGTACAAGTTGTTTATCTCATCTGTCCATAGGATGTTGTTCCAGAACTGTACAGGCTTTTTAAGATGTTTTTTGACAAACTCTAATCTGGTCTTCCTGTTTTTGAGGCTTACCAATGGTTTACATCTTGTGGTAAACCCTCTGTATTTACTCTGGTGAAGTCTTCTCTTGATTGTTGATTTTGACACAGATACGCCTACCTCCTGGAGGGTGTTCTTGATCTGGCCAACTGTTGTGAAGGGTTTTTTCTTCACCAGGGAAATAATTATTCTGTCATCCACCACAGTTGTTTTCCGTGGTCTTCCAGGCCTTTTGGTGTTCCTGAGCTCACTAGTGCGTTGTTTCTTTTTAAGAATGTACCAAATAGTTGATTTGGCCACACCTAATGTTTTTGCTATCTCTCAGAGGGGGAGAGGTACTTACTGCTCTCCAGGATGGAGCTGGCGATGGCTTTACCTTTAAATAAAGCGGCTGCGTTTCCACGGGGATGGGGGGAGAGCAGAGGAGAGGCATGCGGTTACATTTTTTAAAACATTTTTACATTTTAAGCATTTAGCAGACACTCTTATCCAGAGCGACTTACACAGTTTACATTTCTTTACATACAATCCATTTATATAGCTGGATATACCTGGATACGAGAGGGGACGAGCAGAGACAAATTATCTATTTAAATAACAATTTAACCCTTTAAACTTCATGCATTGACTTCATTACTGACAAGTCAAAAAGGAACATCTATTTTCAAATTTGACCAACATCGAAGGAGTTCAAGTATTTCAAATACACATTTGACCCAGGTCCGGAGACGAGAGGGTAAGTGAAAGGGACAGGAATGGGGGAGCCCCCAAGCCGAGATCTCCGTCACCCTCTTCCTTCCTTCTTCACACTCCTCTCTATTAAAAGCACCTTTTCCAACTCCAGGGCTTGGCTTTCACAAGCGGCCTCACAAAGAGGCTTGCACAGGCCCTTGGGTGGCACAACCAGTAAAGGCACTTGTTCTACGTGCAGGTTCCCCACTGCAGCCTGGGGTTGAGCCTAGGCTGTATCAACCTGGCTCGGGCCAAGAGTCCCGTTTAGGGGCAGCGATTGGCTGTCTGTCCCTGGGGGGGGCATGAGGGAAGCCGCTCTGTGTGTGTCACTACGGTGGCTCTGTTCCATCTCAGAGGAGGCGGTGTGTCAGTTTGTCATTGCTGGTCCTAGAGTTGCAGCTGCAAACTCATACTATGAGGCAAAGGGATAGTTCCGTTTAAAACAAACAAAGAAAGAAAAATTGGAAATAAAATTATAATAAATGATTGACATTTTTCTGATGAAGATTACATCACCTCCCATGGCTTCCATTTCCTGCCCTCTCATTCTCTTATTGGAGCATTGTTATCGCACATTCTCTCCTCCCGTGATCCCCCACCTTCCCCTCACCTCGGTCTCTGGCCTTGTCGCTCAGGAGCACCCCCACCTCCCTGTGTTCTCTCAGGGCCTCCAGCAGGATGTTGCCTTCCTTGTGGAACAGGAAGAGGAGGGGCAAGGTGATGTCATCAGTGCTATGCCCGTCGCCAGCCATCTGGAAGAGGGGAGCAGTGTCGCTGCTGCTGCCCTGGCTGTCGTCTGCCAAGACAGGGGGAAAAGAGGGAGTAAAGAGAGGAAGAGCGAGAGGGAAGAGAGGGAGGGAAGAGCAATGAATTCAATACATTGCAATTCAATGCGATTTCTCAATTGAATCACAATAACATCAGAATTACCATTCAATGACTCAAATAATATTACTATAATATGCTTCAAAGGACAAGATTGAATCAAAAAACCCTTAACACCCCATAATAATAATAAAAAAACATGAGTCAATTTGAAATTACTTCAACTTCCTTTTTTAAATAAATTGAGTCTTGAGAAATTGAATGGAATGGAAGGGTCTTCTGCACCTTCAAGATCAACAGCTTAAGTAAACATATACTGTAGGTAACTGTCAAAATAAAGGCAACACTTCAGTAAATGAGGGATCCTTTAAACGGATGCAGTACCACACTTGTCCGTCGGGGGTGCCAGCGCCAGTACTGGTGGATAGGCCCAACCCTCCCTTTTTCCATCCGGCTGGGACTCTCCTACCCTGGGCCAGGGCCATTTGAGTGTCCACCCCCACAAGTTACCAAAGTGTTGCCTTTATTTTGGCAGTTACCTGTACACAGACTGAACAACAGTGTGTAATTATGTAATCTTAACAGAACAGCATGCATAAAATGTCAACACCTGTAATGTTATTGCAGGTCACATAATACGGGCATATACAAGATACATGGGGTCAGAGTATCGACAGGACATCGTGTGAAATAGAATAACGAGATCTTCAGCTCAATCGATATGTGGGCGCAGCCGTACCGACCACGATGCCGCCGATGGCTCCCGCCCTCTGAATGTGCCGGGCCTTCTCGGCGAACATGCACCCCCCTCGCTGCAGCAGCGCGATGCGACCCGCCACCAGGTCGGTGTTAGAGAGCTCCGTGCAGCCGCTGTACGGCTCCGCCACGGCCACGGACCCCTGGACCTGGGGGGGGTTAGACACAGTGTTCTGAAGGAGGGGGGACCCAAAACAGGAGGGACAGAGAGAGAGAGGAGGAGGCAAGCGGGCCATTCTCACCCCTTTTTAGTTAATTACCTATTCATTTTATTATTGGGTGAGCGAGATAATGATGTCATACATTTATACATTTGTTTCTTCTTTACAGCATTGGGAGCACAAGATATGCATTAATTTCACTGAAAGGCAATCCCTCGCCCTCTCTCCTCCACAGCTCACCCCTGTGCTGCTCTTGGACAGGTCCGTGCCAAACTGCGCCGGGCCTGCAGTCAGCACCACTCTGCCGAAGAAGGGGTGGGAGATGATCTGCACGGCGCGGGGAGGCAGCTGCTCCTTCAGCTGCTGGCTGGAGAGCTCCATCATCTCCTGCATGAAGCGCAGACCGTCCTCCGCGGCAACAGCGCTGACGGCCTTCAGGGAGCGAACAAGACGACGAACAGCTAACCAGCGTTTCTCTGTTACACAGGCTAACCAATGCTCAGTGTGTCCGTTACACAGGCTAACCAATGCTCAGTGTGTCCGTTACACAGGCTAACCAATGCTCAGTGTGTCTGTTACACAGGCTAACCAATGCTCAGTGTGTCTGTTACACAGGCTAACCAATGCTCAGTGTGTCCGTTACACAGGCTAACTAATGCTCAGTGTGTCTGTTACACAGGCTAACCAATGCTCAGTAGATAAATCACCTGAATTAGTAAAGTAGTTCTTGGGGGTGGGGAGGAGCCAAGCTGTGCGATGTGTGTATTACCTGTGTAGTGTATTACCTGTCTATTGTATTGCCTGTGATGTGTGTAAACAACAACATATGCCATTTAGCAGACTCTTTTATCCCCCATAATCCCCATTTTTCTGTATATGTGGTCCCAATGGGAATCAAACACACAGCCTAAGCATTGTCAGCGCCAGCTACCTACTGAGCCACATAGAACCACATCTGTGAAGTGTTTATTAACTGTGATGTGTGTATTACATGTGTAGCATATTACCTGTGATGTGTGTATTACATGTGTAGCATATTAACTGTGATGTGTGTATTACCTGTGATGCGTGTATTACATGTGTAGCATATTACCTGTGATGTGTGTATTACCTGTGTAGCGTGCTGCACCAGCTGCACGCGGCCATCCTTCAGGTGCAGGAGGTTGACCCCCATGCGTCGTAGCAGCTCCAGGTGATCGGGGTTATTGGCCATGAAGTCCAGCGCCCGCAGGGGGGGGGTGCCCGCGCCCCGGCCCACGCCCGAATCGCTGCGGAGAGAGAGGGATGCGCACGAGCGACTAAAGGCCTGCCTCCATCCACACTGCAAGCCTGGCCTCCCAACTCCCTAAGGTTCTCTGTCTCTACTGCATGACCTGGCTGTTCAACGCACTGACAGCTCTCTGTGTAAAACATATTCTCAATATGCTATAATAATAATAATAATAGCCATGAGGAAAATCTATCAAACAGGGGTTCTCAACCCTGGTTCTGCAGGGCCACAGGGCGTGCTGGTTTTTCTTTTCACCTTAAAATCAGCAACTAATTTAGACACAAGAAACCAGGTGAGGTGAGTTAATTATGTAATCAACCGCTTTCATTGATAAATAAGGTGCTGAGTAACAACGAAAAACCAGCACAGACCAGGATTTGGAAGCACTGAGCTAAAGCATTCAGTCTGCACCCACCCACCCCCCACCCACCCTCACCCCCCCCTCTTACCCACGGGGAGCAGCGCGGCGACAGTTCTTATGCACGGCGATCCTGATTGGCTCTCGGACGCTGTGGGGGAAGGCAGGGTCAGGGAAAAGTAGGCGGGTGTTGGGGCAGGACCAGTCAAAGTTTGAGTCGTCCAGCTCCTCGCCTGTCTGTAAAGAAGAGAGAGGGGAGTCAACAGCAGCTAAGCGCACACTTACATAAGAAGAACATAAGAACACATAATGACAATAACAAGCCGCTCAGCCCATCTGGGCTCATCATTTACCTACAGTCTAGAGAATATCCAGTACTTAATCAAGCCTGGACTTGAATACCCCGTGTGTTTATGCCTCCACTACATGACTTGGCAAGCTGTTCCACGCATTTACAACTGTGCCCTCTTGTTCTGTGAACTCACTCAAAAAAAAAAAAAAAAAGCTAAGCTGAAAAAATACAGGTAGTTAACAAAAACGGAAACACAACAGCGTTCTGGTGGTTTCGTAACATGTGGGGCGCATTTTTCTGGTATGGGGTCAGGGGTCAACTGCACAGTGGCCTGTCAGAACAGACACTCCTATTGGCTGTCCACCCCAGAGGGAGGGGGGAGGGAAGCCGTCAGGAGCTTGACGCACGCAAAGTGGCTCTGTGCGTATCGGAGTTATGGTCGACAGCTTGGCGTGTTCTGTCTCAGAGGAGGCAGTTCAGCGCCTTTGCCACTGCCAGTCCCAGGGTTGCAGCGTCGAGCTCGTAGTGTGAGGGAAGGAATAGTTCAATTACAAATAGGGTACAATTGGCTACCAAATTGGGAGAAAATTGGGAAAACATCAGAAACAAATTTAGAAAATGTAAAAAAAAAAAAAGAACAGACACTCTTATCCACCATTACACCCCTTCCTGTGGACATTGCTGACTTCACAATTTGGCTCTCAGCTACAGGTAGTGATCAAAAAACGTAAACAACAATGAAGGGTTCTGGTGGTTCTGTAATGGTGTGGGGAACATTTTCCTGGCATGGTTTGAGTGCACTCATACCCTTAGAAGGCAACATCAATGGTACTGAATGGTACTGAGCAATCATCTTCTCCACCATGTTAAAGCATTTGAGGGGTGTCTTTCCAGATGACAATGCCCCCGTCCATAAAGCATAAGTAGTTTCCCAAAGTATTCCTCCTGCAGAATTCCAGATGCATGCAAATAGACTCTATTGCATGGTACATACAGGCCGTACTGGTCATAGGTTGTAGCCCAGCACCCTATTAAGTGATTTTACATTGGTATTTCTATTGTTTGTTCACTACCTGTAAGTCTTACTGGATTTGAGAACAGTGGTGAGACGGATTCAGAACAGTATTCTGTGACAATACCGTGGTGTTGCCAGCAGGGGGCGACGGTGCAAAGGGTGCAGTGGAGAGGGCCAGGGGGAGGAGGTGGGCCTCGGTGGTGAAGATGTAGTCCTCCACATCGAAGGGAAGGTCCCCCTTATCGGCAAACAGCAGGAACAGATACTTAAACATCTCCGCTAAGAAGAACGAGTCCATCCTGAGGAGGAGAGAGAGAGAAGAGAGAGAGGAAGGAGAGAAGGAGGGGGAAGAGAGAGGGAGGAAAGAGGGATGATAGAGAGGGGGAGGGGAAGGAGAGAGGGAGGAGAGGAGGGGGAAGAAAGGGAGGAGAGGGAGGGGGAAGAGAGAGGGAGGAGAGAGGGGGAGGGGAAGGAGAGAGGGAGAGGGAGGAGAGAGGAGGGGGGAGAGAGGGTGGAGAGAGGGAGGGGGAAGAAAGATGTAGGAGAGAGGGAGAGGGGAGGAGAGAGAGAGGAGAGAGGGATCAGAGAGGGATGATAGACAGGGCGAAGGGAGCAGAGAGAGGAATAGGGAGCAAGAGAGCGAGAGGACACACACACCTACATGTTACACCCACACAGACACCCACACGTTACATCACTTCCTCCCTCTTCCTCACCGGTCCTCGTGGCTGCCCGTGCGCACGTCCTTCATGGCCGCGAAGCCACAGGGGACGCGGGCGAAGCGGTTGAGATTCTCCAGCACGGAGCGCCCCACCTCCAGGTAATACGGGTCCCCGGTGGCCTGGGAGAGGCAGGGCCCAGAGACACTCTCAGCTCGGGAACAACGCAGTCAGTGCTATGCTGGGCCAGGGCACATCACTGTCTGAAACAGAGGTTCTCTACCATGGTTCTGGAGGGCTACAGGGTGTGTCAGCAACCGATTTGGACTCAAGAACCAGGTGAGGCGAGTTAGCTATGTAAATCATCTGCTTTAATTGACCAATGAAGTGCTGAGAAACAATGAAAACCAGCGGCCCTGCGGCCCTCCAGGACACGGATTGAAAAGCCTTGATGTAGTTCATTAGAAAGAATGATTGTTTTAGGGCAGGGTTTCTCAATCCTGGTCCTGGAGCAGTTGATTTACACAGCTAACCCACCTCACCTGCTTTATTTGGTCTAATGTGGTCACTGATTTTAAGGTGAAAACAAAAACCAGCACACCCTGTGGCTCTCCAGGACCAGGATTGAGACCCCCTGAACTTAAACAATCATTCTTTCTACGAACTAAATGATCTAGGAGCATTAACCTGGAATTAACCTAGTCCTGGAATACCACCGTGTATGCTGCCTTTCGTTCCATAATTGTAATTCCTGTCAGTAATAATCCCCGTTTAGATATACATAAGTCCTAAATGCATGGACACCAGTGAAGTGTGGGAGAAAAGCTTTGAAGTTGTGTATAATGCATGTCTGCTTACTACCTATGCACAAGATTTACATCCATTAACCACGTTATGGTTCTGTGTGGCTCAGTTGGTAGAGCATGGCGCATGACAACGCTTAGGTTGTGGGTTCAATTCCCATTGGGGCCCACATATACTGAAAAATGGATGCGTTCACTACTGTAAGCCACTTTGGATAAAAGCGGCTGCTAAAGGGCATATATAATATTATATAGACGCCTATGTGGCATACATGTATGTGAGTTACTGCATTATGGTGTTCCATGGAAATTATGCCTAAGGGAATGTATATACCCATATGCCATATGTAACCCATAAACATATGTGAACTGTGAAGCTGGAGACGAGTGTGAAGTTACTAAGCCTCCAAATATGTGTATGAGTGAGTTGTTTTGATGAAGTTCAGGGGAGCGGAGGGGAGGAGGGGAGACAGGTGGGCAAGCTGTGTGAGTCATGAAGCCGATAAACAAGACGGCCTTGGGCACCCGCCATGGCTAGAACAGGAGCGCCCAAATTTATATTCTGTGTCTGGCGGCACAGTATGTAAGCAAGCAGTTATTACTTGTCTTTTCAGATCTCTATGTAGTCATCACCCAATATTCTGAATGTATAAAAATGCAGACAGAACAAATGGATTTTGAGAACTAGCACCAAAGTTGTACTGCGTGTTGTGTGTTACTTCTCCCAGTAATAAATGTTCCTCTTCTTCAGCAGTCTGGTCTTGCCTCTCATTTTAACAGTATGAGCTGAAATATTTCCCCACTACACCTGGTCATTGAAACTAAACCATTTTTGGACAATGAAGGGTTAAAATACAAAGTAAATGGCAATTAGCCAAACCTACATTGTGTTAAAATCTGGTTAAGCACAAAATTATGTAACTTATCGGAATATCGGAATCATATTGGAATCTTAATTGATCTAGAGCAGGGTTTCTCAAACTTTTTTACTCCACGACCCCATTTCATGGGTGGGAAAAAATCGCGACCCCATACATAAATGATAGTGGAATTACAACGCTGAAAAACTTTAGTCCAGAAACATATATTGGTGGTCTATTTCCAAAATAGTAGCAAATGCATTCACAGGCTATATCTTTACGGAAAAACAAATAAAACAGACTTAATAGTAGCAAATACAGTACATTCACAGGCTATATCTTTATAAGAAAACATTTTTTACCGGTCTTCGCGATCCAATGTGTGACGACAAATGAAGCCTGTAGCCCCTGTTCGTTTGCTGCTGTTGCAGTTTTAAGCACGGTTTTCTGTCCTTGTAAAACTTTTTGTTTCCTCTGAAAGAAATCTAGCGGCTTTGCTTGTAATGCGCTGTGTTTAGTTTGCAAGTGGCATTGCATTTTACATGGCTTAAAGCTATCGTTAGCTAGAACTTCCCCACACACGACACATTGTGGTCTTGGGTCCTCCTCATGTCCTGTCCATGTAAAGCCATAGGTGAGGAATTTCGGGTCATAACTTCTTTTATTCCTTTTTGTTTTATTTGTATTTTTGTAATTTTCTGCTGGTCTTTTGCTAGAATTTGACTCACCTCCAGCACCACTCCTGACAACAAACTTGTCAATTTTCGTGACTGCTGTATTGGTGCGCTGCACATGCAATGGGGTAGTGCAGTAACGTTAAACGCATGCGTTGGATTAAACTCATGCATGTCGGTAGATTAAAAATAATCGGTCAGAAAAGACAGATTTTACGAAAAAACAGGCAATTTGTTTTTCATTTAAAAAATGTAAAGAAATGCTTATGGTTTAAAAAAAAAAGTAACATTTAAATTGTAAAGAATTTTGGCACGACCCATAGTTTGAGAACCGCTGATCTAGAGATTGGTTATAATGTAAACCAGCATACACAGGGGTACCAGGGCTGAGTTTGAGGACTCCTGCATTTTGTGCAAACCTTCACGGCACTCACCTTGTACAGAAAGTAGGTGCTCTCTGCAAACTCAGGCCTCAGTGGGTGCTGGGCCCAGTGCACTCGGAAATCAGTGGTGAATGCCTGGGGACAAGTAGACAGGGACAGACAGACGTCCAATCTGGAAGCAGGACACTTGACAGTGATAAAGTGGAAAAGACAGACAGTGAGTCAAATAGACGTGGAGACAGAGGGTACCTCAGGCAGGAAATTGTGCTTCTTGGTGACCTGATACAGCATTTCATGAGTCTCTATAGCATTATGGATGTCTCCCTTCAACACCTGAGAGAGAGACAGATACCGAGAGAGAGAGAGAGAGAGAAACAGGGGCATTCAAGACTTTGCATCAGCAACAACTAGAACAATTTACAGCATTCTATCACATAACATTAACACTCCAATTAAGATAGCAATCAAAATGTGACTGCATAGTGAGAGTTTAGAAGAAGAAAAAAACTTTAAAAAGAAAGTTAGAAGACTTCTCTGTAGTACCTTGCTCTCTAACTTCCTGGATCATGGCCATTGTCTAGCCTTAATCTAATCAGTAATCAAACCTTTCTCTGCCTTTGCATTACAGGTTTTGTTGAATGAATTTCAACGATGAGATTAGACAGTAGCTTACTGATCTATAGATCTAGAGACAATTCTCTAGCCATTTTAATGCACCTCTGTATGACGCTTTGGGAAAAAAACATCTGCCAAATAACTAATATGTCAATTGTAAATGGCATTTGAGGTCACTCCCTTAATAGCACACATGGCTCATCTTGAGGACCTCAGCGGCACCCACTATGCTCAGCCAGGGTAACGCAGCAGCTTGCGCTCAGCATCTCACCTGCAGCCCAGGGAAGAAGGCCAGCAGGGAGTCCATCCAGTTACGCGCAGGTAGGAGGGGCTTGTGGATGTGAACGTCCAATAGGAGCGGAGGCTGGCTGATGTACTTCATTATGGAGGCATAGTGCTGGGACACAGAGAGAGCAACAGGAAGGAGCTACAGGTAACTGCTAAAATAAAGGAAACACTTGAGTAAATTAAAGGTTTTGGTGTGGGGTGCATTTCCCTGACATGGTTTAGATTCACTCAACCCCAAGAGGGCAAGGTAAATGCCAATAAATACAAAGCCATTCTGAGTGATCACCTTCATCCCATGGTGAAGCATTTCTCTCCTGATGGGAGCAGTCTCTTCCAGGATGACAATGCCTCATCCACAGGGCACGAGCAGTCACTGAATGGTTTGATGAGCATGAAAACGATGTAAGCCATATGCCATGGTCATCTCAGTCACCAGATCTCAACCCAGTTGAACACTTATGGGAGATTCTGGAGCTGTGCCTGAGAGAGTGTTTTCCACCACCACCAACAAAACACCAAATGATAGAACTTCTTGTGGAAGAATGGTGTCATGCTGAGGTGCACTTAAGCTGTTCTGGCAGCTTGTGGAGGCCCAACGCCCTATTAAGACACTTTATGTTGGTGTTTCCTTTATTTTGCAAGTTACCTGTGGCAACACTGAGCAAAAAACAACGTTACGGAGCTGAAGGTACAGAACTGACAAGGGCAAGAGTGACAACGGGTATTGACAATGGCGGCTTTGTTCTGTCTCTTCTAATACGAATGAGAGCGATTTATTACAGTTAAGAGAAGGAAAGAAAAGTGTGCGCAAAAACGTTCCAGAAATTCACAGGTGCTGGGGGACGTGGGGTAGAATAGACATGTTAAATGATTAAATGCTCCCAAATAAGTGCAAACAAACGTTTCAACCTGTGCAGGTCTTGGCACGAGCTATGTAGCTAACCGGAGCATGAAATATATGTGACAATGACCTGCAAAAGTTAAAACGCTGTTTGCACTATGAAACTTATTAGGGAGCATTTAATACAGTATGCAGCTAGTTCCATGAAGAGTACAACTGTACTGAGTGTGAGTGAGAGAGACAGAGAGAGCTGGAAAGAGAGAGAACGCTCACAATGTTGAAGCGATGCAGGAACAGATCGTCTCCGAGGAGGATGTAGGCCTTCAGCAGGTACTCGTAGTACGAGTCAATGCCCGCCCCAACACCGCTGTCTTTAACGCCAAAAAACAGTCACTATCTATCACACACAGTCACTATCTATCACACACAGCACCTTATCACTATCTATCACACACAGCCACTATCTATCACACACAGCACCTTATCACTATCTATCACACACAGTCACTATCACACACAGCACCTTATCACTATCTATCACACACAGTCACTATCTATTTATCACGCACTATCACTATCTATCACACACAGTCACTATCTATCACACACAGTCACTATCTATCACACACAGCACACAGTCACTATTTATCACACACAGTCACTATTTATCAGTCACTGGTTGTGTAGATACATATAAATATTAATTCATATTTAAATGTTTCTTGATTTAAAGCTCTTGATTTAAAACATGCTCCTCCCTCTTCCCTCTCACCCTTGCGGACCCACACTCCAGAGTGGATGTTGATGGTTGTTCCCACCAGGTTACTGTTCCTCTGTCTCTTCTCCCACAGGAAGTCCATGGCCTGCCGCGCGTGAGCCTGTGCATAATATCACCCATAAATATCCACACACAGTATATTACACATAAGTATCCACACACACTCATTCCTCAACTGACCACACACACACACACACACACACACACACACACACACTCTCACTATTTGTACATTACATTTACCTTTTGGCATTTAGCAGACGCTCTTATCCAGAGCGACTTACAAGATGTGTATTAATGCATGGTAAGATCAATCAGAGTCCGCGCAAGAGATCAGTGCAGTGACACGGATCTGTAGTCGTCAGCCCCATACACCAGTCCTATAAGTAATCATAACCCTTGCCTCAAATACAGGGTCTCCAGTGAAACGGCTGAGTGCTGCAAATTCCAGGATGATGGTGCCTGCACAGGCAGTGCACGTGTCCGTTTCTGTGCCTGTTCTGGTCTCAGGACCCCTGACCCCATGGCGTAAGTTCACCTGAAAGAATGCAAATTATGCACACAAGGAACGTTTCACGCTGGCCTGCTTCATTCCCCTTCCTCGCTATCAACCTTAACCTAGCTCTCTCAAACTGCAATCGGAATAACACCTCAAATAATCGGACACCCGCCGGTATTCCTTGTAACCGCATTTACAGATACACGGTACATGTTTGTAAGTAATACAGGTAACTGCCAAAATAAAGGCAACATTTGGAGGGACACTGAAAGGGGGTATATACATTTACTCAAGTATTGCCTATATTCTGGCAGTTACCTGTATATTAATTTCGGTATGAGCGCACAGGCAGTGCTTGAGGACGTTTTCACTCAGATTACTCTAACAGGTTTGTACTACAGGAACTTACATCTGTTCTAATGGGACCGCTGTGTCCGCTCACAAAGAAGACATCTCACAAAGTCAATGATCCTGATGTAAAACTCACACCAGAAATGACTTGAAAAATAATACCCTGCACACCATGCAAAATCGAATTATATTACAAATGAAATATGCCTTATCCATATCACTGTACAATCAATCACTCAAAAACATGAGAAAAAAGTATACACTATATCATTAAACCAACTGGATTGAAGGGTATTCTGCATCGGTTACACAGATTAATGCATTTTTACACATAGTGCATAGAGTGCATGGCTAGAAGCAGAGTCCATAGAAATTTTGAAATTGGCTCGAGTGCAGGCGTACATTTTCTACCTGTTTGTAATTTTACGGCGTGATCTAAAGCAAACCTGCAAGAACTCGACACCGAGGTAGTCATGACTGATGTTTCTGATTCTACACTTATGAACATGCAGTCAGTGACCCGTTTGTCAAATTTGACTTCAGACCACAGTTTACTTGATAAGGCATGTGTGATAAAGTGGTAGGAGTTGACATTGTAAATCTGAGTAAATCAATGCAACCTCCACGCAATGCAATTATGCAAATTATGAAGTTATGCAGTTGACAAGTAAAAAGAGTTGCCTGCATTCTCTCCCACTCACCTTAGGGTGTGCAAGCTTGTTGTTCATGAATATTTCTGCCCACTTTCTGGCCCTGCTTTGTGTGTGTGTGTGTGTGTGTGTGTGTGTGTGTGTGTGTGTGTGTGTGTGTGTGTTTGTGTGTATGTATGTGTGTGCATGTGTGTGTGTGGGCGCTGGGTGATATGACATACAGTATATTTGTCTATCCTTCATGGTGTACATGAGAATGTACATCAAAGCTTCCCCTCTGGTTTGAGCCAGTATGAATTGACAGTGCAGTGAGTGGGGTGTATGTGCTCACCCTGGGGTAAGGCAGGCCACTGCTGGTGTTGAAGGCAGGCAGCAGCCTCAGGCCCAGGTCCTTGGCCATGTGCAGCAGCTCATCCTGGTACCAGAGCATGTGCTGTCCCCCCTCCCTCAGCAGCACCGCCATGGAGTGCCCCCCAAGCAGACCCCTTAAAAGGAGAGTGGAGTGTTTTACACATGCATACATATGCGCATACGCAGAAGCACACGCACACACACACGCACACATACTCATACACATGCATGCAAACACACACACGCATGCACGCAAACACACGCACGCACACACACGCACACACGCACACACACACACAGTTAAAGACAGGGAAAGCAATTGGTGTTTTGAATCTATCATCATCTTTCCCAACAGCTACATCTGTCTTTCCCAATGCTACCCCCCCCTTCCCACTCCTCTCCTCCAACCTCTTTCTCACCCCAGCACTCTGATGTTGGTCTCAAAAACAGACACCACAACGTCATTGTCCAATCGCACATCTGAAAGCACTCTCCTCACTGCAGCTTCGAACTCCTCCGTCTTGTTCAAAAGCTGCGGGGAGATGGGGAGATGAAAGCAAATAAACTGAGACAGGGGTAAAAGCCTCTCTAAAAACAATCCTCTCTGAAATCTAAAAAATGTCCAATGCTGTCAGGCAGGGTGCAAGCTCTTAAAGGTATGCTCCAGAATTGTTTTACATAATTGATTTTCGATTTCCATGATCCTGATCAGCCCAGATGGGTTTTTTTGTGTGCATATTCCCATATTTTGGTGAGAAAGGGCCAAACATCTTTAGCATTACCCACCATAGTCAAAATTAACAAGTAATTACACTGAATAATTACAATAAAAGTATTACCCATTATCAAACAAAGAAAAACCAAAAGGCATAATAACGTTGTGAAACGTGTTGGGAGTTTATTGGAGGACATTTTAATGCATTTTGTAGGAAAAATGTTGAAATGTTCTGTATTCCCTGTCATTCATTTTGGCTAATAAATTGTGCAAAAAAATGTCAGAATTCTCCTTCAGTGTCACTCACCGCTAAAGTGTCCAGGCTGTCAATGAGGGTAAGAGAGAACCTGGAACACAGTCAGTCAAACACAGAATTCAGTCAGAGATCAAACCTGCAAATCAGCTCATTTGATCAGTGAGTCTGTCTCTCTGTCTCCATAAGTCTCCTCAGGTTTATGGGCTTCCCCCCCGCTTGGACACTCACTTCCCCAGCGCATCGTCCACGTCCCCCCGGCTGGGCTCCAACCCCCGCACGCGGCCTCGGCACGTCAGGGGCATCAGTTCATCAGCGGGGTACGCATGGTCCTAGAAGGGGGTGCATCTCAGTACAAACTCAAGTTTGCGTTTTAAATAAGAGGCAGAGCTTTCGCCTTCCAGCATCTTCAGTTCAAAACACAAGGTATCACAGTTCACAAGGTATCACGGCAGCTTCGTACAATTTTGCAGGGAAGCAAACAAGGGCCATCCTGGTGCTTTCGCTTTTTTCTTTCACAAACCTGCTACATATTTCAGAAAATAATGATGAATGACTCTTTTATTTATTTTTATCTAAACCGGCACTGCAACTGCTTGGTTTGAATCAGAATCAGAATCAGAATCAGAAAACTTTAATGATCCCCGGGGGGAAATTGGGACAAGTTACAGTTGCTCGCACTCAGACATATCACATATTATACATGGCACAGTATATACATCAACGGCAAACATTCAAACATTCTCAAGACATAGGGCTGTTTGTACCGTGAGAATCAATAAGAATAAGAAAAAAATAACAATAATACTAGTAATAATAATAATAATAATAAAAATAAGTAAAATAAGTTAAAATAAGTAGCATCCGCTTAAGGTACTATTCTATGTACAGTATGTGTCAATTTGTAGTTATTGCACATTGAGGTTGATTGCACATTAGCCCGGTGGATTCTAGTTTTACACTATGGCGTAGATGTAAATGTTAAATGTTCCACAGCTATCCTATTGGCTGGCTCAGTCTCAGAGTGGCTGGTGCTCTGAGTGAGGAGTTAAAGAGTCTGATGGCCACAGGCAGGAATGACTTCCTGTGTCGCTCTGTGGTGCATCTGGGTGGGATCAGTCTTGCACTGAACTTGACCACTAGTTTTTATCTTTTACATAGTAACTTAATAAAGGAGGTTTTATGTGACTGGTGTGTGTTCTGATATCGGATGTTTGAAATTGTGCTTTTGTTGTCTTATCACATGCATGTTTTGTGTTGTACATAATTGGGCCTGTCTGCATGTCCAATTTCCCAATTTTTTGGAGCAATAACGTTCAGATTCATTGATTGATTGATTGATTTAATTGATGGATGTCATGAAAAAGGTATTGACAATGCACTGTCAAAGAGCAAATACTTGAGACTCAGACCACTTGACACAGAACGGGCAACCCAGGAAGAGGGCAAACTATGTTCACATGGTCAGCTCCAAAAGGCAGAGCAAGTGTTTAATTTACTAAATATCAGCCATACTGTATATTCAAATGAGATCATTTTTCTCTGCAAGAGCAGAAGAAAATCTCCCTAGCGTAACAGTTTTGAACACTATTAAAAACTGTATAGAAACTTAACTCTATTGTGTGAGTGTGCACCCATGTGTATCAGTAATATACATATGGCATATGATGCATATTCGCAACTTTGTGCTTGGTGCGGGGACTTTGGCTTTCTTGAATCAACAACATACAACAACAGTACAAAAGTTTGTGATGGACATACCATGTAATTCTGGTAGGCATGGTCAAACATCTCCACGACCTGATCCCTGCAGAGACACACATAATGACATCTCATCACAAGCCACGCTCACTTCTGTCCCCTCTTCAATTTGACACACCTTCACCCGGTGGCTCACCTCAGTCTGTGCCTCTCTTCTCTTGGCATGGCGCGTCCCACACCACAGCCGGCGCTCAGCAACAACAGCGGTAGCAGAGAGGCCAATGTCACTTTACGGAACCCACGCGCGGGTCCCATGACTACGGACGGGGTCCACATCACAGCGAGCAGTTCACGAGCATCGCGCTGATGATACACTGGACACTCGCCGACGCTGCTCTAATGCGCACGCGCGTAAACACCCGACACCCAAAACACACACTCAGCAACAGGACTTGACGCGGTGTGTGACTCGCTCACACTGTGGTCCCTTTTTCAAAGTTCCATGTTCACCAACAAAACATGAAGGCAGCCCTGTTATTATTTTTTAAGACTACAATACGGCTACCCTTCAGCTGATCGGTGACCAAATAGTCTCGGACTCATTCACACACCTTCCCTTAGAAGTCCTGTCTGACATGCGGATGATAGGTGTGTGTATGTGTTTGGACAGAAACTTAACGAGTATCCCAAAAAAATGTATGCCCGTTACAGTTAAAGTGACAGCACCCTGTCTTTCTCCTTCGATCAATATGTGCCTTTGTATATTTACCCAGTCACCTGAGAGATGTGTCTGACCTCAGGCACTAACAACGAAACTAACAATACCAATGTGATCCGACGAAGATTGTCATCTATGCACTGCAAAAAGACGGTAGCATACACAAATTAGTCAGCGATCCAGGCTCACTTTTCCACAAAACAAACCTTACCACAAAGAGACAGCTATATTCCTTGCCACCTACAGTGACACACAACACCTCGGACGTGTTTGTCAACGTGTGACACGCTGGCATGCGGTTAGCTAATAATGCTTCAGTCAGCACCAATTCGCGAGCCCACATCGCTCTAAGGGATAAACAGGTGATAATCCCGTTATCTCTACGTGTCTGTCACAGCCTCTCCGTCCCATGCACAGAATTTGAATTTACAACCGAAACTATGGTCTTGGCGTGACACAAACACACTATTTCATCCCTTCCACAGAAATTTGTTTCACAGTAACGGCAATAGATTTCCCAATGGTTTCCGTCTTTAACGTTACTTCGCTAGCTGCTAACGGATCTGGCACTAGCTATGATTAACTACCGACAATAGACGACTAAACAAAGTAGTTATCTACGTCCAAACTATGCAGCTATCATTTTATCACTAGCTATCAATAACAATGTTCCTGTCTTTACCTTCCTTCTTTTCCCTTTAAGATCCTAGTTTGGCTACAGCTAGTTACCGAAATGGCGAGCTGGATACAGATAATTACCTCATGATACATAGCTAGCCCTAGTGATTTATTCTCATGATCCTAACGTTACTCCTTTCAGATGTTAAGGATGACAATCAACCCCCAGAAACTAAAGTGCAAGAAAGTGAGCAGTCCTGATATGCAGTGTCCCTCAAACTGTCAAATTATCCCGAGTAAGACGCACATTCCGTGGGCCAGTCCTGATGCCTTGTACTTAGGATCTACTTAATAACGTTACTTCTCTCGCTAGCTGGCAGACAGGTAAACTAGTAAGCCACGCTAACAAAACAAGCTATGTTTATCAACGTCATCAACATCCGCATCCGGGTAATGACGTCGGCCCCGCCTCTCACCATGTTCGTGCCAAACCAAATAAGAGATATTTCACTTTACAGTGAACGTGTTATGGCATCTTTGTGCACTTCATATGTTAACATTAACGGAAAATATGGATATAAAATTACTCATTATCGGGGGGAAGGAAAAACGTAGGCAAATTCATATTCAGCCATTATATATTATGTCATTGTGTGTGTGTGTCTGTGACAATAAAAATAATTATACTGAAAATAGAAAAATTGACATTTTAAAAGCTCTGCATGCACTAGCTATGTTATGAATAGACGTTTCCATTAGCTTGACTTATACTATTTAGATGCAGGCTAGGAAAATGACAACACAGCAAAACAGCTATCATGTAAAATGCCAAAGGGTATTAGTATTATAATCATGTGTCAGATATAGGCCACAATTAATCATCCACGTTTGATAAATTTGCATTTCTAACACCAGTCTCAGTTAGTATATAAGCTGGAGAGAACAGTAGCTTTATTTAGTTTATTTAGTAGCTTTATGGCCTGCAGTGCATCCTCAATGTGAATTGGTAGCTGGTTTTAACTGATTTTATGGATGTACCAGTGTAACTGTCTACTGATTCTTTTGGCTATTATATCATATAAATAATGATAAAGAACCACCTAATCATCTAATAAAGTTGTGAAGTAAAGACAAACTGTTTTGTCTCTTTAAAAGAGGGAAACAAGGAAGTCCGAAATGCTCATTGATTTGAAACAATAATCCTGATGTATGCTTTATATTCTTTATGTCAGATTTGTTGGTGCTTGTTTTTTTAATTTAACATTTCATAATTGAGATTAAAAATCTCTTTTACAAGGGAGTCCTGGCCAAGACAGGCAGCAGCACAAATGATGTTGCAGACATAAACAGAACAAACAACAAACTACAGAAAATGACAAACTCAAAAACCACAAGTATTAAAAGTCCTATTTCCATGTCCTTCATATTGGATTTAAAAACATTAAAAGAAATCAAATTATTCCTTCTGCAACCCATTCCAGTCTGAAGTCAGCCCTTATTCTGTACTGACATTTGGGACAGAAAGCGTTAAAATGCCCTGAGACCGCAAGGCGTACTGTCCAGAACTTTTCTGCTTAATAAATATGCACAAGTTGGGAGCAGACCAATAATTGCTTATATATAAAAGTGTACCACTTTTTGTACACTTGTAAGACTTTCCAATTTAAAGAGAATAGGTGGGCCTGATTTGGTCAATAAGAAAAACGTGTTGCCCAAATATGATTCCCCTATGGTTTTGACAAAATATTGACCGCATCTTGAAATATTTCACAAAGAGAATGACAACCCATTACCTTAAATGGTCTGGTTTGCAGGCCAGAGACGGGTTGTCTTCCGATTGTGATTAAGGTTGCTGCATCCCGTTCTTAAATAATTTAATTTAGTCATTGTACAAGGATGAGGTAACATAGTAACCCACATCCCTGTAAAAAAAATATATTCTGGTTATTTGAAACATTTTTAGAGGACTGTTATTTTTAAGCGAAATGTGCTGCATGAAAAAGGCCTGGGTGTTTGCGAGTGCACGTGTAGACATTACCATGGAAACCACATTCTCGCATACAGCGCCCCTAGAGGGAACATATTGGGGTAAGAAAAGATTCACTTGATTTGACCACAATCACCCCATTCCTATGGTCCTATGTGGCACCCAACGCAGCACACAGGGTTCTGAGGCCTTTCAGTGGTGATTCTGACCCATTCGTCAATCAGTTATAATAGCGCTTAATAGCGAAATAGCGTTTGAAATAGGTGACTGCACAATTTTTGGTCTGTTAAAAATCATAATCCCAACGGTGATGTAAATGACTTCTAACGGGTTTTTTATTTTGTTTTCTGTTTTACCCATAAAACGAATTCCATCCGAGGCATTGAGGCCTTTCAATGGTGTAACTTTCATCATTGTTTGGGATTATGATTTTTAACAGACAAAAATTGTTTGATTGTATGTCATTCTCGGTGGATTGAAAACAATTCTGCAGCTCCTTAACATAGCGTCTAACTAATACCATTGACATTGCATTGGAATAAAACATTTTTTAAAAGGTAAACAAAATCTGGAAAAATCGTTGTTGCCCGAACACCGCAGTATATAGCTATTTGACCGGCTAGCTGGCTGTTCTAATCAATATTTATTTTGTATATTTGGTTCAAATGTTCCACAAAACTCCAACCTTTTGTTAAATGAGCTGTAGACCGTTGCACTATGGATCGTTCGCAGGTTGTTCTCGCGCACTACCCAGCTCGATGGATCGCATGTAAACTGAGTAGCGCGATTTTAGTCTTTTGACCGGTTCGGCTCGCCATACTCCTGTAGCCTACGTCATGAGGTGTCTTGTCTTGTGTTGTTTGGACGCAGGATGCAGCCGCACGTACTTCGGGAAACGTGAAATATTTGGGCCTTTCAAACTACATTGACCAACAAGCGTGACTCATGTGACCACTTGTTGTCTCACATGACTACGATATGACCCCGTCTCCGGTGTATAAATGGAGAATTCAAAGGACTGGGGGGATATTAAATAATCATTTTAACTGAATTCCGAGGAGACGGACTCCCTGCTCCTTAATCCGAAACGAATTGAACTGATGCGATCTTCGGAATAGTATTTCCTTACGGGTTGACGGCGGTGAGATGGACTATTACTTAACTTATCTGAGTTTTAGTTAAATATTATAACATATTAAATTCGTTGAATTTAATGATTATTCTTATCTTCTTGCATATAGGATACAGTGCTTGTAAAATAGTGTAGGCTAACGTAAGCACAGTTTATTGTGGTAAAAAAAATAACTGGTAAGAAACCCGTCCTGGATGGTTGTATATATAATGTTCAGAGATGTATTACATTTGAGTATCTCGCATATACATATCTGATATGTCAAGAAACAAAGAATATTTCGAACTTTAGTGCATGATGCTGACATTGAAGTTTGAATCGGGGAAAAAAGAACCGACACCCCGAAAGTAAAAATCTATTAATTAACGTTAGTTTGCTGTCAATGTCGATATGGTACTTGCAAGGACTAACGTCGTGTTTTTCTAAAATAATTAGTTCCGTTCCTGTTTAGTAGACTGGCACTTGTCTCTCCGTATCCAAACGGTAGCGAAGTGATTACATCTCAAAGTCCTCTTACTTCTCTCGATAAATGTCAATGAAGATGTGATAATCTGAGATTTCTCCTTTTCAAGATTTAACACTTCCAACGATGGCTTCCCATGTCCACAAGAAGCTAACAGGCCTGGTAGCCGCTACGTTTACCCCTCTCACGACCGAAGGGTAGGATTTCTGACTTGTCATCTGTGTCAAAGTGCTACAGAGCAGCTGACACTGTAGACCAGCGGTGCACATTTCAGGCTTTCATGGCTTCTACTTCTGCATTCGTAATACCATCTGAAGTTGTCCTGTATTTTATGTCTGCAACTGAGCTAATGGAAGCCAAAGACAAATTTCCTTTTTAATTTTTACAAAATCAAAATGGACAATGCAATTGAATCTCGATTATTGACTTAACCCAATAATGCATTTCATCTGAACATTTCTGATTAGTTCATTAGCTACAGCTGCAGACTGCACATGCATCCTTAGTGAAAACGTTTTACCGTGGTCCAATATAGGAGTGAACCAGTGTATACCAGGCCTCTTCAACCCTGGTCCTGGAGGGCCACAGGGTGTGCTGGTTTTCAATGTTCACCTTAAGATCATCATCCACTTCAGACCCAAGAAACCAGGTGAGATGAGTTAACTGTATAATAAACTGCTTTAATTGATCAATTAAGTGCAGAGTGACAGTGAGAACCAGCACACTCTCCGGCCCTTTGGGATCAGGTGATGAAGAAGCCTGCTCTATACAGCTGTTTAGAATATGAAGCCAGAGTAAGTGATTGGAGCAAAAAACAACGTATTCCTGGCCTGGGGTTGGGCATCTCTGCTATAGACAGTGCTGCTCTCCTCTCTGAATCCTAACCCCCCTCTCACTGTCTCCCTGTTTTAGTGAGATTAATCCTTCAGTGATCGGGCCGTACATCGACTACCTCATAGACAAACAAGGAGTGCGGAATGTATTCGGTGAGATTGCTGACTATCAGAGAAAATGACCAGTCTCGAGTCCTCTCTACCCACCCCCCTCTCTTCCTGTTCTTTGTTACTAAGCAGTTTAAAAAATAACGAGCATTGATTAGTTTAATTTAACAAATGCATGGGCTGGCTGGGGGTCCCTGGGGAGAGGGTTGGGAACCACTGGTGTATAACATTTGCAACATTTGCTGCTTGCTTTGTGTAATGTTTTTATTTATTATTATTATTATTATTTATTTTTTTCTCTCCTCTCTTCTCTCCTTCCTCCCTCCCTCTTCTCTGGAATCAGTGAACGGGACAACTGGAGAGGGTATTTCTCTCAGTGTGGATGAGAGGAAGAGACTGGCTGCAGAGTGGTGTGAAAAGGGCAAGGGCAAGTAAGTTCCATACAGTAGGGTTAGGCCACCCTGGTCCTGGAGCACCAGAGATGTTTCTGTTTTTTGTTTTCTTCCCATCCGAGCTTGATTGCACAGTTTGATTATTTATGGGTTGAGTCTGGATGGTTAAACACTGAGTACCTGGGCAGGTGGTTACTTATGTAGTGATAATAATAATAAATTAAATTAATGTAGGATTGGATTTGGATGGAGCAAAAACAACCGTTGGCCTCCCGTTTCTCACTCCAGTGTGTATAACCCAAATTTCAGGGATGTGCTTTGCTAATAAACCAATGGTCAATTACTACTTTTGATAAATCGCACAATAGAGTTGGTGCGTGAAATGATAAACCGCCTAAGCCAATCAAATCCGCCCTCGGAAATCTGCGCGCACCAATCAAATTGCAGGAAATCTAGGCTAGAAAAGTTTATCCAGACACCCTGTCAGAGATTTAGCATCTGGAGTGGAGACGAGACAACCAAACTCAATTAAATTGTATTTGTATCGCAATTATTACAGGGCACTATCACAAAGACACTTTACAGGAAACAGAAAATATGAAATACTAAAATACCTGGCCTGAGCCTTCAAAAAGTAAGACAAAAAAAACTCCATTGGGAAGAAAAAAACACTCCAACAGTGACAAGAAAAGGCTAGGGGGGGAGCTCATTCTCCACTGACCAGCACTGTGTGTCAGTAGTGCTAGATAAGCAAATCTGAGTTTTAGATCAGAGAAAAAATTGTGGCGAGGGTGAGAGGGGTCAGAAAAGCAGGGCGGTTCATCCTTGCCTCCAGTCTGCATCATGGTCTGGGCAGGAACCAGAGTGTCGGTGTTGGAGCGGTCCGTGATCTCCATGACGGCGATGGAAGGGGCAGAAGCGAGAGAGAGGGTAGATAGGTTAGGACCAACAGCCCGGTGTGTCTCTGTGTCCTCAGACTGGAGCAGGTGATCGTACATGTGGGCTGCATGTGCCTGAGGGAGTCCCAGGACCTGGTAAAGAACCACTCTCTGCTATACCCCCCTACACCCTGCAGCATGCACACGCCTTTCCACACCCTGTAACATACCATAGCACACTCCCATTCACACCCTGCAACACAGGTATGCACTTGTTATTTGGCAGATGCTTTTATCCAAAGCGACATGCATGAGTGCATTAATATGGCTAGACGTCATCCCTAGAGCTATCAAACCATAAGTTGCAGTCTAATCATTGACATTGCCAACTCATGCCACAAAACCTGTCATACAAAGTGAAGAGAAATGTTGTTGTACATTTTTATGTAAATAAACATTTCCGCACCCTGCAAACTATTGTAACACGATCCCATACCCACATAGTATACTCACAAAACACACTGCCACACACACTGACTGTAAACCACGACAACAAATAAACTCTGCCTGCTGTGTTCCCCGCAGGCACGTCATGCAGCTGAAGTAGGGGCTGATGGGATAGCGGTGGTGTCTCCCAGTGTGTTCAAGCCCTCTGACACAGGTGGGGAAACCCAGCACCCTCGTTCTCAGAAATGCTACATCCATCGCCAAGTCTTTCCCCTTCTGTTCATTCTCTGATAATGCTGTGTCACCTTGAATTGTACTTTTATACTTTCTCGCCTAACTTTGTGGTAAATCTTTTCACTGTATTCCCAGTATAGACAAGCAGAGTGCTACATTTTGTCTTTCCTTCCTTTTCAGCCTAGTGTTTCCTCTGTTTCAGGTGTGCTGAGGGAGTTCCTGAAGGAAGTGGCTGCAGCAGCTCCAGACCTTCCCTTCTACTACTACCATATCCCTGCTCTGACCGGGGTCAATTGTGAGAAGTTCCACTTTCTTTTCATGGAATTCATCTGTGGGCACACACACTGGCCTGCAGTTTATCACATCTGTCCAGTGGAGTTTTAGAACTCTGAGCTCATGAACCCTGATCCGTATTTCTGAACTTTTATGATTAGTGTCTCGTATTTCACCAAGAAATATGACGTTAGGTCACTGGTAATGTCTTGCTTGGTTGTTGATCAATTTATGCCCTTTCACAGACCGATCAGGGGGTTGCTTCTCTTAAAACTTCTCTCTCTCTTGCTCTCTCCCACCCCTCTCCCTCTCTCTCTCCCTCTCCCTCCTTCCCTCCAGTTTTGGCAAGGGATGTGCTTGAAGGGATAGAGGAGTGCATTCCCTCCTTCCGGGGCTTGAAGTTCAGTGGCAGTGACCTGATGGACTTTGGCCAGTGTGTTCAGTACTGCCCGCCTCATTGGTCACTCCTTTATGGCATGGACGAGGTCAGGACTGTCTCTTCACTGCTTTCTGTCTGTCTGTCTGTTTGTCCCAACACAGGCAACACTGATGGCCTGCATGTCAGTGTGCCTACCTTCCTCCCACTATTCTCTCACTTTACACCATCTTCCTGTCCTGTCATTTGCAGTGAAAACAAAACTGTTTATTAGAGCGTTTAAAAAATTTGCAAGCGGCAAAACGCACTCCAACAAAAGGGCACTCTCATTGGCTTCTAACACTTGTTGCACATGGCATTTTAAGCTTATGGGAGAGTTATTTTGTTGGACTGTATTTAGTGCATCTTGTTTCACTGCAAAGATCACTCTTTGCTGATTTATAAAAAAACTAAAAACCTTTTTCTCCCAATTTGGAACACCCAGTCGTATTCTAAGCCGCATTCGCTGCAACCCCCACTGTCAATTCGGGACAGCGCTAACAAGCAAGAGCTCTCCTCCGACGTGTGATGTCAGCCACCACTTTTCATGCCACAGTCCTATCACATTCGGCACTCCCAAGGAGGGCTCGTCCGCCCAATCGGCCTCCCGAGGTCAGAAGGTGCCCTGGTGTTTTGTCTTCCCTGGGCACAGCTGTAACGTAGTGATTAGACATAACAATTTGTTTCCCACATTCCGAATTGGTACAATCTACCCTCACTTGCCCCCCCCACCCCCCACCCCCCCCACCCCAGCAGTGCCAAGGACAAACTGACTCTGCTGCTCCCATGGCCCATAGACTCCCATCCCAGGGAGTACAGAAGTGTATGTCATATATTTTTATCAGTCTCAATAATTGAAAGAACAAAACAAAACAAAGAACCATTTTAATCAGTCAAAAATGGAATTAATCGCATAGGTTCGCATTGTACTTTCTCTCTCTCTCTCTCTCTCTCTCTCTATATATATATATATATATATATATATATATATAGATGCTGCTTGAAAGTTTGTGAACCCTCCAGACATGGTAATTGTTTTTGTAAAAATATATATATAACCTTATTAAATGTATATCCAAACACCAATTTGTAAAGCAGACTTTCCAAATAATGGACACAAACAAAAAAAATGATGTATTTTAATTATTTATTCAACAAAAATAGTTTATCTCACAAAAACTGAAAATTTGACATGTGCAAAAGTATGTGAACCCTTTTAGTTAGTAGCTTGTGGCACCTCCTTTTGCAGCCATTACTTCAACCAAACGTCTTCTCTAACCACTGACTAGTCTCTCGCATCTGCTGTTGGATTTTTGCCCACTCCTCTCAGAACTCAGCCAGTTGAGAGAGGTTGGATGGACATCTGGCATGCACCACCCACTTCAGGTCTAGCCACAAATTTCTATAGGATTGAGGTCCAGACTTTGACTAGGCCAATCCAGAGTATGAATCCTCTTTCTTATAAGCCATTCCTTGGTAGTTTTGCTGGTATGCTTTGGGTCATTGTCTTGTTGCAGAACCCATTTTCGACCCAGCTTCAACTCCCTGACTGATGGCAGGAGATTCTGATCAATAATTTGTTGATAGGCATGATAATTCATGTTTCCCTGGATAATATGGAGTCGTCCAGGTCCGGAGGCAGAAAAGCTGCCCCAGACCTTTACATTTCCACCACCATGCTTCACTGTTGGGAGGAGGTTCTTTTCTTGGTATGCAGTGTTGGCTTTTCTCCAAACATAGCAGTTTTGATTGTGACCAAATCATTCTATCTTGGACTCCAGAAGGCCTCTGGTTTGTCCAAGTGTTCTCTGGCAAAGTTGAAACGGGCAGCTTTGTTCTTTCTTGAGAGCAGAGGCTTCTTTATAGCAACCCTCCCATGAATGTCATGTCTATTCAATTTTTGTCTGATTGTAGGCGCATGTACATTTACCCCAGATGCTGCCAGAGAGGTCTGCAACTCTCTAGAGGTGATGTGTGGGTTGGCCTTTACCTGATTTATTATTTTTCTGGTGCTTTTTGGTGATAGTTTTGATGGGCGTCCACTTCTAGGCAGAGTTGCGGTCATGTTGAATGCTCTCCATTTGTAAATGATTTGTCTTACAGTGGATGGATGGAGCTGGAATCTTTTGGAGATGGTCTTATAGCTTTCCCCAGACTAATGGGCTGTCAGTACCTTCTTCCTGATGTCCTCGGATATCTCCTTTCCTCTCGGCATTGTTGATCTTTGTAGGTACACCTTGGCACTACAGTGGTTTGGTTGGTTTCCTCTCTTTTAATCTGTGTTGCCCAACCCTTTTCCTAAGGATGTCTCATTTGATTGGTCTGCTTAATTGATTAATTAAGCACCCAAATGTGTTTCACCTGAATCTATTACCTACTTGATTTTACCAATGCAGCAGGGGTTCACTTACTTTGCACATACACTAATTCCATGTTTCATGTAGTTTTTGGCTACTCACACATTTCCCTCTAAACAAGTACATGCAATTGATAAACATAAACCTGACATTTCATATATAGAAAACTGGTGATGATAAAATAAGAAAATCATGGTAAAACAACAGAAAACTCTAAACTGCTCAAGGGGTTCACATACTTTCAAGCAGCACTGTATATATATATATATATATATATATATATATATATATATATATATATATATATATAGAAAGAGAGAGAAACATCGAACAAAAAGTTGTGTTCAGGCACCTGATTGTCAGCACCTGGGGGTACCGGAAGCTCAAAACAAGAGTCAATAGCAACAGCAGAATAAGCTGTTTGGCATTGGCAGAGAAGATTTGGCACATTTTTCATGGGCACAACCCACATACTCAGCTGTGCTGCTCATCCCACAAAATCCCTCCTTACAAGTGGGGCACCATTTAAAAGGGAAATAAACAGGCTTTCCAACAGTATAAAATTTGTTGCCAAGAAGCATTGTTACAACAGAGAAATAATCTACCAAACACAAATTTCCGAACTTTTTGTTCAATGTTTATATATGTATATATATACAGAGGGTAGATGATAAATAATGAAAACCCCAAACAATATAAATATTAGTTGGGCTGCCCGTTTGCCTTCAGAAGAGCTTCAATCATTTTTGCAATGAAGTTTTACAAGTTTTGAACTGTTTCTAGTGGGATATTGGACCATTCCTAAGAAGGAAAGCCTGCAGTTCTTTGAGAGATGAGGGTGGTAGAAATCTACTCCGCACTCTATGTTCCAGAACTTCCCATAAATGTCCAATGATGATGTTTAGATCTGGTGATTGGGGAGGCTATGGAAGGTGTTTGACTCCGTTCCGTTTATCAGTGTGTACAGGGGTGTCATTGTCTTGGAATATGGGAAGATCTTGAGGAAACAATGTTTGCACCATATGGTGGACCTGGTCGCCAAAATGGTTTCATATTCGTTGGCTGTAATTCTACCATACAGAGAGTAATAATTGTACCCAATGACTCCAACGAGATAATAATAAATAATAAACTTTATTTGTATAGCGCTATTCATACAAAATGCAGCTCAAAGTGCTTTTACATTTCAGTACAAATGGAGAGAAAGAAATAATGTAAATAAAACACACAATCCAAATGGCATAGTGAAAATCATGTAAAATAAAATAATATCAAATAAATAATTGACTTTATGAAGTGTTGGTAATTATAAGCTAGATTAAAAAGGTGTGTTTTCAGTTGCTGTTTAAAAATGTCCATTGAGCCCACTTCTCTAATACCTTTTGGTAGGGAGTTCCACAATTTAGGTGTGTAGTGTAGATTCAATTCTGATTGTTATTTTTGGTTATATGGTTATTTTTGAGGCCATTTTTGTGTTTTTTAGCAACTATCCTGTTGGCCATCTATCCCTGTTGGTGAACTTCAACTTGCGACCACTGTTCCTCTTTTGTTTTCTTTTTTAAAATTTGTTTCAGATTTTTTTCCCCGTTTCTCCCAATTTAGTGGCCAGTTATACCTTCTATTTATTTGATCATTTAAAGTGTTGATTTTTAAAATTGCTTTTATAGCAGAAACATTGCTAATTAGTATTGACATTAATATGAAAGGTATGTGGTTTTTATTTATTTATTACCATTTGGTTACTTCACAATACAAATCCTTTTCCATTTGGTGTTTTGATTATTTTGTCTACCCCTGTATATGTTAGTGTGATCCAAAGACTTTCCCTTCCTTCTCCTGTGGCTAGGGCCTCGCAGCTGGCACATTCCGATCTCTTCTTTCTTTCGAAACAGCATGGTTCACAAACCAGCAATACTGGGCCCCTTCTCAGCATCAGAGAGGCAGAAGGAAGTGGTGAACCTAGCTCATGACCATATGAATACAATGCAATAATACAATTGACAATAATAATAGTAAAATAATGGTTAGTAGTAAGCATAATCAAAATGAACAATGGTACTAATAAGCATGATAATGGTAGCAGTAGCAGCAATAGCAGCAGTAGTAGTAGCAGTAACCGCAGCAGTAGTTGTTTACCCCTGAGGGCCAATTGCCTTGCAGCATATAACGTAACAACTTACAGCACATCACTAGGGAATATAACTACAGCCATAGGAGGACAAGACATTCAGGATAGAAAGGGATACTTTAATAAGCATAATAAACAATAATAAGAGCATAGCAGAGTTGTGACCAAGTCACTGTTATGCAAGTCATAACTAAGTCTCAAGTCTTAACCTTCAAGTTTTAAATAAGTCCCAAGTCATAAAGGTGAAGTCTCAAGTAAAGTCCCAAGTCACTGTGTTCAGGTCAAGTCAAGTCACAAGTTCCAAATTTCAGGTGTCAAGTCTCAACGGTAGTCTGTTTTATACCAATATTTTACACAATTGTTCAATTCAAAACAAGTCTCTGGAGTCATCCAGCTCAAGTCAATTCTAATCCCAAGTCATAGACATGCAAGTCTAAATAAAGTCTCAAGTACTTTAGTACTTTTTTGCAAGTCAAGTCTGAAGTCATAAAAATCGAGTTGCATTCGAGTAAAGTAATTCAAGTAATGTGACTCAAGTCCACAACTCTGGAGCATAGTAATGATGATGATGATTATAAAGAACTGATCATATAGTCCATTTTAATCCCTTCACCAAGCGCAGAAAAATAAATGCTGAGATGTTTATAAACAATATCCACACATTCATTATACAGACATTGATGTATGGATCACTTACAGCTCGGTGCACGCAAGCAGAGCCCTGCAAGCAGACTTTGTCTCATGGGGCCTAATCTAACGGTCGCCAGGTAAATTCACTGCTCCAGGCAGGATCTGGTGGCAAGTCGGTAAGAGTTTAAGGACTTATGACTTACTAGCAAATGTAATCATTCAAATCTAAGCAAAATATTGCCCTGTGTTTTTGCTTCTTCCTTCCCCTTTCTGCTTCCTCTTAACTTCAGGATAGTCTGCATTTTGCATGCCTATGGTAATGTACTGTTCCAATTTGATCAATACCAAATGCCTTTTTAAAACCTTTCTCAAACACATTTTTTAATGTTGTTTAATGTACAGTGAGCACCATAATTCATTGGACAGTGACACATTCTTTGTTGTTTTGGTTCTGTACTCTAGCACCGGAGTTCTCCGGTCATCCACTACAGTGGTCTTCCTCGGTCTACCGGGTTTTTTGACATAATTGAGTTCACCAGTTGTTTTTTTCTTGTTAATGATGAACCAAACTGCTGACTTGGGCATGCCCAGGGTTTTTGCAATGTTCCTGATTGATTGATTTTCATTTCTGAGCCTTATGACGGCCAGCTTAATTTGCATCGACACTGCTGTCTTCCTCATGTTGTCACACCCCAACAACAATCTCCAAAGGCAATTGCAAAGTCTAGAATCAGGACTAGACATCAACTGCTCTCTTCTGCATTCACTAACAACACAAATGAATACACCTGCCTAACGAAACACATCTGTGAAGCCAATTCAACAAATACTTGTAGTACCTTAAAATGGGGGGACAATGTACAAAGGGTGCTGTCATTTCTAAACGGTTCATCCGATATGGATGAAAATACCCTCAAATTATAGCTGACAGTCTGCACTTCAACCTCATTGTCATTGTATCAAACTCAAAGTGCTAGAGTACAGAACCAAAATAACGAAACGTGTTGTTGTCCAATAAATTATGGTACTCACTGTACAAAGGGGCAGTGTGTCAGATTATGCTGGGGTGTTGTAATTCCAAAGAGGGCTCTTAAGTCTCTTATTTGCAATATTAATGTTGTATAGCTTCAGTATGGGTAGACATTTTAATAGAAAATTATGAATTCCATCTTTAGTTTGGCAGGATGGAAATCTCTTGTGTTCACAGGCACTTAAAAAAAATATCACTGGTGTGGGTGGGAGCAGATGAGACAGCCAAGACCAATCAATGCATGTGCTCGTATGACCTGAGGAGATTCAGGAGTGGGGGAAATGAATCATGAGAATGTATTTGTTTTGTATTGGCAACACACCAATTTTAATCTTTTGATTAATGTTAGCCACTCTGTCAGTAATTCCAGGTGATGACAGCATGCAGTCTTTTAAACCCTGCAATGTACATTTTAGATGATAAAATGTATATTGTTGGTACATTTTTTTTTTGCAAGAACTGCATGAAGTGTTTGTTGATTGACAGTTTTGTTTTTTTGTCCCGCCTTGTATGCTTTGTCATGATAACCACTGAACACCACTGGTTACTGTGTTGTCAAGGTCATTATGACTAAAATGGCATTCTTCTATGTCGTATTGCAGCAGCTGTTGGCAGCTCTGGCTATGGGTGCAAACGGTGCCGTGGGCAGGTCAGTCTCTGTGTGTCCAATGTCCCATCTCTGATCTGTACCCTTCTGTCCTGTACATCCCCCATAACCCTGTCACCAGTGACTCTGGACTCTGCAGGACTAGGGGGAAAAACACACCTCTTTATGTTGCCCCTCTCTCTAGTACATTCAACTACCTGGGAAACAAAGTGAATGGTCTTCTGTCGGCCTTTGAGAAAGGAGACCTCAATCAGGCCAGGACTCTACAGGTACCTCTGATCCACACAACCTAAACCTACAGGTAACTGCAAAATAAAGGAAACTTCAACATGGTGTCTTAATAGGGCGTTGGCCCACAACAAGCTGCCAGAACAGCTTCAGTGCACCTTGACATAGATTCTAAAAGTGTCTGGAACTCTATTGAAGGGATGCAACACCATTCTTTCACAAAAAATGCCATCATTTGGTGTTTTGTTGATGGTGGTGGAACACATTGTCTCAGGCACAGCTCCAGAATCTCCCATAAATGTTCAGTTGGGCTGAGATCTGGTGACTGAGGCGGCCATGGCATATGGGTTACATAATTTTCATTTGAGTGGACCTAAACTATGGCAGGAAAATGCACCCCATGCCAAACAGCTGCCAGAACCTGTCAGTTACTCAACTGTTTCCTTTATTTTAGCAGTTACCTGTACATACAATATGTCAGCTTTGTTTTTGGGGGTTTTTTTTTTCAATAGGTTACTCTAATTTTGTTCTGACCAATAATTCAACCAGCGGTAATGGGGATCTTATTAGAACAGTTTTTTCCCTCCTTTTCACTGACCCTGTATCTTTGGCCTCTTTCGTGACCTGGACCCATATGTACAAAGATTCTAAGAGTATCTAGGATCTAGGATCAGTTCAGCCTTTTAGCTCATAATGGATATGGTTAGGATATGGACAGGGGAAACCCGATCCTAGATCAGCACTCCTACTCTTAGAATCTTTGTGCATACGGGCCCTGTTTTATATGATTCTGGTCCTTCATATCAAACACTAGACTTTTCCCCACATTGTGTTCATTAGCAGTAGTGTGCAGACGGGCTCCTTCATCTTACTTGGACAGTTTTTTTTTTTTATCAGAGGAATGTGTGATAAATCATTTTGGTTTGCTCAGGTATGCTCCGAGTTGCATCTGTGACAATAAAGGGCTTGATATTGACAAGACGTAATTCCGTACTCCACTCCCAGTTTCGTCTCCCAGTTTGGTTGACTGGTCAGTCTGAAATTGAGGTTCATATCTCTGAGGTTCTACTGTACGTCACGCTGATCATTTGAGTCTGACTGACCACTCTTTGTGTTTAGTTCCAGGTGCAGGAAGTTTTGTCCTTTGCAGTGAAACTGGGTAAGTGTACAGTAGCGAAGAATGAGGTAATTGTGACACAAAGAATGGGTGGAGCTACAATTGTCAATCACTGACTTGTTTTGGTGTGATATAATATAATGTATACATCAAATCAAATCAAATCAAATTTATTTGTATAGCGCTTTTCACAATAGAATTGTCACAAAACGCTTAACAGAGGGGGAACCCAGGCCTAGACCCCCCCCAAAAGCAAGCCTAAAGGCAACAGTGGCAAGGAAAAACTCCCTTGGTAGGGAGAAACCTTGGGAGGAACCAGACTAAAAAGGGGGGGAGCCCATCCTCTTCTGACCGGCAGAATGTGCTTGCGTTCAATCACGTTCATAAGGAGGAGGACCTGCTGTATAGCTGTGTAAGTCCGATAATGGCATCTGTTAAGCAAATGATGTACGAATGTAATGTAATATTGAATTATGCAGCATGCTGAGTTATGATTTTGCACACTGTAAGGACATTGTGTTGCTTGGCGCTAGCAGCGTTGTGTGTGTGTGCTTGTGCGCGTGTGCAGGGTTCGATGTGGCGGTAAACAAGAAGCTGATGAGTGAGGTGTCAGGATTGGCCCTGGGGCCCCCCCGCCTGCCCCTGCGGCCTTGTCCCCAGAAGCGGGCCACCTCCATCGCACAGAAACTCCAACAGGTCCTCTGAGCCATTGGAGGGTCTGCTGCACCAATCAGGGATCAACAGACGAGACCCCTTGCATCCATACATTGCTTTTTTTTATGTTGTCCTTTCACTTCATTATATACAATCTCCATTTGTTACTTTTCTGTATTCTTCCCTTTACTGTATAAAACTTGCAACATTGTGCAAGACTTATAGGGATGCATTGAATTTCAGAATGGTTCAATACACACATACTAAGTGATCATTAAAAATATTTCACAATCGGGGCTGGCGGATGGCCCAGCGGTCTAGTGCACCGCGCTTTGGAGCGGTGTGCGCTGCCCGTCAGAGACGCGGATCGAAACCCGCGTTTCTACCAGACCGGCCCTGGTCGTCAGCCCGATCGGAGGCGGCATTTGGCTGTCCGCCTCCGGGGAGGGGGAGGGAGAGCCGGCACGAGTCCGCCGAGGAGAAGGTTAATGGAGTCCGTGGAAGTCTCCGTCTCGAAAGAAGGCGGGAAATAGGTCCAGGAATACGAATCTCGTTCCGGAGGACGGGCGGCGGACTCGTGAGGGTGGGGAATTGAAAATAAAATAGAGGGTATAATTGGCTACTAAATTGGGAGAAAAACGGGGAAAAATCTGAAATAATCTTTTTTTTTTTTTTTTTATATTTCACAATCGTATAATGAAACAAGACTTGCATGGAGGAGTTGGATTGAAACGTCTGTGTCCAGGATGAAGGACCTCTTTATGAAACCAATGTGTCACACTCAGGTGTAAGAATTTTCAAGGTGCATTGGAACACTTGCAGCTTGCTATTTTTCTCTTAATTACTATATTCATTGTTTACTGATCAATGATAACTGATTGCCAGTATTTTTTTTTATGTGCTCTTTTTAACCAGACAAATAAAGAACTTCTTTAAAAGTCGTTTTTTTCGTTCTTTCCCATTTAAACTTGAGTCCCAAGTTATAGTAAAAGTCTTTTCCTGGTGTATTCTTCATTCCAATACAATACATGGGCCATTACCTCTTGTCATAGTTGCTGCATTCCTTTTAGTTGTTTTTCTTATCTGCGTCTTCTTTTTTTGTACCTACTTTTTCTTCCTCTTTGTGTTTACTCTGTTCCATCTTCCCTCCTTCCTGTTTCTCCCATCTGCCTCCTCTCTGATCGTGGGCTCTGGAATATGAAGGCTGTTGCCTAGGGAAACATTAGAAAACATTACAAAAACAGCTTCGGTTATCGTGCGCTAAATTGCA
Organism: Aldrovandia affinis; assembly: GCA_029706075.1. Lineage (NCBI taxonomy): Eukaryota > Metazoa > Chordata > Actinopteri > Notacanthiformes > Halosauridae > Aldrovandia > Aldrovandia affinis. Next base: position 18,539,145 of record JAINUG010000001.1, on the reverse strand, counting down.
CCGTGTAGTTACAAATGAGTACATGCAGTTCCCGTTGATCAAAACAGTGCAGACCTAGTCTGGACATGTCCAAATAAATCCTGAGAAGCTTGTTAATGAGGTGCTGGTATGTGGATGTTGAAATCTGGTAAACAGTATCAGATGTATGGGAGTGCGTGTGCATTTGTGTGTGTATTCTGTATTTGCTTCCAAGTTGACAGAGTGCTCAGTTTGTTTGAGGGGACACAGTGCTGAGCAATTCTGTGTTGAAGCCACCCCCTTCTCTGTGAGCTTCTCTGTGGGCTGGGATTGTAATAACGATACGCACCAAGTATTATGAGAAGGGTTTGTGTATGTGTGTGTGCATGGGTGTGTGTGTACAGGTAACTGCCAAAATAAAGGAAACCCCATAACAAAGTGTCTTAATAGGGCATTGGGCCACCATCAGCCGTCAGAACAGCATCGATGTGTCTTGGCATAAATTCTACAAGTGTCTGGAACTACTGCAACACAATTCTTACACAAGAAATTCCATTATTTGTTTTGTTGATTCTGGAGGAAAACACCCAGCCGTGTCCCAGGCGTTGCTCCAGAATCTTAATTGTGTTGAGATCTGGTGACAGACGGCAATGGCATATGGCTTACATCTTTTTCATGCTCATCAAACCATAGGCGGAGGGTGTGTAAGGCTGGGGAAAGCTTAGCCTTCCCCTGGCCACGGGCATGACGATTTATATATACATAAATATATATATATATATATATATATATATATACAAGACAGTATCTTCTTCTATGATACATGACTTGCGTCATAATTGCTTCACACTGCCATCTACTGGTCAAAATATAGTGAATGAGCAGGGCGGCGATTGGCTGAATGCGTTCATGTGGCCCTGTTTTGTGGAATAGGCGTGTGTCGTGTTTGTTTACGGATCTAATTGTGTGTAAAATCATTTATAAAAATAAAAATAAAAAATATAGTGTGAGCAGAGAATTTGTGTTTTGTGTACGTGTGTGTGTTTGTTTACGTGTGTGTGTATATGTGTGCAATTTGTGTACGTATGTGCATGCGGGCGGGCGTGTGTGTGTATGTGTGTGATTTGTGTACATATGTGAATGCGCACACGTGTACGTGAGCAAGCCAGACACAGAGGTGCTTTGTGTCCGTTGGTGTGCTCTTGGCTGTAGTGGCTGTGGCCTCTTCACAGCTGCCTCCTCCTGCTCTCTGATCCTGTTTCACACACACACACACACACACACACACTCTCTCTTCCTCTCAGCACCGCGCATTCCTTCCTGTGTGAGAGAACAGCGCAGAGCAGCCCAAAAACAGGACAGGAGGAGAAGGGGAGGAGAGTGGGGGGGGGGAGGTTGAAACTAGGGGGAACGGTAAAACTGTGAAGGAGAAAGAGGGGGGGGGGAGTGCAGTTTTGGCTGGGCTCTGTGCTGCGGCGGCTGGCCAAGGGCTCTGGCATCGTGAGAGTGGGAGCACCAAGGGCCAGGCTACAGAAGAAGTTGTCCTGCCGAGGAGCTGCAGCTCTTTCTGAACCCGCAGCCAGTTTATCATTTAGCCGCAAAGCCAATCGACATGCACGGAGCGTGGGGGCTGCTGTGGCTCTGGGTGTGCTGGTTCGGGCTCCGTTGCCGTGGCGAGGCCCAGGAGCGGGTGAGGCTTGGCCTGGGACAGACGTGTGGAGGTTGGGTGGTGGGACAGTGTGACACCAATCTGACCTGTGTGCCCACGATCATCTTCGGTCCAGAGGAGAATACTTACCCTGGAGTCTGCAGCCGTGAGTCTCTTCCCTCTGCACATCCAGACACATGAGCATTACCACTGTACCGCAGTAAAGACTGTCTAATAGCACTTCCAGGGATGGACACAGCTTTAGGGCAATCGATACTTCTAAATAATGCAATGTAGTACTTAGATATGACACGAGTGGTACTTCAATAAATAATGAATTGATATTAGTACATTTAGGTAGAGTGGTTATGGAAGCATAGTAGGCGGAGCAAGAAATCGTTATGTTAATTGTTATGTTAATAACATCTACGTAGTGTTAATGTGTGGCACCGAAACAGGAACAGTTAGATACAAGTATGACATCATGTTCTTATAACACTACAATTATTTCTAATTAATAATTAGTCATTAGTGTTTTTTATTATGGATCTGTTGAATGCTAGATTTTGTTAACCAGTTCATGTTAAAAACAAGCAACTTTTGAAACTAAGTAATTATTTTCCCCTCAACATTCAAATATTTTCCATTTCTGCTCATTTAATTGTAGGTACCTTCCACAAATACAGATTAAGGCAGGGATCTCAAACTCCAGTCTTGGAGGGCCATAGTGCCTGCAGGTTTTTGTGTATCAGCACTTGCTTAATTAATCAAGAAGTGCTTATTCGATTAATTGAGTCCACACACCTTTTCCAATACCTAAATTGGCTGCTGATTGAAAGGAAACTACAAAAAAAAATCTGCAAATACTGCAGCCCTCCAGAACTGGAGTTTGAGATCCCTGCATTAATCTGTGTTTATAGAGGGCACCTACAATTAGGTTTGCAGAAATTCAGTGAATTGCAAAATTAATTGAATATTTGATTGTCGTGGGAAAAATAATTACTTTGAATTACTACGGACCCACAGGACCAAAGTTTGATATCCCTGGATTAAGACCATGTTTTATGTTAGTCCAAGAGTCCAACCCTAGTTCTAGAGATCTGCAGGGTGTGCTGGTTTTGTTGTTTCTCAGAACTGAATTGATCAACTACAGCAGGTGAATACAGTTCATTCACCTCACCTGGGTTTTCTTGGGTCTAAATTGGTTGCTGACTCTACAGTGAAAACAAAAACCAGTGTACCCTGTGGCTCTCCAGGACCAGGGTTGGTCACCCCTCTGTTAGTCTGTCACGTGCGTGCTGTACAATGATGTCCTGATTTCCTGATGCGGTCCGTGCCCACAGTGGCAAACCTGCCCATCAGCTGTGTCCCCTGCTCTGAGGTGGAGTGCCCCCTGAAAAGACAGGGTTGTCCGGCGGGTCATGTGACCGAGCCGTGCGGCTGCTGCCCGCAGTGTGCGCGGCAACGCGGCCAGGTGTGTGGGGGCCCACATTGGGGGAGGGGCTACTGCGACCAAGGCCTCACCTGCATCCTGCTCCTGGGACACGCCCGTGCCATACCCCCAGAGTCCGGCATCTGTAAAGGTGAGAGAAGGGCTAGGGAACTGGGCTTGTAACTCAGTTGTAGGTTGCAGGTTTGATTCCCAGGTGGGCACAGCCATTGTACCCTTGAGCAAGGTACTTAACCTAAATTGCTTCAGTAAATCCAGCTGTATAAATGAATTGTACGTACGTAATGTAAAACTGTCGCTCTAGATAAGGGTCTCTGCTAAATGCTTATAATATAATATGATGTAAAGACGTAAGGGAAGGGGTTTTGCTAGTGATGGAGGAGTGTGGTTTTGAAAGGTGAAAGAGGGTAGAGCTACCAGTGGTATCAAGTGTCTCACTGATTTTAACCAATCATTGTGCATTGCTGTGGAGAGCAAGTAACTGATTGACAGATAATTATAGCCCCGCCCATTATTGGGTTCATGAAACCTCACTCTTTGTTCACTAGGTTTTGCAAACTAAACACACTGACACTTTATACAATATAATACAACACAAAACCATTTTACATAGCATTCTACCTAAACACGTGAACATCCCAGGGTGCTATACAGAACATTTTCAATTAAATGAAAAAAGAACTAAATCAGAATTCAGAATAGGCACATGAGAATAAATCAGTCTTAAGACCTGATTTTAAAAAGCCAGTGGAAGCTACACCTCTAGCTTGGAACTGAATTCAAGTGGCAAAGTGGACAATAGCGCTTCCCCCAACTGTTTTTAAACGACTGTGAGGGATCACCAAGAAAGTTTAGGAACACTTTAGTAACCCTGCGGTATTTACCGGAAACACTGCTAAAAATGTTATGCTTTAAAGTAATGACAACATGATGAACATGCATGACCAATAAATGAACATAATTTAAAATGGCGTAATGATGTAATGATATGCAATACAGTCATGTTTATTCTTCTGCTCATGATAGTTGTGTTGTGTTGTGTTGTGTTGATGTCTCTGTCCCATTGTTGATCTCTCTCTCTCTCTCTCTCTCTCTCTCTCTCTCTCTCTCTCTCTCTCTTTCTTTTTTCCGCTGGGTCCCAGTGCTCCCTGGGGTGCAGTCAAACCACATGACAGATCTGCTCTGCCCCTGGATGTGGGGGTGCAACGTGAGGGTCGGAGTCTGTGAGTGCTACGCCATACAGACCTGCCATTCAACCTTCTCCTACTCTCACATTAAGGAATGTGAGAAAGCACAGGAAGGTGGGATACTCAACGTGTAGTGCACATGCATGCGCAAACACAGATGCACACATACACACACACGTATGCACGCGCATGTTCGCACACACACACACAAAGTTTGGGGTCAATTGCATTTCAGTACAGTCAATTGGGGATATTAATTGGAATTAAATTAATCATTGAAAAATCCCCTGACAACATTATGGGCATTTTTCCATTCATGAATTGAATTTCAATTAATTTCCTGAATTGAAATGTTGATCCCAACCCTGACATGCACACACACACACACTGAACTCCTGATACTTGATTTGAATACATTCTTGTTGGTTCTGAAGGGACCTGGAATGAGCATTACTCTTAACTAAGGCCTGTCTGTTTCCCAGAGGACCGGCAGTATGATTTTGGTGGAAGTTGAAGAAGAGGTGGTGCCAGTGTGTGTAGTGTACGGCTGCGAGGTACAGGGAGACAAGTGTGTGTGCCTGGAGCGGAACTGCAGTTCAGGCACACTGCCACTCTCCGAAGACAACTGCGAAGACCAGCTGAGTGAGTTTGTGATGCTAATTACAATGCAAAGACACATTTATGACACAATTATGAATCTACAGTTTCACTTTCACACTTGACTCTTTTTGAGACTTATGGCACTCTGTACACATTTCACCAGGGATGACAATTGATTGTGATTTACTGGTGCTTTCTAATTAATCGGTAACCTTTCCAGCGCCGGTGCAGAGCTCTACATTAGGGGTGGGGGTTGAAATCAGTCAACCCCTGTTGAAACAAGTCATTCAACTTTCATAAGGTTGAATAATTCTAATGATTCATTATTATTATTATTATTATTATTATTTATAATAACTCGGAATTCAGAATTCCAGTTCAACCATTGTATTGGAAGGTGAATTTGAAGACTGGATAAAAAAACCTGATTTATTCCATTAATTGAGTTTTCGTTGAGTAATTTTCACAGCTTATACCACACATCTCTGCGAGTTATTGCTTCCTTTCTTGTCTTCAGTGAGGTCCAGATGCAACAATGTCAGCTGCCCCGCGGTTCCAGTCCCCTACTGCCCACCAGACTCCTTCTTGACCATTCCCTACATCCCGCCGCGTCAGTGCTGCCCCCTGTTGCCTGCCCTGTGCACCTGCGCCTTTGAGCGGTGCCCCGCCTGCCCTCGAGGCCATCACGCCCACCGCGTCACCAGGGGCAATGGTCACCCGGGCAACTGTTGCCACCGTTACCTGTGTACACCAGGAGAGGTGTAGCCAGCTATACAGGGGAGGGATGAGGAAGAGGAGTGAACGCCACATCAACCACATGTGGAGCTGGCCAATCAGGACTCCACTGCAGTGCTACCGCCTGACTACAGTTTCAGTATGGGACCTGCTTGCATTGTTTTTCCTTTATGCGCACTTGCAATTACTATCGTTGTTGTTGTTGTTGTTGTTATAAACCTCCTAGATATGGTTATCTGCTGTTCATATGTTTTTTTTATTACAATAATCATGTTGTGCAATTATGCTTGCATGTTGGCTTCATTCTTATCAGCAAAACGTTGTTAAATCAATTGCTTTAGATCTGGGAAATTGATCAGTTTTACTTTGGGTTACGACCCTTACCATAGTGTAAGACTGTCTGACACTACTACAACTACATTATTACTGTCTCTTACAAAACTAATGCTGCCGTTGGATAAGTCACAACTTTAAAGATATGAATATGAAAATCCAGGCTAGGATGGGGAGGAAAGGGAGGTTGGGGTGGGGCTTCAATGGTTTCATAAATTCATACTGTGCTTCAAAATATCCAAATAAAGTATTTTAAATATTCTGACATATAACTTATTACATGGTTAGCTCTGTCTTTCTCTGGAACCCTGCATGTGGGTGCCAACAGTTCTGACATCAGCTGAAATAATGTCTACTAGTTTTAAGAAAAAAGCACAACTGCACTCCTGGGTGCACATGACTTAGAGGTAATAAAGGAAACACCAACATAGTGTCTTAATAGGGTGCAACTTCAATGCAACTTGTTATATCCCCTTCCACTTCGCCCCCCTTTTTCCCAACATTCCATCCCAATCGCCTATAACTTTTTAGTATGAGGGGCACATACATGAACTTGGTATCAAATGAAAGGGGATAGCATCCTAGTCTGAGTATATATGACTTGCCCCATGTTATTGTTAATTAAAATATAGAAGATATAGCTATTTTATATTTAAAAATATACTTTAATGTATAATACTTCAAAAATATGTAAATAATAATATGGATAGTGAAGCTTTATAACACTTGGATTTGTGTCTATGTGATGTCATGAACTCCTGTAAAAAATTCTGAGGAGATTACTCAAAAGCTACAAGAGTTTTTGTAATAATAGATGCATTTTTTGATACCCAAATTTCCGCTATTTTCCCCCTATATGCATATTGCCCCATTGTATTAGCCTATAATTTCTCAAATATGAGGGGCAGGCCCATGATCTTGGTATTAAATGAAAGGGTACAACTGGGAGATGTATGTGTATCTACATTACCGTTCAAAAGTTTTAGAACACCCCCATTTTCCAGTTTTTACTGATATTTAAGCAGTTAAAGTCCAGCGAATAACCTGAAATAGTACAAAGGTAAGCGGTAAACTGCGGTTAAAAAAAAAGTTTTGGTTTCCAAAAACATAACCTAAAACGGCTGTTGGCCGTGGTGCAGCCTGTACTTTGTGCCCATTTTAATTAAAATGTCTTAATACACTTAAAAACAACTTATTCGGGACAAATATCCCCATCGATTGCTATATTATATGTAGGTATTGTGCAAAATGTGAAGAAGTATATACTTATTCATATCCATATGTTTATGATTTTCAGATGGGGGCGTGGCAGAGTGGGGTCACTGGTGGAACACCATAGTTGAAGGGGATATATTCCACAAGTGTCTAGAAATCTATTGGAGGGATGCAACACCATTCTCCTACACGAAATTCCATCATTGGTGTTTTGTTTATGGTGATGGAAAACACTGTTTCAGGTGCTGCCCCAGAATCTCCCAGAAGTGTTCAATTGGTTTGAGATCTGGTTACTGAGACGGCCATGGCATATGGTTTATGTCGTTTTCATGCTCATAAAACTATTCAGTGACCACTTGTGCCCTGTGAATGGGGGAATTGTCATCCTGGAAGAGACCACTACCATCAGGATAGAAATGCTTCACCATAGAATGAAGATGATCCCTCAGAATGGCTTTGTATTTATTGGGGGTTACTTTTCCCTCTAAGGAGTTGAGGGGACCTAGACCATGACAGGAAAATCCACCTCACACCATAACAAAGCTGCCAGCACCCTTGATTTATTGAAGTATTTCCTTTATTTCGGCAGTTACCTGAATCATACTACACGTGATATCAATTGATTCCTTCCCCAACCACGATCATATTAATTGATTTCCTGCTAACGTTCTGGCAAACAACCAAACGGCACATACCGGCGAGTCACCTTGCCCAACGGATAGTTTTTCTGCTTGCTTTATCACCATCTGCACACACATTGGTCTCTCTTTGTAGTGACACGTCATTATCCAAAGATCTTCATGGCCGCTGGATGTCGCTATTTAGGTCGGAACGAACATTTAGGAATGTACGAGCGCTTGTCGTGGTAACAGGCCACAATTGAACGACACACCAGCGCTATTTCCGGCCAGCTCAGCGCGTCAGTGTTGTCAAGAGCAGAGATCGCACAGTTGAGCGTGTCTATTCAGCTCGGCCACCCCACTAAGCTCAGTAGTTAGAATATCCAGCGCAAAATGGTTCTGCTGACAATGATCGCTCGCTTGGCGGACGGACTACCGCTCGCCGCGTCAATGCAAGAAGACGAACAGGTTTGATTGTTTTTCCTCCAATATTATCCAGGCTAGCTTGCTAAGTGGCTAGGATTAGAAAACAACGTAACGTTAGCTAAATAACTTACCTAGTTATCTAGTAGGCTGTCATGTTATCTGTGCGCTAAAATAGTAGGTAGGGAGCCTACGCACTGACTATATTGTTAAAGTAAATGTATCACGTACCTAGATATAGCTAGTTGAATGTAAACTAGCTCACTTGTCATTTGTATTCGTCACTGACTAAGCTGTTTGTGTGGGAAACATTTATTAGCATATTTAACTAGTTTATGGCGCTATGTCGCTATTATATGACAGTGTTTTCAATACAGACTTGGCCATTGATCAGAGTCCACTTACCAGTCTGGAGGTAACGTTATAGCTATTCGCCTTGTCATACCACATTTCTACTATAGCTGTGTGTTCGTAGTGTCTGTCACCTATAACCCTGTCTTTCACACCCGTTTAGTTGTTTCACAAGCCATTGGGGTTTTGCCAGCTCCGTTTTTCTATGTGTCTGTTAGGAATAAGTGAAATTTGAAACTTGGACACCGACTCTGTATTGATGACGACTTACGGTCTCTTATCTTTGCTCTGTGCCTTTTCTCTCACGTGCCCTCTTGTTTCTCTCAACCGGGCCCTTATTGTGTTTCTCTTTTCCTTGCTTTCGTGAAGGGAAGTGAAAAGGTCTGTACCACCTTTTTCACTCATGGATGGCAAACCACATTGTCATCCTTGCATGCAGTGTTGTTACAAATTACAAAAGAAATTCACAGGTACAAGATTAAGTGTGGGTGTGGGTGTGGGTGTGGGTGTGGGCGTGGGCGTGGGTGGGTGGGTGTGTGTGTGTGTGTGGGTGTGTGTGTGTGTGATACTCTCTCCTCTGCGTCCTGCCTCCAGTTGGGTCGGGACCTGCAGCAGTACCAGAGCCAGGCCAAACAGCTGTTCCGGAAACTAAACGAGCAGAGCCCCAACCGCTGCACTTTGGAGGCAGGGGCCATGTCCTTCCAGTGAGTACATGACTAATAAACGCCTGACCCTATTACACAGTGTACAACACAGAGAGAATCAATGTCTCACAGACAATAACATCCAACACTTACATGGTGTGTAACACAGGGAGACTTAAGGTTACACACACAGACAATAACAACAAACAATATTACACAGTGTACGACACAGGGGAGACTCAATATCATACACTCACAGACAATAACAACAGACGCTTACACAGTGTACAACACAGCAAGACTTAATATACGCCATTTAGCAGACGCTTTTATCCAAAGCGACTTACAGTAGTGAATGTATACATTTTCAGTATATGTGGCCCCAGTGGGGATTGGACCCACAACCTAAGCGTTGTCAGCGCTGTGCTCTACCAACTGAGACACAGAGAACCACACACACTCACAGACAATGAGGGCAGTGGTAAAGGCCTTTATTGCCTTGTTGTTATCTCAGCTATGTGATAGAGAAAGGTGTGTGCTACCTGGTGCTGTGTGAGGCGGGGTTCCCTAAGAAGCTGGCCTTCGCCTACCTGGAGGACCTGCAGGCAGAGTTCCATGAGCAGCACGGGAAGAAGGTCCCCACTGTGTCCCGGCCGTATTCCTTCATCGAGTTTGGTGAGACAGACCTCAGGTTTAACTCTAGTTAATGCTCTTCTGTTGTAGGGCTGCTGGGTGGCTCATCCTGTTAGTGCACTGTTCTAGTGTGTGGATGAGCCCCACAGCCTGCATCCTGTTATGGCACTGTTCCAGTGTGTGGATGAGCCCCACAGTCTGCATGCTGTTAAGGCACTGTTCCAGTGTGTGGATGAGCCCCACGGTCTGCATCCTGTTAGTGCACTGTTCTAGTGTGTGGATGAGCCCCACAGCCTGCATCCTGTTATGGCACTGTTCCAGTGTGTGGATGAGCCCCACAGTCTGCATGCTGTTAAGGCACTGTTCCAGTGTGTGGATGAGCCCCACGGTCTGCATCCTGTTAGTGCACTGTTCTAGTGTGTGGATGAGCCCCACAGCCTGCATCCTGTTATGGCACTGTTCTAGTGTGTGGATGAGACCCATAGTCTGGTATTGAATCTGGGCCGTGCCAGTGCCAAATTTGGCCTGCAGCCCTGCGGGTGATGCATAATTGACGGTAGCGTCGCCCACGGATGCAGGGATTCAGTCGACCGGGTTGTCTGGGTTGTGCATTCCCCACTGGTCAATCAGGCGCACATGGTCTGCCAGTGTAATCTGCCGGCATTTTCTCCAGATTGGGAGAAAAAGGGGGAAAGCATGAAAAGATAAACATTATTTTGTTGTGCATCTGAACCAAATAAGTGCCATAGCCAAAGGGAATGGCTCAAAACACCAAATCACATGTCGTCAAAATGTGATTAGGTGTTTTTACCCATTGATTAGATGTTTTAATCTGAGTTCATGCCTCTCTCCCCAGACACCTACATACAGAAGATCAAGAAGTCGTACATCGACAGCAGAGCCCGCAGGAACCTGGGCAGCATCAACACAGAGCTGCAGGACGTGCAGAGGATCATGGTGGCCAACATCGAGGAGGTTCTGCAACGAGGGGAGGCCCTGTCAGGTAAAGGCTGATCCCCGCACCCTCTGTCACACACGCATACCTGGGGTCACACACGCATACCTGGGGTCACACACGCATACCTGGGGTCACACACGCATACCTGGGGTCACACACGCATACCTGGGGTCATGCACACCTGGGTCACACACACCTGCATCAAACACTTTAATTTAAGTACTCTAACCCTTTAGACACCAGTAACATTCCTGCAGATTACTGATCATTTAAAAAAAAAACACAAAAAAACATTATTTTCACCAACTATTTTACATTTACATTACATTTTAAGCATTTAGCAGACGCTCTTATCCAGAGCGACTTACAAGATGTGCATTAATACAAGGTGAGAACAATCAAAGTTAGCGTACAAGATCAGTGCAGTAAAACGGCAAAGGACATCATTGCAGGCGTCTGCGTATCATACCTGTAACATTGGGAAAGAAAAGGTTAGTGGGTTTTTTTTTTTTTTTTTTTTTTTGAACAAGTAAACAGTGGTGACGACAGATTGACTAGATGGACAGTGTTCAGTGGTAGTGGAGTCTGAAGAGGTGGGTTTTGAGTCTCTTGCGGAAGATTGGAAGTGATTCCGCAGTCCTGACCGATTGCGGGAGGTCGTTCCACCAACGAGGGACCAGGACAGAGAAGAGGCGAGACCGCGAGGAGCGGCTGCCAGGCGCCCGGAGGGATGGGGCAGTCAGTCTGCCAGCGGAGGCGGAGCGGAGGGGTCTGGACGGGGTGTAGGGCGTGATGAGTGACTGGAGGTACGGGGGAGCAGTACCTCTGGCCGCTTCAAAAGCCAGCACCAGTGACTTGAATCTGATGCGTGCTGCGATGGGGAGCCAATGCAGAGTTGAGAGTAGAGGGGTGACGTGGGTGAACTTTGGCTGGTTGAACACCAGGCGAGCAGCAGCGTTCTGGACTAGTTGCAGTGGCTTGATGGCACAGGCCGGAAGGCCTGCCAGCAAGGAATTGCAGTAGTCCAGACGTGAGATCACCAGGGCCTGGACCAGGAGTTGAGTGGCCTCTTGGGTGAGGAACGGTCTGATCCTCCGGATGTTGTGGAGGGAGAAACGGCAGGTCCGAGAGATCGCTGCAATATGGCTCGAGAAGCACAGCTGGTTGTCCAGGGTTACCCCAAGACTCCTGGCAGACTGGGACGGAGACACTATGGAGCCTTCCACGGTAATTGACGCATCAATCATCGGGGAGTCCTTCGTTGGGAGGAAGAGCAGCTCTGTCTTCCCCAGGTTCAGCTTCAGGTGGTGGGTAGACATCCATGCGGAGATGTCAGCCAGGCATGCAGAGATCCGTGCCGGGATCTGGGTATCAGATGGAGGGAAGGAGAGAAACAGTTGAGTGTCATCAGCATAACAGTGATAGGAAAAACCATGAGCAGAAATAACAGAGCCAAGTGACTTGGTGTACAGAGAAAATAGGACAGGGCCTAGCACCGAGCCCTGCGGGATACCGGTAGAGAGGGTGCGGGGAGAGGAGAGGGATCCTCTCCAGGCCACCTGGTAGGACCGGTCAGCCAGGTAGGACTCGAACCATGTCAGCACAGATCCAGAGATTCCCATCTCGACGAGAGATGAGAGCAGGATCCGGTGGTCCACGGTGTCGAACGCCGCCGACAGGTCAAGGAGGAGGAGGACGGAGCTAAGGGATCGGGACTTAGCGACGTGAAGAGCCTCAGTGACCGCAAGGAGAGCAGTCTCTGTGGAGTGGCCTGCTCTGAACCCAGATTGGTTGGGATCAAGTAGGTCGTTCTGTAAGAGATGAGCAGACAGTTGATTATAGACAGCCCGCTCTAACGTTTTGGAAAGGAATGGGAGGAGAGAGACAGGTCGGTAGTTAGAGATGACAGCAGGATTCAGAGAGGGTTTTTGAGGAGGGGGACAACCTGAGCGCATTTGAGGGAGGAGGGGACAGAGCCAGAGGAAAGAGAGGAGTTAATGACATTAGAGACAAACGGGAGGATGTCCATAGCAATGGACTGGAAGAGGGGGGAAGGAATGGGATCAAGAGGGCAGGTGGTGGGACGGTGGGAGAGAACAAGTTGAAGGATGTCCGAGTCAGGGAGGGGTGAGAAGGAGGACAGAGAGGTGGGAGGTTTAGGTAGCGGGATGGGAGAGGGAGGGGTAGGGGGGAAGGAGTTGCGAATGACCTCAACCTTCTCGTGAAAGAAGGATTTTGCCATCCATGCTTAAAATAAGGACCTTAACTGTTTTGTGCTATCATCGATTATATGTATATGTACTGCTATGGCTTGTATGGCTTTATATGTATTTATAATCATCTAATAAATTAATTCATTTAACATTTAGAACAACATTCTTCCAGAGAGGATCATTTATTTATTTTATTATTATTATTATTATGAGAAAAAGACCCATTGAGATGGACATGTCTAGATTATAATTGGGCATTCCAATGTGGGGGAGTAGGGAATAAAAAGGTTATATTAGATGAGTTTATATTAAATATTATATAAAATGTGTGTATATACTGTATATATGTGTATATATATATATATATATATATATAATTATTTTATCTTGTCCTTAACTCTTCAAGGAAAGTGTCATTGAGGAATTAAATCACTTTTTCAAGGGAGTCCTGGCCAAGGCCAGCGTCAGATTAAATACATTACGCAGAGGTTTCCACTGACACTAAATACAACAATAGCATTTAGTACATACTTGGATAACATTCATGAATGGAACAGTTAGTAGCAGGAACATTATTTCTTAGTCACAGTAGAATGGCACAAAGCTATTATTATTACTGTTATTCTTATTATTTAATGTATCGTATGAAAGGCTCTGTGGCCATGTAGCTGTGTAAAACACAACAACGGATATCACGGAGTGCTGTGGCTATAATTGTGGATATCTCTCTCTCTCGCCCTCTCCAGCCCTGGACTCCAAGGCCAGCAATCTGTCCAGCCTGTCAAAGAAGTACCGCAGTGATGCCAAATACCTGAACACTCGCTCCACGTACGCCAAGCTGGCCGCCGGTGGCGTCTTTTTCATCATGCTCATTGTGTATGTGCGCTTCTGGTGGCTCTGAGAGGGGAGGGGCCAGGGGGCGGGGCTGAGGACGAAGAGGAGGGACCTCTCCTGGGACCTCTCCTGGGACGTCCAAGGAGGGACGCCACGGTTTCGTTTTGTCCAGTCCCTGAGCCTTCCTTCCTAAGACTTTCACCCTGGATACCGTTCCCTCTCCTGATTCCCGCTGTCCGTATGTCTATAATGTAATTATTTGTGTTATTATATTGCTTTATTAATGGCCACAGGGAGGATCCTGGTTGCCCAGAGTGATTGATAGTGTGTGTGCATATGTGAGAGTGATCGTGAGTGCATGCGTGTGTGTCCGTGCGTGCTCAAGTGTATGTATGTGTACAAACACGCATGTGTGTGTGTGTGTGTGTGTGTGTGTGCCTGCCTGCGTGCGTTTGCGCATTAGTGTATATGTAGATACATTAGCATTTGAGCGAGTGTGCGCATGATTGACAGTATAAGTGTACCTATCCCACGTGTATCTCAATGTCAATATAAACACCAACACGACTCTCCCTCACAGTGTGTACCCTGTATTCTGTGTTGCAAAGCTATAAAGAAGTCTTAACTGTACTCAACCAGCAGGTGGTATTTAACCAGATGAATACACTCACCCCCACCTCATCAGATAGATACTGTAGGTCTGTCCTGCTAGAAGACTGAACTGTTCCTCCTTTTACTTAATGGGTCAAAGTTGAACCATGGGGAGCCACAGAGTATGTTTGGCAATAATGCATCTGGCATAGATTCATTAATGGACTCTCATATTGACTGCTTATTTTGTCTTTGTTTTGTGAAAAGTTTACAAGAAATAAAATACTCTGCATTTTAAAAAGCGAAATCGGGAAGATCAACAGTGAATTAGCATAGTAGTAGAACAGAGTCACTCTATGTTGACTGATCATTTGAGTCAAAATAAATGTGATATGCCCACAAATTCTGTCTCCTGAACTGTATTGCCTCATAAATACAGCCACACGCACGGTGTAAGGCAGGTGTGTCCAATGTTATCTGAGAAGACGTGGGTGCAGGCTTTTGTTCTAGCCCAGCACTAACACACCTGACTAAACTAACTAATCATGGTCTTCAATCAAGACCTTTCAGTTGAATCAGGTGTGTTAGTGCTGGCCTAGAACAAAAGCCTGCACCCACACCGGCCCTTCTCGGATAAGAATGAACACCCCTACAGTAATGGAACATTGACATGCTGCTCCTACTGGCCCTATATGTGTTAACACAGTGCTATTCAATTCCAGGCCTTGAGGGCTGCACTGTCTGCAGGTATTTGCTCCAACCACACACTATGCCACCTGTTTAAGTAATTAGCTAACCTCCTGTACCAAGGAGGTAAACTAATTATTTAAATCAAGTGGTATAGAGTGTGGTTGGAGTAAATACCTTAAATTTTCCACATATGGTTTACTTTTCAGTGACCTGGGGCCTGTCTCGTGAAGGAAGTTCAACATAGTCAGGGTATTTTTGCATTAGCTGCCTACACAAAGCCTAACAAAGGCAATTATGGCTAACCTGCCTCACAGTGGTTATCAACTCGCTCTGTCAACCCTGGTTTTTCCAATCGAGCTAATAGCGCGTGCACAAAAGGCGGCGTTTGTAACACAGCCAATCACATGCAACATGAACAGATCCAGAGCACTGTTTCACGACGCAGGATTGGTGGGTTAGCGAGCTAACTTTGGGCATAAACCTGGGTTTTTGGTTTCAGACTGTGGCTCACACATGGCTACGGGTGATCGTAATGTGAGTGCAATCTATTGCACCAATCACTCGGGAATCATGAGAAAATTACACCGCTCTTAATATGCAATAGTACATTTTATTCATTATTGATAACTATATACATGTAACTATATAAACTATGTTTGCTCAGTTTCTCTGTATCACCAACGGAATACGTATATGTACCGGTGGCTAGTAAATGTAGGGCAATAGGCTACATACTGCTGCACAGTGATCGCATGGCTTTGACGAGTGGCATTTGTGACATGCAGCTCTAAAAGCTTGCAAAAATACAATATTCCCTCTGTGGAGAATCTGTATCTCTGATATACGCAATTCTCTAGGATTGGTGAGGCAATTTTCCAGAGAGCAGATTGGTGAGGGGGCGAGATTTTTATAGGATTTGATCCGTTACTTAACCTTCTCCGAAGCAGGTTAGGTTCGTAGCATAAATTACCATGGCGAGGAAACCCAGTTAAAAGTGAGTCACAGTCGTGAGACCGAAAACTCAGGGTTAAACCCCAAATTGGCTCACTAATCCACTAATCCTTCATAGTGAGACAGGCCCCAGGTGTCCAAACCTTCAACAATTAGGCCCCCACTGGTTTCACCTTCTAGTCTATAATTAAAGGTAACCTCTTTCTAAATGAAATGTGTCAAGTATCACATTGCAGAAAATGAGAGCATTAGTTGTTCTGACTTATTTAAACTCCTTGGATGTGAGACATGGGACATTTATATTTCATGGCATGCATAGATATTTCTGATATTATGTGGCCTTAGTGAATCATACCTTTTAGAAATTATATATAATATAGAAATTAAAAGTGTCTAATTAAGGACAATTAACAGCTAGTTCAGTTCAGAGGTTGCAATTATGATGAGACTGAGAACCACTGCCCTAATACACCTGATTTCATTAATCAAGCTCATCAAAACAATATTTGAATCAGGTGTGTTAGGTAGTGAAGGGCTGGAACTGGAGCCTGCACCCCTAGATCTCCAGGACCGAACGTGGGCACCCCTGATGCCCTTTGGGGAACTGAGAAATAATTTGCTTTGGTCTGCATTTTTTTAAATGTACGCCAAATGGGTGTAAATAGACGATATAAGACGCATCAGAAAAAGTCAACATGTCTGTCAGTCAACGATTCTTATTTCACTTGGATTTTGTGGCTAGAGAACGGATGAAAACATTTCTTCTTATTCCGGAAATGCATACAGACCTCAAATGCATACAGCATGACCTCGTGCTGAATCGCAGCGACTGCCACATAAACCGACGTTTTTCAATGGAGTGCATAGTGTTGCTATACCACTCTTTACCAGCAGGGGGAGAACTCTACCAAGAGAAGGAAGAATCGTAGTTCACGCAAAGGCATCGGCAGTGGAGGATTTGAACGTTGACCGGTTCGATTGAGCAGGGAGAGGGGTCGGAAATATTTTTAAACCAAAAAATGTCTTGGGCTAATAACAAAATATAAAAGTATTCCATTCTATGTGTGAGTTCAAGCAAGCATGGGAAACTCCAGCACCTTCTCTTCTCTGCTGTAAAAAAACATGCACAGGAAGTGGGCAAAGAAACAACAAGTAGCAAAGGGGGGGCACAGTTTGACCTTTTCACTCCCTCGGAGCCTCCCTGGTGTGACAGGCCCTGTCAGATGTGCTGCTGACAAAGGAACTCCTCCAATAGGCTCAGGGTGCCCACACACATACAGTACAGACCATTACAGAAAAACACTCTGCTCACACACAACACACCACAGTGCAAACTCCGACGCCCTGATACCCTTACTGCTTCTGTATCTCTCTTAGGTACGGGCATGTGCACAGATAGAGGTGAAAGAGCTCCTGAGCACCTGCCCATGTGCCCTTTCAGTTCATTTGTGTTGTCATGGACGCTTCCATTTCTGCCAACTATCATTTCTTGCACATTTAAAACGAAAGTGTGGTGACTTTTATTTTTATGGAAAATGTTGAGTTTTTGAATGAACAAAACAAACTCAATCCTGCCCCCCCACCCAAATGCACACACATGCACACACACACACACACACACACACCTCTGAATTTATGCCCCTGGGTCAGACTCCTTCTTTTCACTTTCCAAAGCTGAAATAGTTCATTATATTTACAATTTATATCAGTCAAAATTTCAAGATGGCAACATATATCGCTGGTGATGGGCAACTTTCTTTCCTGATGGTTTCCTCCAGTTTCAACATGGACCCCCAACCACTCCTCACCATGCCGTCCTTTTCATTCTCCCTCATAAGGACACATCTTTAAGGTTGTTAATCAGATTGTGTGTGTGGTTATGTGTGTGTGTGTGTGTGTTGAGTGTGTGCGCTCGTGTGCATGAATGTGTGTGTGTTTGAGTGTCTGCGCTCGTGTGCATGCCTGTGTGTGTGTTTGAATCTGCATACATGTGTGTGTGTTTGTGTGTGTGTGTTTGTGTGCTCATGTGCATGTGTGTGTGTGTGTGTATGTGTGTGTGTGTGTTTTGAGTATGCCACAGGGGTATAAGTATAAGTAGCCTTTTTGTATACTTTTAAATATGTGTGTAAAGTGGATTATACAGGATGGATATGACTGTCCTTTCACAAAGAAACAGAGAGGGAGGGACGGAGTGCTCAGGGGAGTGTAAGAGACATGCACAATCAACACCCACAAGCATTTTTAGGTATCAGTAAGCAGTAAGTTAAAGAAGGAAATAAATATGGAAAGAAAAGGAAGGAGTAAGATGTATTGCTTCTCTCTCCTGTCGTTCTCCCTCCTCTGCAAGTTACCATGGCAGCAGGGGGTGCATGACAGTCATGTGAAAACGAAGCTGATTGGATTAAAATACTTTGTGTGATCAGGGATTAGGCATACTCCATACTCCACAATAAACATACCAATTACACACACACTCACACTCACACACAACACATACGCTCTTTCTCTCTCACACACACACACATACACACACCATACACACGCATGCACACACACACACTTTACAAAAAACTGTCCCATAATACGTAGTGTATGCAACATGGGCATGCAACTAACAATATAGTGACTGTATTTATTTCTAACATACTATGGATACAGAGACGAACACAGGGCATGCAGCATAATTGGAAACATAAAGCCCAGAAAAATAGGTTTTTATGTGAAGTCTACAGTTTTTCAAAGGTTTTTCAAAATATCTTTGTGGGCTGCGGCTGGACCTTGACATTGAACTTGAGGTGTCTGGGTTTCAGTTTGAGTATGAACTCCCTGCTCAGGGAAAATGGCCGCCACCTCCAGGCACACAGACATGGGCAGGTTCAGCATTAAGAGGTGCCTTCTGGCAAAACTGAGAGGGAGAGAGAGAACATGAAAGATCAGGCATAGCTTTGTACAGTAGATGAAATTCACCGGAAAAGAGCATTTATAGCACTATTCCTCTGAAGGACCTGTAGTGTTGTTAGAAGTCTGTGGGGGGTAAGACATTGTCTCTACATTCTTTTTATTGGGCGTTATGGCTACTTATACTACGGCGTGGATAAATACTCAATTTTGATTGGTCGAGAGTGTGTCGATTATTTTCTGTAAACCGCAGGAATAAGAAATAATAATGCCTGGGCTATGAAGGTGTTCCAGCAAAAGTGGCCTTATCACAGTTCCAAATGAATGCACAAGCCTCCAATATTCAATTCAAATTGAAAACTATATATGAAAATAAATAGAAAATAACTGCTAAAATATTGCAGTGTTTATTTATTTCTGTTGCAAGTAGCCATGGTATAAGAGGAATAAACTACTCTGGGCTGTGCAGTTGTATGAAAATAAACCAATTCAGGGAGGTTAATGGCCCCTCAGCCTCCCTTTGCTTCAGGACCGCATCACACCACCCTGTCATGGTTTACTTTCATACGACTGCACAGCCCTTCGTGGTTTATTATTTACTTATTGACATTTTTCCAGGATCTAATATCTATTGGTAGTTTCCAGTGGTTAATCTCTTCCTGGAATGGGTTCCACCAAATTTCCAATATTAATATCTATCACAGAAAACTCCTTGGGAAAGCTCAGTGTCAGCTGCTAATTAAATTAGATGGAGGATGGACGAAGCTCTTTGTACCCAAATATTGAAATGAAAACATTCTCCCCCCTCTCCACCCGGCTGTCCCGGTGTCTCTCTGCCACCCCTCCCCTCTGCCACCTCTGTTCCCTTCTTCCTCCTCTCTCACGCTCCCTCTCTCCAGAACAACACCAGGGAGCAGCTGTATGGCAGGGGACTGGGGTCGTAAAGGCGGGGGCAGAAAGAGGAAGTTGAGAGGACTCTGAGTTATTACCCCCAACGTACATACAGGGGCCTGGGAATTGCCTGGGAGCTGTCCTCTTCTCATACAGCGCTGATGGCTGGGCACCGAGCTCTCTCATCTGCTAAGTGCATTATCTTACACTGCACACAATGCATGTGTCTCGCACTCACATAGACAATCTCACTAACACACACTCACATGCACACACACGCACACATGCACATACATACATACATACACACACACACACACACACACACACGCAGACGTGCACCAACACACACTCCTTCTGAATTGATTTGTACTTCATCTGTTATTTTACTGCTGTTGGGAATAAACACAGAAATCATAAATCATAAATCATAAAACATATATGAGGCTCTGATCCCAGTATTACTGAATACAAAATAAAACAAAAGCTCTTTGCCCCAATAAAAAATTGTCATGTCTCATATTACCTATTTATTGTTCTCTGTAGCAAATAAATAAATCATTTCCACAGTATACTTCAACCTCCACTCAGGCCACAGCAGCATTCAGGTAGTGGTCTCTAACTCTCTGTGTTTCTCACAATTGAAGAACAATCTTTCCTACAGCCATTCACACAGAGGGTTCTCACACACAAGTCCTGCTTTTCATTTTCCCGTCAGCCTGACAGTATAAATACTAGAAAGCTTAAGGCTCGGTGGCTCGGCTGGCAAACTGCATGTCTCGGGTGTGTTAGATCAGCTGGAGAACAGCTCTCTGTGGCCTGGGTCACTGTTAACCACACCAGAGGCTGATCAGATGGGAATAATGCTTCAGAAGCAGGATGACTCACTTAAGGTGCTTGGTGGCTCATCCTGTTAAGGCACTGTTCTAGAGTGTGGATGAGCCCCACGGTCTGCATCCTGTTAAGGCACTATTCTAGTGTGTGGATCCTGTTAAGGCACTGTTCTAGCCCCACGGTCTGCATCCTGTTAAGGCACTGTTCTAGTGTGTGGATGAGTCCTGCATGCTGTTAAGGTCTGCATCCTGTTAAGGCACTGTTCTAGTGTGTGGATGAGCCCCACGGTCTGCATCCTGTTAAGGCACTGTTCTAGTGTGTGGATGAGCCCCACGGTCTGCATCCTGTTAAGGCACTATTCTAGTGTGTGGATGAGCCCCACGGTCTGCATCCTGTTAAGGTACTGTTCTAGTGTGTGGAAGAGCCCCACAGTCTGCATGCTGTAAAGGCACTATTCTAGTGTGTGGATGAGCCCCACGGTCTGCATCCTGTTAAGGCACTGTTCTAGTGTGTGGATGAGCCCCACGGTCTGCATCCTGTTAAGGCACTGTTCTAGTGTGTGGATGAGCCCCACGGTCTGCATCCTGTTAAGGCACTGTTCTAGTGTGTGGATGAGTCCCACGGTCTGCATCCTGTTAAGGTACTGTTCTAGTGTGTGGAAGAGTCCCACAGTCTGCATGCTGTTAAGGCACTGTTCTAGTGTGTGGATGAGCCCCACGGTCTGCATCCTGTTAAGGCACTGTTCTAGTGTGTGGATGAGTCCCACGGTCTGCATCCTGTTAAGGCACTGTTCTAGTGTGTGGATGAGTCCCACGGTCTGCATCCTGTTAAGGCACTGTTCTAGTGTGTGGATGAGTCCCACGGTCTGCATCCTGTTAAGGCACTGTTCTAGTGTGTGGATGAGCCCCACGGTCTGCATCCTGTTAAGGCACTGTTCTAGTGTGTGGATGAGCCCCACAGTCTGCATCCTGTTAAGACACTGTTCTAGTGTGTGGATGAGCCCCATGGTCTGCATCCTGTTAAGGCACTGTTCCAGTGTGTGGAAGAGCCCCACGGTCTGCATCCTGTTAAGGCACTGTTCTAGTGTGTGGAAGAGCCCCACGGTCTGCATCCTGTTAAGGCACTGTTCCAGTGTGTGGATGAGTCTTGTATCGAATCCAGACCATAGTAGGGCCAATGGTGGCCTATCAGCCCCACGGGGTGACGCATAATTGGTAGTTGCATCGCCCAGGGAGGGAGGAAGGGATCCAGTTGGCCGGGATGTCCATGTTTTGTCACACACCAGCGACCCCCCGTGTCTCCGTGTAAAGCTTAGCTTGTAGACACCGGTGTGAAAACAAGCAGCGGCTGGCGGAGGATAAGCACATGCCTGTCCCGAATTGACATCGAAGGTTGCAGGGAGCGTGGCTTACAATACAAACAGGCATTCCAGGCAAGTGGGAGAAAAGGGGGGGAAAAGCAGAAAAAAGTAGCAGGATGAAAGACAGACAGAGGAATGCACCTGGGCAAAACGGCAGGTGACGGGGGCTGATGGTGATGTCACCGCGATGTATTTATAGCAGGGTTTTCTGGATCCATCTCTGCCCTGGCTATGAGTCAGAGCGGCGAGGTGTGAATGCTGGTCATGCCTCTGCTCTAACAGCTCGTGAATTTATGACACAATTAACCCTGGGCTGGAGGCATGCCAGGCACACCACACTCTCTCTCTCTCTCTCACACACACACACACACACACACACACACACACACATGCTGATATACTCATTACACACGCTGATATACAAAGACACTGATAAACACTCATCACTGATATGGATAAAACAGAGATAAACAATAACACACACACACACACACACACACACACACTGGAACACCAGTCTCCCTGTCTCTGCTCTTTCCTCCATTTCATCATGTTTCTGCCCTCGCTCCCTCCCTCCATCCCCCCTCTCTCCCTCTCACTTTGGGTAAGGATGGCAAAGGGCAGATTGGTTTGACCTCAATGCTCTGTTGTGCCAGCGAGTGATGGGGCTAACTGCATGACTCAGAGGGTGGAAACTGACTGAATTACAACAAGACAACTTACCGGTCCCAAAAGGTCAAAAACACACATGCATCAGCGGCCCTGTGTGACTTAGGACTTCCTGTCGGCTCCAGTATTCCATATGCTGCTCCTTCCTGTAACTGAAATATATTCAAATTGACTTTACTCCCACACACAATGTCCCCCTGTCAATTGCCCTCAGTGGAGGCTAACAAAACATACCTTTAAACAGCTTACCGTCTTATTATCGGAAACCTGTTTTTGATCGTTTTGCATGGTTAACAAATATGCCCATTTAAATGAGGATCCACTGTCCGCAGGTGATTATTTTAATTACTTGTGACTGATGTGGACTTGTTACTTTTGCAACCCTTTGTGCACTTCACATGAGACTTTTAATTATAACAAAAAAGATTATTCGGCTAATGAAGACTGATACCCAGCCTCTTTCTTGTAATGAAATGTATTTAATGCAACCCAACATCCTTGTATTATTTTAATGTGGAACACGCAATGGTAACGCTACCACATTCTGAAAGTCAAATAAAAATAAAAGCAGTTGCAGATGGGTGACCTTTATTTAAATGGGGCTCATTTTTTTTAACTGCAGAAAGAAAAATCCAAAACAGGACAATTACTTCAGGATAATTAGCAGTTTAAAGGTAAGCTTTTAGCCCTGGCCTATTTCAAGTTCACAAAAGCAGCACTGGTTAGTCTTGACCTTGCTGGCCTATTGGAGAAGGCTCCACCTGACACGTACACAGGCCTCTGCTCATGAATTTGACTAAAGAAGTAAATCCTACAGAATCCCATTGGTTTCGGTGGAGCCATGCCTTTTCCCACACTGCTGTATAAATAGCCCTCTCACTGGGTGACAGGGGCACATACAGCAGAATCCCACATAGAACAGCACATTCCACCAACCTGGCCCTTCCAACCCCCAAGTCACTTTTCAGAACATTCACCCCCCCCTTCCCCCAAAAGCTCACACCTTCACCCCTCCTCCATCTCCCTCTTTCCCTGCATCCCTCTGTCTCTCTGCAACCTGTTCCTCCGTGGTGTGGCATCCCTCTCGTACTGGGCACGCTCACTCTTCCATCCTCCCTGACCACAGCGGAACATCGTGACACAGCACATTGCTGCCGTGGCAATGACAACGCACGCACCCAGGAACAGCAGCTGATGTCTGACAAGCATCATATGCGTGCACGGAACCCCCCGCCACTGTTGCTCTTAGCAAACACGCAGACGCATATGAATGCGCAGCGATGCGGTTTACGGCGCTTTGGTTACAGCCTGTTCCAGTCCCCTGCTTAGGAATCACATTGGTGGTTGTTGGGAGAGGGCACTTTGGTTGCCATCTGGGGTGTAAGTGCAGAGACAAGGCCGAGACCCTGGGCCTAAGTGCCAGCACTGAGGAGAGAGCTGCTTTTCACCACCTTCCTCTGGTCACAATATTCTGTCCCTAGCACCCCCCCCCCATCAACACCCTTCAGCTTGAACCACAAAGTCTTTTTCTCTCACCTTTGTCTGTCACAGTTGCAAAACCTTTTCCCCTATAGTCCAGGTCTGTGCCCTGCTTGAGTTGTCATGCTCTTGGGCTGTGGGTCACCAGGCTACTGAGCTACTGCCACACCGACATTGAGGCAATGTGTGATGACTTGCTTATTTATTTAAATTTTGTTTCTGATTTTATCCCACTTTCTCCCAATTTGGTAGCCAATTAGACCTGCTATTTTTATGTCAATCCCCCCCTAGTAATGTGAGTTCGCTGCTGTAGTCCTGTGTCCGGTAGTGACGAAGGCAAAGTAACCCCTCTTCCGAGACGGCACTCGCCAAGCCGTTGACCGTAACCCGGTACTACAGGGCCACTCTTATGCGCAGCGAACGTCATGTCGGCTTCCCTCCCCCCTCCCTGGGGCGGACAGCCAATCGCCACCCCTGGTGGCACTCCCGGCCAGAGCCGACTCTGGCGAGATGGGGAATTGAACCCCGGCCTCCGTGGCCAACGTCGGACGTTGTAACCACTGGACCACACGGGAGGCATGACTTGCTTATAAACAGCACAGTACAAAACAGGGATCAATCAATTGATTAATTGATTTATTGTTATGTGATTTATTATGTACCGCGTTCTTTCTACATACTCATATGTATCTCAGCTATTAATTTCAAAACAGCATCTGAGGAGCAAATTTCAATGTCACAATTGAGCTGATTGCAGTACCCCAGTGAATCAATCTGGCACAAAGAATCCCTGCATCATATCAAGGAAAATGTAGGAGGCTTCCAAATTTTTTTTATAGTTCCCAGGTGTTCCAGGCGTGACAAGATGGCAACCCACATCCTGAGCAACAGGAAGATTGGCAATACGTCATTACAAACCATAAAAGAAAATGACAAATCAGACTAACCGGCTCAAACCCTGCAGCTACAAAACGAAGCTAAGTGATCAGAACCAAGACGTTGATCCGTTTAGGAGGAACTGATCACTCAGTGTGACCAAGTTCACCACGGAACCTATAAAGTGTCACGCCCTGTGTTTTTCATGTTGTAGATGTACCCACACTTGCTTGGTCATTTGTAAATGCATACACGCTTTTCTCATACCTTCCCTGTATCCATATCCATCTCGCTCAGTACTGCGTGCGGTGTATAAATGGCTATGGTTAGCGTTTCCTACGGAAGTGCAAACGGGTCAGTGAGAGGGAGATAATCTGGCCTAAATATACCCTCTTCTTCCTGTCATGCCGTCTCTCATTTCACTGTACGGGGCAATAGATAGGTGATGCTTCCGGAAAAGTGGGGGGGGGTGGGGGGTGTAGGGGGCACAGACGAAGCAAGTCTAAAGCACTTATGTCTTCTTCAGTCTGTTTGCCACTCTCTCTCTCTCTCAAAGCCAAGCCGTCTGTTGCATGCAGGCACAACCAATTTGTACAGGCAAAAGGGGCAAAACAAGAATCATACCCACCACTCACTCTTCAAAGTGCAAGAAAAATACAGGTAGCTGCCGAAATAAAGGAAACACTTGAGTAAATGAGGGATACTGGCAGCTCTGTTAATATTGTGGGGGGAAATATAATTTTCCTGGCATGATTTAGGTCCACTCAACCCCTTGGCAAGGTAAATGCCAATAAATGCAAATCCATTGTGAGTGATAACCTTCATTCTATGGTTAAGCATTTATATCCTAATGGGAGTGATCTCTTCCAGGATGACAATGCCCCCATCTGCAGGGCACAGGCACTGAATAGTTTGATGAGCATGAAAATAATATAAACCATATGCCATGGCCATCTCAGTCACCAGATCTCAACCCATTATGGGAGATTTTAGAGCGCCGTTTTCCACCACCATCAACAAAACACCAAATGATAGATTTTGTTGTGGAAGAATGGTGTCGCATCCCTCCAGTAGAGTTCCAGACACTTATAGATTTTATGGCAAGGCACAGTGAAGCTGTTCTGGTGGCTTGTGGTGGCCCAACATCATATTAAGACACTTTATGTTGCTGTTTCCTTTTTTGGCAGTTACCTGTACCAACTATACCACCACTAACATACAGGCATTCTCTATAGCCCTGGTTACTTCCTCCTCACAGTGACAGGGCAGTGATTTGATGAGGGAGAGTTTCCCACGGTCGTGTGGATGGGGGGGCCAGTGTGGGGGCGGGGCAGGTAACCAGGGCTGGGGAAATCACGTTCCTTTTTTTACCCATGCACAGACTATAAATCATGCCCTTATCTACCCCCCAACACACCCCAGTACAGCAGTGAAAATTGTCTCATCTGACAACTTTACCCTGACCGCTGCAGGACTGTAAAGTCCAGGATAGTGGTCATAGTCAGTTTCACGCACTGTAGATATTGACCCACCTGGCGCACCCTCTGGCTCAGCATATACATACACTAACATGCACGTGCGTTTGTATTAATGCGTCTCTACTCTCCCATCGTTTCCTTCTCTCTGCCCCCATTTTCAACTTTTTATCACGTGCACACACACCTATAATCATTTTTTTTGTACACATACATACGTGATTACATGCAACCACGCCCTAATGCTCGCACGCCTGCAGTCTTTGGGAAAGCGCAAATGTATTATACTAGTCACTATGCACACCATGGATGGATTCGGTAAGAAATTTGCAGACTGAAATATGTAGCACATACACAGAATAGAATAATGTATGCAATTGTGTCAAGTAATATGACCGCAAACATTCAAGACAACCGACTGCATACACTTTTGCAATAGTGCTTACAACAGTATTTCCAAAGCTATGTGTATTTAAGTGTATTTATCTAATTCAGTTAGCGGTGTTGATAGTGAAATTGTACACTACAGTCCTCTCGTGTCTCGACGTAGTGCAGATTAAAAAAACAAAACAATTTACGAGTTAATGAAATCCGCTTTCTTGCGCTCCTTAAATGTAAACCTATGAACGCCTCAGCAGATACTCGTTTCGTAATATATACCTGAGTTTTTATATAGCAGCGACTCGAGACATTTCACAGGCGTAGAATGGCGGCACACGTGCGCGGACATAGAACGCACGGCCCCAGACCTTTGCACGCTCACTTTGGAATCCCATCACACATTATTACGTCATTTAGAATCATCACTTGCAGTATTACTTACTCTCTTACTATTTCTATATTTGGTGACATGCACGGTCCACAACATATTCCAAAGTTATTTATATTTGTTCAACTTTGGAAAGATAATGTCCCCTGGATTTCCTTTTTCATTGGTGTCATCGCCGTCAGGGAACAGAGGTATCATGGCTGTTATGGAGGCATTAGCTATTAGGTCTTGTGTGTGGGTGTGTCTGAGTTAATGCTGGCTATAGGATTATTATTGTCACACTTCTTATACAATTATGCACACATTCCTTGATAGGCATTCTCCACAACAGCATGAAAACATAAAATAAAAAAACAGTGGTCATTTTTCTATGTCACTACTAAACACACTGCATAGACGGTAACCACATACCAACTGCATCCATATCACATAGTAGCCATTTTCTTCCAGGATCAAAATGTGCCAGTCTTTGGTCAATATTGCGGCCTGCCAAGGAAAACAACGTTGCTACTGCAAGAACTGCTCTTGAGGCAGCAGAGGGCACTCTTACCTCTGGTCCTAACACTGAATAAAACAATTCTGCGTCGTAGTACTGGAGCACAGCACCATGGCATATGTTTTTTGAAAGTTACACTAATATCCTGACCCGTGTTTGTTAAAAAACAACACCGCGCTCCAGCACTGAGTGCGCATGTAGCCCTGATGTTCAGATCAACATTCCAGTCTGGCCACCTAATTGTGCCCATGGCTTAATTGGTTACATGCCTTCCTCCTCCACCATAACAAATGAGGCAGGGCGCTGGCACAGATGAGGAGATGGGTGGATGAAAGTGACTTACGTCCACCTCCTTGTGAAGTGTTTGGTGATCTTTGAACGAAACCAAAGGACCTTTACAAATCTATTCACATTGTACATCTACACAGCTAATGTAGATTAAGCTAGGACACGGTCACAAACCTTAAGGTTTGTAAATATGCGTAAGAGCAGAATTCATTTGTAACATTTGACAATATCAAACATGTATGTGTTCCGGTTCCTGCTGTTCCGTGTTCAAGCAATTCATTCATCATTGTTGACAGGACATGGGACTTTCCACACAGGCTTTCTTCACGGCTTTCCTGTCTTCAGTTTGAGGCAAGAATGATCAATTGCACAACTGACCCTTCACATTTGTCATGGTAGACACACCCTCCCCCATATCTCATATATTTTAATATGTACGCATTATAACACGTTCCACTACTTTCAAACAGGGAATTATCTGCCGAATCGTAGGCTATTATTACTGTAATCACTCTCCGTTTTCAATCTCCCCAGTCCTCTAACTCGACTGAGCAAACACACACGAACAGGGACAAGCTTATCTGAGATCAGCTAACAATGAACGTAATCAGGCGAGATTCAAACCAACACATGATTTTATGGCAATAGGGCGTTGCATTTCTTTATAAGTCGCGGTTCATACGTCCACCCAGACAATTGGAATGTGAAAAAACGCACTGGAGCTGTTGCACTGGCTGACTTCAGTGCACCGATTTCAATACCCGAGAGAATTGCACAGGGGCGCTGTGGAGTTGCGCGCCCCTCATATCATGGGAGTTGTCTGCGAGCCTTGTATGACTGTCTTGGTAGAAAAGCACTGTAAAAAAGTTTATATCGTGTGAATATACATGATATTACACACCGTTCTCTGTAATAAACTGTTCTGTTGGCATCTTTATAACTACTGTGTCATTTGATCACATATCAAAATACAACATTTACAACGTGTTGTTGGACATATTTTATACCAATAAAAAAATGCGTTTCCTCATCCTCCACAGAGGTGCAATGAGAGTTCTGCGTAAATGTTTCTTCTGTTTACTATAACTGACAACAACCAGTCCTTCTCCAAACCCCCATAACTACGTATGCAGCAAAATGTTAACATTGTGTTAAAAAATGATGTTTAGGCTATATAGCCTAATTGATATAAGTTGAATAATGGATTGGCCGTTTTCAAATTCAACACGCAAATCATTCATAAAAATGTTTTTCTTACCTTTTTGGTGTGCTGACACCCCTCCCCAAATATAATTGTGCCCAGTAAATGGGGGAAAGTATTTAGGATTCAAAAGAGAGATATGCCAATTGTAGATATTGTATTTAGTCATTGACGTTTTTACATTTTACTATATATTTTTTAGAGTGTCGTGTCGTGTTCATTTTTGTTCATGAATAGTAGGCTATACATTACATATATGTATATATATATATGTGTGTGTGTGTGTTATAGATATCGCACGCACACACAGACACACACACATTATTTCGAATAACCATTCGGTTCACTCAGATATTTTGCCTACTCGTTTAATTAAAAAAGCCACGAAAAAGCCATCTATTCTGTTTGCCAACCCAACCTTTCCCCTTAAAATAACTTGCCTCTGAGCGATGTGGCTTCTGCTAGCAACATCAGTCAAACCCCACAGCCCTGTCGCACTAAGCGCACCCGCATCTTCCACTTCACTTGGCATCAAATTGGAGAGCCTCAGCACTGCACAACCATTCCTGATCTGGCCTGGGTGGCGCGCGGTAGGGACGTAGAGGGCTGGCGCTGCAGCTTCTAACAATTTCAAACGCAAAATTAAAAACTTGAATCGTGTGCCCAATTATACAGTATATCTGACACGAAATGCAGAGTTAGGAGCTTAATTAGGTGCGATACAAATACAGAACAATACACGCCAAGCTAACAAGTGTATCGAGTCATTCACCATTACACAAGTTGTTAATAGCGAATAGACTATAATCAAAAAAGGGAGCGAAAAGCACAACGGGACAGTGACAAAAAAAGACGACTGGAAAAAACAGAATCAACGAATGGGTTAAACTTGAGTCATACCCAGCTTTGAGAAGTTGAAAATGAGTAAAAATTCCTCCGCCGTGGCAACAGAGAAAGAGAGGGAGAAAGCTAGCCTGCTGGCTTGAGAGTTTTATTAGACCGATTTTTTAAAGATAAAAGTATTACCATATATTTTATTTTCAGTGAGAGTACTGTGGAAAAAGAAGGTTTTATATGCATATTAAAAGCGAAGTTACTTAATGATAAGACAAAATGCACGCGTAGTGATAGATCCGTTCGGAACTTGTGCGGAAGAATACAGCACACTAGTAACTACACTTCTGACTGACTGAGGGGAGAGAAGTTTGGAAACTTATACCTCGGCTTAACTTTTTTTTTTTCAATACGCCGAAAACAAGGAAAAAGCACAAAGAAGAAAGACAGGAGATAATTTATTTAAACTAAGAAACTCCAGCTTTCTCATTATTGTTCTTCACCAAAAGTATTGGTGTAAGACGTGAAGTTTAGGATAGTAAGTTCACCTAACCTGACGGGAGCTCAGCCTCGCGCTGGCGACTCTATGTGGATTTTACAAAAAATATGGGCCAATTACCCGGAATCTCCTCGGGCAAAGTGATTTTCTTCATCGCCTGTTGCGTCCGGATTTCATGGAGTGAGTATATTAGTCATAATATATATTTTTAAAGTTATTAATAGCCATTTTCATCAAATTCTTATACTATACATCTGCACGGGCGTTCGGACACAGGGTGAAGCATCTGCACACGTTCCAGCATAGCTCGCTCGCTGTTGTGATTTTGCGGAGTGACTTCCAACCTTTAGCGAGTTGGCGAGCTAGATACTTTACAAGGTTGCAACAACCCTTATGGGAGTTGACCAAGGTGATTGCTGAACTGTTTCTTTGTATCTTGTTAATTTGATTCGTTGGTTGTTTACTTCTAGCCTGCTAGGTATCGTCAGTGAATACGTTGATTGGGAAGAGAGGTTTGGTTGTTGAAACGTCAAGCAGCCGGAGCACGGCCTCAGTCTAGCTAACGTTATCCTAACTCGAGCGTATAGGTACAAAAGTGTATATCTTAAGTTTGTAACTTTCCAGAAAGCGTTTCCTGAACGGGGAAATGTATCGATAACTGTATAATTAGTATAACAATACGTATAAATTCAGAAGACCTATGTACCAACAAGCTATCTTAATTAGCTGACTAGCTAGACCCTATTAAAGGGTCGCACCGCTGCCCAGATGTTAGCGTGCTACGGAGCTAGCGGCGCCTCCAACTTCGCGCAGCATACAACTTCGCTACCTTGCCATCTGTGGAATCCAAAATGGATACTAGGCTGCTAGCAAGCAGTTTTAGCTTCAGAAATAAAAAGAAATAAAGCCCCTTCCAAATCCCTCTTGACATCGAGCTATGATTAGATCCCACAAGTTGAAAACGGAGCGAATTCCAGCTAAGGGGCATCTAACGCTTGTTATTATGTTATGTTATTACGACTGCTACTACAGATAATAATACAAATGAAACCCGAATAAAGGTGATACGAATAATAATAATAATAAATACCAGTAATATAAATAATAATAATGGTGCGTAATTCAGGCCGCTTGTGTTGAAACGTTTAAACCAGGCGAAATTATGTTCTGCGGGTGGTTATGATAGGGTGAATTTGGACTCAATTGAATTGGAAATTGAAATTAGGCTGTAGAAAATCAGGATTACGGATTTGAACCCAACGTGTTCGGGTCAGAGACGAGGAACCGATATATAAAAGATACTGCTAAAGAACATACACACGGCCAGTAGCAACATTGACACATCTCTGAATGGCCTTTCAAATGAAACGTGTATTTAACTTAGCACAGTGCAATGTAATCTCGAAATGTAGGCTGTCACACGCTGTGGACTGAATGGGTATGTCTAAAACGGATCCTTTTACTAATCTAACACCTTTTGCTCAAAACTGACGACTGTCTAGGTAGAGGAGCAACACAAAAGACAAAGAGATAACTTGAAATTGCTGCAGGCGGAAAGAGAAGCGGGTGGAATGTTGCTGTTGGTGTTTTACATTACACAAGGGGGGGTGAGACGTACACACACTCAATTACCTGTGGACATATTTTGTTACGCAGGGGACTGGATATTGTTGCCCACTATTGAACGTTGCCTCGTGAGGCCGGTGTCTGTTTTGCCGCACAGGACAATGTACAGCTCCCATTGCGTGGGCACCCGTCTGCCTGTATTTACTCAGCGCAGACGGCAGTGCGTGTGCACCGAAAAGTCCAGATATTGGGCCGATTGTTCAGCAGCCCAACCAATTACCGCGGCTTGGTGTGAAATGTGATTTATTGGCGACATGCTGCAGCCTTCGCTTAGAAAACAAGTGCTTGTTTATTGGCCTGCCCACAGACTTGCATTGCTGAGCGCTGGCTCTTCCCACTGACCCTCGTGCGCTCGGTCGCTCAAGACACTGATTGAGCAGACAATGAGAAATGAATACAAATGTTTTGCAGATTGTGGTGGAGCTACATGATATACACACACATACACACACACACACACACACACACACACAGAGGAGCGTGTTCTCTGCATTATGCACCAATGGTGGAAAATCTGCCGTTAGGTGTGTGACATTAGAATTGTTAGTTTTGTGGATTTGCTTCAGTACTAAGATGTAAAAAATTAAAAATTCAAAGTCTAGCTGCTAGAGGGAGATATCAGTAGGCTCAAGATATGGATCGGCATAAGCATCAACCAACCATCCACTAACACATAACCAGCACTTATCGTACATCTGCAGAAGGAAGATGTAGGGAGATCGGGCATCATTGGACACCCCTGTCATGTTCCCCCAGTCTCTAAACGAAACGGAGAATATAAACACGGCAGGGAGAGTCAGACACAGGCAGCAGCAGGGTTTAGAGGGGGTTAAGAGACAGGATTTTGAGCACTCGGGCCTCTCTGGTGAGCAGTTTAACACATTAACAGGGAATTAAGATGTCAGACAGAATAGAGCACAGTAATCCTGGGATTGGCAAGGCGCAGTTTGGATTCTCCTGTGGGCCCTGCTTGCTTCCACACTGGAACTTGCGCTCTACTGTGGGGAGAACCGTGGGTGACCAGGGTCCTGCACCTTATATAACTTTTTTCTTCTTTTTTTTCCCCCCTCAAGGATCTTGATTTCTGTCTGTGCGGGCAAGACAGGTGTTGAGTGCAACAAGTCTCATTAAAAGAACCAGTCTTCCTGTCCTGACCTGGGGGGTGGGGGTAGGCTTCCTTGTCTCCTTGGTAACTGTTAAACGAGCCCGGAATAGTGCAATTCCAGGAAACTGGATTACTTCCTTACTGAGTGCGAACAACTTCCTGCCCTGTTCATTGTGGCCCTCTAGCCAGTGCCAGAGGGAGTCCGTTACACTTTCCTTTTTTTTTTGTCAGACCGCCTCATAATTACTTCCCCCATCACAGTCCACACCCATTCCCTCTCTGCCTCTCATTCACCGCCTCGCTCTCTGTGAAGGAGCACACATCAGACGCAGCACACTGTAATATGCGCGCACCGCATGTGGAACACACCCTCCTGCAGTCCACCATATCTGGCATGCGTACACACACACAGACACACACCCTTGCACCCATCTCTCCTACACGCAGAACTGCATCGGACACAGAGATGCATTCACGCCCCCCGCCCGCCCCCTCACATCTGGCCCGTGCTGTCACAGCTGGCCCCCACCCCCCGGGGGTGTGGCTGGGAGCGACCGCGGTGTGCAGGCACAGGGTTCGGGTGGCAGGGTTCTCAGGTTTCGGCTCCCCGCTCCCACAGGGTCTGCTTCACATTAGCGCCTTGCACTTTCACGCTCTGATCAGCAGGGATCACAGCGCTGCTCCCTTCCCAGACCCTGTAAATCTCATCCGTTCTGCCTTTCTTCTCCTCCCTCCCTTCCATCCAGCGCTCCCTCTTTCTTTCCCTCCCGCGCTTGCTGGCTATGTCTTGTGCCGCGCAGAGCAGCAGGGAAAGACGGAGGGAGGAAGGGAAGAGAGAACGCGATGGAGGGATGTGAATGGTGCTGAGAGGGAGGTGTGTCGGCTGGAATTAGGGGCTTTTTTCTGCACATTTTTGTTATTGTTGAGTCAGTGTTTACCATTACTTGCTCTTTTCTTTTTCCCTTCCCCGTTTCTTCCTCGCTCACTGAGCCGTCACATTCAGTTGATTCATGTATCAAATGAGACAAAAAAAACCCACAATTTTGTTTCTAAAACTACATCGATAAGGGAAATGAAAAAGCATTATATTTAGTAACAGCTGAATTGTGCAGGCAGATGACTGTATTGTAAGACAGACCTGGGATAGAAAACTAGTCTTGGCCTCTGGCAGCGGATTGGATAATCCTTGGTGTTTGGTGCTGTTGGTGGGCCTGTTACAAACCACCGTGCAATGGTTGAGTTTGTGTATTGGAGAGGAGAGAGTGGGTGTTTATTTTCCCTCAAGCAAAGCAGGTCTTACCTGCATTGCCCCAGTGAAGCCCCAAATGGTCCTGGATTTTGAGCTTATTTTGAAGGGAAATGGAGTCATTAGCGGTAGTCAGTCCTACATCCTGTGAGATCAGCTCTATTGGCAGCATGACAGTGCGCGCCGAAGCTCGTCAGACCAGTTTGGAGAGAGTGCTTTCTTCTCCTCCTCCCCCCTTCTTTTCCAACTCTCTCCATTCTCCTCACCCCAGTTCCTCAACCTCCACTCTTCCGCTGCCTCATTCCCTTCTTCACACCTCCCCGTTCTGTTTATTTCAAAAAGATATATTTTTTAAAGCTGTATGCCTTTGATGTTTTTATTCTCCAAAGTATCTTTACTCAAAGTCCACTGCCAAGAATGTCATGGAAATAATCAGAAGAATAACTATGAACAATTGATTTGCACAGTTTGGGCATAGCTGGAGAACCAGAGTATTTAGCTGGCTTTACTCATTCAAAATGTTCCGTGTGGTCCATTACCGCTGCCCAGTTGTACTAGTTTTATTTTTTCTTCTTAATTCAACATTCTGAGTAAAAACACTGGTCATTTAGGCTAACGTTTCTATATGTGGCGTGACATGCTCCAGCATTTACTGGTGAGATAGGACTAGCCTAATTATATTCAACGATAACATGTTTACAGTTCTGAGGACAGGCGGGACACATTTACTGCATTGAAGTCCACAACGCTTAAACAGTTAACCATCGTGGTGACCGTCTGATCCTAATATTAGTAAGTGAAACTTGTAACTTAGTTGATAGTATCAGGACTGACTGGAGAGTAGATTACTGTGAATGGTGACACAGACAGCCGAAATGGTGTAATGATCCATATGCTGATCTTGATGACCGATGTGGTAAGAATAGATGTGGTGTGCGGCTATCTGCAGAAATTGTGTTGGGCACGCAGAGCCAGCGGTCGTAGCCTTTAAGGCCTTGTGCTTGTTGGTGTTAAAGGGTCATAATTTCTTGAGTAATACTGAGAAAACAGTTATTCCTGGCAGTGAAGTGAGGTTATAGCGAGACCTCGTGCGAGACATCCTCTCTTTCTCTTTTAATCTCCTTTAGTGTATGGTGCCGTCTGATGTTGTTGTGGAGTTTTTGTTTTATTTTAAACTTATTTGTTCTAATATTATGAATAATACTAAATTGCATTTATATGCATCCATGAAAGCATTTATGCATCTTACAGCATAGGTAGTGAGTCGTGACTAACTCAATCACCACCAGTGTAGCCAATAGGTCCTACCTGGGTGATGCCAGGCAGCCATTTTGCACCAGAGCACTCACCACACATCAGCTGAGGTTGAGAGGGAGAGGTTTATTTCAGGAATTATACTCGGGGTGGGGGAATAATAAGATGGCTAGTTTGGAAATTAGGCAAGGACATAAGGGCACTCCCTAGTCTGTGATGGGATCGTTAATGAGCACAGGGAGTTCAGCAGCTTGGGTTAACATCTCAACCAAGCGACGGTGTCTCCTACAGTACAGTGTTCCCATCACCACACTGTGGCATTTTCTGCTTGGTCCTGCTCCCTTGAGCAAGGTACTCCACCTGAATTGCTTCAGTAAACATCCAGCTGTATAAAAGTATTGTATGTAAAGAAATGTAAACTGTTGTTGGGTGGTATGGCTACTGTTTTCCACTTGGGTCCATCCTACAACTCGAATGTGCTTTCAGTCTGCAGCAAATCTTAGTTGCTGTCCACAGATTTTGCTCTGGTATTAGTGTGTCAGTATGCATTATATGCCTTTCGGATGATATCTTAAACCGAGGTCCTGACTCACTGTAGTTATTAAAGATCCCATGATACTATTTGAAAGAGGGGAGGCTGTTAACCCCTATGTCGTGGTCAAATTCCTACAAAGAACTGGCGCTCTACACCTGGCCGCCTAATCATCCACGCTGCATCTGATTGGCTACACAATCTTTTGCATTCCCTACTTGCTTTCACTCTCCAGGTTGTCAGTGCGAAAGAGAATTGAGTTCCTAGTTGACATACCAGGTTAAATAAAGGTCAATTATGGTTGGTGTGGTATCTTCCGGTCTGTGTGGAATCAGTGTGTTGGGGTATGTCAGTGCAAGACGACATTGCTCTATTCCAGACGGGGGAAACAGGAAGTAGTTCATGCGTCTCATCTACTTCCCGCTTTGCAGCGTCTGCCCTCGTCACACACGTGCCACCGCTGCTGCAAAATCACCTGACCCGCAGTCGGAAACGCTGTGTCTGTGGGCTGAGAGCATGACTCCAAGGCGCAGAACTGAGTCTGTTTCTGTTTTGCCTTAGTCAAGGTTGTGTTAGCCAGCTGTGCTAACTGCATGCTCACATGCCTGATTCTGAATAGATTCCGCCTCATTTTTCACGCCGACCGGTTAATTTTGTCTTAATAACGCAGGCACATTTAGCGATTGGTTACACGTGCTGAAAAGCGTGTCTCGGAGTAGAAGGATTAAAGTAAAGGCACACCTTTACACCCAGCTTGGCCTCGCGAGCCAGGCCTTTTTATGTGCTGGCGGATATAATGCCCGGCTGTAACAGCACTGTGTTTGGTGATAAGCCTGCCCGTGTTGAAGGGAGGTTCCCTGTTGATCCACCTGTCACTGATTTAATATGACGAATCACGATCGGGTAAACACGGACGAACGCTCGGGAAGACACAGGAGGAGGCACTTACTGAGTGCTCTGAACAGCCGCTCACGTGGAAATTGCTTCATAAATTCAGAAGCATAAATCAAAAAGCTGTCACTCTGTTTTTCTACGGCGGTAGGCCGAGGGCTTGCCGCCTGAGAATGAGACCACCCCTAACCTCGTAATGGCTTCATAAAGCAGCGCATCTCCAGGTGTGTGCACCTTGCACTCAGGTAGTGCCTTCCACTGCGAGGGCCCGTCAGGTGTGGTCCCTCTTGCTGTGCTGAATGTACCCATGTGGCAGCGAGGCCCAGTGTGTTTGTGGGTTTGATGTTGTGATGCGAGTATACAGGCTTTCTGTGTGTCTGGGGCACCGTGCGCCAGTATTCTGGTGCATGCTGGGAGTGTTCGCGTGGATACCCTCTTTTCCTTTTGATGTAATATGTTTCTAATATGTTTATACGTTAAGGTGCATGTGTTTTTGTTTGTGTCTGTGTGCATGTGTGCGTGTTCCTGCGTGCGTGCATTTGTGTGCATGTGTGCGTGTGTTTGTGTGCATGCGCGTATGTACATCTGTGTGTGTGTATGCACGTGCGTGTGTTTAGAGATTGGAATCTTGCCAATTGACCCTGTGTCCAAGGCTTTTTACTCACAGTCCTGTGCTATTGTTTGTTTTAGCTCTGCAGTGCCTGGATTACACAAAGCCCTGTGTGAACAACGCCACCTGCATCACATTCCACAACGGCACAGGATACTGCAGGTAGGCCTGACTGTCACCTGGGCTGGTGGACACGTCACTGTCTCTCACAGTACTGTGTTTTTACGCACCACCGTATCAATTCACCCTGTCTCTCATACAGTACTGTGTTTTTACACACCACCTGGGCAATTCACCCTGTCTCTCACAGTACTGTGTTTTTACGCACCACCGTATCAATTCACCCTGTCTCTCATACAGTACTGTGTTTTTACACACCACCTGGGCAATTCACCCTGTCTCTCACAGTACTGTGTTTTTACGCACAACCGTATCAATTCACCCTGTCTCTCATACAGTACTGTGTTTTTACACACCACCTGGGCAATTCACCCTGTCTCTCACAGTACTGTGTTTACGCACCACCGGATCAATTCACTTGGTCTCTAACTACACTGTGTTTAAGCACCATCTGGTCAATTCACCATGTGTATGGTACAGGTCAACATGGGGAATTGCCAGTATTCAATTGTGAATAATAATGTGTGTCTGTGTGGCGGGGGGGGTATGAGTTCTTTCTGGGTGAGGTTTGTGGAAAAGGGGCTTTTAAGGGGGGTTAATAGTATATTTAAATATTAACTTTCCATTGTATACAAGAAGTTTCCATTAAGAGCTATATTTCAACAGAATTATCTAGCAGTTCACTCCTTTGAAAATAACAATCAAGGCAGTGTGTGGCTTGCACAGTACAGCATGTCATCTAATAACTCCATATTAGATGAGTATTTGCATTTTGCTTGATTTGAATTTACCCTTCTTTCTAAGACATAATATCCTTCACTGTCATTTTCACCTTACCTGAAAGGTTTTTTTCTCATTCTCATATGCTGCCTGGTAATTTTGCATCTGAGATTGACTGATACATCATTTTTATTACAATGGACCTATTCAATTTCACGTACTTGGTTGTGTTAATGTTATCACGGTAAAACTCTGTTGAAACACGCCCTAATGAAATCAGTTGTGTTAATGAGTGAGGAATCAATCAGGTGTGTTAGTGAGTGAGGAATGAATCAGGTGTGTTAGTGAGTGAGGAATGAATCAGGTGTGTTAGTGAGTGAGGAATGAATCAGGTGTGTTAGTGAGTGAGGAATGAATCAGGTGTGTTAGTGAGTGAGGAATGAATCAGGTGTGTTAGTGAGTGAGGAATGAATCAGGTGTGTTAGTGAAGAGTGGGAACAACAGCCTGAACACCTCGTAGATCTTGAGGAGCGAACCTGGGCTCGCCTGCACTAGCCCCACATCCACAAGTTACAGAGCAGGGCACTGTTGTAGGCTAAAGATGGGGAGCGTAAGCTGAACAGACTGCTTTCTCCAGAGTAGCACTGAGGCAGTCACGGCGAGATACCACCAACTGACTGGCTACACAATCCGTGTATGAACCATGAGTTATGCTGAGCCACTGAGCTACAGGGAAGGGCAGGGGATTTCAACGTCTGTGTTTGTGCTGTCCCTTCACCTACCCAGAGAGAGCTTGGAAACCTGCTCTGTAAATGAATTTTGCTTTGTCCTATTAAATGATCTAAGAGGGATCAAAGGGGATCTAATGTCGGGTCGTGCATGTGGCAAGAGCTCCCTCACAAGAGCTGCCTTTTTTTGAAAGTGCAATCAGGTGACAGAGAGCAAGGCTGCCGTTAGCCTGAATTAGCGGTCAGCCTGAATGCCGTCTCATAAATGCACCCGAGTCAAAAGCCTCCTTTGTGACAAAACCTCATTATGTGTTTATTCAGACTTTCAGCACATTAAAGGGAAGTGGTGAAAAATAAACAGTGGAATCCCCCAAGACAAGTGTAATTATGGGCCCAGATTTGGGGCCCTCATTGTGTTAACATTCCTGTAAGTCAGGGAGTTAATGATGATGATGATGAACGCGTTGTTGTGTTGACATGCTTGTGCGGCACCCGTGCGGATCCCACTTTGAAATAAAAACCCAACAAGGGTCTAGCGCAGGGGTACTCGGGTACAATACTCGGACGGTCCCCTCACGCAGATTTCCAAGATTTGTCAGACGGCTGGATGACTGTTGGGCGGGTTTTCATAAACGGGGACGCTCGACTGGATCATTGCTGTCCTATCGCTGGAAAGTAAAGTAGTTTAACTTGGAACTTGGGAGGAGGGGTTTGTGGTGCTGTGTGGTTCAGTAGGTAGAGCATGGTGCCGGCAGGGTTTAG
Organism: Aldrovandia affinis; assembly: GCA_029706075.1. Classification (NCBI taxonomy): domain Eukaryota; kingdom Metazoa; phylum Chordata; class Actinopteri; order Notacanthiformes; family Halosauridae; genus Aldrovandia; species Aldrovandia affinis. Next base: position 18,498,948 of record JAINUG010000001.1, on the reverse strand, counting down.
GTCATGGCTTTGATTCCCACTGGGACCACGTATACTGAAAAATGTATGCATTCACTACTGTAAGTTGCTTTGGATAAAAGTGTCTGCTAAAATGACATATGTTAGGTTAGGTTTTTCATACACCGGGTGATGTTGGCAATACGTTTTGGATGTGCAGACAGGCTTCCTGAAATGAAAGTGTGAACAACGCTAATTCCCATGCGGTGTAGTAGCTACCACCAGGATGGGACAAAGTCTCAGGTCCAAATCTGAAGCGGACGCGCTCCACTCTTCGGAGCACAAGAACCGTGAATGCTAATGAATGAACAGAGGCCGAGCTCTGCATTTGTGAGCGCGAGCGCCGTGGATGCCGGAGCAAGTGTAATTTGGGCTTAACGCCGGTCCAACGGCCGCCCAGGGAGCAGAGCCAGCTGGAGGCTGAGGGCATGAATGGAGCGCGCGTACGCTTCAGTGTCATTGTCTCTTTGGGGGACGCGGGAGTGCCCGTGTGCTGGAATTTCACTGTGCTGTGAGCGAGTCACTGGAAGATGAGTCTTGAGAGAGATCAGCAGAGCAGGGTGTGTACCATGTAAGCTGTCAGACCGGTGAGACTGCAAAACCTGGGCCAGGGTGTGTGTGTGTGTATGTGTGTGTGTCACCGTGTCTCTGTGTGTCACAGTTTCTGTCTTTCTCTGCGCGTGTGTTCGTTTGTCACTGCGTGTGCATGTTCCCGGGTGAGTGTGTGTGCGTTTGTACTGTCTGCTGTGCAGGTGTACCATTGTGTGTATGTCACCATGTCTTTCTTTCTGTTTGTGTTTATGCCTGTATGTCTCACAGTGTGAGTTTCTTCTCTTCTGTGTGACAGTGCCCAGGTGTGTGTGTGTGTGTGTGTGTGTGTGTGTGTGTGTGTGTGTGTGTGTGTGTGTGTGTGTGTGTGTGTGTGTGGACGCTGGTCTGGTCTGGTCAGGAGTGTAGCGTGTCAGGGGCTCTGGTATTAGGCTGAGTGAAAGTGAAGGAGGTTTAGCAGAATGTACTGCACCCCTGTGGTGCAGCCCTCCCCCTCTCAACAGGAAGCCCAGGACTGCAGTGGGAGTTTAGTGGAGCAGAAGTGAGACTCGGGGGCTAATACCTGAGAACATTGACCCCGAGGCCAGAGCGCACTGCTAAAATACTTTTTCTTCTTCAGACAACACCTCTTTAGTGCCATGGGGCAAACTGAGTATTTCTCTCTCACGTTCTCTCACTCTCTCTCCTTTCTGTCTCTTTGTCTGTCTCTATCTGTATCCTGCTCTCTCTCTCTCTCTCTCTCTCTCTCTCTCTCTCTCTCTAGACGGAAGAGAGGTGGTGGTGTGTGCTGTTGTTTGATCTGACAGGTAGAATTTGTCCTGGGGCTGCGATGAGATGGGGGGAGAGGGAGAGAAAGAAAACAGAATGTCTTTTAACAGTAAAGAGGGGTGTAATGTGAGAGCCGCGTCCCCTAACTCGCTGATCGCCGATGAGAGCGAGCGAGGGTGAGGGGAGGAGGGGGGTGAGGAGAAAGGATAGAAATTAAGCTGTCACTGCGCTTGCCTCATCACTCTGTCAGTCATTCAGTCATCCCTCACAGATGCATTATGGGACATGCCCCTGGGTTTGACTCACCTGGCCTCTTAATCCCTCTTTCCCTCACCCCTCTTTCTCTGCCTTATCACTCTTTCTCCCCCTCACCCCTCCCCCACTCTCTCCCTCTCTCCCATTTCTCTTCCTTACCCCTCTTTCCCTGCCTTTCTCCCCCCTCACACTCTCTCTCCCTCCGCTGCTCTGTTTCTCATGACGGCTGCAAGAGTTTTTGCTGCAGTCGGGCCCCTCTGCAGAAATCTGTTTCGTCACCTGGAGAACCTGTCATTCTGATTTTATATTCAAACGAGGCGGTGATGTCCTGAGGTGTGTGTGTATAGTGCTGTGGTGGATGAGCGGAGACTCATGCTGAAAACAGGCTCCGCTGCCACGGCGACCACACCCTCCACCGCCGCACACTGCTGTGCAAACACACAGGGGTGAGAGCAACGGACTCGCCCAGGTACGCCACAGCACTGAACGCTCGAAAAATGTGAAATCCACACAACTCGGGCGTGATTAGAAGTGCGTGTGCGCGTGCGTGTGTGTGTGTGTGTGTGTGTGTGTGTGAGTGTGAGCACAACAGAGTGTGTGTCACCACGCCCCAGCCCAGTGATAGTGTGGAGCCTCAGAGATGAGCGTGAGCAAAGGGGTGGGGTAGGGGGGTAGTATGGGGGCTGGAGTTGACTCTTGTCAGAAGGAAGATGTGAGGTGCACTGCCTGTCACTGCCAGCTCACCAATCAGCCCTGTCTGTGTTGGAATAGACATGCCATGCAACTACACAAACACACACAACCATGTGGCTCACTCACACAAATACAATGGCCCGTGTCTACACACACACACACACACACACACACACACACACACACATACACACACACACACACACCATGTGGCTCACACACAAATACAATGGCCTGTGTCTACACACACACACACACACATACACACACACACCATGTGGCTCACACACAAATACAATGGCACACACACACACACACACACACACAACCATGTGGCTCACTCTCACAAATACAATGGCCTGTGTCTACACACACACACACACACACACACACACAGAGTTATGTTCGGGAGAAGCCTTACAGGACAGTGGGGAATGTAGTGACCAGACTCTAAACCCACAGCACACTGCATTGATAAGTGGGGGCCGTGACACACAGATCTGCAGCTCTGATGCTGGTGATGATGAGCTGTGGCTCTTATTATCACCGTGGTGGGTTAGATGCCCACATCCCTAAACTCCCCCAGCAGGCGCCCATGTAGCCTCAAGCTCGTTTCTCAATGGCAGGTTGATCAAAGGTTTCACCCCCCGCACAGTATGAGCGAGCAAGCGAGTGAGAAGGAGAAGGAGAAGGACCGAACAAAGAGGGGAATGTGGTGTGCGTGTGTGTGTGTGTCTGTGCTGTGTGTGTGTGTCTGTGTGTCTGTGCTGTGTGTCTATCTGTGTGTCTGTGTGTGTGTCTATCTGTGTGTCTGTGTGTTTGTGTATCTGTGCTGTGTGTGTGTCTGTCTGTATGTCTGTGCTGTGTGTGTGTGTGTGTGTATATCTGTGCTGTGTGTTTGTGTGTGTGTGTGTGTGTGTGTGTGTGTGTGTGTGTGTGTGTGTGTGTGTCTGTGCTGTGTGTTTGTGTGTGTCTGTGTGTGTGTGTGTGTGTGTGTGTGTGTGTGTCTGTGCTGTGTGTCTATGTGTGTGTGTGTGTGTCCACCAGTCTGTGTTTTAAACTCAGAAGGGCTTAGTTTCCTTTAGCGTATGTAATGTCAATCTCTAAAATGGAGGCCTGATTTTCATAGGGAGTATGTGCTGAATGGTTATACCACACAGTGCAGCGTGCGGCTCCACCCTCCTCAGTCTCTTTCTCTCTCTCTCTCCCTCCCTCTCTCCTTTCATTCCCTCTTCTTTGCCTCTCCTCTCTCCACAATCCACCCTTTTTTCTGTTACTATTAATTTCTTTCCTTTGGCACCCCTCCCCCCCGCACCCTCTCTCGCTCTCGTTCATGTTATTTTTGCGGCCGCTCTGTTCTCTTATGAAAAGGAGTCCGTGATGAAGATGGAGAACAGAAAGGGGGGGAGGGTGCTTCTAAAAATAATCGAAGACGTTTAATGCCCGCTGGGAAGGAAGAAATGGGTGAGAATGAGTGAGAAAGGGTGACTAAAATGTAGTGCCTGCAAAGAAGGAATAAATGAGTGAGAACGAGTGTTGGTGAGCTCACCAGAAGAGCCAGAGAATCCGCTTATACCTTGCACTCATGCAGGGGGTGTGTGTGTGCGTGTGTGTGTGTGTGTGTGTGTGTGTGTGTGTGTGTGTGTGTGTGTGTGTGCTTGCTTGTGTGCACAGAGGTTGCACTCATAAAAGTTCAGCTTAATAGGTTTCAGGCATTCAAACGCCCGAAGACGCGACTGAGAGCAGGCAAACATGCTCCACTCGAGTTGCACATGTGACTGAAAGTCCTGTATTATTGACTTATTTAGCCTATACCCTGCTCATACAGCGATTTACACTGGATTACATGCATACTGTCAGCTGCTGAAGCAATTATGCTTAAGTACCTTGCTCAACTGCCCCCACCCAGGATTTGAACCTGAGCTACAAGCCCAGTTCCCTTACACTGCAGCTCACCCACTTTAAGATGTTTCAGGGGACCCCACTGCTGCCATGGGTGAGTGTGTGGGGCTGCACGTATCGGACTGCTAGCCTTTGGCCAGAGAGGCGGCCGAGAGAAACGGACTGTGGGACGCTAGAGTCAGGGAGCCCCCACGCCCTTTCACCCCCATCTCATGTCAGGACAGGCTGGAGGTCAGAGATCTGAGTGCCAGAGGAGAGGAGAGGAGCGGAGATGCGGGGCGGGGGAAGAGGCGGGAGAAGGGGGGGGCACTAATGTAAACCAGCTGTGGAAACTTGACACTGCGGGAGTGGGGGGCTGTACGGGGAGGGAGAGGGAAGGAAAACAGCAAATATGGAGAATAATGAGGAACCCTATAGAGGAACTCTGGGTTATACAGCACTGTGTCTGTGTGTGTGTGTGTGTGTCTGTGTCTGTGTGTGTGTGTGTGTGAAGGGTGCGTGTGTTTGTGTCTGTGTGTGTGTGTTTGTTTGTGTGTGTGCGTGTCCAGACACAATGGAAGAAAACACTGCGCTGGCATGTTTTTTGATAACGATGAAGAGAAGGTGCTTGTGTGTGTGTGGTGTATGTGGGGGGGAGGGGGGATTCTGAGGTCAAACTGTCATGCTCTGCCCACACACACAGAGGAGTGTAGGTACGGCAGGGCTAAGCGCACCAAAATGCAAAATAATTAAGTAGTGTTTTCCGCCCTGCTGTTCAGTGGGTTTGAGAATATTGAGAAGAAAGGGACTGCTTTCACATCTCCATTTACTTCCATCATTCTTGTGGTTGTGGTCTCATGGCAGCATGTGAAACGCCCCCCGCTCTAAAAGCACTGCCCAGTGAATGAATGCTTAATTTACGTGTAGCTACCTGCAACAAGTCCATTTTTTCCAATCTCCATTTAAGCCTTCAAAAGCATGTACAAGTGGGCTGTGCTCTTAAGCCTTTCAGTTTGTATGTTTTTACTGAAATGCTGATATTGCTTAATCTTGCAGCTGAATTACCATGTGTGCTCCATCTCACTTTGTTCCCATCTGCTTCCAGTCAACGGAGTGCACAGTCAAGCTGCCTGCCTGTTAGCGCAGGACTAGCACAATGCTAAACGAATATAAATTCGAATGCAGTGAAACGCAGTAAAATACAAGCCGGATTAGCGTACAAAGAGGAAACTATTTGGAGCTTAGCTCAGCATTTGTGGAGCCTGTGTTTATGCATTTAAGTGCTTAAGGATGAGTAAGAACAACCCAATTTGCTAGTGTACATTGTTTCAATCCACAGAAGGAGTGGGGAAGCGATGCATTCTGGGCTTTTTAGGAGATTTGAGATGGCCAGGAAAATGGGCTTGTCTTCCTGTCTATTAAAATGAAGAGCTTTTCAATATGGACAGTAAAGTCAGGAACAGCGTATCGTAGGGGAAGTGACCCAATTAAGCCCACCAAAATCTTAAGTTTTAAATATTTTCTTATAGGTATTCTTTCCCAATAAATTGGGTATCAAATTGAAGATGAATCTCATGTCTAAACACTCCTGGCAGATTTAGTCATAAATATATAAATTCAATAAAATGGGGGTCAATGTATAAAAAGGGCCGCAGTTCCTACACGGTTCACCCGATACGTATGTAAATACCCTCAAATTAAAGGTGACAGTCTGGAGTACAGAGCCACAACAACAAAAAATGTGTCACTGTCCAAATACGTACGGACTGCACTGTGCGTGTTAACCGTATTTCCAGCCGAGTTCACTCGTCTACATGGCGCATGCACTCCTGCCACAACTGTTTTGACCCCAGGAAAGCACTCCTCCAAGTATGTTACAAAGTATTCTACAGTCATTCATACCGCACTACAAATGCAATGAAGTCAATAGTCAGCCGGCGATAAAACTGAATTGTGACAGAAGCGCGTGTCTCGTAAGAAACAAGTATTTCAACCACTGCTACAAGGTTAAAATAACTAACAGTGTAAACAACCATGCAACACGTATACTTGGCACCTAAGAACAGGTCTTTCACATTTTCTTTTTGACAACTTTTGATCTTTTCCTTAGTGAATTTAAAGTCTATCTGGAGGGTTCCTGACTCTTAACACTGTCCCTCTAACTTGCTCTGATGCTAGGCCTCCCCTCAGTAAGTTATGGGGTCAGCTACCACACCTTGCCTGAAGACAGTCTACAATCTCTCTCTCTCTGTTACTGCATCAAGGCACGGCCTTTTCCCTGGCTGTGCATCAACCATGACTCTGTCCTTCACTCTCTGTCTCAGGGCCATCCTACAACTCCGTATTTCTTTACTAATACAGCCAGATTGTGACACTTTTCATCACCAAACTCACAGCAGGCTTCTGTCATGTTTGGGCAGTCCGTATATTTTTTCCTCTGCGTACCCATTGTGTGAAAATAAGGAACATTAGATCATTTCCTGAATAAAAAAGAAAATTTCTGAGTAAAAGTAATTACTTCAAGGCTTTTTAATATGAGGTACAATGGGCTGATTAGGAATAACAATGGTCAACATAAAATTAACCTCAATTACTTATTATAGAGTTAATGTAAAAGTGTAATACCATAATGAATGAAATACATAATTTTTACAACTTTAATCATGTTTTTTATTGTTGGTAGTAAAACATAAATAAATATTCTATGTTCAAGCTATGTGCTAACAGACTTTTCAATGACACTGTTCCTTATAAGCCCATATAATTTTGTAAATAATAACAATAGATAGAACATTTAAATGTATTTGGACTGAAACGGCTTGTAAAATGTTTAGATTTTATGTGGTCCTCAACGTCTTTTGTCTATTTTTGTTCTACTGCATCTATCTGTGAGACCACCATTCTGTGGTCACCATCATCACAATAACAACTTTGCACTGGCTGTGAAACATATTATCTGTCTAATACTTCCTGTCTTTTTGGTATTTCAAAATAAATGAGCAAGTGGGGAAAAAAATCATTTGGAACTGGTGAAAGTACAAGCCAAAGGCAGTGATCCCCTTTAATGAAATACTGTGAACGTACAGGTAACTGCCAAAATAATGAAAACGGCAACATAGTGTCTTAATAGGGTGTTGGGCCAAGGGCAAGACCAAGGGGTTGAGTGGACCTAAACCATGCCAGGAAAATGCACCCCACACAATAACAGAGCTGCCACAACCCTTCATTTACAAGTGTTTCATTTTTCTACGCAGTTACCTATAGATTCAAAGCAGGGGAATACATTTAAAAAAAGATGAATACCATTCTGTATGAACAGATTGTGAAGATTGGTTTGAACACATAAAACATATGGTTGGCAGTTCAAAAGCCCCAGACTACTGAACATGCTCAATTTAATTAGACAGTTAGTCTCACCTGGGGGTTGATCTGAGGGATTGATTGACAGTGAAAAGAAATACTATTAAATGGTGTGTTGCCACAGCATAACCTCACTACTACCATATGAATGATTGCCAAATGGAATGGAGTGGAACATTAAAGATGCACATGGAACCTCTTATAATATTTCTGTCTACCTTGCGCCAAAAAATAGTGGAGGAGAGATGGAAAGATTAATATTCGCAATTAATATTCCATCCATGGATAAGATATCTAATCACGGCCATCTCACATCTGCTTCTGGGATGGAAAAATGCCAGGAATTTTGCACGCTCGGGCTGGGAACTAGAGGTACTTTGGGTAAACAAATGCACTTTTATGGCTTTATGGCCCCATATTTCAGCCCCGTGTAATTGGAGTGCATAATAACCCGGTCATATAACACTCTGTGATATTGCCTTGTTACCTACACAAAGGAGCCCAGAATCCCATGCTAAGTAAAGGCAAACCACTGGAAATAGACATCAACAGCATCACCTGATTGACACACTTTTTTTAGAAGATGACAGCTTGATGCCATTTGAACAGCTAGAAACAAAAAAGAGCTATAGAATGAAGGCTATCCCCCAAAATTACAAAAGTATAATTGAAGTTACAGAACATCCACTAAATAATTTGTTGATCCGTGTTGATCTTGAAGCAAAACCATTTTTCCCACTAGCATTTTTGACATTTACCCATTTTTCTCCCAATTTAGTGGCCAATTATACCCTCTATTAATTTCTATTTGCCCTCCCAACACGAATTCACCCTCATTGCACAAGGCAAGCTAATTCTCCAAGGGCAGCGAGCTCCACTTCCTTCGAGACGGAATTTGCCCACCCACGTTCTGGAGACACCCTTACATGCTTCACGGCGAACTCAAGCCGGCTCACCCTCCCCCATACCCCTGGGGCGGACAGCCAAACGCCGCCCCCGATCGGAGCTAGCGGCCAGGGCCGGTCTGGCAGAGACGGGTTTCGAACTGTGTCCTTGATAGGCAGCGCACACAGGTATCGGACCAGCCAAGATACGGGTGCGTTAGACCGCTACGCTATCCGCCGCCCCCCTCACTAACATTTTTAACGTGGTTCTCTGTGTCTCAGCAGGTAGAGCATGGCATTGACAGTGCTTAGGTTGTGGGTTCATTTCCCATTGGGACCAAGTGTACTGAAAAATGGATGCATTCACTACTGTTAGTCACTTTCGATGAAAGCGTCTGTTAACGTCACTGTCACTGTCAGTTACTACATTGGTCTATACCCTCATCCATGAGAGGATTAACCCCACTCTCAAAACCTTTGGACACATTTATTTATTATTTTTCTACTTCCTTGAGCACTTCTGTGTTCAGAGCTTTATCCACTAAATTACACTGATCAAACAATATGCCACTTTATCCTCCTTGGTCCCAAGACCAGAATTATTGAGATATAACAAAGTCAAAATATAAATTTGGTGGTTCACCCATGAAAGCCGGTGCATGCTGAAGTCATTTTGATATACACTGCACCAACAAAACACATTGAACAATTCTGTTTCATTATTTCTGGTAATAATATCACAAGTACAAACAGTAAAGCAAAGTTTTATACATTAACAGGTATATCATCAAATACAGGTTTTCATTACTTTATTCCAAATGTCCAGATTAATGAACATCGAAAAAATTTAACTAAATATTAACACAAAATAATTATTTGACTTAAAAAAAACACTTCTGGCTAGCAGCACACCAATGGAAAGCTTATGTGTTTAGCAAGCTGTACAAGCAGCCCTGGGTGCTCTACCGCTGGTCTGAGAAGCAGAAATGTGAAATTGAGAATGTCCAGTATACTGGACGGTTGGAACAAGGAGGCTGTGCAGACTGCGAGGGACAGAAACACAGCAGCACCAAGAGATGGTGTCTGAAGCTTGGGCCAGTGCTTTGGCAGGCATGCAAACAATCTCAGAATGCGAGAGAAATAAATCCATAAACCCTCGAGTCTGTCAACACGGATGGCTTTCCTCACTGAGAATTGAAATGAATGAGGGAAAGTGAATCTGACACGCGCTGGTAAGAAACAAAAGGGCCCAACTAATGCACATGATTCGGAACAGCGTTGCAGTACTAAGGGAGCTCTCACAAGTAATAAACACCCAATTAAAGGAAGAGGAGAGCATTTCACGGTAAAGATGAGCAGTTTAAATGATCTGGGATCAGTTAATTTACACAGCTTTGAGAGGTGAAATGGATAGAAAAGACGTGCATAATCCCGAGCACACACTTTTGAATAGTACATTCACATTTAGGTATTTAGCAGATACTCCTGTCCAGAGCGACTTACAAAAGTGCATACAACAAAGGGAACGAACAGTAACAGTAAATTCAAGACATGAATCAGGGATGTGATTTTTCCTGATTATTCAGGAAATGCAGATTTTCTGGTGCTAAATTTCTCTGGCTATTTGGCTTTATTTGCTGAACATTCTCTCCTGCCGTCAGCTGTCAAAGAGTGCAACATTTCTCAATGTGTATGCTTATGACATACACATGTCCACAAGATATCTATGGTCTGAAAATAAACATTTCCTGATTAACCAGGAAGAAAATCACATCCCTGATGAATGAATGTATATAGCAGTAAGAACAATTACACATATTTCCGAATGTTTCATTTTATATTATGTTGTAAGAATATATATATTCTGTGTAAGTATTAAGTAATAATTAATTAGCTTTTGTACGGCAGGTGTGAAAGTAGATTTATTTTCCCCCAAGTAACTGTTAAATGTGTGAAAGATGGCTGAATAAACAAAATCACAAAAATAACTGATTATTTAGGAAAGTTAATCTGTCATTTCCCCTTTGACAATAATGGGGGAAGAGGTTGAAATAGTGTCTCAGCCAGAGCACACATCAACAGTAACCCGATTTGGAATGTTAACATCAAATACCATTCGAGAGCGAGCCAATGCCTTTACCTTTTGTAAAAACGTGAAGCTGACTGGGAAGTTATGCTGTCTTTTGAAAAAAGTGTGACATCAGCTGTTATGACTTTTTGCTGCAGTAGTTTAACAAATTGAAAATATATTACATTTACATTGGGTTTAGCAGCCAGTGTTATCCAACTTGCATGCTTTTTAAAATACAATCCCATTTATACAGCTGGATGTTTTACTGAAGCGATTCAGATCAAGCACCTTGCTCAAGGGTATAATGGCAGTGGCCCTTTTTGGATTTGAACCTGCAGCCTTTGAGTTACAAGCCCAGTTCCCAACACCTAGAAGCTCTTTGTGAAAGATCTATTCTGTATAAAATCAGGAAGGATTAAGATGATAGTTCTTAAGTTCTTATTTTCAGCTGATGTTCGGTGACCTCCCCTCCCTGAATTTAGCCTTTATCAAATCAGGAAGGATGAGTACATTACGAACTGATGCAGACTACTTTTTTTACAAGGGCGAACCATTTTCCATTAATAGAACTCATTTTTAACCAGAGAGAAACAGTGCTATTCCTCATACAAATCGAACTTATTAGACCTAATGTGAATACTGGTCTAGATTCATTGTAGATCATGTAGCCACAGGCAACTTTTTTCTTGGCTAATCGGCTAGGAGTCATGCGAATCATACATTTTATTGGTTTTAATGTTTTCAGTGGTCTGTTATTATGGGTAGTGTGTATGAATGTAATGTTAGTGCTGTGGGCACCAGGGAACGAAATGGCATTTTCTTTGAAGCGTGGATAATAGAAGTCAATCAATGGTGGAGGTTTTATATAGAGGTTTTAATGTTTTCAGCTGTTATTATGGGTAGTGTGTATGAATGTAATGTTATAGAATTTGGAATTGGTCATAGAAGAGATGAATACCCCAGTCCTAGAAAGACTGTGTGTGTGTACATGCGTACGTGTGTGTGTTTGTGTGTATCTATGTGTGTACGTGTGTGCAGGTATTTCTGCACTGTGTGATATTTCTCTACTTTGTACTTCATGATACAACAAAAACGTCCTCCTCTCTCTCATTTTCTGTCATTTTCTAATTTCATTTGGGTGGAGATGGGCAACAATTATACTGTAAATATGAGAGAATGAGGTTCAAGTCCACACGCACACACACACACACACGCACACACACACACACACACACACACACACACACACGCACACACACACACACACGTAGCGTGCCAGTGCTCCTCAGTTATGTCACCTGAGCCCCCCCTTGGGATGCAGGTAAAGAGGCCTGCAGGTGTGTGGCAACAGGCAGGGGTATCAGTGTGTGTCCCAGGACAGCGTGTTGGCACAGTGCCACTCGCGAGCCCAGAGTCTCTCACCACTCCTCTGTCTCTCCTCCGTCAGTCTCTCACTACACCACTGTCTATCTCCTGTGCTCTGCAAGTGGCCTCCCCACGCGTGGGATATTCCAGAGGAAATGGTGACATCAGGAAATAAGTTATGCACACTCACAGTCTCACTCTCTCTTCTCTGTCTCTCTCTTCTGTCTTGATCTCACACACACACACACACACAAAAACCTAAATGTGTTTTCAGAAACTCCCAAAATAAATAGGGATAGAGGGAGGGAGGAGAGAGAGAGAGAGAGAGAGTGCCATTTCAGTATTCCTTTGCAATACTGTAATCTGCTCTCTGTAATTTGTCATGATCATAACTCATTTGAGAGACAGAGAGAGAGAGAGAGCAAGAGATCAGTATGTCCTTGTGCTTTGTGATCTGGCACAGCCATACCATATCCCATCTCATGGCTACACACACACACACACACACTGCATGCATCATTAGGTGGACACACAGCCATATACACAACTCTCACACATACACATAGATGTGTGTGCACGCACGTGTGCGGGTGTTTGCGTGCGTGCCTGCGTGTGCGTGTGTGTGTGTGTGTATGCGTGCGTGCGCGTGTGTGTGTGTGTGTGTGTGTGTGTATGTGTGCTCGTGTGCGTGAAAAACACAGGAAAGCGTGTGGCATCAAAGCCACTCATGCCCCCCCTCCACCATCACACATGCTCTCATTTCGGAGCTAATATTTAAACAAGAAAGCTCCATCTCTCTTCTGTGTTGGGCTTGTGCTTTAGGTAATTCAATCTTAAACGACATGACAGGTTGAACAGATCTTGCTTAAAGTTACACAACTCACCCCCCTTCGTTCTGCCTCCTCTCCTCTCCGTCAGTCTGAATTGCAGAATGTCATACCACTGACGCAATACGTCACAGTCGGTACGGATCGCTTACTTTTGTTCATTTTTTTGCGTACGCCGATTCTACCGCAACGTTGTCTGAATGTGTGTGTGAATGGATAACATCTAACCTATTGTTACCTTTGTGTAGGTGTGGTCCTGGCTTCCTGGGAGATTACTGTCACCATACAGACCCTTGTCGCCCTGGTTACTGCCTCAATGGGGGTAACTGCAGTGTTGCTGGGAAACCAGGCAGCCCGAGCTGTTCCTGCCCCCTGGGCTTCACCGGTCCCAACTGCCAAACGCCCCAGAACTCCACTTGTTACCCCAGCAACCCCTGCGCCAACCAGGGAAAGTGCACCCTGCTCTCTCTGGACAAGTACGAGTGCCACTGCGCTCAGGGCTGGACAGGTGAGTTTGGGCCCGTCCGAAAAAGATCTTTCTTTTAGTTTGATATATTTTTCACAATGTAGGAGAAAGTGCATCTCTCATTGTCACTCATTCACTGACTGTACCCACGCAAGCTGTTCAACTCTGGGGGCGGGGCCAGTGTTTCCACCGGTTACCCTGGCGCACTTAGGTCATTAGCTGTATGCGCCAGCGCTCGTAGATTTGAGCACAGTAAAATGTTTTGTATACGGACACAAGAACGGTCTTTAAGTTGAAGTTTATGAGCTTATTAAGAAATTTGGCTAAAATGCCAGCTCGCGTAAATGGCTGCGGCTAATTAAATAGTCAAGAGCAGAAGTTGGCATGAAATCCAGGAACGGATACAGGCCTCCTTGCCCAGCCCTGGTTTAACACATACACGCACACACACACACGCACACATGCACACACACACACACACACACACACACACACACACACTCATTCCACAGCCCTCCCGCTTCCCGTGTGATCTCACCTTCCCCAATGAGCCCTTGCTTCTCCCTTTAACTGGTCCCTGGATACATCACCTGCACTGTGTAACACTACTGCTGCAGAACTAACTACACAGAGCTCAACCTGGACCTCTTCAGTCATGGCCAATGATGTTAGATGATGTGAGAGCCATTTTAGCCAACGGCATTCAAAGTGATTATACACATGCACTGCATAGACAGGTAACTGCCAAAATAAAGGAAGCACCAATGGGGGACTAAATGAGAGACGCAAAGCATATTGAAAGCAGGTGCTTCCACGCAGTTGTGGTTCCTGAGTTAATTACTTAATTAAGCAGTTAGCATCCCATCATGCTCAGGGTCATTTATAAATATGATGGGAAGGCCCAGTTGCCAATTTCTTTGGCTACCATGGCTAGTAGAAGAGATCTCAGTGGCTTTGAAAGAGTGGTGATTGTTGGGGCACGTTTGGCAGGAGCTTGCTGATATTTCAAGAGGAACAGTGGCTTAGTTAATGTTGGCATGCAACTCTTGAGGGAAAGACATCATCAACTAGGGAGAACTGTGGTCGAAAGCACATGCTTCTTGACCGTGATGTCCGTGCGTTGGTTCGAGACGCGAGGGGAAACACAAACAAGCCACTGTGAATCAGTGCAAAGCAGCGAGCAGGCAGTTTCAGTAGCAGAGCTATCGAACAGCAGGTTACAGTCTAATCTATCACATTCTGTCACATAGTCACATCCTACTATCCCCAGCCAACTTGTGCATCGTCGGTTGAAGTGATGTGCTTCCGATGTATGGTTATGAAATCCCAAATAATGAAGAATTGTTAACCAAGGAAACTCCAAACAAGCTCATTTCTCCCCCAGGCCCCCACTGCGGCCGTGAGGACAGCTGTGTCTCCAGCCCCTGCTCTAACGGGGGCGTCTGCGCCTCCCTGTCGGGGGGCAAGTTCAGCTGTGCCTGCCCCCCGGGGTACTGGGGCCCCCGCTGCCTGAACGACACGGACGAGTGCGCGGCCACGCCCGGCCTGTGCCAGAACGGCGGGGCGTGCGTCAACACGCCGGGCTCCTACCGCTGCAGCTGCGCCCCCGGCTTCACAGGCCGCCACTGCGAGACCCCCTACGTGCCCTGCTCCCCCTCGCCCTGCGTCAACGGGGGCACCTGCCGACAGACCTCGGAGACCAGCTACTGGTGCCACTGCCTGCCAGGTAAGAGGGGGACTGGGGAGGAGGGAGGGAGGGAGGGAGGGGGACAAGGATACTCAACAGTGAAATCATTTCAGATGCCCATCCCTAGTGTGCGGGCAGTGAGCCACGCGCGGGTGTGTGGGGAAGAGCAGGAGTCGTGTCCGTGTCTGTTGGCTAATTGAAGTGCAAACATTTGTAACTAGCTGTGGTCACGGGATACTTTACATTCTATAAGCACCAGCTACTGTTGCCAATGCCTGCCAGGTGAGACCGGGGGGGGGCTGTGCGCAGGTGTGTGAGAAAGAGCATGTGAATCGTTCCCTCGCGACGTTAGTCGGCTGTGTTTGAAGTGCAAACATCGCAGCTGGTCATATGGGACTGTAACACTTTGCATCCATTCAGTGTTGTTGGCACAACAGACTGGTATCCGTTGCCAAAGCGGGCTTTAAAACAAGCACAGAACAACTTTACTGTTTACGGTGAAAATAGATCATGTTATGTTGTTATGATTTATTTTGTAATTATGCCTAGCGTTAGTAGTAGTAACAATTAAAAAGGAAACATCTATTTCCCCCTTTCAGGCTTCAATGGGACAAACTGTGAGGTGAATATTGATGACTGTCCTGACCATCACTGTCAGAACGGGGGAACTTGCATGGATGGTGTCAATACATACAACTGCCAATGCCCACCCGAGTGGACGGGTAAGGATAGCACACGCACACGAGTGAGAGAGAGTTGTGTGCGAGTGTGTACGAAACAGGTGTGTGTGTGAGTGTGTGAGAGAGAGAGTACATGTGTGTGTGTGAGAGTGTATGGGGGAGTGTATATATATACAGGTTGTGGTATATATATATTAGGTTGTGGGTTCAATCCCCACTGGGGCCACATATACTGAAAATGTGGTGTGGATAAAAGCGTGCTAAATATATTACCCCTATTATATCAGTTCTGAAAGTGGTGTACGGATATAACCCCTTCAGGTCAGTTCTGTACGGAGGACGTAGACGAGTGCCGCCTGCAGCCCAACACCTGCCAGAACGGCGGCACCTGCAGCAACACGCAGGGCGGCTACAACTGCGTCTGCGTCAACGGCTGGAGCGGCGCCGACTGCGCGGAGAACATCGACGACTGCGCGACGGCCGCCTGCACCGCCGGCTCCACCTGCATCGACCGCGTCGCCTCCTTCATCTGCACCTGCCCCTTCGGCAAGACGGGTGAGCCACCCGCCACAGCTCCTCAACACTAAATTAACATTAACATTCATGCTACACAATATGTAGGTAGAATATGAACATCAACTACAATGTTCATATGCGAACTACAGAGCCTGGGACTTCCACTGAGATTAAGCCCAATGCAATTTGCCTGTGTTATTAATTTACATGCTGTATTTATGTTCTTAAAGAATTGGTCGGTGTTGGTGTGTGGACAGGGTGCATTTCTTGGCCTTTACATTTAACATAGCCTGTTACCAAGGTACCAGGGAGATTTCACTGGAACCTTTGTAGACAAATCTTAAGGGCACATCAACAACTTCTCAAGCACAGTATTTCCTGTCTGATTCTGTCTGTCTGTGTTTAATACTGGATGACAGATATAATCACCAGCCCTGAGAGATGAGGTACGATGATGGTGACGGTCGCCAGGGTAATTTCAGAGTGTGTTTGTGTTTCAGGCTTGCTCTGGGTACCAGTGATGGTGACCATTACCAGAGTAACCTCACGGTGTCGTTGTGTTTCAGGCTTGCCCTGGGTAACGGTAACGGTGCTGGTGACGGTTACCAGGGTAACCTCTGTGTGCGGTTGTGTTTCAGGCCTGCTCTGTCATGTGGAAGACGCCTGCATCAGCAACCCCTGCCGAGACGGGGCGCAGTGCGACACCAACCCCATCAACGGCAAGTTCAACTGCAACTGCCCCCCAGGCTACGTGGGCAGCACCTGCAACGACGACATCAACGAGTGCATCATAGGTGAGAGGGCTGCTCTCATCACACACTCACGCGCACTCCTCCTCTGCCTTTATCTAGCCACTGGATCTCTCCAGTGCCCCATTTGACCCTCGTATAATAAGGATGTATGAGGATATACAGGTAACTGCCCAAATAAAGGAACACTTGAGTAAATTAAGGGTTCTGGTGACCCTGTTATAGTCTGCGGTGCATTTTCCTGCCATGGTTTATGTCCATCAACCCCTTATTGGGCGGGGTAAAGGCCAATAAACACAAAGCCATTGTGAGTGATCACCTTCATCCTATGGCAAAGCATTTCTATCCCGATGGGAGTGGTCTCTTCCAGGATGACAATGCCCTCATCCGATTGGTCACTGAATGGCTTGATGAGGATGAAAATGATGTAAACCATATGCTGTGGCCATCTCAGTCCCGACATTTCAACCCGATTGAACACAAAACACTAAATGATGGAATTTCTCATGGAAGAATGGTGTTGCATCCCTCCAATAGAGTTCCAGACACTTGTAGAATCTACGCCAAGGGCACATTGAAGCTGTTCTGGCGGCTCGTGGTGACCCAAGGCCCTATTATTTATTTTGGCAGTTACCTGTATATCTGTATCTGACCATGGACCCCAGTAGCACTGTCACTGAAGAAGTGACCAGAGTTCAGGTACTCTTGAGTACTGTATGTGACCCAGCTGTGGTCTGACTCCTGCCCCCCCTCCACTCAGGGCCCAACCCTTGTGAGCACGGGGGCCAGTGCGTGAACACAGAGGGCTCGTTCACCTGTAACTGCGCCCGCGGCTACGCCGGGCCCCGCTGCGAGCAGGACCTCAACGAGTGTGCCTCCAACCCCTGCCGCAACGACGCCACCTGCCTGGACCAGATCGGCGCCTACACCTGCATCTGCATGCCAGGTACGCCCTGACCCGGCCCCGGCCCCGGCCCGTCCACCAGGGACACACCTGTTTGCGCATCTCCTCTGGTTTCAATTGTCTACTCTTGTGTGTATTGTGTCGTATTGTGCTCAATCAATGTGTCTCTCCCCTGCCCCTTCCCCTTCCCCTTTCCCTTTCCCTTCTCTTTCTCTTTCTCTCTCTCTCTCTCTATCTTTCTCTCTCTCTCTCTGTCTCTCAATCTCTCTGTTTCTTTGTGTGCAGGCTTTGAGGGAGTACACTGTGAAAAGGACTTTAATGAGTGTAGCAGCGCCCCGTGTCTGAACAGCGGGAAGTGTCTGGACCAAGTCAATCACTTCGTTTGCCAGTGCCCTCCAGGTCAGTCGGTCGGTCGGTCTCTGTCCGCTTGTCCGTCCCATCTACACGCAGTTGTGTCCGTCCGTTTGTCTGTCGCTGCCTGTGTAGACGCATATCTGTTTCGATCTAGGTCAGCCTGCCTCAGCGTTTCTGAAACGTGGTCATCTGCATCTCGACGGCCGCCGAGATACGCATATTAAACTTCCATTTGTGGAAGTGGCATGACGGTGGCACGCTTTCCCCTAAGTAGCGTGTCTAATACAGAGTACTGAGAAAGGGGCTTGAGCTTCAACGCCACATTTCTGCGCTCCTAATGCCTTTAGCGTCGGTCTAGTCACACGCGGCAGCTGACCTGTTTGTTTTTGCGTACCGTGTCCGAGTACATGCACATGTGTCTGTTTGTGTTCGTGGCCTGCGCGCGCGTGACCGTCTGCGTTGCGTCTGCCGGAGACAAAGTGTTCGTCTCTGCTCCCGTTCCCAGGGTTCAGTGGAGAGATGTGCCAGGTGGACATCGACGAGTGCGCCAGCACGCCCTGCCAAAACGGCGCCAAGTGCATCGACCGACCCAACGGCTACGAGTGCGACTGCGCTGAAGGTGCCGACGCCGGGGGAGACTCTCGCCCGTACACCCGTGCACACACCCGTACACCGGCTCATCCGCGCACCCGCTCATGTGTATACGCACTGACCTGTGCACTCACTCGAGTGCTGACCCTGTCCCATTATCCCCCCCAATGTTCAAATTAATCCCCAATGTGGATAGCACCCCCTGCCACGGCGGTTGCCAAACCTTTCGAGCCGTGACCCACTTGATGTGCGAATACATTTTCGACGACCAACCTGTTATTAAAATGTAGCCTAACATATTTTCAAATGGTTTTTTTAACATGTCAAAACAACTGCGTAAAATGCAGTGTTCCGTTTCATCCGGCGTTCAAATCTTTGGAAAGTGTTATAATATAGTAACACTTCATTTTAAGTTTTTTTCCCTCACAAGTAATGTTCCCTCCCAACCCACCTCAAACCCTCTCTCGGCCCACAGTTTGAGAACCACGGCCCTGCCACGCACTCTCCTTCCCTCCCTCCCTCCCTCCCTCCCTCCCTTCCTCCTTCCCCTCACTTATCTCCTCTTCCCTTCCCCCCCGTGCCTCCCCAGGCTTCGCAGGGCCCCTGTGTAAGGAGAATGTGAACGACTGTGACCCGGAGCCCTGTCACCACGGCGAGTGCCGCGACGGCATCGCCACCTTCTCCTGCGAGTGCGACCCGGGATACACCGGCTCCATCTGCAACCTGCAGGTGCAGGAGTGCAACAGCAGCCCCTGCCAGAACCGCGGCCGCTGCATCGACCGCGTCAACATGTACCAGTGCAACTGCCTGCCGGGCACCACAGGTGAGCCGAGCGGCGCGACCGCCCGCCTGCCTGCCCGCCAGGCACCACGTGTGAACCGGGCACCCCGTCGCCCAGAAGCCCGTCGGCGCGGGGGACGCTGCTGGGGTGAACGGCATACTCTTAAATGCGCTGCGGCACTATTCCCAGGCATTTCTCCATATATACGCCTTAACCTTCGACCATAATTACAGCAGTGCTCTCCGCACGCAACACAAACAGATATTTTTGGGTCGCACCGTGCGCGCATGTTGTTTTTTGGTTCGCCGGCCTCGTCTCAGCGCCGTGACGCTCTGGGCACGCTCAGACCGAGGGGCGATGGAGCGGAAAAGCCCCGTGTGGGGCCCCGCTGCCTCCAGTAATGAGACCCTGCCCCACAGCGCTGCCCAGCGGGCCACACTGGATTAGAGAGGCCCTGAGTGGCCCTACCCCAGCAGGAGTCAGCTCAGGACAGCCTCTAAGCAGTGCCCGCAGGCAGCCTTGCCTGAGCCCTGCTGCCCCCTGCTGGACACTGATGGAGTTGCACCACCATTCTCTGAATAAATGCCATCAGCTAGTGATGGGAGAGTGAGAGTTCATGAACCCCATAATGGGTGGGGCTTCTGCCAATCACACAATGATTGGTTCAAATCAGCGAATCACTGACAGCACAATGGTAGCTGCGCCCAGTTTTGGTTCTGATGTGGCTCTCTGTGTTTCTGTGTTAATCAGGAGTGAACTGTGAGATAAATCTAGATGACTGTGCCAGTAACCCCTGTGAGTATGGAGTGTGTCAGGACGGAATCAACAACTACAAGTGTGTCTGTAACCCAGGATACACAGGTACACTGTCACACACCTCTACACGCCCGGAACACCTGTGTCCACGGCAGTCACACCTTTACCATACCTGTATGCTCAGCATGTGCACACACACATGTATACACACACACACAGTCACTCACACCCATATATATATACACACACACACATACACACACACAGAATCACTATTTTATATTATATGATATAGTTTTGGCTTATCATTGTCTTTTGTTTGCACCTTTGGAATAATGGTAGCTATTCAACGAAATAAATAAAATAAATGGAAATACTTTTAAAATGCAGGTTCCATTATGATTTTGTTTCAGTGTCTGTTACTTGTTTCATTTCATGAGGTGCCAAACTAAAAAAGATTTGAGTTACTCAGTAAACTTTTGTCGAAAAATGTTCTTTTTGTCCTAAAAGGTTTTATTTTTCCGTCTCTTGTCTCCCAGGAGACAGGTGTGACGTTGAAATTAACGAGTGCAACTCGAACCCGTGTCTGAGCGGGGGCACGTGTCAGGACAAGGAGAACGGGTTCGAGTGCCTGTGCCCTGTAGGCACTCACGGGCCCCTGTGCCACTCAGGGGCTGACCACTGCGCACCCAAACCTTGTGTGCACGGAGGCTGTGTGGAGCTGCACGACGGGTATGCCACTCCTGCATCCTGCCTCACTCTGTCCCTCTTTTCACTCCACCTGTATCACTCTTTCATTCCCCACCGTATTACTCTTTCATTACCCACCTGTATCACTCTTTCATTACCCACCCATATCACTCTTTCATTCCCCACCTGTATCACTCTTTCATTACCCACCTGTATCACTCTTTCATTACCCACCCATATCACTCTTTCATTCCCCACATGTATCACTCTTTCATTACCCACCTGTATCACTCTTTCATTACCCACCCATATCACTCTTTCATTCCCCACATGTATCACTCTTTCATTACCCACCTGTATCACTCTTTCATTACCCACCCATATCACTCTTTCATTCTTCATCTGTATCACTCTTAGTCACTCATCTTGTCTCACTCTCATTCACTTCCCCTGTATAAAGTTGGGTATGTCATAACACCCTCTCTTTCATCCTGTGTTGGCATTGCCTCCTCCGGTGTAGAATGTCCACCAGGTGTGTGATGTTGGCATTGTCTTGTACAGGTGTAGACTATGCTCCAGATGTGTTGTGTTGCCATTGCACCCGCTGGCGTAGACTGTGCTGCAGGCGTGCGATGTTAGTATTGCCTCGTTTGGGTCAGCGTCTGACCGTGTCTCTGCCCTGCTGCCCTCCAGGTACCGCTGTGACTGCGAGTCGGGCTGGGCGGGGCAGCACTGTGAGCTGGAGCAGGACGAGTGCCAGTCCAGCCCCTGCCAGCACGGCGGCACCTGCACAGACCGGCACGACGGGTACACCTGCAAGTGCAGCCGCGGGTTCACAGGTGAGCGCGCGCGCTGCTCGTTTGAGTAATCCCCACCGCTCCACCACTGACACCTGTGTGTTCCCCTCTTCCAGAGCGTGGAACTGTGGGGCTCCTTTTTCTGTCAAAAATGAGTTCTTAACATCGACATTATCTTTGTGGTTTTGTTGTGTCTCTTTGCTGCACAACAGATCAAACTCCTGAAATTACTTTTTTCATACTTTTTATATCTTAAAATGAACGTACAGGTAACTGCCAAAATTAAAGGCAACACTTCGGTAACCTGGGGGGGACACTCAAACAGCCCTGGTCCGGAGAGTCCCAGCTGGGCAGGGGTGTCAGTCTTGTTGGAAAGGGGAGGGCTGGGCCTATCTGCCAGTGTAGGCCATGGCACCCCCTGATGGGCCATCGCAGTATTGCACCCATTTAAAGAATCCTTCTTCATTTACTCAAGTGTTGCCTTTATTTTTGCAGTTACCCGTAGATGCATTACAAAACAATGCTGTCATACGGGACTTGGAAATTACTACGTGCTACATGACCTGGAAATACTGTGTGCTGATAGAACCGTTAATACCGATTCTCTCAACATGCGTCTGTGCTTACCTGGAGGAATGCATCCATCTCCCCCTCAGGTATGAACTGTGAAATCAACATCAACGAGTGCGAGTCCAGCCCCTGCCGGAACCAGGGCGTCTGTGTGGACGGGGTCAACAGCTACACTTGCAACTGTGCCCTGCCCCATACAGGTAACACCGCCACTACACACTGCCCTACGCACGTAACGTGAATGTGCATTCTGCTATCTGAGAGCGAGGAGCACAATGAGGGGTCATTTCCATCTTTAGAAATTTCAATTCATTTCCTGAACTGACTGAATTGAAATGGAATTGACCCCCGGCCCCTGGTGTGTGGGTGGCTCTGCGCTCTGTTGGCCGGTGTGTAAGGTGCCCCCTGTTGTCTGTGTGCAGGAGTGCACTGTGAGGTGGAGCTGGTGCCCTGCGCCTCGCAGCCCTGTCAGAGAGGAGGGGTGTGCCAGCCGTCCCTCGACTACACCTCCTACACCTGCCGCTGTGCCAGCGGGTGGCAAGGTGGGAATCCTGCATGAGAAACACTGCCGATGCCGGAGCGATGCTAGAGTGTGTATGTGGTAGCAATGTTGTGTGTGTGCAGTATGACACTGTGTGGGACTGTATTCAGTACCGATGGTGTGGGTCTGTTTGCGGTGTTGATGCTCTGTGTACACAGTAGATATGCTGTGTGTGTGTGTGTGTGTGCAGTAGTGTATTGGTGCTGTGTGTGTGTGTGTGTGTGTGTGTGTGTGTGTGTGTGTGTGTGTGTGTGTGTGTGTGTGTGTGTGTGTGTGTGCAGTAGTGTATTGGTGCTGTGTGTGTGTGTGTGTGTGTGTGTGTGTGTGCAGTAGTGTATTGGTGCTGTGTGTGTGTGTGTGTGTGTGTGTGTGTGTGTGTGTGTGTGTGCAGTAGTGTATTGGTGCTGTGTGTGTGTGTGTGTGTGTGTGTGTGTGTGCAGTAGTGTATTGGTGCTGTGTGTGTCTGTGTGTGTGTGTGTGTGTGTGTGTGTGTGTGTGTGTGTGTGTGTGTGCAGTAGTGTATTGGTGCTGTGTGTGTGTGTGTGTGTGTGTGTGTGTGTGTGTGTGTGTGCAGTAGTGTATTGGTGCTGTGTGTGTGTGCAGTAGTGTATTGGTGCTGTGTGTGTGTGTGTGTGCAGCAGTAATGTGTATTGACACTGTGTTGTTGTTGCTCGTTGTAAAGGTCTGCGGTGCACTGAGGATGTGGATGAGTGCGCTGTGAGTCCGTGCCAGCACCGGGCGCGCTGCCTCAACAGCCCGGGCAGCTACCTCTGCGAGTGCCGGCCGGGATACAGCGGCCTCAACTGCCAGACCAACATCGACGACTGCTCTCCCAGTGAGCTACTACTCACACACACACACACACACACACACACCACACACACTCACACACACACACACGCGCAAACACGCAGGCACGCACGCACCACCTCCGGTCCATCCTGTCCTAAATCTCTCTCTCCTCTCTCGCAGACCCCTGTCTGAACGGAGGATCCTGTGTGGACGGGGTGGGGGTTCTCCTGCGACTGCCGGCCCGGGTTCGAGGGGGAACGCTGCGAAACGGAGGTGGACGAGTGCGCCAGCCAGCCCTGCCGAAATAGCGCCAGGTGCACCGACTACGTCAACAGCTACGTGTGCGAGTGTCAGCCGGGCTTCGACGGAATCCACTGCGACCACAACATCCCAGAATGCACAGAGAGGTGTGCTAGCGCCGCCGCCGCCGTACGCTCCTCTGCGCTCACACACTGTGGGGCTTCAAATCACACCTGATTTATTCAGTTCAACTCACAGTGATTAAACAGACAAATCACGTGTAGAAAACAAACGATACATGCATCAATCAATCAGTCAATCTTTATTTTTGTATAGCGCCATTTACAAACAGGTTGTCACACAGCGCTTCACAGTTGACATTTCCCAGAGGGAATAAAAAAAACAGAAAACCATTGGAGCCAATGTGGGAAACTGGAAAATTATTCCCTGACCCCTTAAAAGGCGATCGAGATGAACTCCTGGAAGATGGTGGGATACAGGGAAAAACAAATAGTCCTTGAGGCTCATGAGGCTTAACAGACCACATGCATAAATTATCGGAGCATATCGGCGCCACGGGCAGCTTTCCACTACTAGTGTATCGGTGAAAGGGATGAACTGGCCGAGCTCTACCGCTGTGTGTGGAGCCGTCAGGATCTATATACAGGAATATAAATGATAAGGGAACCGCTCACTTGTTTGGATAAAAGTGTCGCTTTAACAGTCGCGTATGAAAGCAACAGTCCATCACACAAACTTCCTCAGGTCACACAAACTTCCTCAGGTGAATCGAGTCGATTTGTAATACAGTTTTTTCAATTCTTGGATGCGCTCCCCCCTCAGCTCCTGCCTGAATAATGGCACCTGTGTGGACGGCATAAACACCTTCTCCTGCCGCTGCCGGCCCGGCTTCACCGGCACCTTCTGCCAGTACGAGATCAACGAGTGCGACTCGCAGCCCTGCCGGAACGGAGGCACCTGCATGGACGGCCTGGGGTCCTACCGCTGCTCCTGCCCTGTGGAGTACACCGGCCAGAACTGTCAGGTGGCGTGTGCTTCTCTTACTGACTCTGCTATTGTGTGTGTGTGTGTGTGTGTCTGTTACTGTTTTACTCTGTCACTGTTACTGTGTCTGTATTTGTGTTACTGCGTCACTGTGTGTCTTTTACTGCGCCACAGTGTCTCTGTTACTGGGCCTCTCTGTCTCCCAGTCAGATGAATGTATGATATGTAAACCCTTCATTCTGTCCGTGTGTCCCTCGGTGGTCAGTCTGCACCCTGTGCATTGTTGCGTCTTGGGCTAACGGTCTCTCTGGGCCTCCGCCGCTCTCTGTCTCTCTTGTGTCTTTATCTCTCTGTGTCTGTCTCCTCAGGTGCTGGCAGATCTGTGCGTTCGATACCTGTGCCTGAACGGGGGGACGTGTTCCCAGAACGGGACGTCCTGGATGTGCCACTGTCCGGTGGGCTGGACCGGGCTGTACTGCGACGTGCCCAGTGTGTCCTGCCAGGCCATCGCTGCCAGTAAACGTGAGCCGCAGCAGAGACACACCCACTCCCACTGTTTCATCAGCCACACTACAGATACACCATGGCACACCACAGGCACTCCACTCCACAGATACTCCATACCAACATATTCAATATATTTCACCACCGTGAATTCAATGAGTGCCAACTCAGGCTCTCCCTGTGTGTGTGTGTGTGTGTGTGTGTGTGTGTGTGTGTGTTTGTGACAGGTCTGCCAGTGGATAGCGTGTGTCAGCATGCTGGCCGCTGTTTCGACATGGGGAACACTCACCGCTGCCAGTGCCAGGCCGGATACACGGGCAGCTACTGTGAGACCGAGGTGGACGAGTGCCTGTCCAACCCCTGCCGTAACGGGGCCACCTGCGTCGACTACCAGGGCGGATACGAATGCCAGGTACACACCTCTGCACCTGCACTTACCTGTGCTCAAGTTACGAGGTCCTTTACTATCCCATTTAGGGAAATACATCCGGTTACAGTTTCCATGTCATAAAAACCACCAGCCAAGTTGAAAAAACAGCCATCGTAACAGACACATTCCACTCTCCCGTCTATTCCTGATTTTATTTCCTGTTTTTTGTTATCACCTTTATTTTACTTAGATGTCTCTTGTTTTATATATTGTATTTATTGCCCTGTTTATTTATTTTTTTGCCCTACATTATTTTTCATTATTTTATGTTTATTTGAGTTCTTTATTGTAAATCCATCGACGAAAGGTGCTTTATAAATATGTTTTTATTTGATAGTGCTCACCTCACACTGCTCAAGTGTGCTCACCTCACACCGCTGCAGGTGTGCTGGCCAGCACTAAGCCCCTCTTTTCTGTTCCCCTCCTCCCTGTTCTGTCTCAGTGCAAGGCGGGGTACCAGGGGGTTCACTGCCAGTACGACGTGGACGAGTGTCAGTCCCAGCCCTGCCTGCACGGGGGCACATGCATCAACCTGGTCAACCGCTTCTCCTGCTCCTGCCCACCGGGCACACATGGTGAGCGTACATGTCAGTCAGTCAGTCAGTCAATCGGTCTGTCGTTGAGGTGGTCAGGTGGTATCAGTCAATAATCGAGGTAGTCACAGTCAGACAGTCAGTCTTTCATTCAGGTGATCTCAGCCTATCGGTCAGTCAGTTAGGTGGTGGTCACAGAACGTCGATCAGGCAGTCTGCAAGTCTCAGTCAGTCAATCAGTCAGGTAGGCTCGGCCAGAACGTCGATCAGGCAGTCTGCAAGTCTCAGTCAGTCAATCAGTCAGGTAGGCTCGGCCAGGGAGTCACATTACATTACATTACATTACAGGCATTTGGCAGACGCTCTTATCCAGAGCGACGTACAAAGTGTTAACCGTAGTCAAGAACAGTTGAAAGCCACCGTAGTCACACTCGGTGTCAGTCAGTCAAATTCTGGTAGTCTGTCAATCAGTTAGGCAGTCACAGTGAGTCGATTAGGCAGTCACAGTCGGTCTTCACCTCAGCTTGTGTAGGATGTGTCATTGCATTTGTAAACGTGTGTGTTTATTCCTGGCTATAAAGGTAGCAGTAACACCAGTGTGCCCTCACCGGTGTGATGTGTTTCAGCAGTAGGGCAGCATGTCTGTGTATCTGAATGGGAAGTGAGGGCAGCCGTTCACCTGTGTGTCCCGTGCGCCGCCGTCCTGCAGGTGCGCGCTGCGAGGTGGACGTGGACGACTGTGAGCCGGAGCCGGGCTCGTGGGGGCCGCGCTGTCTCAACGGGGGCCAGTGTGTGGACGGGGTGGGCCGCTACACCTGCTCCTGCCCCCCGGGCTTCGCGGGCGAGCACTGCGAGGGCGATGTGAACGAGTGCCTGTCTGGGCCCTGCCACGCCCCCGGCAGCCTGGACTGTGTGCAGCTGGCCAGCGACTACCAGTGCCACTGCCGCCTAGGTTACACAGGTACACACATCTCTCACTGTCGCCTAGGTTACACAGGTACACACATCTCTCACTGTCGCCTAGGTTACACAGGTACACACATCTCTCACTGTCACCTAGGTTGCACAGGTACACACATCTCTCACTGTCGCCTAGGTTACACAGGTACACACATCTCTCACTGTCGCCTAGGTTACACGGGTACACACATCTCTCACTGTCGCCTAGGTTACACGGGTACACACATCTCTCACTGTCGCCTAGGTTACACGGGTACACACTCATTGAGCCTGTCAGCGGTATACACACAAACACAAACACCGCTCCCTCCCCCAGTTATATCAGAACATGGAGAAGCACATCAGAATGCCTTACAAGTACAGGATTGTCCATCTCAGTTACTGAAAACCCTCTGCATTGCCATGCTTAATAATCTCTCTCTCGCTCTCTCTGTCTGTCTGTCTCTCTCTCTCTCTCTCTCTCTCTCTCTCTCTCTCTCTCAGGACGTCACTGTGAATCGATGGTGGATCTGTGTGTGTCCAAATCTTGTCATAACGGGGGCACGTGTTCGATGAACATGAGCTCAGTACACGGATACACCTGCAGCTGCCAGCCAGTAAGACCCGCCTCCTCTCTGCTGTTCCCCAATAGACACCTGCATCATCCCCGCTCCCTGATTGTGTACAACGTTTCCACCGTTCATTCGTAACATGCATGCCACTGTACGCCCCACCTGAATCTGTCTCTGCCCTCTTCCTGCTCCGCCAAGTCAATTACATTTCAATTTGTTCAGTTGAAATTCAATGAGTGAATAAAAAAATGGCCATAATTATATCTAATGGGGATTTTACAATTGAATTTCAACTAGTTTCCTGAATTGGAAGGCAATTGACCCCCAAACCCGCGGCATAAACGCCTGTAGCCTCCTGTGTGGTTTTGTGAGTGGCTGATGTTTGAAATGCCCAACTCAATCTCACCTCTTCTTCCTGTTCTCATGCTGGCATCAGTGAGGGCGTGGCAACGTAGCCCAGGTAGGATGAGAGGGATCCACACGTTTCCGCTTTTCCAGAGCTTAGAATTGTAGGGCTCTGCAGACAGTGTCGTTTTTGAGATATCGAGCTTCGCAATTCTTTGAAGCTTTAAAAGTCCTAGCATTGCTTTGTATTGCATCCATGTTAGTTTTAGCACGCTTTTAAAAAGTAATTGCAGGTTTTTTATTTGCTGTACATCAAGAAGACACGACAAAAATGCTAGATAGATAGTTAGATGGATATAAAAATATATAGATAGATTAAAAATATATAGATAGATTTAAAAAAAACATGTATCACACATAAAAGACAATACAATACAGCATCCAAAGTACATGATACAAATACATTACAGTATTTATTTAGCTAACATGAGAACTACCATGAATCTAAAACTTCTAAGAGCGTTTGGGAGGATGATTTAGGAGCTGGATGCTTCTCTGAACAAATGAGAGAGCCCTTTATCTCTAAGCTCTCAGTTTATGCCAGAACAGATGCATTTATTCTGCTTCTTATTATTGTCTATCTGCCGTTGTCGACGCACCCTTATTATAAACACGGGGGTGATACGACTGTGTGATGGCTGCCGTCTCTCCTTGCCCCGCTCAGGGTTTCTCTGGGTTCAGCTGCGGGGAGGTGGAGGGGTACACCTGTGCCAACCTGCGCTGCCAGAACGGCGGACGCTGCCAGGAGTCCCCGGAGGGCCGTCTGCAGTGCCGCTGCCCGGTGGGGTTCGGGGGCCCCCGCTGCGAGACGGCGCAGGGCTGCCAGGCCCGGCCGTGCCAGAACGGCGGCACCTGCTCCGCGGACCCCCGCGGCGGCCCTTACCTGTACGCCTGCGGCTGCCCCGCCCCGTTCTCGGGCCGCCACTGCGAGGTGGTGTCGCTGGTGGACCCGCGCGGCCTGCCCGGGCCCACCCTGCCCTGCCCGTACGACGAGTGCGCGCTGCGGACGGGCGACAGCGTCTGCGACCCCCAGTGCAACCGGCACGAGTGCAAGTGGGACGGCGGCGACTGCTCGCTGAAGCGGCAGCACCCCTGGGAGAACTGCACCGCCAGCGTGCACTGCTGGGACCTGTTCCACAACGGCCGCTGCGACCGCGAGTGCGACAACGCCGGCTGCCTCTTCGACAGCTTCGAGTGCCAGTCCATCACCAGCTCCTGCAAGTACGTCACTGCGCGAGGCCACGCCACGCAGCGCTCGCACGTTACATTGCGTCTCCACCTGTTAGAGCTATAGCGCTGCCCGCTGTGGGTTTGGTTCCCATTGGGACCACATACACTGAAAAATGTATGCATTCATTACTGTAAGTTGCTTTGGATAAAAGCGTCTGCTAAAGGGCATATACGTCATATATGTATTGTTCACAGACTTTGATGACAGGTTTCATTTGGGGGTGTCAACATCCTCATTCTTAAGAGCTTCTTGTTTTACATCTACGGGTGATGAGCTTCACCTGACAGACTCATAACTATGAGGATGAATATTTTAGTAACACATTTACTTGACAATCCTCAGGAATTCTGGTAGGAAATGTATTCAAATTTTACCAGCATCTAAATAATTATTTCAGAAAAGTATATTGGACCCAGGTCGGTTAGTGAAGGACAATTACTAACCTCTCCCGGCTCGCTCCTCCTTCCTCCTGCGCAGGTACGACAAGTACTGCGCAGACCACTATGCCAACGGCCACTGCAACCAGGGCTGCAACACAGAAGAGTGCGGTTGGGATGGTCTGGACTGCTCTGGGGACACTCCAGCCCAAGTGGCTGATGGAACGCTGGTGGTGGTGGTGCTGCTGCAGCCCGAGGAGCTGCTGGGAGACCTGAGGGGCTTCCTGCGCTCGCTGGGCACCCTGCTACACACCAACCTGCGCGTCAAGATGGACCCCCAGCAGCGACCCATGGTGTACCCCTACTACGGCTCAGAGTTGGACGGGGAGGATGGGGCCTGGCAGAAGCGCAGGGCCAAGCGCGAGCTGAGGAAGGAGGTCATTGGGTAAGGGCGGTGGCTCTCTCAGTCTGTCAGTCTGACCTACGCCCCTCAGTCTGTCAATCTTACCTACCCCCTCAGTCTGTCAATCTGACCTACGCTCCTCGGTGCGTCTCTCTTACCTACACCGTGCAGTCTGACTCAGACAGCTCCTCATTTCCTTTCTTCCAAATCCCACTTCCTTCAGGCAGTGCTGTCAAACTGTGCCTGTGCTGTGTATGAAATGTTACCCCTCCCCTTCCCTCCCTCTGACTCTGATCTCCCTCCCTCCTCCTCAGCTCCACGGTGTTCCTGGAGATAGACAACCGGCAGTGTGCCCAGAACTCGGACGACTGCTTCTCCAACACGGACATGGCCGCCTCCTACATCGCCGCCTCCTACCTGAAACGGGAGGGTCCCCTGCCCTACCCGCTGGTGTCTGTAGGAAGTGAGTCCCGCAGCTGCCCCGACCACTTACAGCCAGCCTCAAGCACAGGGCCCCTATTCATAAAGCATCTCAAAAGGAGAAACTGATCCTGGATCAGTGTCCTATTCTGGGACGCTTTACGAGCACAGGCCCAGTTCTCTTGTCTGTCGGGGGAGGGCGTGGGTCTGTTTGAGAGTGCGTTAATGGGGTGTCCCCTGTGCTTCACTGAATTCTGTGTGTACTGACGTGCCTCCCTGTGTGTGTGTGTGTTGCCTGTCCTGCAGGTGAGCCCCCGATCCCACCACCTGAGTCCCATCTGCTGTACCTGGTGGCAGTGGCAGGGGCTATCATTCTGCTGATCGTGGTGCTGGGGGTGCTGGCGGCCAAGCGCAAGCGCAAACACGGCATCCTGTGGCTCCCCGACGGATTCCTCACCAAGAAGGACGGCAAGCGCCGTGAGCCCGTGGGCCAGGACGACTTCGGCATGAAGTACGCGAGACACACGCCGCTCGTCCTGCAGTTGCACACAGGCACACACAGACACAACAGAAGAACCAGCTTTAGTGTCCAAAGCCTGTATGTAACATAGAACACGATTTGCAATGGCACATCATGACTTATAATAAGCTGGTAATAAATGAATTCCTGACATCAGGATGAATCCATATCAAATGTAGATTTTAAAATGAGTAACAAATTTAATTTGAGTTGTTAATATCGAGGAAAAAGAACTCAGCTGTTAAAAAGGCTCGCCTTAGTAGTCTTGAACTTGCCTAGTCGGATGAGGTGTACTCTGATTGGCTAAAAGAATCCAAGCCTCCATCACTGTGACTTGGCTGCGTGGTGTTGTACACACTGACCCGCTCCGTCTCCCCCTTTCTCAGGAACATGGTGAAACCCCAGGACGGAGGGATGATCGACGCCAACCAGAACCAGCGCTGGCTGGAGGAGGGGCCACAGCAGCCCAAAAAACCAAGGGTGAGAAAGAGGAGGGGTGGGAGGAGGATGAGAGCACAAAAGACATGTAATGGTGAGAGCAGACCGCTCGGCCCATCCAGGCTCATCATTGACAGTGCCTACAGTCCAGGGAGTATCCCGCACTGCGTAGAGCCTGGACTTTTAACATCCCAGGGGTCTCCACCTCTGTCACAGGACCTGGCAACTGTCCCATGCATTGACAACTCTCTGTGCATGGGGGAAAAAAGTCCTGATGTCTGTACAGAATTGACCTTTAGCTCTCACTTCCACCTGTGCGCCCTTGTTCTGCTGACAGAACTCAAGCTGAAGAAATGTAGAGGCGAAGTCCAGCCCTCTGCCAGTGTTCCACATTATACATGTTTTACTTGTTGCTTTATTTGTAAGGGACCATGTGCATTATTGAACCTAAATGTTGCCATTTGATGCAATTTGATGCAGTACCAGATTTAGCTCACGCTCATTTTCGTCTGTAGTCCCTTGGCAGGTTACAGTTAAACACATTCATATGCTTCACATTGCGTTAGAGCCCTGGTCAGTGTCTTACCCCCCCCCCCTCTCTCTCTCTCCATCTCTCTCCTGCGCTGCTCCGTGTGCTCGACCCCAGACCGAGGACAAGCCCCTGCTCCCGGTGGGAGTGGAGGGGGGCGGAGTGGACCGCCGCGAGTGGACCCTTCAGCACCACAAGGCTGCAGACATCTCCCTCACCCCTCCCCAGGCCGAGATGGACGCGGACTGCCTGGACGTCAACGTCAAAGGCCCAGGTACGCCAGGACACTTAACCTCTCCCGCAGTCATCGCAACATTGTGACAGTGGCGTTGTGGCCAACGCGCAGCCAACTGACACTTCAATACCCGCGGTGTGTTGTGGCTGACGTGGAGGAGGCTGGTCTCCTGGGGCGCGTTCAAATTCAGCAAACGGCCCAGAGTGTTCGTGGTGAACTGTTTCTCTCTGAACGGTGTAACTTGAACAATTTTTTACGAACGTTACTAATTGTTTTCGTTTAATGCAAATAAGCACATCTCCCTCAGGCCAGCCCCAATCCGATGCCATTTTGTTCACCACACACACTTATGCCAGAGAGATTTTAAATAACAGTGTTATTAAAAATCTCTGAATAACAGTATTATTTAAAATCTCTGCTTGTGTTGTCAAACCGTTCGCTTACCGTTGCAAACATTTGTGATTGAAATTGTTTTTAAATTGTTTGGGAACGTTTGCCTTCGCCTTCACTTGAACTGAGCTCTGGTGTGCGGTCGCTAACGCTGTGTTTGTAACGCGCAGACGGCTTCACGCCCCTCATGCTGGCCTCCCTGCGGACCGGGGGCGCCGAGTGCAGCAGCCTCCTGGGGGAGGAGGAGGAGGAGAGCGGGGGCGACGAGCCGGGGGCCAGCGTCATCACCGAGCTCATCGACCAGGGCGCCACGCTGATGGCCCAGACGGACCGCACCGGCGAGACCGCGCTCCACCTGGCCGCCCGCTACGCCCGCGCCGACGCCGCCAAGAGGCTGCTGGACGCCGGGGCCGACGCCAACGCCCACGACAACATGGGCCGCACCCCCCTGCACGCTGCTGTCGCCGCCGACGCCCAGGGCGTCTTCCAGGTGAGCGTGAACTGCGAATGTAATCACTCAGCTATGGGTCTCAATCTGCTCTCCACCTGCTCTGTCTCACTGTGATGGTCTTTAGTCACGCACACTGGATAACAACCAGAGCCCAGAGACAACTCTACTCTGACTCCCATCACGCACACTGGCGAACAACACCAATGTGCTGTAGCACTGTTTTGTGCCACCACACACAGGCTAACAGCCAGCGCCAAGGGCCAACCTACTGTCCCGCTGTTCTGTGCCTCTACTCTACGCCTTTATCACACACACTGGCTCACTGCCATAGTTTATTTGTGATTAAATTTAATTAATTAATTATTAATGTATTTATGTATTCGCTTAATAGCACTAAAGCCCTTAGACACTCAAACACTGTCCTCATACAAAACTGGACTCAAAACCCACCTGTACCGCATTGCCTTCACCTAAAAACTTCTCCCCCTCGTTAAAAAAAAAAAACTACTTCTGTTTTTAGCCATGTATTATTATGATGTGTAATTTCTTGGTTTTTGTTTTGTACTATTGTTTTTGTGTGTTGCAATGCCACCCACACACTCTGTACAGCACTTTGAGATACTTATTTGAAAACATTATTATTATTATTAGACATGGCGTACATTCTATCCATTTACACAGCTGCATATTTACTAAAGAAATTCAGGCTAAATGACCTTGCTCAAGGGTACAAACAGCATTGCCACACCTGGGATTGAAACCTGCAACCTCTCAGTCACAATCGCAGGTCTGTAACTACTGCGCAGCACAGTCACCCCGCGCTCGACTGTAACCTCCTCTCCCTCTCCCGCCTCAGATCCTGATTCGTAACCGGGCGACGGAGCTGGACGCCCGGATGAACGATGGCACCACTCCCCTGATCTTGGCGGCGCGGCTGGCCGTGGAGGGCATGGTGGAGGAGCTGGTGCACTGCCACGCTGACGTGAACGCCGTGGACGACCACGGTGAGACTCCCCGACACCCACGTCAGGGCTCTGAGACCTTTAGGCCCGGTTCAGGTCAAAAAACAGCCACCAGCACGATGAGGAGATATTTGCTCTGTGTGATTTGCCGAGTTGTGAAAGTTTTAGAACTGCTGCTGACAACTGCTGTAGTCTCCTGAGATTCAACATATGAAATATTGAGTCCAGAGTTAACCCTTTGAGGACTGCTGTCACACTATGATGTTTATTCCAGAACATGGTGTAATATTCTAGTTGACCGTAATTGATGACATCATAAAGGGCTGCTCATGGCATCCTCAAAGAACCTTAAAATTCCCGAACAGAACACTGAATTAGAACCAGAACTAAAAAACGAACTCCCTTATCAAAGGGTTAAAGACAGATCCGCTCAACCAATTCATAACTCGTTATTGAAGCAATCATAAAGTGTTAGCCGTCATCTTGATGTAGAGTACACGACTCTATTTTCTACTACGAACTCACCACTGCAGCCCGGGACCGGCAGTGACAAAGGCGCCAAACTGCCTCTGGTGGCTTCTCTCTCAGAGGCGGTTGACAGCCAATCGTGGCACTCCCAGCCAGAGCCAGGCTGGCACAGCCAGGGAACGAACCCCGACTGTGTAGTCTTTGCTCAGTAACATTCTTAAGATTCATTTTTTGAAAACTCGCCTTGCAAATCTTGTCTCACCGAATTGATCTGAACCGTGCTTTAAGGCCGTGAGTGATGTGGGGCCATCGGGACCCTCTTGGCTCTCATAGTGTCACTAGCACTGACGTCATTGGAGAGATTCTTCTCCCCTCACACACTGGCCGCATTCAGAGTCCTGAACTATGTCATTGTGACACTGAAGCTTTGATGTTGAGACTGGCTCTCTCACACACACACACACAAACACACTCCCACACACACACACTCTCACACTGTCCCCTCTGTCTTCCTCTGCACTCAGGCAAATCAGCTCTGCACTGGGCAGCTGCTGTCAACAACGTGGAGGCCACTCTGGTGCTGCTCAAGAACGGAGCCAATAGAGACATGCAAGACAACAAGGTGCACACTTCTCCTCCGCCTCCTCCTCCTCTATTCCATCACGCTTTTCATTCCCTCCTTCTCCCTCCATCTTCTCACTCTCGCTTGGTGCATTTTAAGTTGTCCTTTGCAGGTGGTCAGTTCCATTTCAATTGAGTCAATTCAGGAAATGAGTTCAAATTCAATGAATTCAAAAAATGCTCTGTAATATTCTATGGGAACCCCCAAACCCCTGGTCCCTGAACATGGCCTGAGTCATCACCATGTCTCTTCTCTCACTCACACCCTCCTCTCCTCCCTCTCTCCTCTCCTCCCTCCTTCCTCGCAGGAGGAGACTCCCCTGTTCCTGGCGGCTCGGGAGGGCAGCTTCGGGGCGGCCCAAGTGCTGCTCGACCACTACTCCAACCGCGACATCACGGACCACCTGGACCGGCTGCCGCGGGACACGGCCCAGGAGCGCATGCACCACGACATCGTGCGTCTGCTGGACCAGTACAACCTGGTGCACAGCCCCCACACCGGGCCCAACCACCTGGGGGGGGGGGGCCCACGCCTCGCTGGTGTGCGGCGGGAACGGGCCGGGCTTCATCGGCATGCGGCCCGGCCCCCAGGGCAAGAAGAGCCGGCGCGGCGGGGGCAAGGTGGGAGGGGCGGCGGGGGGCACCGCCAAGGAGCTGAAGGCCAAGAGGAGGAAGAAGCCCACGGGCGGGGAGGGGCCTGTGAGTGGGACGGGAGGGGCGGCGACTGGCCCCAAGGCGGGCGCGGGGGGGCTCTCGGAGAGCTCGGTCACCCTCTCGCCGGTGGAGTCGCTGGAGTCGCCGCACTCGTACGCCGGAGACGGCACCGGCCAGCCCAACACAGCCACCTCCCCCTCCGCAAGGCCCCTCCTGCCCCCCGTCAGCCACATGCTGGGGCAGCAGCAGCAGCAGCAGCAGCAGCAGGGCTGGGTGGGGCTGGCCAAGCATGGGTACGGGGGTCACATGTTCGGGGTGCTGCCCCACCAGCTGAGCTCCTCGCACCCGGGCCTCTCCCAGCACCCCCACCACCCCGCCGGGCTGCTCACGCCCATGAACGTCACCATGAGCCGCGAGCAGCTGCCGCCCATCGTCACCTTCCAGATGATGGCGCCGGGGGGCGGGCAGGCCCTGCTGAAGCAGCCCCAGGTGCAGGGGGGGCCACAGGGGCAGAACCAGGGCCAGCCCCTCTCTCAGCAGGGCCCCTCCCACCTGCACTGCACGCAAGGCATGATGTATCAGCTCCCCGAGGTGGGCCTGCCTCACTCCCTGTCCCACACCCTCCCCCACTCCCACTCCCACGGCCACTCCCTAGCCCACCCCCACGCCCACTCCCACTCCCACCCCCACCCCCACTCTCTCTCCCACGGCCACGGGCTGGCCGACGCCCAGTCCCGCCAGCTGCCGCCCTACCAGCCACTGCAGAGCCCCGTGGATAAGTACCCGACCCCGCCGTCGCAGCACAGCTACGCCACCGCCGGGTCAGAGGGCACCACCCCGGGACACCCGGCCCACCCGCCCAGCGAGCACCCATACCTCACCCCCTCGCCGGAGTCCCCTGACCCCTGGTCCTCCTCCTCCCCCACTCCAACTCGGACTGGTCTGACGTCACCACCAGCCCCACCCCCCTGGGGAACCCCAACCACGCACTGCCTCTCCCTCCGCGCCACACGCACATCCTGGAGCAGGCCCAGCTGCAGCCGCAGCCGGCGCAGCCAGTGCAGCCAGCGCAGACGTCCCAGCGCAGCAGCATGCAGGTGTACGCGTAGTCATGGAAACGGACCCTCGGACCCTGTCCCTTCATTTCTGTTCTCTTTTGCCCCCCACCTCCTCACCTAATCCGTGTCCTTCTCTCCCTCCTGCACTTTTTTCTGTTTCATCACTTTTGAGGTTTTTTCCCCCTGTCCCCACCCCCGGCCCCCTCATTACACTAATCACCTTCTCCTCTCCTCTCCTCCTCCTTCCATTGTCTCCTTCCTCTGCACTTCAGCACTCTTACTGTGTACATACGCTGCCTTTTGTTACTTCCGACATTGCCTTCACGTGTATTAAGTGTTGCTAACTTTACGATGAGTCGAGCCCAAAAAAGAAAGTACTGCGTCCCTGCCGGTTTTAATTTTTAAGAAGGATCATCAAGTCTTCACTTTTGTCACCTGTATTCACCTGTCTGCACGTCTGTACGCCGCAAGGTATCTCTTATTTGGAAATGAAGCTCCAGGACTTTGCTTCTTTTTGGGCTGTGGATTAATGACAAGAAAGGCGCCCGACATCTTTCAATAACCGATTATGAGAAATCATAGAATTACCAGAGGACAGATGAGGATGATGAGAACATTCTTTGAGAGAAAAGCAGAAAAACCATTAAAGAATGGACATTGGACAGTCCATTTGGGCTGGACTCTTGACTCTCCCCTGGTAGTGACCCTCCTGGGCCATTTTCACTTACTTTTGACTTTTTTTTTTTTTTTTTTTTTTTTTTTTTTTGAAGGATGTATGCTGATATAACTTGCAGTTTAGCTCCATGCTCATCTTTCTGTGTCCAGGCAGTGTAGATTTATAGGGGAGGTACTTTTGATTCATACTAACTTTCAATTGTTAGTTATGTTAACTTAATCTTATTTTTTCCAATGATGGGTCAGGTTGTGATATGTTGTTATAAGCTGTTACCTTTATGTTCCAAAACTGGTATGCCAAAAGCATTATTTTTATGTTATTGGGATGTTTCTGACTAAAATGTGGTTACAAGACAACTTGTACTTGTGCACTTGTTGTGAACTGGCTGTCAGTTGGGCTGTTGCGTGGCTTGTGTTGCACGCACACTTAAAAACACACAGATGAATCTCTTTGTTGTGTGGTTCTAAGCCAATCTGTGGTGTAAATAGGTCTGCCTTTAAGTTGTTACATATTTTTTTTCCCAAGGTGCCTTGTTGTTGTTTCAATCTAACCTCACTGACCATCTGACTGCCCTCCAATGGGAGGAGCGGGTGAGGGGGGGTCAGGATGGGGCGGGAGAGGTCACGGTTGCATCAGTCACCCCGTAGTCTGCTGAAACCGGTGGCCAAGAAAACTTGTGTCACTGAGAAACTCGAGAGATCAACAATGCAGTTAGACAGGAAGTAAGTGCCTAAGAGCAGGAAGGAGAAAAACCTGTCTGGCCACGATGTGTAATTGTCCCCTCTGTTGCTTCTTTATCTAGGCTGTTATGTTATAGCTAAGGGCGTGCGTTTTTTTGCCACCTATGTCAGGAACCTGCAGCTCCGTCCTCCCAACACCAAGAGGTTGATAAAATAGAGTGCCTACAGTGAGGATCTCGAGGCTACACCTTGAGGATCAGAAAGGAACTGCAGCTTCTTGAGGGGTGGTGGAAAGCGCGTGCTCTTAGTTATTGCACATAAGGACAATGGGACTGGCACTGTCTGTAGAGAAGGAAGCCCACAGATAAGGGTTGTAAATAGGCTGGTTTGTGGACAGATGGATTGGACAGGCAGAAACAAACACTGACTCCTGTGAAGCTCCTGCCCCTCATTGGTACAGGAGAGGGGGGTTGAACTAAGAATATTTACCAATATTATTATTGTTACTGCTATATTTTCCATGAGTATCATTGTGTATTATTATTATTATTATTATTGTTGTTGTTACTATTTCTCTCATCAGTGTAACTGGATCTGAAGTTTTTTTTTTAAACCGCTTTTAAACAGCAAAAACAATATTTTCTTCTTTTTAAAAAAATCACATTTAATCACTTTTACCTTAATTACAACCAATGTTTTGTGCTCTACTTTTAATTGCCTTGGAATTTGGGGGGAAAAAGTCTCCCAAGTCTGAATTTTTTTTTTTTGATGCTTTGACTTTTATGAATATTTGCGTCTTCCTGATGTTTGCGGTTTTGGTGGCGCAGCCTTGCGTGACTGCTCTGTCCCTGTAGACAATCATTAACAGTTTTTCTTATTGTACAGGGGGGTCATTTCAAATTATTCCAAGACCAAATCTTAACACTGTTCCCAAGGCTGGTCCCAAAAACCCACAGAGTCAGTGCTCACTGCATTGATGTCTGCTTTATGTGTGGGAACACTTGGCGTGCCGATTCATTCTGTGATTTAAGGGGTCAGTATTCAGATTTGGTCCTGGCCTCTGTAAAACTATGTGAGTTTAAGAGAGGGCAACACACACACACACACACACACACGGGTGCATGGTGTTTGTATTTATCTCCATTTTTGGTGTCCAGAGAGAGACAGGCACTAATAGACAGACAGGCAGAATCAGAATATATTCAAGAGTTGGCAGGGTTGATCCAGAAGCAGGATGAGGCTGCCTGGTTCTGTCCATCTTCAGTGGAATCAGACATTTAGGACCAATATAATATTAACTGGCTTTTTTTCTGGCCTTTGCTTTGCCACACTCTTGTCATTTCACAATGAACGCTCTGTTCATTATTAATGTTAACTGTCATTATCGGATTTATTTTCATTGGCAAGTAAAAATCTCAAACAAAAAACAAGGTAGTATTGGCAATTGCACTTATTTGGTTGTAGATGTCGCCATTTCTTTGCAATTATTAACTGGCTTTGTCCTTAAAACATTTCCTTTCTCTGGCACTTAGATTCCTTTCTACGGGTTTCACCATTCTGGCCTGTCTGTCTGCTGGTCTTTGTGTCTGTACCTCTTTGGAGTTGGAAATAGTAATCAGCCATGATCAAATGAACAGCACACTTTGAGCCTGGTATTCTCACTTAAATGTTTCTTGTTATGCAAGGCTATTTTGATATGATGTATATAAACTATATTTTATGTTAGGTTTTTTTGTCTGTTTACCAAATATATATATTCATGTTATATGAAGTAGTTTTTTTCCTCCTGTTTTTACACCATAGAAGGAACCTCGTGAATAAAGAAAAAACATGTTTGATTAAAACAAAGCAAACAAATAAATGAGTAATAAAACAAAAAGAAACTTTTGTTCGGATGTGCTCGCTATCTTATTTCTGTATGAATGCCCTTTAGGGCCACTGTTCTAACATATTGCTGGAACTGGAAATTACATTCTGTGCAATCATGAAATTAATTCAAAATTATTACAATTAGTATAGTCTCTAGCCCTTGTGTTGAATTTCTAAGGAAGCTAGCTATTAATGCATACGATAATATCAGCTGTACAGTAATATGTTGTTTCACATACAAGTGACTGCCAAATTAAAGGAAACGCCAACATAGTATCTTAATAGGGCATAAGGCCATCACGATCCGCCTGAACAGCTTCAATGCAGACCATGCCCATCAGGACAGAAATGCTTCACCATAGCATAAAGGTGATCACTCGGAATGCCTTTGTAGTTATTGGCATTTACCTTGCACTGCAAGGGGCTGAGTGGACCTACATCATGCCAGGAAAATACACCACACACACCATTAAAACCACCAAAACCCTTCACTGTGGGAAATAAGCACTCAGGCCTGTAGGTTTATTTTGGCATGCGCCATACGCGCACTGTTGAGAACAGGGTTTTTACACTGCTCGGTAAACCACTGCCTGTGTTCTTTGCACCGCTTTACTCGCAAACATGCATTTTTATGTGCAACAAGGGGTTTATGCACTGCAACCTAACCATAGTATCCCCCTCTGTGAAGTTCTCAACAGACTGTTCTTGATGGAACTGCCTGCTCACGCCCTAGATTGATATTTGCAGTCAACAGATTCAGAGTTCCTCGTCTGTTTTGCTTGCGTCTCAAACCAATGCAAGGACATCACAATCCAGGAATATTCACTTCCGCCCCTAGTTAATAAGGTATTTCCCTCAGACTTTCATGCCAACTTCACCTTAACTACTGTTCCTCCTGAAATGTCAGCAATTTGAGGAGTCTTCATCACCTGTGTGGAAGTGCCTGCATTCAATATATTTGTACCCCTCATTTACTTGTGTTTCCTTTATTTTGGCATGTACCTGTATGTTTATAAATAAACATTAAAACATTTCAAACTCCCAACCAACTTTTGATATGGGAAAGGGCTTACGGAGTGACATTTTAGTAAAAACCTTTTCTTCAATGTTCAGCCATTACTTGTTTTATGCATGTGAATTTGATGTTTTTTCTTCCTGGGGACCCTTGTGTATCTTTTCCTATTGGAAATGATATATCCAGTGTAATTAGCTGCTGATTGAGCTGCAGTTTGCAAAGGGTGCTGTATTAAGTAGCTGATTGATTTGTTAGTTGCTCGATTGACAGGTGAAGTCACACCGGCGTCCTACAGTAAGTGTGAAAACTTGGTACCATGGTAAAAGAACGATTTCAAAAAACGAAATGCAATGAAGCAAGCCTGCGTTAAAACTCCAAAATCACGGAAGCATGTGAATGCTTACTCTCGATGAACCAAAGTGATTACGAGGGAACTCCTCCATTGCGGGTAAATTCACTCAATCTGGTAACCCAACAGGCACGCTCTCTGTCATTCGCTAGGTATGACGTTGCGCATGCGTACAGCACGTGATAGACGGAAGTCAGATTTGTATTATTAAATACAGGACATTGTCAAGATATATGTTTTTACTTGTGAAAAATACTTTGGCACTTTTAATACTTTTTTTGTTCGCGGCTGAACTATGTTCTTCATGCACGCGTGTAATATTATGACAGACCGGAGGTCTGGACCATGATTTTGAGCTCTGTCGCCTGACGTTAAGTTCACCATGCAGAGGTATGTCTTGCATTCCAGTTCGGTCAAGTATATTGCCTCCTGGTTGAATGGTATTTGTATTGGATCTCCAGTTGTGTTCAAGCCGAGAAAATACTCTTGTGGACACCCCGACAGGGCTGAACGCGGAAGTGCACAAATGCAGTCTGAAAGAAAATGGAATAATCTCCGCTATTTTATCTGTATTGTATAGATATAAAGCTCTGGAGTCACATTCGGTAACGTTAAACATGCCGCTGACATATGGGCCAAAGTAAGATTTGGAAAAAAATGACCGAAGGCCATCTCGCTTGCGGACTTGAAAGTGTAGAGATGGCTAGCTAGGTAGTGCCCGGTAAACTTAGTTTTATATTCGACATTCGATTGATATTCGGCTTTCTCTCTTCAAACTCTCTTAAACCAAGCGTTCAAAAGTAAACACAATTACCTTTTCTCACTTAGGGGAAAACATAGAACAAACTACAGTCTTAGGTTTTTCCATACGTTTGGACAGATTTAGTTAGAATATCGAAACACTGTCGCTTCTGTACGTAAGCGACCGTGTACAAAGTGCGCTACTGTAATAGAACGCCTGGAAATTGAGATAAAAAAGTAATTGCAGTAGTGTCCAAACTCTCATAAAGATTCTGCAGCTAATAAAATGTTGCATTTTCACAAATGATTGGTTTCAGTGCCCTGCTATAGCTTTATATACATCCGTATTTACATTTACATCCGTAGAGAATATAGTGGGTTGGTATTGTGTCCAGTCCTTACGACAGAGATAACGAAAAAACTAATCACATGTAGTAAACTGACTGTACTCTTAGAAGGCTACTTCAACCAGTTTTTTTAACATGGGCTTTGTTGATTTTGAACATAAACCTCCGTTGACTTTTAGTGGATATTTCTTACAAATAAATGGCAAACGTGTCTCATGCGTATGACGTAAATATCAAAGGTCACTTGTAGAATGCTGGAGGCTTACTTAGCATACTAGCTTTCAGTTCTCGAAAATATGCTTTTATTGAATTTTAATCAATATTTTTAAATAAATTAATACTGTGGCCCATCCGTATGACATACTGTAGACATACTGTTTTTATTCATACCCTTGATAAAGAGATCGTATGAAATAAACTATACAAGTAATGAGTTTTATTTTATGCTCACAAAATGCAGGAAATTATATTCTTTAATAATAATGCATTGGTACGAACCACAATCGAACGGTTCACAAATTGTAATTTTTTCCCCAGAAAAATCAAGAATCACAAATATTCACACCCCTGTTATCAGTACTTTGTGGTTCCTCATTTGGCTATTATTACAGCAAGTAGCCTAGTCGCCTTCTGTAGTGTTGTATGGGGTTATGGAACTTTTTGGGGGGGATCCTAAACCATTCTTCCATCTAGAATAGTTCTAGTTCCTTCAGATTCTTGAGTTGATGTTTGTGGGCTGCTTTTTTTAGTTCAAAACACAAATGTTCAATTGGATCCAGATCTTGTGCTCTGTCAACCATTTCTTAGTTACTTTGGATGTATGTTTGGGATTGTTGTCTTATTGGAAGGTCCATCTGTGACCAACGTGTAGCTTCTTGGCAGAGGGAAACAAGGTTTTTGGACAAAATGTCTTGGTACATGCTGGAGCTCTTGGTTCCATCTATTTTAATAAGGGCCCCAAGGCCTGTGGATGCAAAACAACCCCAAAGCATTAAAGATCCACCACCATAGGTATGAGGTGCTTTTCAACATTACTTGCATTCTTTGGACGCCAAACATAATGCTGATATGCATGTCCAAAAAGCTTGATTTTTGTTTCATCTGGCCACAAGACATGGTTCCAATTGTAGTTCTGATGTAGTTTGACAAAATCAAGATGCCTTTTTTGGTGATTTGTCTTCAAAAGAGGCTTCCTTTTTGCAACTCTGCCATAAGGGCCATTGTCATTTAGGCATTGTCAAATGGTAGCTTTAGACACCTTGTAACCCCAACATGCCAGGTTGTTTTGGAGATCTTGAACTGTGCCCTTTGGACCTCTTTTTGGCTGTCGAACCATCCGTTTCACTACATGTGGGGATAAGGTAG
The DNA here is from genome assembly GCA_029706075.1 of Aldrovandia affinis. NCBI lineage: Eukaryota > Metazoa > Chordata > Actinopteri > Notacanthiformes > Halosauridae > Aldrovandia > Aldrovandia affinis. Next base: position 18,454,997 of record JAINUG010000001.1, on the reverse strand, counting down.
ACTTGCGTCCTCTACCTGGCAGGTTAGCCACTGTTCCAGTGGCCTTAAACATACTAATAATTGACACAACAGTGGAAAACGGTATCTTTAACTTTTTATTGATTTTTTTGTAGCCATCTCCTAATCTGTAGAGGTTAATAACCTTTTGTCTGCTGCTTTCAGGGAGTTCTTTGCCTTTCACCATGATGATGGCTGACCACAGTGTTTCAAACGTGTGTTCCCTCCTTTTTATACCCTAGGGAAACAGGAAACCATTGTAGGCCACTGTATAGTTCCATAACCATCCAATGAACTTCAAATAAGTTGTATATTTATGAAGATTTGTTTTTGTTGGATTACATTTAAAAGAATAGTTAGGGGTCTGAATAATTGCGATCCCGATATTTTATGGAGAAAAAAATTAATAAAACAAAATGTTTTTCTGAACAATTGTATTTGTATTGTAGGTTTGGAATTTTATGCATTTTTTGAGCATAAAATATACCTCATTACTTATATAGTTTATTTTATATGCTCTTTTGTTCATGTTTATCAAGGGTGTGAAAAAAAATGGAGTCTACTGTATTGATCAAAAGTCACTTGTAGTATACTGAGGCCTCTCCCAAGCCAAGTACAACTTATAGTTTTCAAAAATATATTTTAATTTAATTTGAATGAATATTTGTAGGAATAAATTAATGCTGTGGCCCATCCGTAAGACAGAGATCAAATATCACTTTAATTAAAAATAAAAAACTAGAATAACTTGGATTGATAAGTCTACACCCCTCTTATCATACCAACTGTAAATTAGCTCAGATCACACACCAAGCTAATTTGAACAAATATTCACTAAAAATGATATAAAGTATGTTTTTGAAAACTACCAAGTTGTAGACTTGGGAGAAAAGCAACACTTGATCTCTGTCACACATGGGCCCACAACTGAAAGCTCTAGTAGGCTTGTGAGAGGACACTGTTTAGCCTTCTACACAATTTTAGATCTTTAAGTTTATGGATGAGCCACAATATTTCATTTTTTCTTGCAGCCTTGTGATGGAAGGCATGTGTGACTATATTTTCTTTGACTATATTTTCTTTGTTTAAGTTTTATTTTATCAGGAAAATCATTGACACATGCATGATTTGTAAAATAGAAAATGTAACAGAATGTAACAGAAACAATCAATTTTACATTTACATTGTAATGTAACAAAACAATACAACAAATATCAATACAATACCAATCTAAAACATTCAGCACAGCAAGAATAAGTACACAATGTATAAAAAAAACTAAAGGAAAAAATGTCATATTTAAACATATTCTCTACCTGACACAATCATTCGACATTGGTTTTAGATCTGTGTTATATCTACTTTAAGGTAAGGCAATTTACCTGGAGTACAAGGATTTCACGGTGCGCACTTTTACGACGGCCCCTTACTTCCCTTTGAGCTGCGGTATCGCAGTCAAAACCTAAGTGTTTTAAATTTTCGGCACTTATCTCCTACAACAAAGGTTGTAGACTACTCTCTACTACTGCCACGATTGAGAATGAATTGTTTACAACTTCCGATCAGGTTTCTGCTCTGAGATATCGTAGCGCGAAAACCGAATATCAAGCGAACGTCGAATATAAAACCAACTTTACGCAGGTGTAGTGAGCCAGGTGCTCTTCACCTGCCACGTTATCTCGGCGGAAAGTCAACAACTTAACCACTGCAATTATCGATAACTCCTGTGAACCAAGGAGTGATATTTTGAGCAGGTAAGCAAGTTAACCCGCTGCATGTGTCCGTTTTTGTTCGGAGGATAGCTAGATGTCTAGGTACCTGGCTAGCTAATGTTAGGTGGGTAATTAGCCAGCAACATAGTATAGCTACAGCGAACTGGATGCAAACGTACCCCTGTGGATGCTTGGCTAACTTTCGTTTTCTGTCTATGGTAACAGACGAACGAAGCCGTGTCTTCACACGCCTGGCTGTTAATATAGTCCAGTTCGGAAACTCCATAGAATATAGCTAACGTCATCATTCTCTGTGCCACAAAGTAGCGAAGTACGGAGGTCTAGGCTCTACGTAGCTGAACAACTTAGGAAACTCTAGCGGCAATAAACGTGGTGTGTGGGTCTGTTTAATGTCGGTTAACTGCACATCCATGCAAAACTGATTGACGTCAGTATTGCTTCATGGCCGTCTCGCAGTTCAAGGTCAGCCAACATTGTGTCCAGTTCGTGTTGTAGTCTAAATGATCTAATCAGCAAGACATCATAAATTAAATCAAGCAAACGTATTTAATTCAAATCTTGCGGACTGTATCTGTGTTTCTAACAGTATATATTTTTTAGAACTGCACAAATGAATTGGTTTACTATTGGTTCTCCCATTTCTATGATGTGGCACAGTTCATGACCGTGGCAGTTGACATGCCTGTTTATTAAGAGTACTGGTAACTGGTGAAAAACAAACACAAACTGGATTGGGAAGTAAATAAACTGTACTGGGAGGCAGCATTTGGAGCAATTATGACAGTGACAGTGAATAAGAAGGCACACTGGTAAAACCACGTCCCATCACTTCCTTCAGTAGGTATTACAATACTGGCTTTAATGCAGATTTAGTAGGCTTCCCTACAGTGCGTTTTATGACCGCGAGCCAGGGCTGGTCTCCATGTACGGAGAGAGAGCAGGTGGCTGACTGGTGGGGTGTGAAGGAGCCGGAGAGAGGAGCAAACAGGCAGTGGAATAATTTTGTGTGAAGTGGCATGCTGGGTTTCACAATCTTTTATGCGACAGCAGCCTACCTTGGATTTCTTTTGTCACATAGTTCCCTCATTGAGAGCAGTATGATACCTTTTTTAATATATATATTGTAAATAAAGTAGTTTTCACATTTAGACAGCGAGTTTAGAATTGACAAGTTTAACTGTCCCATCTTCCAAGGAAGGCAGCGTCAATGTAATAATTTAGGCTTGTGTGAGTGTGAGTGAGAGAATCCACAAACAGAATACAGTACAATATGTATACAGTCATTTTGGGGAACAGTCTGCTTGCTCGTTGCGAAAGGACAGCAGGGCATAACTGTCAGTTGTATCCATGTATTTGTCCAGGGCAGCAGCGTAATATAATGGCTAAGGAACTGGAATTGTAACTCCACAGGTTGCAGGTTCAAACCCCAAATGGGGCACTGTCATGGTATGCTTGAGTAAGACACTTAACCTGCAATGCTTCAGTAAATATCCAGCTGTATGTAAGAGCATCTGTTAAAAAAATATGAAGGTTCTATTTTATGGTTGCAGTTTTGTACTGTATGGTGCCATATTGTACTGTATTCTGTGTGGTGGTTTATGCTATTACCTCATGGCCAGGGCTCCAGTGGGACCCACCTGGATAACTTAAATAAAGGATAAATGACTGGAATCAATCACTTATTGTACTGTTTCTCACTCTCTCTGACCTAACATTTATCTTCCTCTCTCCTCCCCTCTCTCTGCAGCCTCCCCTGCCTCCGTGTCCGGTGGTGATAGACCTCGGCCGTGTGGTCAGTAAAGAAATTGGATTAAAGAAATTTGATAGAAGCACGCTCTGTCTCCATGCCGTCCTCCCAGTTGAAGTATTTGTCGCTGGGTGTGCTGGTGTTCCAGACGACCTCCCTGGTGCTGACCATGCGCTACTCGCGGACCCTGCAGGGGGAGGGGCCCCGCTACCTGGCGTCCTCCGCCGTGGTTACCACCGAGCTGCTGAAGATCCTCGCCTGCGTAGTGCTTGTCTACAGGGACCACAGTAAGGCGCTACCGCATACAGGAACTTAGCCATGTAGTGGAGGGATCTGTCACAGTGTTTTATCACACTCTTTTTAGTCTAAACCCCTGGTGCTCTCATTTATAGAGCTTCTGGAAAGGGAAGTTTCAGTCTGGGAGATTGGTCTCCCGCAATCTACCAAGTTTTGGTTAGTGATATGTTATAGGTCAGTGTTTGAGTTGGCTTGAATGGCCGCCTCCAGTTGGAGCCCCACCCACACAAGATCATGACTTGGCAGAAGTAGTAACTGACCATTGGTTCATTCTTAAAGCACATCCCTGGAAGTTGGGCGGACTGTGCTGGTTTTCGTTGTTTCTCGGCACTTACTTGATCAATTAAAGCAGTTGATTACAGTAAACTCTCTTCACCTGGTTTCTTGAGGGCAATCTGATTGCTGAATTGAAGGTCAAAACAAAAACCAGCACTGAGTTGGGGAGTCCTGTCGTGGGGCGCAATACTTTCAATGGAGCTATGCATTATGTCAGAACAGTGGGGAGACCAGTGTTACAGGTATGGTACGCAGCTGCCTACAACTATGTCTATCGCTGTATTACTGCACTGATCTCGTGCGCAAACTATGATTGTTCCTACCATGTATTAATGCACATCTTGTAAGTCGCTCTGGATAAGAGCGCCTGTTAAATGTTTAAAATGCTTAAAATGTCAAATGCAGTGAAGTTTGAATAAAAATGGTCTATTCCCTGAATTCAGTAGCCTTAACAGTCAGATGCCCTTTTTTAAAATTCAGCACTCTGAATACTGAGCACAAGTGGTATTACGTATTAAAACCCCTCACTTATCCTACATAATATTAAAATATAATAATTACTACACAGGATACCAATTATCAGTTAAATCACAGAATTTGTTGATAGGCAGTCCAATCTGGTGGAACAACCTTCATAAAAATATACAACTCACAATTAAATTAAAACTAACGACTGGTTTATTAAGTTACAACAGTTAGACAAAGATAAATTATTCAACGTCCAATCTACAGATGCATGTTCAACAAATACTAAATCCTAGACATAAAAATGACATGTAACAATCACAAAAGAGATTAAATGGAAGAAAATGATACCAAACCAAGGTTGTTTCTCTCAAAATGGAAAAAGGGAGCTGGGAGCAGATCTCCCAAGAATGCAGGAATGTGTAGAACCACCCTTGAATTGCTAGACTCCTCTAAACTGCAAAGAAAACTGAGCTCAAGCCATCAACAGGTCACACTAAGTGTTCGAAGGAGAGGTGGGGGGGGGGGTTGGCTTCCTCCCTCCTTAGCTCATGACTGATTAATTTACGATTTGGGGGAAGCTCTGTGCAAGCCAGGTTCAGACCCCTTTTTATATTTTTGTTTTGGGTCACTTACTACCACAAGATATCTTTTCAAGGTGTTTGTTGAAATTATCCTCTCATGGTTAGAATCGTGGTAACACCAAACATCGATAGGGCAGATCAATAGTTCTGGATTATGACTTGTTTTCAGGCTGTGTTTTTCTGGTCTATCTGTCATTACCAACAGCCTGTCCCTTGACTCCATCTTACCCATCCTCCTTTTCTCTCCCACTCTTCGTCGTCCTCCCCTCCCCCTCTCCCACGCAGGATACAGTGTTCGAGCGCTCAAGAGCGTTCTGGTTGAGGAGATCCTGAACAAGCCGATGGAGACTCTGAAGCTGGCTATTCCCTCGGGCATCTACACCCTGCAGAACAACCTGCTCTATGTGGCCCTGTCCAACCTCGACGCAGCCACCTACCAGGTACGCAGTGCAGGGTGTGTGTGTGTGTGTGTGTCTGTGTGTGTCTGTGTGTGTGTGTGTGTGTGTGTGTGTGTGTGTGTGTGTGTGTGTGTGTGTGTGTGTGTGTGTGAGTGTGTGCTTCTATGTGTGTGCAGGTATGTGTTTGTGTGCGTGCGTGAGCGTGTGTGTGTGTGTGTGTGTGTGTGTGTGTATTTTTGTGTATTTCTGTGTGTGTGTGTGTGTGTGCACGCTTGTGTGTGTTGTATGTGTAGGTGTGTTTGTGTGTATTTATGTGTGTGTGCGTGTGTATAAGTGCATCTGTATGCATGCATGTGAATTTATGCTTTTGTACATGTGTGGGTGTACGTGCACATTCATGCGTGTGTACTCATGTATCTGATCCGGGTCTGGCTGCCCCCTCTCCCTCAGGTGACGTACCAGCTGAAGATCCTGACCACGGCCCTGTTCTCCGTGTCCATGCTGGGCCGCAGGCTCGGGGTGTACCAGTGGCTCTCCCTGCTCATTCTGATGGCGGGAGTGGCGCTCGTACAGGTGAAGCTCCCGTCGCGCGTCTCAGTCTGCCTGCCCTCAGGCGCCCCTCTGTGTGCCACTGTTCACTGTGTTACTTGCTTATCCTATTGGCGCCTGGTGGTGCGTAAGGCAGATATAAGGTCTCTTTACATTTGTCTGTCTGAGGCCTGTTTGGCAGCCTGGTCCCAGCTGAGAATCGGGCTTTCAGTACCCATTCTGCTATTCTCCTCCCAAGTTGTTTTGGGGCGTCTTCCTTCTGGGGTCCACCCATGTTCTGTTTTGGAAACATTGCTTCACACTGCAGATTGTGTCCTATGCATTTGCACCTTGTGCTGGTGCGGATGGTGTCTATGGAGTCTTTTCCAGCTCCTTCTTTGAGATCAGTTGTTTGGGATCACTCCGAGCCATGTAGCAGTGTCCGACTCTCACAGATCCTCATAGAGGTTCATAGAGCACGGGTGGGCATCTCCGATCTGGGAGGGCCGCTGTGTATGCAGGTTTTTATTGCCACAAATTACCCTGGCTAAATTAGCTAAGTTACCTTGGTTCACTCATAAGTTAGACCACAGGGCCACAAGAACAAGTCTTTAGCTGTCATTTGTGATGTCATTCTGTTATGAAGAAATAAGTGGCTGGGCTAATTCAGTAATTAAGAGCAGAAGTTGTCATGAAATCCAGAAACCAATACAGGCCTCCTTGCCCACCCCTGTCAGAGTGTTGAATGTGTACTTGCTTGTGTCCCTTGTAGTGGCCCTCAGAGGCCACTGGGGCCGTGGAGCAGAAGCAGCTGACGGCAGGCTCCCAGTTCGTGGGTGTGGTGTCGGTGCTGGTGGCCTGCTGCTCCAGCGGCTTTGCGGGTGTGTACTTTGAGAAGATCCTCAAACAGACCAAGCAGAGCGTCTGGATCAGGAACATCCAGCTAGGTCTGTATGACTGCGTCTCGCTGTCTCTCGCTGTCTCTCCCTGTCTCTCACTGTCTCTCACTCTCTCACTGCGTCTCACTGTCTCACTGCGTCTCACTGTCTCTCACTGCGTCTCACTGTCTCTCACTGCGTCTCACTGTCTCTCACTGTCTCATACTGTCTCATACTGCGTCTCACTGTCTCTCACTGCGTCTCACTGTCTCTCACTGCGTCTCACTGTCTCTCACTGCGTCTCACTGTCTCATACTGCGTCTCACTGTCTCACTGTCTCTCACTGTTTCTCACTGTTTCTCACTGTTTCTCACTGTGTCTCACTGTCTCTCACTGCGTCTCACTGCGTCTCACTGCGTCTCACTGCGTCTCACTGTCTCTCACTGCGTCTCACTGTCTCTCACTGCGTCTCACTGTCTCTCACTGTCTCATACTGCGTCTCACTGTCTCTCACTGCGTCTCACTGTCTCATACTGCGTCTCACTGTCTCTCACTGCGTCTCACTGTCTCTCACTGTGTCTCACTGTCTCTCACTGCGTCTCACTGTCTCTCACTGCGTCTCACTGCATCTGTGTCTCACTGCGTCTCACTGCATCTCACTCTCTCTCACTGCGTCTCCGTGTCTCTCACTGCATCTCACTGTCTCTCACTGCGTCTCACTGCATCGCACTCTCTCTCACTGCATCTCCGTGTCTCTCACTGTGTCTCACTGTGTCTCACTCCACCTCACTGTGTCTCGATGCGTCTTATTCCACCTCACTGTGTCTCAATGCGTCTCACTGCATCTCACTGTCTCTGTGTCTTTCACTGCGTCAGTGGGAATCATGGTAGAAGCGTTCACGTCGCGATCCCTGTCAGGCTTAAACAAACCTGCGAATTCTACCAAAAACTCTGAAGCCGAGCTGAAAGACAACGATGTCCAGAAGCTCAATAAATGACAGCAGCCCCCCAGCCCAGAGCAGGAAGAGAGGCCAATGCCCGCCTTTAAGGCCAGCACTGACTATTATATCTCTTAATGTTGAAAGACTGTCTGCAACTAAAGAAGAACTTGTTGCAAAACTCTGCAAAGAATACCAGTGCGATATTCTCTGCCTACAAGAAACCCACCGTGGACCAAAAAATCCTCGCCCCCGTGTGGAAGGTATGACCACCCTCATAGAAAGACCACATGAGAAATATGGCAGTATCATGCTAGCAAAAAATGGGACAATCGCCGAATCAACATCAAAGAGCAATGAAAACAACATTGAAGTCCTAACCACTGAGCTCCGAGGAGTTACCATCACCTCAGTTTACAAACCGCCTCCCATACCCATGGAGATGCCTGAAATACCATCATCCGGAAAACCGAAGATTGTGATCGGAGATTTCAACAGCCACAGCACGCAATGGGGATACGCCAACAACAACGCAGATGGAGATGCAGTAGAAACGTGGGCTGAAAACAGCCAGCTCAACCTGATCCACGACGCAAAACACCCAAAGTCCTTCAACAGTGGACGATGGAGAGCAGGCTACAACCCTGATATTGTGTTCGTCAGCCGCAAGATTGCCGGATTAAGCAAGAAGATGGTCCTGGAACCACTGCCAAGAACCCAACACCGTCCCATCAGCATCACAATCAATGCTGCAATCACCCCAGCCACAGTCCCATTCCGAAGAAGATTTAACTTCGGAAAAGCGAACTGGCCTGGCTTCCAAGAAGATCTTGAAAGGAAGATTGCCCATCTCCCAGCGGACCCCAAGAACTATGACAAGTTCACCAAGCTTGTGCATAAAGCAGCCCGCAAGAACATCCCAAGAGGCTGCCACACACAATACATCCCGGGCCTTGATGCTCCAAGTACCGAACTGTATGAGCAATACCAACAGCTCTATGAATCTGACCCCACCACAGAAGTAGGTGAGAGACTCATGACCTCCTTATCAGAACACCGCCAGCTGAAATGGAAAAACCTGTTGGAGACAACTGATATGTCGAAAAACAGCAAAAAGGCATGGAGCCTCATCCGAAAAATCAGCAACGATCCATCGACCCCAACTCAACAACAATATACCACCACTGCCAACCAAGTTGCGCACCAGCTGCTGCTCAATGGGAAATCCACCACCAAACAGCCAAGACCAAAGGTAGACCGAGTAAAGCACTCCCAAACCATGGGACTGACTAAGCCGTTCTCCCTTGAAGAGCTCAATACCAGCATCAACACCCTTAAGACCGGTAAAGCCATCGGACTGGATAACATTTTCACTGAAGAGATCAAGCACTTTGGACCTCTGATGAGGAAATGGACCTCGAGCTGATGAATAAATGTATGCTGACAAAAACATCCCAAAGACCTGGAGGAAAACCAGGATTATTGCCCTTCTCAAACCAGGCAAAGATCCAGCGCATGCAAAGAGCTTTCGCCCAATCTCTCTGCTATGCCACCTCTACAAGCTGTTTGAGCGCTTGATTCTTAACAGGCTTGCCCCTGTTGCTGAACCAACCATCATCCCTCAGCAAGCCGGATTCCGACCTGGCAAATCTACAATAAGCCAACTTCTGAACCTCACTCAACACATTGAGGATGGGTTTCAGAAAGGACTGGTAACAGGAGCCGTCTTCGTTGATCTGTCTGCCGTGTATGATACTGTGAACCATCACCTCCTCCTAAAAAAGACCTTGGAGTTGACAAAAGACCTGGCACTCACAGACCTCATTGGAGCCCTCCTGAAAGATAGGCGCTTCTTTGTTGTCCTGAATAACAAGCAAAGTCGCTAGCGACGACAATGGAATGGACTACCTCAAGGTAGTGTGTTGGCCCCACTACTATATAACATCTATACCAATGACCAGCCAATGGACCAGAACACTGAGCGTTTAATCTATGCTGACGATCTCTGTGTAACATCCCAAGAGAACACGTTTGAAGCAATAGAAGTAAACCTCACCACAGCCCTAGATGAGCTACTCCTCTACTACGAGCGCAACCACCTACATGCTAACCCTGCAAAGACCCAAGTCTGCTCTTTCCATCTCAGGAACCGTGAAGCCAACCGACCTCTTAACATCAAATGGTCTGGAACACCACTTGAGCACTGTACCCATCCTGTCTACCTTGGAGTAACCCTGGACCGTACTCTCTCCTTTAAGGAGCACATAAAAAATACAAAATACAAAGTCGGTTCCCGAAACAACATCTTACAGAAACTGACCAACTCCAAATGGGGAGCCACAGCACACACATTAAGATCCACTGCTCTGGCTTTGTGCTATTCCTCTGCAGAATATGCATGCCCTGTTTGGGAGAGATCAACCCATGCCAAGAAACTTGACCCAGCATTGAACAACACCTGTCGCCTGATCACTGGCTGCTTGAAACCCACCAACACAAGCAACTTGCACCTCCTCGCTGGCATTGCCCCTGCTGATATCAGACCGGAAGTTGCCAGCCGAGTCGAGATAACAACTGAAGACCTTCCCCCTGGCCTAGAAGCACCATGGGCTCAGTGGAAAACACTCAACTGCCTGAGAACGAGAACAGGACGGTCAAAAGCTGCTCTGGCCAGATGGGGCTACAAGACTGGCCCAACCACCTGTGAATGTGGTGAAGCAGACCACACTATGGAGCACTGTCTTGTCTGCTCTCTACTACCCAACCCTTGCAGCTCAAAAGACCTTGCAGTGTTCAACAAAAATGCAAAGGACTGTACAGAAATGGGAAAATGTCATATAAACACCACGCTTCAAAGAAACGAAAAGAAGAAGAAGACTGCGTCAGTGTCTCTCACTGTGTCTCAGTGTCTCACTCCACCTTACTGTCTCAATGCGTCTCACTGCATCTCACTGTCTCTGTGTCTTTCACTGCGTCAGTGTCTTTCACTATCTCACTTCTTCGTCTGTGTGTCTCACTGTCTCTCACTGTGTCTCATTGCGCAAGTTTGTGTAACGGTGTCACTGTGTTACAGAACTGGGTCCAGTAATTTGCCATACCTTAACTCCAGTAAAGGTTGTGTCTTGGAGTTAAGGTATGTCAAATAATTACTCCAGGTTACTGACCATGCATGTACACTGCCAGTCAAAAGTTTTAGAACACCCCAATTTTCCAGTTTTTACTGAAATTTAAGCAGTTCAAGTCCAGTGAATTACCTGAAATGGTACAAAGGTAAGCGGTAAACTGCCAGAGGTTTAAAAAAAAAAAAAAAAAAAAAAGTTTAGGTTACCAAAAACTGAAAAATAATTTACATTTCAGAGTTATAAAAAAAGGCCCTTTTCAGGGAACAAGTAATGGGTTAACGTGGGTTAACAGTCACTCTGTGTAAGTCGCCGACTCTGGATCCAGCAAAAGAGCCCCAGACCATCACGCTTCCTCCTCCATGTTTCACAGTTGGTGTCACACACTGAGAAACCATCCTTTCGCCTATTCGGTGGCGTACAAAAACCCTGCGTGATGAACCGAAGATTTAAAATTTGTATTAATTGGTGCATAAGACCTTCTTCCAGTCTTCAGTAGTCCACTGGCGGTGCTTCATGGCCCAGGCAAGCCTCTTCTTCTTATTTTGCCGTTTTAGCAATGGCTTTCTTACTGCCACTTGACCTGTCAAATCTGCAGCTCAAAGTCTTTTCTTCATATTTGAAACTGAGACTTCCTTACTTCGACCAGTGTTAAGCTGTGCTTGAAGCTGTTGTCCTGTGAGCCGCCTATCACGCAAGCTGTTGACCCTCAGAAACTTGTCTTCTGATTTTGTTGTGGCTTTGGATGTGCCAGATCTTTTCCTGTCAGAGTTTCCTCCAGTTTCAAAGTGCCTTTTGATGGTGTAGGAAACTACTCACTGCCAAAAAATTTACATTATTTTTCCGTTTTTGGTAACCTAAACTTTTTTTTTAAACCTCTGGCAGTTTATTGCTTACCTTTGTACCATTTCAGGTTATTCACTGGACTTGAACTGCTTACATTTGGAAAATGGGGGTGTTCTAAAACCTTTGACCGGTAGTGTATATCCACATGCATATCCATATATATACACTGATATTAATAAGAACATTCTTCTTTCATATGATTGCATGTTTTTGGTTTAATTGAAAATTTTCGGGGATCTGCTGTGTTTTCAGAGTTTACCAACATCTAAGGAGTTCAAGTATTTCAGATAATTATTAGACCCAGAAGCAGTTTGTAGTGTGCAGTGTGTGTTATGACCCCCCTCTCCCCTGTGCAGGGATGTTGGGCATGGTGTTCGGGTTGATGGGGGTGTTTGTGTATGACGGAGACAGGGTCCGGGAGTCTGGAATGTTCCAGGGCTACAACAGACTCACCTGGATTGTGGTTTCACTGCAGGTAAGACACTGCTAATTTAAAGAAAAATACTAAAAGGAAAATGAAAATTAACAATATTAATAGTTATTTGTTGTATATTTACTTGAACTGTTCTCTCAAACACTGATTTGGCTGGGAACACGATTGTGTGTTTTTAATTCAAAGTTATGTCAGAAATCACAGTCCACATTGTGCAGCGCAGGCGAGTCATTAAATATGAGATGAATGAATGAGAGTAGAGGTGCCCCTGTGTGCTGTGTGAGCCAGCCTCTCTCGCCCATCTCTGGCGCTGCCGTCCTCAGGCGCTGGGGGGGTTGGTGGTCGCTGTTGTAATCAAGTACGCAGACAACATCCTGAAGGGCTTCGCTACGTCGCTCTCCATCATCCTCTCCACCCTCATCTCCTACTTCTGGCTGCAGGACTTTGAACCCACCAGGTACAGACATGCACACACATACATGCACTCACGCAAACACACACAGAAAAACACATACGCACACACAAACACACACACGCACACACACACACATACGCGCACACACATATGCGCACACACACGTGTGCTCACAATCAATCACAGTCCATGTACAGTCAGGTCCATAAATATTTGGACATTGACAAATGTATTGTTATTTTAGCTGTCTACTAGAGCATATTGGAGTTGAAATTAAATAATGAATATGAGCAAAGTGCAGACTTTAATTTGAGGGCATTTACATCCAAATCTGGTGAACGGTGTAGGAATTATAGCCCTTTTTATATGTGGTCCCCCCATTTTTGAGGGACCAAAAGTAATTGGACAATTTGCTGATCAGCTGTTCCATGGCCAGGTGTGTGTTATTCCCTCACTATTTCATTTACAAGTAAGCAGATAAAAGGTCTAGAGTTGATTTAAAGTGTGGCATTTGCATTTGGAATCTGTTGCTGTTAACTCTCAATATGAAGTCCAAAGAGCTGTCACTGCCAGTGAAGCAAGCCATCATTAGGCTGAAAAATCTAAACAAATCCATCAGAGAGTTAGCAAAAACATTAGGTGTGGCCAAATCAACTATTTGGTACATTCTTAAAAAGAAAGAAGGCACTGGGGAGCTCAGGAACACCAAAAGGCCTGGAAGACCACGGAAAACAACTGTGGTGGATGACAGAAGAATTATTTCAATGGTGAAGAAAACCCCTTCACAACAGTTAGCCAGATCAAGAACACTTCCAGGAGGTAGGTGTATCTGTGTCAAAATCAACAATCAAGAGGGTTTAGTAAATACAGAGGGTTTACACAAGATGTAAACCATTGGTAAGCCTCAAAAACAGGAAGACCAGATTAGAGTTTGCCAAAAAACATCTTAATAAGCCTGTACAGTTCTGGAACAACATCCTATGGACAGATGAGACAAAGATAAACTTGTACCAGAATGATCAGAAGAGAAGAGTATGGAGAAGGGAAGGAACTGCTCATGATCCTAAGAATACCACCTCATTTGTGAAGCATGGTGGAGGTAGTGTTATGGCGTGGGCATGTATGGCTGCCAATGGAACTGGTTCCCTTGTATTTATTGATGATGTGACTGCTGACAAAAGCAGCAGGATGAATTCTGAAGTGTATAGGGCTATATTATCTGCTCAGATTCTGCCAAATACTTCAAAACTCATTGGACGGTACTTCCCAGTGCAGATGGACAATGACCCGAAAGCATACTTTTAAGGCAAAAGGAATGTTCTGCAATACTTTTGACCTGAAGGCAAAGAAGCATGCAATTCACTCTGCAAAGGCAAAACAAGAACAAGCACCTGACCTGAAAAGGTCCAACTGAGCATCACCATTTCAGAAACTTGCTGGTGATGTCTGGGTTCCAGACTTCAGGCAGTCATTGACTGCAACGGATGTGCAACCAAGTATTACAAATGACAATTTAATTTATGATTATGTTCGTTTGTCCAATTACTTTTGAGCCCCTGAAATTGGGGGGGGCTATGTATAAAAATGGTTGTAATTCTACACGGTTCATACAATATTTTTGTCAAAACCCTTAAATTAAAGCTGAAAGTCTACACTTAAAGCACATCTTGATTGTTTCATTTCAAATCCAGTGTTCTGGCATACAGAGCCAAAATGTTGAAAATTGTGTCACTGTCCAAATACTTATGGACCTGACTGTATATAGAATGTATTTCATTCATTTTCTTCCTTTGTTTTATACATTTTCTCATGATGTTTGAAACTGTTCCTCTCTCCCTCTTGCTCTCTCCCTTTCTCTCTCCCCTGCTGTAATGCAGTTATTTTTCTGATTGCTCCCCCCCCTCCTCCTTCTCAGTGTCACTCACTCTTTGTTTCTCTCCATCCCCTCTTGGATTAAAGAGCAGCTCCTGTTTGCTGATATTGAAGTCCTGTGTAACGCTGTATCCTGTCTCCCTCTCTCTCCGTCTCTCCTGTCAGCGTGTTCTTCCTGGGCGCGATGCTGGTCATCGCCGCCACCTTTCTCTACGGCTGCGAAAGCAAGCCCTCCCCAAACCCCAGCCGTGCCTAGAGGGAGGAGGAGAGAAGGGCGAAAGGGTCGAGAGGAGAACGTGAAGGGGAGGAGGGTGAAAAGATAGGCACTGGATTTGTGGTGTGAAAACGCTACTGGTTTGATCCGTGGTGCACATTCCTAAAACAGAAGGTGAAGGGACCCCATCCACTCTGCAGCCTCTTCACAGATGTGGACGGAACCGCAGACCGTATCACGGCTCCGGGCCGGGCCAGCCGACTCGCGTCCGAACCGTGGGAAGTACCGGGTCTGCACTCTGGGTGTACTGGCCAGTCTAATCCTCTCTGGCTCAGTTACCTCTTTACAAGCACACAGCCAGTGCCACACAGCCAGATGTCCTTTCCTCCCTGGAGCCACCCTTCCCACAGACCCAGGGGACCCTGGCTGCTGCCAGGAGTCTCTGGAGAAACACTGGCACTGTGAGCAATACCACTCGACTTTACATTTTACTCTCATTATTAGAGCCAGTATTTTTATTTTTTTTAAGTGGGACATGATTGTTTTCACTTGTGGTTGTCTGTATTGTATTTGTTAATGGGTTAAAAAAAAACTGAATGTATTTTTGAGGAGATGGGTGCAGGGTGTTCATGAGCTCATAAAGAAAAGTGCAATTTTACAACTCGTATGGAAGTCAGTGTTTCATGGGAGGTGCAGCAGCACCCTCTGCTGGCCGTTATGGGGACAGCAGATATGCTGCGGAAGAAGTTGTACAAGATGTTCTTTTTAAAGAAGCTGTGAAAGAGTGAGAGTGGGATTTCTCACTCAACATGCACACATGCCAGTCATCATATGCCCATCTTGCTTATTACACATATACACACACACACACACACACACTCTCTGCTCATCAAACATGTGCACTTTTGCTCATTTTCTTTCTTTTATTATTTTAAAAACACTGCATGCAAAAAAACTCCACAAAGCCAAATGATTGTTTCTTTTCTCTTCCAGCCTTGTCCATTCCCGAGCTCTGTGCACAACACAATGACACATTACCACACCTCCATCTCCGTCCTGTCTTACAGCCCCCGCCCCCACCCAGCCCTGTTCAGCAAACCCTCACACCCCTGTCCTGTAGAGGCTTACAGCGAGGCCAGAAGTGCTGCTGCAGGGCCTCGTCAGAGCCCAGTGACCCTGGATGAGAGTGGGCTCATGGTCCCACTGACCCTGTGGATGATAGTGGGCTCATGGCCCCACTGACCCTGTGGATGATAGTGGGCTCATGGCCCCACTGACCCTGTGGATGATAGTGGGCTCATGGTCCCACTGACCCTGTGGATGATAGTGGGCTCATGGTCCCACTGACCCTGTGGATGATAGTGGGCTCATGGCCCCACTGACCCTGTGGATGATAGTGGGCTCATGGCCCCACTGACCCTGTGGATGATAGTGGGCTCATGGCCCCACTGACCCTGTGGATGATAGTGGGCTCATGGCCCCACTGGGGCCATGATAGCCCTCATGGCCCCACTGACCCAGGGATCAGTGGGGCCATGGCCCCACTGACCCTGTGGATGATAGTGGGCTCATGGCCCCACTGACCCTGTGGATGATAGTGGGTGCCATGGCTGATGTTCTCTGCAGAGGCTGATGTGCACTAGGGTGACCAAATTGGAAAAAGTCCAAAAGCAGGATGACTTTGCGGGACGGGAAAGGAATTATCAGAATAAAGTGAAAGCTGAAGCTTGCTCTTCACCGGTCTGGGGGTTGGGGGAGGGAAATGGGGATGGGGGGCTGAAGATATTGTTGAGCTGCTAGGAGAAGGGCTGTATGATTTTCACCGTTAGAGTTACGTTCCCGCATTTCATCATGCGTCATCGTTGGACAACGAGTCGACATGCAGGACTGTCCCGCACCACAGCAATGGGACATCTGGTCACCCTGATGTGTGCACCTGTGCATCAGTATGAGTGACGGTACGGAGTCCCCATTTGGTCTTTTGAGCAGTACAGAACACCAACAATTAGCTGGTTAATAATAATGGCTTTGGCTGGCCTCCACAACCGGACTCAGTGAGAGGGGTGAGAGATGTGGAGCAGCTTGGTGGTGGTGTGGCCCCTGCGTGCTAGAACAAGGCCTGTATGGTTTGCACCTTAGTGAAACAGCCATGAGGAACACCCCCCCCCCCGAAAATCCCTCTATTCCCCCCCTCCTGAGCTGAAAGCGGAGTGCTCCCCCCATACCCTGTTTTCCCCACCCTCTGGATATGATTGGATAATGATGCTGATACTGACAGCTGTCACTGACCAAACACTTCCCTTGTGCTCTCTATTAGTGTCTGTCCCACAGTGAAGCAGCTAGCTCTGGCTCAAGCACTGTGGGGCTGTAAGGCAAACTGACCACTGGCCACACAGATCTGCAGTGAACGCAGTCTCGGTTTTGCGTCGCGATTCATGGCACCTGTCTGTCTGTCTGTCTGTCCGTCCGTCCGTCTGCTCACTCAGGCAGCCCCTGGTGTGCAGTCTGTCCCTTTCGCACAGCGCTGTGTCCCCCTAAGTCCAGTTCAATGAACGACAAGAAAACAACGCTCCCGTTAAACACAGTCCCCCCCTCCCCTCACTGTCTGTCCTCAAGTCTCAAGGCGGTTTAAGGCAGATCCCCCACCCGTGCAGGTCAACACTCCATCTCCCATGATCCATTGCTCCTGTCCCAATGACACGAAGGCATTGGGGGAAATAATTTAAGGCAGTTTTTTTTTTTTCTTCTTCTTCTTCTTCCGCAAGTGTCAGTCGGGCCACCTCCACGGGGTCCAACATCCCTCCAGCCGCCTGTCCCAATCTTTCCTCCCTACTTGGATGGGATCACCACTAGCGACGCCCCTCTCTTGGGCCTCCACATCAGCACTTGGGCGTCGTTGGCGTTGGGGCGCCCCAGGGCGTTGTGGGGGATGGGCTCCATGCGGGTGAGCACGCGTGGCTGGTCCTGCTGCGGCCGGCCGGCGAGCAGCGCGCGGGAGCCCAGGGGCATGGCGGGGTCCACAGCGATGTCCACGCGCATGCGCCACTTGATGGTCTGCAGCAGGATCTTCTCCTTGGTGCCGGCGTTCAGCGCCACCAGCCACGTGGTGAAGCTCTGGTCCCGCTTGATGCGGGTGAGCAGGGGCGCGCTGCTGTCGCTGACAGGCACCGCCCACGTCACGCTGGGGTAGAAGTTGTCGTTCATGCTGACGGCGAAGCGCGAGGGCTTGGAGGTGGGGCCCGCCAGCGTCACGGTCTCCGTGGTGTTGCCGTACCAGGGGTAGCTCACGCCGTCGGAGTCGCTGATGGCCTTCGCCTGCCCCTCACGGAGCTCGGGCAGTTCCCAACTTGACCTGCAGGGGGCAGAGGAGAGGTCAAAGTGGCCATGTCGTAGAGAGCAGAGCAATGGAGCAGGGAAATATTGTGGAAGGGTGACATAGAGAGAGTTAGAGCACAAATATATGTTGTTGATGACTTGTTGCTACCTAGCCCTCCCCCCCCTCTCGAAAGCAAGCCCTCCCCAAACCCCAGCCGTGCCTAGAGGGAGGAGGAGAGAACGGCGAAAGGGTCGAGAGGAGAACGTGAAAGGGAGGAGAGGAGAGGAGAGGGTGGAAAGATAGGCACTGGATTTGTGGTGTGAAAACGCTACTGGTTTGATCCGTGGTGCACATTCCTAAAACAGAAGGTGAAGGGACCCCATCCACTCTGCAGCCTCTTCACAGATGTGGGCTCCGGAACCGCAGACCGTCTGCACTCTGGGTGCTCGGCCAGGCCTCTCTGGCGAGTTACTCTTTACAAGCACACAGCCAGTCCGAAGCCAGACGTCCTTTCCTCCCTGGGCCAAGTTGCTGCCAGGAGTCTCTGGAGAAACACTGGCACTGTGAGCAATACCACTCGACTTTACATTTTACTCTCATTATTAGAGCCAGTATTTTTATTTTTTTTAAGTGGGACATGATTGTTTTCACTTGTGGTTGTCTGTATTGTATTTGTCAATGGGTAAAAAAAAAACTGAATGTATTTTTGAGGAGTTGGGTGCAGGGTGTTCATGAGCTCATAAAGAAAAGTGCAATTTTACAACTCTTATGGAAGTCAGTGTTTCATGGGAGGTGCAGCAGTACCCTCTGCTGGCCGTTATGGGGACAGCAGATATGCTGCGGAAGAAGTTGTACAAGATGTTCTTTTTAAAGAAGCTGTGAAAGAGTGAGAGTGGGATTTCTCACTCAACATGCACACATGCCAGTCATCATATGCCCATCTTGCTTATTACACATATACACACACACACACACACACACTCTCTCTTGCTCATCAAACATGTGCACTTTTGCTCATTTTCTTTCTTTTATTATTTTAAAAACACTGCATGCAAAAAAACTCCACAAAGCCAAATGATTGTTTCTTTTCTCTTCCAGCCTTGTCCATTCCCAAGCTCTGTGCACAACACAATGACACATTACCACACCTCCATCTCCGTCCTGTCTTACAGCCCCTGCCCCCCCCACCCGGCCCTGTTCAGCAAACCCTCACACCCCTGTCCTGTAGAGGCTTACAGCGAGGCCAGAAGTGCTGCTGCAGGGCCTCGTCAGAGCCCACTGACACTGGATGAGAGTGGGCTCATGGCCCCACTGACCCTGTGGATGATAGTGGGCTCATGGCCCCACTGACCCTGTGGATGAGAGTGGGTGCCATGGCCCCACTGACCCTGTGGATGATAGTGGGCTCATGGCCCCACTGACCCTGTGGATGATAGTGGGTGCCATGGCCCCACTGACCCTGTGGATGATAGTGGGTGCCATGGCTGATGTGCACTAGGGTGACCAAATTGGAAAAAGTCCAAAAGCAGGATGACTTTGCGGGACGGGAAAGGAATTGCCAGAATGAAGTGAAAGCTGAAGCTAGCTCTTCACCGGTCTGGGGGGATAGGGGGATGGGGATGTTCTCTGGGGAGGGTGATGGGGACTAGGGTGATGGGGAAAGGGCGGGGATGACTTTGCGGGATAAAGTTTATCAGAATAAAGAGAAAGGGCTGTATGATTTTCAGGGAAATGGGGATGGGGGCTGAAGATATTGTTGAGCTGCTTCATCATGGCTGTCATTTTCGTTGGACAACGCATTTCATCATGCAGGACTGTCAACGAGCCGCACCAGGACTGCAAGCAATGGGACATCTGGTCACCCTGATGTGTGCACCCGTGCATCGGTATGAGTGACGGTACGGAGTCCCCATGTGGTCTTTTGAGCAGTACAGAACACCAACAATTAGCCGGTTAATAATAATGGCTTTGGCTGGCCTCCACAACCGGACTCAGTGAGGGGTGAGAGAGCAGCTGGTGGTGCCTGCGTGCTAGAACAAGGCCTGTATGGTTTGCACCTTAGTGAAACAGCCATGAGGAACCCCCGAAAATCCCTCTATTCCCCCTCCTGAGCTGAAAGCGGAGTGCTCCCCCGTACCCCTGTTTTCCCCACCCTCTGGATATGATTGGATAATGATGCTGATACTGACAGCTGTCACTGACCAAACACTTCCCTTGTGCTCTCTATTAGTGTCTGTCCCACAGTGAAGCAGCTAGCTCTGGCTCAAGCACTGTGGGGCTGTAAGGCAAACTGACCACTGGCCACACAGATCTGCAGTGAACGCAGTCTCGGTTTTGCGTCGCGATTCATGGCACCTGTCTGTCTGTCCGTCTGTCTGTCCGTCCGTCCGTCTGCTCACTCAGGCAGCCCCTGGTGTGCAGTCTGTCCCTTTCGCACAGCGCTGTGTCCCCCTAAGTCCAGTTCAATGAAGGACAAGAAAACAACGCTCCCGTTAAACACAGTCCCCCCCTCCCCTCACTGTCTGTCCTCAAGTCTCAAGGCGGTTTAAGGCAGATCCCCCACCCGTGCAGGTCAACACTCCATCTCCCATGATCCATTGCTCCTGTCCCAATGACACGAAGGCATTGGTGGAAATAATTTAAGGCAGTTTTTTTTTTTCTTCTTCTTCTTCTTCTCCCGCAAGTGTCAGTCGGGCCACCTCCACGGGGTCCAACATCCCTCCATCCGCCTGTCCCCCTCTTTCCTCCCTACTTGGATGGGATCACCACCAGCGACGCCCCTCTCTTGGGCCTCCACATCAGCACTTGGGCGTCGTTGGCGTTGGGGCGCCCCAGGGCGTTGTGGGGGATGGGCTCCATGCGGGTGAGCACGCGCGGCTGGTCCTGCTGCGGCCGGCCGGCGAGCAGCGCGCGAGAGCCCAGGGGCATGGCGGGGTCCACGGCGATGTCCACGCGCATGCGCCACTTGATGGTCTGCAGCAGGATCTTCTCCTTGGTGCCGGCGTTCAGCGCCACCAGCCACGTGGTGAAGCTCTGGTCCCGCTTGATGCGGGTGAGCAGGGGCGCGCTGCTGTCGCTGACCGGCACCGCCCACGTCACGCTGGGGTAGAAGTTGTCGTTCATGCTGACGGCGAAGCGCGAGGGCTTGGAGGTGGGGCCCGCCAGCGTCACGGTCTCCGTGGTGTTGCCGTACCAGGGGTAGCTCACGCCGTCGGAGTCGCTGATGGCCTTTGCCTGCCCCTCACGGAGCTCGGGCAGTTCCCAACTTGACCTGCAGGGGGCAGAGGAGAGGTCAAAGTGGCCATGTTGTAGAGAGCAGAGCAATGCAGCAAGGAAATATTGTGGAAGGGTGACATAGTTAGAGCACAAATATATGTTGTTGATGACTTGTTGCTACCTAGCCCTCCCCCTCTCAAATCAGCCCAAATTGTGCATCATTACCCCAGACACTCCCCACCACCCCTACCCAAATATGGTTTAACACCCCCCACACACACACAGACATACGTCTCCACCTCCCCAAAAACAGTTCCCATCAGAGAAATGTGTGTTTCAAAGCGTGTTTCATCTCCGCGTGGGTGTGTGTTTACCTCCTTGCATGTGTGTGTGTTTACCTCCTTGTGTGTACGAGTGAGTGGATGTGTGTGTATTTCCTTGTGTATGGGTGTGCGTTTACCTCCTTGCATGTGAGCGTGTGTGTGTTTGTATTCATCTCTCTCTTTATATTCTGAGGTTTAGGAGTCGTTATCTCTTCTCTATTATCAGCTTTTCTATTTTTACTGCCAGAGTCAGGGGAGCGAAATCAATTAGTGGGCGTCTGCCTGGCAGGGAGAGACATCACAGTGACACGGATATACACACATGCACACCGGAATACCGGCATACATTAGCTCTAGTATCAACCATTTTTGCGTTCCGCAAAACATCCACATTTTACCCATTTGAATATTCCGTGTTAGTCAGTTCAGAAACGCGCAGACAAAAATCCATGGTCACTCTCGCATTATGAATGTACGATAACTAGTCGTCGTCCCCCCTCCCCTCCCCTCAACCTGCACGCGCATACACAAATTCTCATATACACTTAATGTCTCGCCCACGCGGACACGCAGCGTTCTCACCCACGCAGCCAACCAGCAATTGAGCTGTGGTGTTCCTCACACCATCCGCCCACACCACCCAACGACTGACAGAGGGGAAGACATGGAGTGTCAGTAAGGGGGTGTGTGACAGAGCAAGAGAGAGAGAGGGAGAGAAAGAGGCAGGTGGGGGAATAACTCACATGCCGATGTCGCTGTAAGTGTTATAAAACTCCATCTGGGTACAAGCCTGTATCCAGCCCACCACCCACGTTTCGTTGCGGGGTACAGGGGGCATTACCACCCGGGCGGAGGCCTTAAAATAAGGTGTCTTGTAGCGCAACACGATGGGCGAGTTCTCCTCGATTATCGTCGGGCATTGGTCTATGGTGGCCGACACGTCGTAGACCACGATGTTCTCCCGTTTGATGCGCGACTTGCACGCGATGCTCTGAATGCAGCCCATGACGCTGCTGTGAGAGTCAGAGTCGGGGAGGGAGCACCTGAGAACCGGCCAACGGGCGCATCAATTTCGGTCGGATTTCATTCCGTTAGTCGCCAAGGCGTCAATAATCAGTTCAACAGATCATCAAAACCCAGCAGCATATTGTCAATAAATAAATAAATACTAATAATGATCAAATTTGATTAAACAGATATGTGCACCCGATGTTTGTTTTTTTAAGACAGTTGGGAGGAAGAGGAGTTGACGAAACAGGGAATGACGGTTCGGGGATTTGAGAGGAAATACCGGCTCCCTTTCATAGATCTGCCCCGATGTGTTCGTGTCTGAGTGCGCCACTGCTTCGTGTGCCTGTCCCCTGCAGCTGCAATTCGGGCTCCTTCGGGCCGGAGTCCCGGCGTGTGCCTGGCGGCTTTCCTCTTGGAATCCACGCGTCCGCCTGCAGGTCTGTGCCCTTTGATCCTCCTCTTTCTGCCCCGCGCTGTCATGTCACAAGAGGAGGGGAGGCAGAGCCGACAGCGGCGGCGTGTTGTCTTGTTATGGGTGGCGGTCGAGTGGCTTGTTGTTCCCTGGGTTGAGGATCGCTCCGTCGGAGTGGTAAAAAATCACTCGGTGATGACGGTTCATACCTGCCGGCGCTGCATCCACCCTGGTCGCTGCTTGTGAGGCACGAGTGGGGTGGGTTAACTGCAGAACCTCATCGGGAGTCCAGTGCAGAGTAGCTCTCCCGCATATTTCCATGCACGTTTCCTGGGTTTTTAGGTGCCAACACCAAGGAAATTATGCACCCGTTGAGACGTGATAAAAACACGATACGTGTGAAAAAAGGAGCAACCCCATCTTATTGACACTGCACAGTAAAATCGTTGCCTTTTCATAACAACATTATTAATGTGGCTTGGCTAAAATACGAAGTGCACAACCTACAATGATCACATTCTGTCTCGCTCTCTCCTTCGCGCACAACAGCAACCCTTCCTCTGTCGCTGTTCAGCATCGCTTTGGTGCTGATGATGCTGATTGAACGCCAGAGAGAGAATGAAGTTAAAAACGCGTTTGACCGTTGTCCGTCATTTGTCCCTCTAACGGACCCGTATCTGTTTTGTCATTACCTTGATGAATTGCGGTGACTAATGTAAGAAGTATTTCGCAATGTAAAGCCAGGGGTTATCCACTAGGCTGTACATCTAGTATTTATGAACTACCCGTAACGACCGATGAGCCGAAGCGGATAGGCTACAGGTAAAGAGTACTGTTCAAGTTTCATCCCCTCCTCCCTTAAAAAAAATCAGACCCTAAGAGAGTTTGTAAGACAACGTGCTAGTTGCTAAATTGTTCCACCATAAAACTCATTTATTCCATGGATGGAATTATTCATTTTTTTAATGAAAACGCATTCATTTTTTAAAATAATGAAATTCAAACCGAAATGTTAGCTACACTTACAAGAGTATTAATGCACTTTGCTAACCTTGAAATCACTTATTTAACCTTGATTTTTAGGTTAAGATTTTATGTGTTGTAAAAGAACGATTAGCTAAGCTGTTTTCAGAAAGTATAGTATTGGTTTGCTAGCTGGCTATGCTACCTAGCACTATCTTTCTCATGTTACAGGTAATGAGTATGGAATAGAGGAAATTGCCATGTTTTATTTATTACTTAATGATTTTTTATTGTTACAATCAACAGGATGCAAGTTATATTAATATGGTATGCTGAATTGATTAAAAAAAGATACCGATCAAGTGTCTGGGGGCTAAAACTCTGGGATATAGGTGGACATTGAATGAGCAGGATGGACAGGGTGTAGGAGCTGTACACCTGTGCCAGAGTGGCTTAACACACCTCCATTATATGAATCTGTCACAGAGGAACCATGCCAAATTTAAAGGATATTTAAGGGCAAGTATCATTGTTGAATCCAAAGTGGGCCAGAGAGAGGTTTTTGGGAGAATTCCATAGGGATGTTTACATAGCTGATGTGTATATGGAATTCTGCAGATCTCAGGGCTGAAAAGTCTGGAGTGGTGCGGTTCTTCTTTAGTTGCTCTTGTGCTTTACTGCTGAACAAGTGCGTCTGACACTGGCTTATCATATTTCTAATGGTGCAAGAGAAAGATGTCTCACAGACACATACGCAGCATTCTCACCCGTTAGGTCAACTAACAGTTCATGGTGGACACTGATACTTGTGATTTGGGCAGTCTTTTCCGAAAATAGTATTGATGAGTCAGAATAAGATATTACATTACCTTCAGAAAGAGTAAAATCATGCCACTTAGAATGCCAGTAATTTAAAAAAAATCATAAGAATATAAGAATACGTAGGGTGATATCAGCTAAATTGGGCCATCAGGTAAAATGAGCCATTTAAGGTTTGAGCGTCTCAGCTCTTAAAATGTTAACAGACAATGACTGCAAATTATATTAAACTGTTACCACAACTGTACTTGACATGTAACAATTGACTTGATTGGTCTATGGTTGCTATGGTGGTCAGGGCAATGCCTCACATCGAGACTGCTGAGAGAACTTCAAGTTGAGTGGCCTGACATATGAAAATGTACTTGTCAATAATAAGGTTGATAAATCAATAAAAAACAAATGTACATCTATAAATGATTATGTATACTACATGCTCTGATGGCTTCCATCAGATATAATGCTGATAGTTTGTTAATAAACTTATTTATTTATAAAAAATCATTTTTTGTTAGTGGCTCAATTTACCTTAATGTGTTAAGGTAAATTGAGCCATGCATTTCAGCCAAAATGAGCCACCTTCTGAATTGAGTTTTAGCGGATATTTTGATGGTTCCTCTTATTAAAAGTAGGCTATTAATAGATTATTATATTATATTATTGTATTACATGCCTCTTTTCACATTTTCCCTTCTAATTATGTATGTGTGTGTTAGCTCTGGTCCAGGGCGCATCGTGAGCTAGCTCTCACTATCTAGTGCTCTGACACACACACACACACACACACACACACACACACACATGCACAGACACACACACACACACACACACACTGTGACTGAAGCATTCATGTTCCAAAATGAGTTCCTAAAGTAATTGGTACTTCATGAATTGATTGTAATGTTATTCTTTATGAATTCTTAATGCTTTAATGTTATTCTTCATGAGTTCATTTAATGTCATTTAAATGCAATATTTTAGTGTGTTGAGATTAAAGATGATTCGATTATTTTATGAGAAATTACTCTGTTTCGCTTTACAGTTTGAGTGGCTCATTTTAGCTGATCAACCGGCCCATTTTACCTGAACACTGCTCATCTAAAAAAATGTGACAGCTGATGTTTTCAAAAGCTGTAGGGCCTGAACAATTATATTTTATTACATCAATTCAACACAAAAATATTAAAAACAGTCCTTATTAACCATAAAAACACAATTCAATGTCATACATTGCTTTTTTCTTAGTTTCCCAAGCGATTAACCAAAAAGTGGCCCAATTTAGCTGATATCACCCTATTGAGGAGACCAGGCCATTCGGCCCATCTGGGCTCATCATTTTCTAGTCTAAAGAATAACTTTGACTCCTGCTAAAAAATGTGCTGAATGAGTTTCACCTACTAGATTAGGATTAAACATGCTTTTAATTTTTTTGCTTTTTCCTCCAAATTTGGTGGTCAATTGTACCTTCTATTTCTTTAATTATCCCCCCCCCCACCCCAAATGGGCCCACAATCTGCAACTATGGGACCAGCCACTACTCTGGGACCGGCATTGACAAAGATTCTGTACCACCTCCCTCGAGACGGAACTTACACAACCATCAACTGTGATTCCGATACACACTGTTCGAGCTTTCTGTGCATGCGGCGAGCTTGTGCCAGCTTCCCACCCCCCTTCCCCATGGGGCAGACAGCCAATCACCGCCCCCGAACGGGACTCCCAGCCGGGGTGGTGCAGCGGGGATGCAGTGGGCAACCTGCACTTCAGACAAGTGCCTTTACTGGCTGCGCCACCTGGGGCACCGTTACAGTAGTGTCCTTTCCAAAAAGAAGGCTTTGAGAGAGCTTGCGTCATGTCTTAGGTCTAACAGAAAAGCATCTAAACATATCCCATCTGCTGCTATGCAATGCTGAATGAGTCTCTTTTTTATCTGCAATGCTGCCTGTTCAGAAACTAGCAGCAGAATAGCAGTATGTGTGCCAGTGATGACATAATTCAGCAGTGCCCTCATGGCTCGATACCTTTAAAATCTTAAAGGCAAGTGTTGTAGTTGCTCCAAAGCACTTGACATGACAAGACATTACATTACAGGCATTTAGCAGATGCTCTTATTCAGAGTGACATACACAGTTTACATTTATTCACATGCAATCCATTAATACAGCTGGATATTTTACTGAACCAATTCAGGTTAAGTACCTTGCTCAAGTGCACAATGGCAGTGCCCCACCTGGGGATTGAACCTGGAACCCTAACACCAAAAACTAAAGGGCTTGAATTTACTACTCAAATTGTAAGTCTTTACCATAATTATCCAAACCTGTGACGTATCGCATACTAAAAGTAACGTGTTAAATCCCTATCACCCCTTAGCCAATTGAATGCCCGTGTATTGAAGACATTGGGTAAAATGCCTCGGTTAAACTAGTCTTGTATGCGTCAGTTGTACTTTAGCCATATTTTGTGCAGCCAGATGGTGTTGACTCCTTGCTGTGGAGCGAGCTTGCACATGAACAGACTAGGGGTCTGGCAGATGGGTTCACATCTTTGATGAGTCAGAAGTTGAAATATCCCAATTACTGGAAAACAACTGGTCCTCTATATCCATATTCAATTATGTGGGTAGATGCTCCGGTTAATAGAGGGTACAATTTGCTACCAAATTGGGAGAAAAAGGAGGGGGGGTCAGAAAAATAAGATGTAAAATAAAAATAAAGAGCCTATGGGGCCTCTTTTAATCTGGGTAAAGGGAGAGGGAGCACACCACAGAACTGTTAATGTTCTGATTGAGCTGCTAGTTATCTCAGACAGATCATTGCAATAAAACAAATATGGCATATTTAATGTGAAAACTGCAAAGCTATACAGTGTGTGCTTTGTGCATTTCAGGAAGTAAGATACTTTCTTAAATCGTACATCTTTTATTATGTAGCCTAAAGGTATCAAAGTGTCCTTGTTGTTTTCATATCCTACATCAATAGGTCAAATAAGTGGATAGTCCACCTAGATTTTAAAGCAGTGCATTTAAATATGAGTAAATTCAAGAAAACATTTCCGGATGAACAAATATATGTAATTTGACTGATCTTGCGTCACGTTTCACAAAACATGGGAAAAGCCATCCGACGGGGCTCTGCCTTCAAGTAGTCGCATCCACCAATAAGATGTTTTGGAGCAGTTTCCTTCGTTAGCAGACGTAACCACCCATTTTCGTCATATATGGCCATAGGGGGGGTACGGTCTCTCAATACGACTACACCTCGTTTCTTTCTATTGGCCGACATACAAACCGGATGTAGCGGCTCGACTTCCCTGATTGACACGGAGTAGCCGGTATTTCAACCTCATCCCTGACCCTTTTCGTGGGAAGCGGTGAGGCTCATCGTTTGTTATCTCTTCTTTTACTTCCTCGGTTTATGCTCGTGCAACTGCGGGGAGCGTTGTCCCGGGGTGTCTCGAGCGTTGTGTATCGAGTCGCACGAGCCATGAAGCCGCAGGTTATATTCGTACTGGGCGGGCCCGGCGCCGGGAAAGGGACACAGTGCGCCAAAATCGTGGAGGTAAGAGTATTTAGCCGGTGGGTGCGAATGCAGAACTGGGTTGGTGAATCAACGGTCCTTCAGGTTCAGAGACGAATGCATCAGTGCTCTGTCCTTTTATTTCCCTGCATACAATACAAAAAAAAAATACAAAAAGCTCTTATATAGCGCTCTTCTTGCGAACAACCCATGGCGCTTTAAATATATAATTTATTAGATACGTAATAAAGGTTAGTCAAGCAGCATACGGACATTGAATACATCATTAACTGTCTACCAACTGTTTGCAATATGTTCTTTTACGGCTTGTAGCCAGCTTGCTAAACTGTAATGAAGAGATTGTTTTAAGAGAGCTGTTAATAAACCGATACTATTGCCCCCCCCCCCCCTCTTTGGCGTAAACATTAAGACGTTGTCATGAGGCTGAAGGGCACTTGTGCAGGTTTATGATTTGATGTGTGAACGTAGCACTTGTTTGTTTCTCTGAGGCATTCACCTGGTCTGGGTGTTGTTGTTCCAGACAGACCAGTATGACAGTTTAACACATCTGTACTAGGGTCCATTGATCGCACCAGGACAGTGTAGTATAATGGTTAGGGAACTGGGTGTGTACCTCTGTGGTTGCAGGTTCGATTCAAAGGTGGCAGGTGTTACGCCTGTTGTTGTACCCTTGAGCAAGGTACTTCACAGGAATATCACTAAAATATATAACTTGCAGGTGTGTAAAATGTAAGCTGTGTAAGTCGCACCTGGCCGATCTGTCAGAGTAATGGAGGATGAATTTGTGCTATTTTTGAATGCTGGAGAATTTGAGGATTTTTTTGTTTATTTTTTACTTTAACTGTTTAGATGCTGGCAAGATTTGAAAACACTCTTTGAGAATTTTCATTAACTTGTTTTACCCACCAAAATATACCATTTATATTATATCATTATACAATCAAATTAGAATTTTGTTCTGAATTTGAGGGAAAATGGTAATATAATTATTTTAACCAGCTATTTGACTGTTTGTTACAGTTATAAATCACTACACTCACCTGTCTCAGTCTCTCTCAGATATCTCAGTCTGTCCGTCTGTCTCAGACATACGGCTACACTCAGCTGTCTGTCCGTCTGTCTCAGACAGACGGCTACACTCAGCTGTCTGTCCGTCTGTCTCAGACATACGGCTACACTCAGCTGTCTGTCTGTCTGTCTCAGACGTACGGCTACACTCACCTGTCTGCGGGAGACCTGCTGCGTGGCGAGAGGAGTCGGGAGGGTTCTGAGTTTGGGCAGCTGATTGACAGCTACATCAAGGATGGAAAGATTGTTCCTGTGGAGATCACCATAAACCTACTCAGGAAGGTACAAGTTATTTGTGCTGAATGAGTTTGCTCAGTGGTAAATGTTGGAGATGAATGAAGGAGATTTTTTCTTTGTCTAACTATATAATCTTTTTGCCCCCCATCAACCTATGATATGCTGTATATGTGTGGGGGGAAAAGTCATTAGATATACCATGCAAGTTTTCTAGATATCATATCAGCAAGTTCCAGACCCTTCACGCTAGCAAAGATATTTTAATGTGTGCTCTACTTTTCATTCTGCACCAAAGTTTGGAGAGCCTGAGTGCCCCATTTTCCCAGACTACAACGCATGGTCTTTGCTCTGTTGCAGAAAGGAGAGAAAGAAATGCATTGTGGGAGTTTGTGGTTTCAATAAGCTAAATGGGAAGTTGCAGAAAAAATATATTTTAATTTGTTTTAATTTGAATAATTTCTATATCTGCAAAAAATCCCTATGTACAGTGGGTTCGGAAAGTATTCAGACCCCCTTAAATTTTTCACTCTTTGTCATATTGCAGCCATTTGCTAAAATCAATTAATTTCATTTTTTTTCTCGTTCATGCACACACAGCACCCAATATTGTCAGAAAAACACAGACTTGTAGAAATTTTTGCAGATTTATTACAAAATAAACACTGAAATATCACATGGCCATAAGTATTCAGACCCTTTGCTGTGACACTTGTATATTTAACTCGGGTGCTGTCCAATTCTTCTGATCATCCTTGAGATGGGCCTACACCTTCATTGGAGTCCAGCTGTGCTTAATTATATTGATTGGACTTGATTTGGAAAGGCACACACCTGTCTATGTAAGGTCCCACAAGTTGACAGTGCATGTCAGAGTAAAAACCAAGCCATGAAGTCCTAGGAACTCTCCATAGACCTCCGAGATAGAATTGTGTTGAGACATAGATCTGGGGAAGGGTATAAAAACATTGCTAAAGCATTGAAAGCACTCAGGAGAACAGTGGGCTCCATCATTGTGAAATGGAATAAGTTTGAAACCACCACAACTCTTCTTAGAGCTGGCCGTCTGGCCAAACTAAGTAACCGGGCAAGAAGGGACATGGTCAGGAGGTGACCAAGAACCCAATGGCCACTCTAAGAGAGCTTCAGAGTTCCTCTGCAGCGATGGGAGAACCTGGTAGAAGGACAAACATCTCTGCAGCACTCCCATCAATCAGACCTTTATGGTAGCACTTGGCATTCAGGCCAAAAATTTCAATTTGTGTCTCATCAGACCGGATACTCTTTTTCCTGATGCTCTTAGAGTCCTTTAAGTACCATTTGGCAAACTCCAGGTGGGCTGTCATATGCCTTTCACTCAGAAGTAGCTTCCATCTAGCCACTACCATAAAGGTCTGATGTTTGTCCTTCTACCAGGTTCTCCCATCGCTGCAGAGGAACTCTGAAGCTCTCTTAGAGTGGCCATTGGGTTCTTGGTCACCTCCCTGACCATGTCCCTTCTTGCCCGGTTACTTAGTTTGGCCAGACGGCCGGCTCTAAGAAGAGTTGTGGTGGTTTCAAACTTATTCCATTTCACAATGATGGAGCCCACTGTTCTCCTGGGTGCTTTCAATGCTTTAGCAATGTTTTTATACCCCTCCCCAGATCTATGCCTCAACACAATTCTATCTCGGAGGTCTATGGAGAGTTCCTAGGACTTCATGACTTGGTTTTACTCTGACATGCACTGTTAACTGTGGGACCTTACATAGACAGGTGTGTGCCTTTCCAAATCAAGTCCAATCAATATAATTAAGCACAGCTGGACTCCAATGAAGGTGTAGGCCCATCTCAAGGATGATCAGAAGAATTGGACAGCACCTGAGTTAAATATACAAGTGTCACAGCAAAGGGTCTGAATACTTATGGCCATGTGATATTTCAGTGTTTATTTTGTAATAAATCTGCAAAAATTTCTACAAGTCTGTGTTTTTCTGACAATATTGGGTGCTGTGTGTGCATGAACGAGGAAAAAAATGAAATTAATTGATTTTAGCAAATGGCTGCAATATGACAAAGAGTGAAAAATGTAAGGGGGTCTGAATACTTTCCGAACCCACTGTATATACCATTGCATTCCTACTACAAAAAGGATTAAAAACAACATGCTTCAAAGTTGAATAGGGGTAAGATGGTCTTTTAACCTAACTAACATCAGGGTTTAAATGCATCGTTGTCCTAAGGCATATTAACCCCTGTCCCTGGCCCTCTCACAGGCCATGGAGGAGACCATGCAGTTGGACCAGAAGAAGTCCCGCTTCCTGATTGATGGCTTTCCCCGTAACCACGACAACTTGCGAGGGTGGACCTCTGTTATGGAGGATAAGGCTGATGTCAAATTCGTCCTCTTCTTTGACTGCAGCGACCAGGTAAAGGATGGAGTAGGAGGTGGGTGTAGGGAGGGTGGATGTCGCCTTCAGATGAGAGCAAGGTTGGGGATGGAACTGAAACTATGTGGAAGTTATTGTAAGAAAGCACGAATGATGAACAATGAGCTATGATTTTGCTGGTCTTTGCGACCGTGTTCACTGATGAGGGATGAGACTCCAGGCAGGCAGAGCTGAGCAGTGTGCTGAGGACCAGGTGTGTGTTTGCAGGTGTGTATCAACAGGTGTCTGGAGAGAGGGAAGAGCAGTGGCCGCACCGACGACAACCGAGAAAGTCTGGAGAAACGGTAAACCCCGCCTGTGACGAGTGTGAGTGAGTGTGAGTGTGAGTTGTATGAGTATGTCTGTTTGTGTGTGTCAGTGTCAGACCTACCAACATGTATGCATTCTGTGTACCAAGCAGGCATTTTGAGATCAAAAGTATGCTGGACCTGAGTTGGCGCAAACTACCATTTCTCACGCCGAAAGCAAAGTGACTTTTCTGGGTTTTACGGAAAATATTGAAGGTTTTTTAAAGGAACAAAACGAAATCCCTGTGACATTGTCTCTCACTGTGTCACGTGTGTTATTCCTGCCCCGCCCCTGTGCTGCAGGATCCAGACGTACCTGCAGTCCACTCGGCCAATCATTGGGCAGTATGAGCGGCAGGGCAAGGTGCACACTGTGGATGCTTCTCGTAGTGTGGATGAGGTGAGGCCCAGACGCTTGGGCAGCACACCGTACTGGAACTACTTCAACTCAGATGCTGGTAACATGTGAATACACTCCTGCAGATCCCTGAGAATTTTCAGCAAGACATGTTTCTAACCAAAACGACCAATGCGTAATTGTATATACGAAAGGATAAGAATTTTGTTCTGGATATTGGTGAAATTTCAAATAATCATACTGGACACACACACACACACACACACACACACACACATACATGCAGGTTATAAACAAATCAATTTCATTCCAGGTAATGCATTGAAATTCAATTAATTAAATGTAGAATACCTATAAAGGCTTTATGTGGATTTTTCTATTAATTTAATTTCAATTAAATTTCTTGAAAAGACTGAAATGAAATGAAATTGACTCTGGCTATAAATGGAATCATGCTCCCTCAGGCTGGTTTACTAGGTCACCTGGTTGGTGCAAATGAGAAGAAAGGGACTGTTGCCCACACGTTTTTCCACACACTCTCTTTCTTTTCCTCTGTCTCTCAGGTCTTTGCTGATGTGAAGACTCTCCTGGATAGGGAGGGATAGATCTTCCTCACTGGCAGAGACTCACAGCCAGTGATTGGAGCCCTCACACCTCACACTCATATGCTCAGTACATATGCCCACGTTTACTCGTTTATTTATGTATGTGACAGCATTTTTTGTTGTTGTTTGTTTCAGGTGTAAAAGTGAAGGTTCTGGTTGAATGGAGTGTGAGTGTGCGTGGGGATGGGGGTGTTTTCTTGTTCTCTTTCCCGTTTTTCTCCCAATTTGGTAGCCAATTATACCCTCTATTTTTTTGATTCGCCCTCCCCCCACGAACTTACCGTTCGTCACTACGGGGCAAGCTAATTCCCCAAGGCCGGCAATGATCCGCCTCCTCCGAGACGAAACTTGACCATCTACTTTCTGGAGACACCCTTTGTGCTTCTCTGCGAACTTGTGCCGGCTCACCCTCCCCCTTCCCCCTGTGGTGGACAGCCAATCGCCATCCCTGATTGGGGCTGCCGGCCAGGGTCAGAGTGGCGCAGTCGGCTTTCGAACCACGGCTGCAGTAGACACCTTGCATTCCTGGCGAATGCTTTGACCGTTAGCGGGAATCCTTAAAAAAAAAATATTTTTTTTTTTCTTTCTTTTATTTTTTTTCTCTTCCATTTTTCTCCCAATTTGGTAGCTAATTATACCCTCTATTTATTTCGATGTACCCTCCCCACACGAGTCCGCTGCTTGTTTCTACGAGGCAAAATAATTGTCAGAGGGCAGTGAACTCTGCTTACTTCGAGACGGAATTCGCTCACCCACGTTCTGGAGACTCCTGATGGACTCGAGCCGGCTCACCCTCCCCCCTCCGCTTGGGGCGGACAGCCAAATGCCGCTCCCGATCAGGGCTTTCGAACCGCGTCCCTGACAGGCAGCACACACCTTATCGGACCAGCCAAAATACGATGCGTTAGACCGCTATGCTATCTGCCGCCCCCACGGGCATTTTAAATGAAACAATCAAGCACATCTTTAAGTGTAGACTTTCAGCTTTAATTTAAGGGCTTTGTCAAAAATATTGTATGAACCGTGTAGGAATTACAACCATTTTTATACATAGCCCCCCCAATTTCAGGGGCTCAAAAGTAATTGGACAAACTAACATAATCATAAATTAAATTGTCATTTTTAATACTTGGTTGCAAATCCTTTGCAATCAATGACTGCCTGAAGTCTGGAACCCATAGACATCACCAGATGCTGGGTTTCTTCCCTGGTGATGCTCTGCCAGTCCCTTACTGCCGCTGTCTTCACTTCCTGGTTGTTCTTGGGGCGTTTTACCTTCAGTTTTGCCTTCAGCAAGTGAAATGCATGCTCAATTGGATTCAGGTCAGGTGATTGACTTGGCCATTGCAGAACATTCCACTTCTTTGCCTTAAAATAGTATTGGGTTGCTTTCGCATTTCGGGTCATTGTCCATCTGCACTGTGAAGCCGTCCAATGAGTTTTTAAGCATTTGGCTGAATCTGAGCAGATAATATAGCCCTATACACTTCAGAATTCATCCTGCTGATTTTGCCAGCAGTGACATCATCAATAAATACAAGGGAACCAGTTCCATTGGCAGCCACATGCCCACGCTGTACAGAATTGTACAGGCTTTTTTTAGATGTTTTTTGGCAACCTAATCTGGTCTTCCTATTTTTGAGGCTTACCAATGGTTTACATCTCATGGTAAACCCTCTGTATTTACTCTGGTGAAGTCCTCTCTTGATTGTTGACTTTGACACAGATACGATTACCTCCTGGAGGGTGTTCTTGATCTGGCCAACTGTTGTGAATGGGTTTCTCTTCACCAGGAAAATAATTATTCTGTCATCCACCAGTTTTCTGTGGTCTTCCGAGCCTGTTGGTGTTCCTGAGCTCACCAGTGCATTCTTTCTTTTTAAGAATATACCAAATAGTTGATTTGGCCACACCTAATGTTTTTGCTATCTCTGATGGGTTTGTTTAGATTTTTCAGCCCAATGATGGCTTGCTTCACTGGCAGTGACAGCTTTTTGGACCTCATATTGAGAGTTAACAGCAACAGATTCCAAATGCAAATGCCACACTTGAAATCAACTCTAGACCTTTTATCTGCTTACTTGTAAATGAAATAATGAGGGAATAACACACACCTGGCCATGGAAGAGCTGAGCAGCCAATTGTCCAATTACTTTTGGTCCCTTAAAAGGGGGGACCACATATAAAAAGTGCTGTAATTCCTACACCGTTCACCCGATTTGGATGTAAATACCCTCAAATTAAAGCTGAAAGTCTGCACTTTAACAATATAAAATAATAACTTTGTCAATGTCCAAATATTTATGGACCTGACTGTATATATATATATATATACAGTACCAGTCAAAACTTTGGACACACCTTCCATCTGGACTACGGCTAAGCGGGCACTCCTTCATTCTTGAGTAAGATAACAACTCTAAACACACCTTGAAGTTGTGCCAGAACTATCTGGTGAAGGAGGAACATGAAGGACAACTCAAACTAATGACCTGGTCTGCCCAGTGTCCAGAACTCAATCCCATGGGAATAACTGGACAGAAGAGTCAAAGCAAAGCAACACACAAGTGTCTCTGGGAATTGCTGCAGGAGAGCTGGGAAGACATGTCGGGTGATTTCCTGCTGAAACGTAATAACCAAATGGCTTGTGTTTGTGAGGCTGTTATCACGGCGAAGGGTGGCTATTTTGAGGAATCCAAGATTACATTTTCAATTAAAATTTCTTGAACTTTGTTTTGATGTTCCTTTTTCTTATTGGTACATGTATTTTTTGTCATTTTCATGTATTTACAGAAACTTATACGGTGTAAAACATTGTCAATTATGAGGTAAACCTAGTTTCCAGGAGGTGTGTCCAAACTTTTGACTGGTACTGTATATTTATATATATATATATATATGTGTGTGTGTTATATGTCGTGTATAACAGCCTCATTCCTATGCCTAATTCCAGTGTGTAGCTTCCATCTGTGTGATATGCGGTAGCCATTTTGTGCCAAAAAACATGCATGACATGCTACACATTTTTGGTAGGTGGAACCTAATTAGCCAGACTGAGGGACAGATCATATGGTGCTTTGAGATTGATTTAGAAGAGCTAGAGGTTTGGAACGGGAATTTGAGAGACTCGGGTGTGTGCGTGTACGTGTCTGCGTGTGCATGCGTGTGTGTGCATGCATGCATCAGAATTGATACATTCTAGGCCTACAGGTAACTTTTCAGTAAATTAAGGGTTCTGGTGGCTCTATTATGGTGTGGGGTGCATTTTCCTGGCATGGTTTAGGTCCACTCAACCCCTTAGTGCAAGGTAAACAGCAATGAAAACAAAGCCATTCTGAGTGATCACCTTCACCCTGTGCACTTCTATCCTGATAGGAGTTAACTCTTCCGGGATGACAGTATCCCAACCATTTAGGTCACTGAATGGTTTGATGAGCATGAAAATGATAGAAATCATACGCCATGGCCGTCTCAGTCACCAGGTCTCAGCCCAATTGAAAACTTATAGGAGATTCTGGAGGGTTTTCCACCACCATCAACAAAACACCAAATGATGGAATTTCTCATGGAAGAATGGTGTTGCATCCCTCCAGTAGAGTTCCAGACACTTGTAGAATCTATGCCAAGGCACCATGAAGCCTTCTGGCGGCTCATTGGCCCAACACCCTAACAAGACACTTTATGTTAGTGTTTCCTTTATTTTGGCAGTTACCTGTATGTTGACAGATGTTCGAGTCAAACCACATGATATACGTTTGTCAGGTGCTGGTTTATGGATAACTGAAAGGCCCTGGAGAATCAGAATAGGGACCAGGCCCCCTGGAAGGCCAGGCCATGGATGGAGTCAGTCAGGAGGGCAGGACTTTGGGCCCGTATGTACAAAGTTTCTAAGAGTAGGAGTGCCGATCTAGGATCAATGTTCCCCTGTCCATATCCTAACAATATCCATTATAAGCTAAAAGGCTAAACTGATCCTAGATCAGCACTCCTACTCTTAGAATCTTTGTACATACGGCCCCTGGTCTCTCATTCTCGGCCTTCCAGCATTTGCGTGTGGGGCTCTGCTCCCTGTTACTGCCTGATCCTGGTTTTCTCAGTCTTTCACATCAGTCTCACTACCTGGTCCCTTCAAGCATTATTATAATTTTATAATTGTTTTATTATAGACAGGTAGGGGAAGTGACCCAATTAAGCCCATGTACCACATAAGTCCACTTGCTCATTTATTTTGAAATGCCAAAAAGTATTAGATGGATCATTTCTCACAACCAATGTACAAAGTTGTTATTGTGGTGTTACTTTTTATTTGGAGCCAATCAAATGTTTCCTCCTTCATATATGCATGGCCTTATGCTGCCACTGCATAGCAGTCATTTTTGGAGTCACCTCAAAATGTTCTTGCTGCTGGAGCCCTCCCAAGAACCAATTTTCTGTCATTTTGTGACCAAACTGGGCAAGTATTGATAAAAATAGTCAAATTACGAGATCAATGGATTCAATTATACCTTGTATCATTTATTTGCTTGGTATTTAAAGGCACTATTTTGTAGTTGAAAATAAGGATGATAAAAAATGTTGATGACCATATGAAATCAAAACATTTTACAAGCTGTTTTAGACTAAATATATTTAAATGTTGTATCTCTTATTATTTACAAAATTAGCTATTTCATATGGGCTTATAAGGAACAGTGTCATTGAAAAGCCTGTTAGCGCATGGCTTGAACATAGAATATTTACTACCAACAATAAAAACATGATTAAAGTTGTAAACAATTATGTATTTCATTCATTATAAAGATATTACACTTTTACATTAACTCTATAATATGTTATTGAGGTTAATTTTATATTGACCATTGTTGTTCCTAATAAGCCCACTAAGACCAAAATCCATTGTACCTCATTAAAAAGCCTTGAATTAATGACTTTTATTCTATTTTTTTTTCATTCAGGAAATTAACTACATATGTACCTGGGTAAGCAGAGGAGAAATTGTACGGACTGCCTAAACATGACAGAAGCCTGCCGTGAGTTTTGTGATGAAAAGTGTCACAATCTGGCTGTATTGGTAAAGAAATACGGAGTTGTAGGACGGCCCTGAGACAGAGAGTGAAGGACAGAGTCATGGTTGATGCACAGCCAGGGAAAAGACTGTACCTTGATGCAGTAACAGAGAGAGAGAGATTGTAGACTGTCTTCAGGCAAGGTGTGGTAGCTGACCCCATAACTTACTGAGGGGAGGCCTAGCATCAGAGCAAGTTAGAGGGGAACCCTCCAGATAGACTAAATTCACTAAGGAAAAGATCAAAAGTTGTGAAAAAGAAAATGTGAAAGACCTGTTCTTATGTGCCAAGTATACGTGTTGTGTGTTTGTTTAGACTGTTCGTTATTGTAACTTTGTGGTTGAAATACTTCCAGGCATGGGGCTCGTTTCTTACATGCTTCCGTCACAATTCAGTTTTATCGCCGGCTGACTATTAACTTCATTGCATTTGTAGTGCGGTATGAATGACTGTAGAATACTTTGTAACATACTTGGAGGAGTGCTTTCCTGGGGTCAAAACAGTTGTGGCAAGAGTGCATGTGCTGTTTACACGGGTGAAGTGGAAATACAGTTAACCCATACCAACAGCACGCTGAGAAACAAGCCTATAGCTACTTACCTCAAATGTGAAATATACATCAATGCTGGAGACATTTCAGGCTATAATATAGAATTTTGAAGGTTAGATCTTGATTGCATTTAGTATTTATTTTAATTGATTAAGTCTGAATTTTAAAGTCAATAAAATATCAAGTATTTAATCAGATAAAATGTCTGTATAATCTTATGGGCTCATATAGGACACGTCGGCTTAAAGGGTACACGTACCTTATAAGCCCAGTCCGGACATTTGCAGTTGCAAAAAAAAAAATTTTTTAAAGTAGTTTAATTTATATATTTCTGAATCTGCCAGGAGTGTTTAGATGAGAGATTAATCTTCAATTAGATACCCTATATTATGGTGGGCTTAATTGGGCCACTTTCCCTAACTGCCAGCATGAAGGCAACACTTGAGTAAATGCAGTACCACGAGTGTCCGTCAGGGGGGTGCCATGACCTGTACCAGCGGATAGGCGTGGCCCTTCCCTCTCCAACGTGCCCTCCTGCCCCAACTGGGATTCTGAGCCTGGGCCAGGATTGTTTGAGTGCCCCCCAGTTTAAAAAGTATTGCCTTCATTTTGGAAGTTGCCTGTGTAATATATTGTCAGCTACCCATTGTCTACTAACCCATCGTCAGTTAACTTTGCTCTGAGCCAGGTTTGTAGATCAAGTTTATATATATATATATGAAAAGTGGTCGGAAAAATATCATTTGTTTTGAGTGTGTAGAGGGACCTCTTTCCATTGAGATAAATGGTGCTTGTGCGTGCTTGCTACAATTGGTGGAGTGATATTACAAGTGTAGCGACTATTACAGGTGACTGTAAGTGAGATTGCTTAGGCAATTCCATTCCTTTCGCCTGCCGTCTCTGTCCCCCAATAACGCATAGACACCTCTACCCCTACTGCGTCCACTCTCACCCAGCCCACTCTCTATGTCACTGGTGCTGAC
Source organism: Aldrovandia affinis (assembly GCA_029706075.1). NCBI lineage: Eukaryota > Metazoa > Chordata > Actinopteri > Notacanthiformes > Halosauridae > Aldrovandia > Aldrovandia affinis. The sequence continues at coordinate 18,415,078 of JAINUG010000001.1, read as the reverse complement.
TCTGGAGTGCACTCTCCTCAGGGCATTCATCGTTCATTTCGCAGTGCACAAAAAGTTGAATTTTTGAACTATTTAAAATGTAGATATTTAATATATATCAAATATTTCTGCCTCGTGGGGGGAAAAAACCATGGAAGGAAAAGATGACAAAGCAAGCGATGTGGACTAGTTTGATGTGAATCTTGATTTGTTCTTTTTTTTATTTTTAAATAAGGCAGGAGAAAGTGAAAGAGATTTGAAATGTACAAATATATACGCTCTTCACTCTTACAACTGTGTGCGCTTGTGATTTATTTCTCTGTGAAGCACTAGTTTTCCAGGGATGCTCCAGTCGCTTTTCTGCTCCAAAGGAAGTAAAGTCCATTATTTATATCCAAGACAAGTGTTCAACGTATTATAAGCGATGTATTTTCTTGTGCTTTCCCTTTCTTTCTCCCAAGTTGAAATGCCCAGTCATGCTCATACGATCTTAATTCGGGAGAGCGTAGACGAGCACGGGCTCTCCTCCAGAACACGTGATGTCAGCCACCGCTTCTTTTCACACGGCAGTCCACAAGTTAAGCTTCCACAGACACGAGTCTTAGCTACTGCTAATTATGCGTTGCCTTGTGGGCCTGCTGGCCACAGTCGGCACTGGCACGGTCTGGATTTGATACCAGACCTTATGCACACACTAGAACAGTGCCTTAACAGTATGAGCAATGTATTCTTAGCAAAATGAACAAAATATTTTTGCAGCCTGATCTGCTGATACAGAACTGCCTGCTGTAGTTCACACATGTCCAGCAGGTGGCAGTGTTGATGTGGTTGGACTTGTGCTGGGCAGCTGTGAGCTGTCTGCCACAAAGGCACTATAATCATTTGATGGTGCCATCTGGGAGAAAGTATAGAAATAAGTTACGGTCTTATAATGCTTAGCCAGAAAGCTGTTAAAGAGATACTCTAAATCAAAATTTCTTATAATATATTCAATATTGTCAGTTATATTATTTCTTTTTTTGCTAAGCAAGTATATTTTCACCAAACTCGTAAGAGTTTTCTCTGCAGTTTTGTTTTGTCTGGCAGCTCTGTTATGGTGTGGGGTGCATTTTCCTATCATGGTTTAGGTCCACTCAACCCCTTAGAGGGCAAGGTCAACACCAATAAATACAAAGCCATTCTGAGTGATCACCTTCATCCCATGGTGAAGCATTTCTATCCTGATCGGAATGGTCCAGGATGATAATGCCCCATCCACAGGGCATGAGTGGTCACTGAACCATACACCTTGAGTCACCAGAGGAATCTATGTCAAAGGGCATTGAAGCTGTTCTGGCAGCTCGTGGTGGCCCAACATCCGATTAAGACATTATATTGCCGTTTCCTATATTTTCCTTATATACCTACATTGTTTATTATGTACAACCTTCTTTGCTAATCTTTATCAAGGGCATGAATCATTTAGGAAGGTAAAACTGTAACTGTAAAATATGCATTCAAATGGGGCACTACTAGAAATATGAATACTTGTGATCAAGGCTGGAGTCAATTCCACTTCAATTCAGTCTATTCAGGAAATAAATTGAAAAAATTCCCAATAAAGTTCTATGATAATTTTTCGATTCATGAATTGAATTTCAATGTACTTTCCTGAAATGAAATGGACTTGAACTTAGGTCTGCTTGTGACCTCCGTGGAAGGTAAACTGGCGAAAGGGAAGAACTCACTCTGACTTGTCATTTATTTATTTCTGTATTGAGCTCATGCACATCATGCATAGCATTGTAAGGGATTCATTAGTGAACAAGAGTGGGCTGTCATGTGTAAGTTGGCTCTGCCCGCAGTGAGTTTCGAACCGAGGGATCTCGACGTGACAAGAGAGCGATTTGGCTCGCCAAGCTAAAGACTCAAGTCTCTAACTCTGGGAACTAATCACACTCTTATCCACGTCACTTTCTGTAGTGCACGCTCACGTACCGGAGCCACACGCTACATTTGGTTCAGCACACCCGCTTTTGCCTGGATTTGGTTCAGCATACAACCATTCATTTGCGGTCATGGCTCTGGCACCCAAATATAAGGAGAGACTTTTCATATCTTTCTTGAGAAATTAACATGAAATCCTCCAATACTAACTATATTCACGGTAAGAAGGCAACGCACGTGTTGCAGTTAAACAAAGCAACTGGCCACACTATTTTAATACTCTATCTGTAACATAAATGAAATGAAACAAAGACAGGAAAATCTCTACTAAAGTCAAGCAACCATAAGACGGATTATTAACTAACGACAATAGCCTGAACACCTTTCATGACAGGTCATTTACCCTGTTATTCACACAGTTGTGTATGCACCCTGCATCTCTTACCTATGCAGCTTAAGGAGCTATCTCCATTGGAAGGCACACTGAGCACGCGTTGCAGTCACGTGGTGCTCTGCGCAGCCTTAAGTAAGAGAGACCATTAACGTTTAAAGACCTGGTAAAGTAGACCCTGAGCCTATAATGCCCCTCTAATAGCAGGAAGCTGCTGTGCACAATCGTCCCCTCACAGCACTGAGACCTGAGTGAGCTGGGAAAGGGCTTGCCTGACCCCGTGCAGGGGAAGGCTCTTGGTCTTCTGGGTTGCTGAATGTCCTTACGTGCGGTAAGTCACCCTGTTTGTGTGCGTAAGTCTTCAGGCACATAGTAAGGGCTGACCCCACCTGTTTAAGCCTGGTCTGGCCTCAGCTGGACAATGGGGAGAAGGGGGGGCGTGGCTGTTTGCACGCTGACCGCCGGTGTCTGGAGGAGAGGACTTAGCTGTGAGAGAGAAATAGAGGCGTGCAGCCGTCTGTCTGTCTGGGCGCTGGTCTGACAATGGAGCAGCTGAAAGATCTTATAATCCCCCCCGCCATGGGCTCTGTCTGCGGGGTTTGGGGTGGATCCATTCCGTTCCAGTCCGGTCAGTTCAGGAAGTTATCAAATTTGAAATTCCAATGAATTCATTGAAAACTATCCCGCAATGTTCCGTGAGGACTTTTCCATTCATGAATTAGCTGGGGTGAAATTGAATTGACCCCCACCCTGTCTGTCTGAATGAGTATGTCTGTCTGTCAATCATAGCGCCCTTAATAGTTATGGAGGCCTATTTAGAGTACAGCACAGACAGAATTACAGTGATAACATGACTGATGGTGGTCACTGGGTACTAATAAAGACAAACAATGTTAGAAGTGATAGGTGAATTCAGCAGTGTAGTATAATGGTTAGGGAACTTGGCAAAGGTTGCAACCCAGGTGGGGCACTGGCAAAGGTTGCAGGTTCTCTGTGGCTCAGTTGGTAGAGCACAGCTTTGGCAATGCTTAGGTTGTGGGTTCAATTCCCACTGGGGCCACATATGCTGAAAAATTTATGCATTCACTACTGTAAGTCTTTGATAAAAGCAAATGGTATATTACTTTGCCTGAACTGCTTCAGTAAGCATCCAGCTGTATAAATGGATTCTATGTAAAAATGTGTATTGCTCTGGATAAGGGTGTCTGCAAAGCAAATAAATTAATATGAAAATATAATGAAATAAAAACAGATTCATAGGGCCCCTGAGTGGCTCAGTTCGTAAAGACACCTACTATGAGTGCAGGCTCAGACGTAGGCATCAGTAGTTTGAGTCGTGGGCCAGGGTTACTCAAATCCGGCCCACGAATCCCAATTCTGTTCTGGTTCTCTTTTCTCTCAGGTCGGTAATTGGACAATTAGTGCAATTGAGTGTCTTCACACTTGACCTTCAGGTAAATAAAGGGAGGGTGGGGAAGAAAAAAACAGCAGGTCTAGGCCCACGAGGACCATGGTTCCCCTGGTCTGGTCTGTGCCATTATGTCATTAGTCAGCAGCAGCACGACACAATTGGCTTGACCCCTGTCAACTTTAGCTGCCCAGGGTTCCTTGGGACTCTGCTGTAGCAGCCTCGCATGTCAGGCTCATAGCCTTACAGTACTACGAGCATAGGCATAACGAGTTCTATTGAACAATGTCCCCTCAAAATTCAAAACAGTCGCCCCAATAATTTGTAGATATAAAACATTCCCTTTAATTATGCCCCCCAATAGTTAATATGTGGTTACGCCCTTGACTACGAGCCTGACCAAGTTCACACTCTGATGTGGAGAGTTGTGGAACCTTTACTTTAGGGTAAACTAGTATGAGTGGCACAGCCAAGTATCGAACAGTCACCATACAGAGGAAACATTGAAGGACAGAATAACTTATGGAAATGCTCTCAGAGTTAAAGTAAATTGCATAACTTTCAATTTGAATGAAAACAACTATGAATAATCAAGAAGAAATTCTTTGTAACTTGGTAATAATAATGCATAACTGAATGAGTCATACAGCATTGACTGATAACCATAAAAAGGAAATCACAGAAGGCAAACTGTAAGACAATGTTAACATTATACAATAACAAAGATCTAATCAGAACAATTGCTGTTCTATTAAAATTCAAATAAATGTGCTTTTACAACATAAAACACACTTGGTGTATTCAGATAAAGGATTTGTACAATTAAATCCCAAAATAAGAAGATCCCAAAAGTGTTATCTATTGTGTGATGGATGTGCACATTCTAACAGGACATTTTTATTCATGGTGTCTATTTTACACACCATTTTTAGAACGTTTTTTTTTTTTAAATTGTGTGATCCAGTTTGGTTTTGTCTCTGTTTGTATTTTTGCCCTGGTTGTGAATGAGTGTGTCGCTGTAGAGAAAGTGCCTCCTTGTCTGTAGGCCCCCAGCTGGGCTAATCATCCCATCCTCCCTGTGAAACTAGCCAGGCTGCTGACCTTTCTGCTTTAATGAAGTTTCACAGAGATAAAGGTTACACACTGGAGTTTGACCCTCTTTGACACACTGTGTGTGTCTGTGTGTGTGTAGGTATGTACATGCTTGGAAAGGGGGCATTATTGTTACATGTGCATCTCTGTGTGTGTGTGTGTGTGTGTGTAGGTATCTACGTTTCTTGGAAAAGGGGCATTATTGAGGTGTGTGTGTGTGTGTGTGTGTGTGTGTGTGTGTGTGTGTGTGTGTGTGTGTGTGTGTGCGTGTGTGTGTAGGTAGGTAGGTACATTTCTTGGAAAGGAGGCATTATTGAGTTGTGTGCATCTGTGTGTGTGTGTGTGTGTGTGTGTGTGTGTGTGTGTGTGTGTGTTATTGAGGTGTGTGTGTGTGTGTGGGGTGTGTGTAGGTACGTACGGTTCTTAGAAAGGGTGTTTTTTTTATTAATGAGGTGTGTGCACGCACAGCTCTTCCTATCAGTCTGTGTGTCAGTCTGTGTAAAGGCTGTTTGTTATCAGCTCCTCTCTCTCTCGTTGTAATAAAGAAGAGGAGCCGCCGTAGGTTTCACTATCCCCCACCACCCACCCTATGCCAGGGCCCAGCACTGACAGAGCCTGGAGAACAACTGACTGCGGCACTGACTACCATGAGAACATTCACAGAACGTCCAACCACCGTATATATAAAACAATGGAGGAGTAGGGAAAGCTAGTGAAGCTGATAATCAACAGCACTGAGCTGGTGGTGTACGGTATGGAATGTAGGTGAGAGTTAATACTGAGGACCTGGAGAGAGGAGGGAGAGAAGGACAAGTGCCCGTTGAAAGATGGTGGTATGAGGAGACAACGAGGGCAAAGGGTGAAAGAAAGCCCTTGTCCTCCTGTCCCTCTCTCTCTCTCCCTCCTTCTCATTCCTTTCACTCTGTCGCTCTGACGTCTGCTGGTCCGGCATGCGTCATCCTGCTGCACCTCTAATTTGTCGGAGGGACTTTGATTGGTCGATAAGGTTGAGATTGACTGTAGCTCCATCTTCTGATGGGTCTGGCTTCTGCAAACCTGTTCACACTCTGACATTTTCATATATGAAACATGTTTTGTTCTATTATCACTCCCTCCCTTGTACTGGCCCTTAACTAACCCCCCCACCCCACCCCGTAAACCATGTATTTTTACTCATCCTCCTGTCTGGGACACATACCCTACCAGGAATCTTCTTCTACACACACATACACACACACACACACACTCTTACACTCTCTCACACACACACACACTCCCTCTTTATGTCTAACACACACATACACTTTCTCTCTCTCTCACACACAAACATACACACACACTCCCTCTTTATGTCTAACACACACATACACTGTCACACTCACACTCTCTTTCTGTCTAACAAAACCACACACACTTTTTCTCTCTCTCTCACACACACACACCCACACACCCTCTTTATGTCTAACACACACACACATACACACACACAAACACTCACTCTTTCTCTCACACACACACAAGCTCAAATTAACTCCCATAACTTCCCTGGAAATGTTGCCATATTCACACCACTCTTTATACAGATTTGACTGAAAACATTGACATGGACCACTCTTTATTTCAGCCAAATTCCATAAACAATTGAATAAACCACAACGTAGACTGCTGAGAGATGTGTGGCCCTGGTTTTCAGTGTAGTTAGCTACCCTATGGTTTGGCCTCAAGTCCTGAACATGCCAGTGCTGACTGTCGCCAGCAGCCCCACAGGGTGGCACATGATTGGCTATAGCATCGTCTAGGGATGCAGGGTAACAGTCAGTGGAATCTTCCAGTCTCATTACAGAATTTGGTCAATCAGCATTTTATACAAAGGCCTCTAAACATTGGATATCACTACCAACTGATATTAAGAGATGCAGAAGTTTTCGTAATCACATCTCAAAAGGCAAAACATGGAAAGTCAGATCTGTCATCATCAATCATAACCATAACATGCATTTTCACTGATAATAATCAGTAATACTAAAGATCCCAGTAGCTTTTTAAAACTGTATTTTAATTTATCTAATACAATACAATACAGTTTTTACAAACATTATTTTTATACCTATATGCATTTGTGCATGTATTCTGTTTTATTTATTTTAATTTCTTGGTACATACTTTTATTTTCTGTAGTTTGTGGACAGGTTTTGTAAATTAGCCTTTGGTTATAAACACTTAAAACAATACATCTGATGCTTGTGCATTGTAACAATGCTTTTGCTATGTCCCTGACAAATAAATATAATATATATGCTGTTTAGCAGACACTTTTATCCAAAGCAACAGTAATGAATGCCTCTCTCCCATGGTCAATCAGGCATCTACTGAGCCACACAGAACCACATTTATATCTAAATTGCTTACTAAATAAATACAAATAATAATAGTAATTGCACAGCAGTACCCTCTCTAGTCAATCAGGCACCGGCAGTCTGAGAATGAACGGAATTGGCGGCTGGCAGCAGGCGTTTTGTGCAGAGAGTGTGCTTCACTGCCCTGTCCTATTTGATAGAGGCCGTCGCAGTGTTGAGACTGGCCTAGAGTATAATTTGGTAAGAAATACAAACAAAAGAGAAAACAGTAGGGTAAGATAAAAAGTAGTGGTTACGCATTGTTTAGTCTCATTCTCAGACAAGTGCAAACCCTCGGCCTATCGTCTGATCATATTAGTTGAAAAGAGGGTGATGGCTTTCAGTTTCCGCCTCAGGATTTCTGAAGTACTCTCCGTCGGCTGGCTGTTAGAGCGCTCACCTCTAAGAGATTGTGATTCATCATATTAAACCGGCGGGGGTCAGCAGGGCTGTAATATGGGCGGGGCTTATCACCAAATGCAATGCTTTGACAGCCAGGCGTTATATCTGCAAGTTGGAAGAGAATAAATCACAAATATTGCCCCCTCAAAAGCTTCCCCCCCTCCACTGTCCCCCCTCTCTCCCCTGGAGACCTGGAGGGCTTACGGTCTGCTGATAAGTGAGCCTCTTGTTTGCTCTTCAGAGCAGTGTCGGGGCAGCCAGTCTGTGTGACACACCTAGCATGCCCTACACCCAGGCCAGCGGGTGGGGTGAGGGCTTGGAAGCCCCCCTGCATTAAGTTAGCACACATCCCTTTTGTTGGTGTGCCCTGCCTGTCTGCGTGCATTAGCCTGGTGTTTACCGGATATCAGGTGCTCTCCCTCCTAGATCTAGCAGGCCTGCTGCTCTACCAAGACAGGATTAGCACATGTCCGTTAAACCCAGACAAACCGTTAGTATCCTTCTTACTGAGTGCAGTGCATCTTTTTAACATCTTATTTAAGATATGAAGTAGGTGGCCTACCTGGGCTGTTGTACTGTGAACTGTTTGTATGGTGTTTGTGTAGGGTCCTGTGTTTTTCTTTCTGCACTGTAGCTATTGTGGTTTTTAATTGATTTTTTTTTTTTTTAAGATGCTTTTACCCCTTTTTCTGTCAATTTGGAATGCCCAATCATATTCTTAAGCCACAATCGCTGCAGCATCTGCTGTCAATTCGGGAGAGTGCAGACAAGCACGCACTCCCCTCCGAAACACGTGATGCCAGCCGCTGATTCTTTTCACACCGCAGTCTACAAGTTAAGCTTGCGCAGGCGTGAGTCAGAGGAAGACACTTTGTGCGCAGATTTATACGGGCAGACTGTGGGCGCCCGTTTGGCCAGCGACGAGCTGATGTGTGACGAAACATGGAAAATCCGGCCGATTGAATCCCTCCCTCCCGGGCAATCCTACTACCAATTATTCTTTACCCTGCAGGGCTGCTGGCCACGGTCAACACTGGCATGGTATGGATTCGATCCACACACAGTGGAGCTCATCCACACAATAGAACATTGCCTTGAGTCACCCAGCAACACCTGTACTGTGGTTTTAATGTCTTGTATTTTTTATTATGTTGTCTGTGCTATGCACTGAGAAGATATATTTCATGTTTTTAATATGATTAATTAAGTCATCTGAATCTGAACATTTAAAAAATAAAATAAAATGTAAATATAAATATTGACCCGCCACCCCACCCCCTCTCCAAAGGACATATTTATTGACATTATCATGCAACAAATGTACATGGTAATACAGTGATAACATAACATGACGTTATATGTTCATTGGAAGAAAGAAGATTAGGTCATATAATAAAAAAGGATAATCATTTTTAAAACGAATAATAATAATAAAGGGATTAATTAATAATCGAGAGAGAAAAGAGGAAAATCAAGCATCACGGCAGATTTCAGCTCTGTTGCACAAAAAAGGCAACTTGTGCCAAACATGGGTGCGTTTTAAGTGCATCCATGATTTCTGTTAACCACAACCTTGCGGTTGTCCCCGGAATGAAAAGAAAACCTGAAATTATGTCCAATACAAATGTATATGATTGTACGCACAAAAAAATGACAAAACACATCAAGCCCCTCTTGCTACTTGTGATTTCAGACCAACTAGTTTTGAATGAAAATGTATTGCTTGAGCGACACTTTTATTAAGTGTTAATAAAACTTGGGTACATTATAAAAATGAAAATAAAGAAATGAAATACAGGACATAGAAGAAAATAAGGAATTATAAAAAGAAAAAAAGAAATTCAAAGGACCAACTTAAGTAGCCTATTTTCTTATCCTCATTAATATCCACATCTTGCTTCAATTCCAGTACTTCCACATACAATCAAATGGCAGTGACAGTAGCTAACCACCACATAAGTAGTAGATATATTATTCAGGGGACATTTTGGAGCTGAAATCGTTTATTGCAATATGTAATACCTTTGGATATGTAAGGCTTGTTGTCTTTGTACTAAATAGTATTTTTTTAGAGTGTGTGTCCAGTGGGTCAAAAGCTCCATACAAAAGTGCAACGTGGACTGCAAAAACCTGGCTTAAAACATTGCATACGAATATTATTTGAAGACTGTCACGTTCACGTTAAGTTGAATAATGCACACGTTTTGTTTAGCCTGAAGAAAGAACCGTTTAATTCACAGCAAAAAGATAACGAACAACATCGAAAGGTAGCTTGAGACGCACCTTGATGAATTGTGAACGGGTGGGTGCGAGAGTACGGGCGGACTCGAGGCATGTGAGGCCGCCTCTGGGAGACAGAAAGGCACGAGGAGGACAACACGCACAGGTGGAAATGCTGAGGGCAGAGGCCACTGATTCCCCAGAGACCCTGCTTTAGACGTTACAGAGGAACTGGACCAGCCACAGCCCTCACAGGACTGGACGTTACACTGAAGATGTCACAGGAGTCACACGTCACCGACCGTTAGAGAGGGACTGCTTCGCCACTTTCCGCACGTGACGCTTTCGGCGGCGTCGTTCGGAAGATAACCACCGCGGCCGTCGAAATCGTACGAGAGTATGATGGTTTCTCAACAGAACCCAGGTCTCGAACAAAGCCGAAGAACGGAGCAGCGAATTCTAGTTGTGCTCGTTGACTTTGAACTAAGCCCCTGAAAGCATACGCAGGCTCACATTATGGATCCACTTAAGAGACTTTATGGCATTTATCAGAAACTGGCTTGCGTTATCAAAGGAGGACTTCAAATACCATATCATTCTTAGCAATCAGGTCCCTGATGGCTTCAGGGTTCTCGCATGAAATAAGGCTGCATCCTGCCTCTCTGTCTGTTCTTCTCTGGCCCTGATTGGCTGTTTGAGAACTTGAGGAGAAAAAGAGACCAAATCTGGTGATACCATTGAGCATCTACATCATGTCTACATGGGGCACAAATGACTCAGACAGCATCTCTCATCACGTCTGTTCTGCAGACACCAGGAAGCCAGAGAGAATATGTCAGTGTTACAGGTAACTTCCAAAATGAAAGAAACACCTTAAATGTAAATGAATAATCATGAAAAATCTACAACATGTCAGTTTCCACTGGGACCACATATACTGAAAAATGTATGCATTCATTACTGTAAGTCGCTTTGGATAAAAGCATCTGCTAAATGGCATATATTATTATTATTATATAGTTAAAACCCAGTGTTCCAAGAATAAACAAAAACACTATGGCAGAGCAGTGTAACATGTGTGAGTTTGTGTGTGTGTGTGTGAGTGCTTTAGTGGAGAATTGTAGTGTGCGTGTGTGTGTGAGAGAGAGAGTGCTTTAGCAGACCAGTGTAGTGTGTGTGTGTGTGTGTGTGAGAGAGAGTGCTTTAGCAGAGCAGTGTAGTGTGTGTGTGTGTGTGTGTGTGAATGCTTTTGTGGAGCAGTGTGTATGTGTGTGTGTGTGTGTGTGTGTGAATGCTTTAACGGAGCAGTGTAGCGTGTGTGTGTGTGTGTGTGTGTGTGTGTGTTTTAGTGGATTAGTGTAGCAGTGTGTGTGTGTGTCTGTGAATGCTTTACTGGAGCAGTGTAGCATGTGTGTGTGTTTGTGTGTGTGTGAATGTTTTAGTGGAGCAGTGTAGCGTGTGTGTGTGTGTGAATGCTTTAGTGGAGCAGTATAGCATGTGTGTGTGTGTGTGTGTGTGTGTGAATGCTTTAGTGGAGCAGTGTAGCGTGTGCTACAGGACCAGTTGGAGCAGAGCTGTCCCAGGGGAGTCTGGGTACTCATATAATCCCTGTGTTTTCAGGAGCCCTGGCCCGTACTTGATGAGCTTGAGCAAGAAAAGGGGCAACGCTCTCTCTCCCGCGCTTCTCTCTCTTTCTCTATCTCGCTTTTTCATTCTCTCTCTTTTTCTCATGCCCCCCCACCTCCCACCCCCACCCATCCACCCAACCCCCCAAACTGGAGCCACAGTGCGAATGAATGGGTTCCAAGTGTTTACTCAGCAACTCTTTCCCTCTCCCTCCCTCCCTCTCTCTCTCTGCCCTGAGAGAGTAAGAGACCCAGATGTGGAGATGGAAAGAAAAGGAAGAGGGTGAAAGAGACAGAGGTCTGTTTTTTATCTTCCAATTTCACCAAAACTTTGACAAAAAAAGTGTTGCCAATGAATGCTGTTAGACATGACTGAGTAATCTGAGTTATTGAGATGCATGTTTGAGGACTTATGCAAACAATCTTGTAAATGGAAGAACAGATTTCTGACATTGCTGTATGAATGAGAATGACATATTATTAGCAAGGTGGCAGGATACTGCAACATCGTAAAGCATTACACAATCTGTCCGGTAAAAAAACATACACTATAATTTTTTTCAGTTATACTGTAACTATTCATTTCCATACTAGATAAGTTTGCCATGGCATATACAGGTAACTGACAAAATAAAGGAAACACTTGAGTAAATGAGGGATACTGGTGGCTCTGTTATGGCGTGGGGTACATCTGCTTCGAGATAAGTTAACCCTTCAAGTGTACCTGTGTTTGTATAGTTATTCTTTTTCAGAGTATAATGTCAGTAAGCCTAAACTTTTAGATGAACTGAGCAAGACTACAGAGGACCACAGGACATCCCTTCAGCGTGAGAACAGAGATAAAGGCTTTCCCAGTCGGTTACCATGATGGGTCTTCTTCTTCTTTCTGTAGAGTTGAAGCTGTAAACACTACAGGCATGAAACCTAGTGCTTCTGGTCCCCTGCATCCTCATTAGCATCATAGGTCAGTTCCTCGCTCTGTTTTTTTTATCTATAAAAAAAAACAGCACTTCCAGGTTTTTAACAGGTGCTGGGCAAAAAATAGAATCACAAAATAAGCAAAATGTCCGCAAGCTGTTCCCACAAAATGTTTTATTATAACAATGTTCCGAACACAGTTTTTTTTTGCAAGTCTACGGCAAATTCTCCTTTTTGAAGTTAATCTCACTCTTAAGGGACTGTATTGTGGCCTTCCATCACTTACTTCACTAGGCTATAAAAATGTAACAAACAAGTTAAATCCATTTGTCATCCATCACCATGGAAAACCAGGGAAAAACTAAGAACTGTCAAATCAAAAGAGACAGATGGTTGTTGACCTACACAATCAGGTAATGGGTACAAAAAATACATAAACTGTTAAACATACCACTAACCACTCTTAGGGCAATAATCAAAAAATGTCAAACATCTGGAACAGTTGCAAACTTGCCAGGAAGAGGACGTAAGTGCATGTTGTCCCCACGCACAGTGAGGAAGATGGCGAGGGAGGCAAAGAAGAACCCAAGGACCACAGTTCAAGAACTGCAGACATTAGTTGCGTCTTGGGGTCACAAAGTCTCAAAATCAACCATAAGATGCCACCATACCAACAAGCTCTTTGGAAGGGTTGCATGAAGAAAGTTCTCTGGAGTTTGCCAAACATCATTGGAACTATGACTGGAACTGGCTGCTAGGGTCAGATGACACCAGAATTGAACTTTGTGGCCATGTACATGAATCAGCATGTTTGGCATCAAAAGAGGGATGCATACAGTACAACGAAAAATATCTCATACCTACCATCAAGTATGGTGGTGGATCATGATGCTTTAGGGATCTTTCATTGCCAGTGGTCCAGCGGGTCTTGTTAATATCAATGGCACAATTAATTCCACCATTAGCCAAATGTTTGCCAAAAACCTGGTTGCCTCTGCCAGGAAGTTGAGACTTGGCCATAGTTGAACCTTCCAAGAAGATATGTTCAAAAAAATCAATGTTTTGCAATGCCCATTTCAGTCTCTGGACTTAAAACATGTGGTCTGAATCTAAGAGGGCAGTGCATAAGCGCAAACCTAAGGATATGAAGGATCTTGAAGGGTTCTGCATGGAGGAATGGAAACATTACAGAAATAGGCCCAATGCCGTTTTCCTTGCCAGGAGAGGCTGCACCAAGTATTAAAAACAGTGGTGCCAATAATTATGAAACCCTTTTCATTTATAATTGGAAAAACCTGTTATTTTGGTCGAATCCATTGAATCATTAATAAAGTAACAAATATTTTACACACCTTGGAAAATGACAATATATCTCAGTAACGGTATCATTTGTTTTCCACTGCCTTTTTTGCTCATTTTCAACAAGGGTACCAATAATTATAGACCTGGCTGTATGTGTCTGTGACAGCAAATTCCAGAATCGTGAAAATTGATTTAATACATATTAAATGTCATATACAATTGTTGTAATTGTAATTGTTGTAATAATAATGAAGGACAATGACATGCAGAATAAAAACAGTGGCATTTGGCAGCTCATCCCATGCGGGGTGATAGGAGAGTGCAGGGTGCCCCTGCACATGAGGAACGGGAGGATGCAGTGAGGAGTGAAGGAGGGAGGGAGGGAGGGAGAGAGAGAGAGGGAGGGGGGGGCACAGGGATTATTGCGAGGCTGCAGCCCTGGGGCAGTGAGGCTGTTTCCTGGCCGCAGCCCCTGTTTATCCTGCCTGACCTGGCAGGGCTTGGGGTAGATCCCACTCCGATACCCCCTCGGTCCCACGCCTGTCCAAAGCTGTTAGCCGCTGTGGGTGAGCAGCTAGCTGGGCTTAGCGTGTCTGAGCTAGGGGCAAGGAGGGGGCGGGAGGGCATGCTGGACTTTGTGTTAGAATGGTTGAGCGGTGGGGGGGGATTGACGGCTAGAGGGTTTTTTTATGACTTTGGTTTGATTCATCACCCTACTTCTTTCATATCAGTCTGTGAGAGAGCCCCAGTGACTAAGTTCTGTTGGTTTAAGCTTTGCTTTGAACACACACCCTCTCTTTCTCTCTCTCTCCTTTTCTTTCTCTTCCTCTCTTTCTCTCTCTCACTCTCATACACACACACACAGACACACAGTGTCAGTTGCAAAATTCTGAACACATTTGGTACTTATCAGGCATAGGGCTTGTGTGTGTGTTGTGTGCCCATCATGTGTGCAATGTTTGTGTATGTTTGTGTGAAAGCAGTACAAACACTAAAGGAAAGTGAACAGCATATGGGCCAGTGGTTAGAGTACTGAATTAATGTTGGTTGGTGGCCAATTGTACCCTCTATTGATTCAACTACCCCCCCGCCCACACACACACACACACCAGGAACTGCAACAACAGGACCAGCCACTACTCTGGTACCGGCATTGACAAAGGCACCGCCTCCTTCGAGACGGAACTCACCAAGCCGTTTGTGATTCCGATACACACAGAGATGATTTTGCGGTGAGTTCATGCCAGCTTCCCTCCGCCCTCCCTCCGGGGGTAAACAGCCAATAAACAGCCACCCCTGAGTGGGACTGGGCTCGAACCCAGGCTGCAGTGGGCAATCTGCACTTAGAATAGTTTGTATGTTTTTAAATAATATGTAGTATTTATAAGAATTGCAAAATGAATAATGTGCTTGTCTGCCGTTTTTGTGCAACAGGTGTATAGCTATA
Organism: Aldrovandia affinis; assembly: GCA_029706075.1. Classification (NCBI taxonomy): domain Eukaryota; kingdom Metazoa; phylum Chordata; class Actinopteri; order Notacanthiformes; family Halosauridae; genus Aldrovandia; species Aldrovandia affinis. The sequence continues at coordinate 18,399,972 of JAINUG010000001.1, read as the reverse complement.
TTTGTGATGTGTGTGTTGTGCCTTGGAACAGATATTGATTTTAAGTATATACATGTATGTACATGTACAAATTCTACTGATGCATGTGCCTTCACAGTTCATTCACTGGAATACGGTTTAACATGTGAGTGCTTAATGAATAAGTGCTGGATGTAACCCTTTGCTACACTCGTTAAGCTCATTCACGTTTATATTTCATTTTGATGGTGTGGTGCGGGTGTGTGTCAGTGGGTATGTGTGCAGTGCCATTGTGCAGTAGCCTTGTTTACTGAATTCTCAAAATAAACCTAAGTCAGAAGAATAACATTTTCACTCTCTCCAGATAAGCTTTCATTCTCGCTCTCCAAAAATAAAATTAAAAATGAAGTGATATTTACTTTTGACTGCCTGAAGCTTTCACAGCTTAATCGGTTGTTTTTAATGAGTTGTTTTTATTTTTCAATTGGTGGATTGAGGGCTGAGTTAGGAAGCCCACAGCACAGCTCCCACCCTGTTGTTTCTGGCCTAGATACACACACCGAGCCTGAGAAAACCGACATAGAACACAGACACCCCAGGGAGAGAGGGGGGGAGATAAAGAAAGGTATACGTTATTAGTTGATTGTGTTGTTATGCTTAACATAATTTCTATAGGCATTATCGTCATAAAAAAGGACGTAGTAACGTCGATTAAGTTTATATGTATAGCACCTTCATTCGGTAATACGTGTAGGCTGCACCCTGGAGACATCATACTTGTTTAGACCTCTACGTTCTGTATGCCATCTTGCTATCTATCATCAATAGTAGGCTATATTATTGCCATCCTGTGTGTATTTATTGCCATTGCAAGGTTGAAATTGCTTATTTTGGACGCGTGGGTAACGGAGGATTGGTGAAGAGTGGTCCCGAGAGGCCTGGTTTTGACGTCAGTTCGGTTCACCGATGTGTAACGCAGGTTGATAACCCCCATTTCTCCTTAAGCTTTCAGTTCCGTTCCTACCCCCAAGGGACTGGAAGCTATTATTTGTGCTCATTTAGAACCTAGGTGTTATCCCGAATTAGGATCTAACCCAAAGCCGGAAGCGGTTGTTCATGTTTTTTTGTCAGAATTGACAGAAAGCACATAGGCTACAAAAAGCCTATTTTGCTGTAAATGTAACCGTGGAAATATCGATGCTGTTGATCAAAACATCGATAAATTGATGTAGCCTACATATAGGGCCTAATTGTTAAGCAAAACAAGATCGTGGTTTTCGTTGTCCAGAGTTTAAACATTTAAATAAAAATAATTTACTCATCACAGGTGCTCTAGTTTATTTTCCCACAAGTCGTAGCCAATGGCCATGTGTTATTTACCCATCGCCTGACGCAAGAGCGCTGCTGTCTTCACAATGTTCAAAACTATTTTTGCTGACGGCGTACTAATTTGAATGATCTAATGTGACGCTGCCCGTTAAAGGGTTAAGTAAAGGTGATGTGTGTGCCGGACCGGGTCACCTGTGGATAACGCCCGTATTGTCCAAGCCCATAGTCCATAGTCGTAGTCCATGGCGAGTGCCTGATTGACCAGTCTTCCTGTAATAATGGGAGTCCGGTTGTCAGTCAATGGAGAGCCCCCTCCCTTTACCCCCCACTCACCCCGTCACATGGCAGTTAACTGTCGTCACTCCAGTTTCGGCTTATAAGACTGTCCACTGCACACACACACACACACACACACACGCCTGGCAAGAGAAATATCACAAACACAGAGGGAAAGAAAGAGAGAGACAATTCCTGGCACAAATACGTATACTGTCAGAGGGAGAAACTACACAGAGACGTGGAAGAAAGGTATTCCCACGTCACTTTATGGTTCCTGTATTCCTCAGGTACTGTCCAGGGGTAGAGAAAAATAGAGCCGCGACATACGTATTATCAACACGTCACTTTTATGAATCTTGCAAATTTCTCTTACTTCTCGGGCATGTGCAACATGACGGCAGAGTCCCAACACTCGCCAGCCGAGGCGGCCAGTCCCGTGGGTGTGTCTCCGAACGTCAACCTGGACTCCCCCGTGCCTCCGCCGCCGCTGCTGCTCCCAGCTCGGGCGAAAGAGGGGGTGTTGATCAAGTCCGAACCGCGAGGGAGCAGCCCGAACACGGACCGGGAGGAGGGCCCACCCCTGGGACACACGGAGGAGCATCTGCCGCCTACGGGGAGTCGGCGTAGAAAGAGGCCGGTGCAGCGAGGGAAGCCACCATATAGCTACATTGCCCTCATAGCTATGGCTATTGCCAACTCGCCCGAAAGAAAGCTAACTTTAGGGGGAATCTATAAATTCATCATGGAGCGCTTCCCATTCTACCGGGAGAACTCAAAAAAGTGGCAAAACTCCATCCGGCACAATCTTACCCTTAACGACTGCTTCGTCAAGATCCCTCGGGAACCGGGCAGACCAGGCAAGGGCAATTATTGGACTCTGGACCCAGCCGCCGAGGACATGTTTGACAACGGGAGCTTTTTGCGCAGGAGAAAAAGATTCAAGCGCACTGACGTCAGCACCTACCCGGGTTACATGCAGAGCTCGAGCGCCTTTACCCCGACCCCCATGGGCAGACCATCATACCCCAACACCTTATACCCGGGCATGGGCTCTAGCTACGGCTCGCAGCTGGCGGGATCCCCACACCCGGCGATGCTACATCACTACCAGGCCTCGGCTGGTGTCTCGGCTCAAGGGCAACACAGGATGTTTAGCATCGACAACATCATTAGTCAGCAAACGGTAATGCAGTCCGGCCCAGGGGGTGAGCTTAATCCGCAGGCGCTAGGCTTGGGCGGCGGAGAGCTGGGCACCATGGCCGCCAGCTGTTCCGTCGGCGGCCCCGACCCTTCGGCGTGCTTTCAAACGCAGACAATGAACCCCGCCGCAAGCGTGCTAAGTAGAGGCACGGGTGCGCTCTCCTCAAACCTAGCAGCCGCTTATCCTTACTCGTCATCGGCCTCTCCTCCTCACCTGCCCGCCATGACGCAGCCCAGTTTCTCCCCAGGTAGCTCTCAGGTGTACTGCCCAGGAAACAGGCTGTCTTTGCCGTCCGTGCGCTCTGGGTCCTGCGCTGAGCACACGGAGCAATTGCTCGGGCTCTCCGGTCCGCCGATGAACTCTTACAACAACTCGTACATGAGGCAAGCGAACTTTGCGTCAGGATTGGAGCGGTACATGTAAAGGGACGCCGCACTGATAGACTTAAATAGTCTCATTAACTCTTGACATACAATGTCACTCAGACATAGCGATGAAATCTGCCCTGTGTCGTTTTTATTTCCTTTAATTTGAAAGGCAAATACATTCCACGATCTCCACATGGTTCCTGTAATAACATTGTTCTGTAAATGCCAGTTCACTGTATTAATAGTTACAGTGTAGCCTATATTTTACAAGATGGTTAGTCGATGTATGTTTTGTATTTTTTGATTTCGTGTGGTTACCCTCTTTTTTGTCTGAGGAGAATGAAAAAAAAAGTTTACGTTTACTAATGTGCAGTGCACGTTAGGAAAGCCTTGCCAAATGAAATGTTGAATAGACCACTATAGATTACCAAGGAAATGCGTTTCTTTCAAATGTATTAGTTGTACGAAACTTTATTCATTGTGATTGTCATTTTGAATGCAATGTAAATAGTTGGATTTCAATTTACAACGTTTAGTGTCTGAATGGAAAGCGCGTAAAGTTGCGTGCCTGTCTGATGGATTTTTTTTACAAAATGTCTTGCTGATTTAATATAGCCTACATACAAAATAATAAATATCTTTTTCTTATAATTATGGATTATTTTACCCGTGTCTAACACATCAATAGAACTGCATTTTATAGAATAAAACCGTTTACATTTTGATTAGGCTATAGATTGAATCAGGCCATTTTATATCCGTTGATTTATTGTTCAAAGTAACCTTACGTTGTGAAAAGGTATGTAAATAAGTAAACGAGAAAAAAAGCAGTATTGATTCACAATAATACCGCAGGAACTGTTATTATTATTGTTAATAACAGCATTATTATCAATAATAATAACATCACAAGGGACAATTCGTTACTATGTCATTCCATATTTTTGATGCAAAAGCCTATAAATGAATTATAGTTTTCATTTTGATTAAAAACAAACACAACGTGAAGTCTAGTGAAATACGTAACAGCTCCAACACTGAATAAGTGTGAACCCAATCAAACAAGTCTTGAATTCTGTTTGACTGGCTGCAATGCACAATGATGGATTTCTCGACTGTGTGGCCAAGACACGGGGCGTCTGCCTTTTAGGGTGTTTGTCGAGATTAATATTAATTTTCGTTACATACTCATAATACCATGGGCTACATCTTTTGGCATTATAGTTTATGTATAGTATTTGGGCCTAGTATTTATGCTATAACGATGCGAATAATTAAATAATATGAATATGTAGCCAGAAGAGATAGGCTAGGTATGACATGATATCTACTATTAATTCGAAATGACAATAATGACACTGCAGCAGCAACAGGAAACAACAACAAATAGGAACCTATACCGATTTCAGGCCAAAAGTGAAACAGCTCAGAAGTCAGTCTATATTGTGTCAGTAATACGCTATGCTATGTTTATAGCCTACTTGTAACTTGTAAAATACCGTTAAAGGTCGACAAACCTTTTCATAACAGTGCACATAAAAAGATAGAATTGTCTAAGAAAAACAACCCTAATTTGACTGTCTGCTAACGCCGTTTTTCTAGTTGTTTTTCAATATGTTAGAATAATCAACATTTCTATTTCTTTACATATATAATGTCCCCGCGTCATAATACAATTAATCTCATCTGCTAATGCACATGCATATGTTTTACACTGTTCAGACTAAATTAACACGCCCCCCACCCCAAACACACACACTCACGCACACATGCTTTCTTGGATGCGTCATTTTAATTTAGCGGATAAAAGGTCATGTTTTATTGTCTCAGTCCATTTTACATTGACATTTTAAGCATTTAGCAGACGCTCTTATCCAGAGCGACTTTAAAGATGTGCATTAATACATCGCAGCAATACATTTTATGAAGGAGGTGTCTAGGTGAAACAAAGCTCCACCTGTTCATCTTTATAAACAAACAAAAAGATACACCCAAACAAGCTATTTTAAATATACAGCCCATAGTCATGCAAATAAATAATAAATACATTTTTATTTATTTATTATTATTATTATTATTATTATTGTTGTTAATAATAATAATAATAAAAATAAAAAAACGTCTGCTAAATGGCATATATTAATAATACATCCTTTGTAAACTTGTATGGGTTTTCCTTTCACAGTTTGGTGTCATCTTCCTCATTCTTACCCAGAGGTTTTTGTGAGTATTTGTGTGTTCTGGTGAGAATATCAGTAGCATTTGTCCGAAATCTGTTTCAATCACATTAATACGATTATCATTCTGACTCAAATAGGGAATTCACACTCATCGTCTGCATGTGCGATCACCCCTGTCCCACCGCGAGCGCTGCTGCTATAACAGAATGGACCTGTCTAGTCTGTGTCTGTTTACGAAGAGCGCGGAAGACTACGTCGCGTTTTTTTCTCTCAAGTTAACACAGTCTGGAATTTAGAAGTGAAAACAACCACGTCATTTGATGAGGCACCAGCGTGCTTCTGTAGTCATTAACGAGACATCTTCCTCAATTAAGATTATAGCGACACCTGGCGGCACTAGCCTTATTTAAAGTAATTTTCGATTAGCGCATGAGTCACAGTTTTGGTTCAATGTGGCCTGCTTCGTTTTCGCTTTTGGTCTTATTTATCTTTTGTCCGCTAGATGTCAGGCCACACTATAAAACAGAGTGCATATTCCTTCACAGAGGTTATTATAATTATAGAATAAAATGATTACAATACAAATTTCTATTTATTTCAGAATCTATAAGTATTTCCCAACACCGGCTGGCGATGATGATAAATGTATGTGTTTTAAAACAATACTGAGCAACTAAAGCACTATTAATGCATTGTTTACAGATAGCAGGCATGTCATACCTGAGCAATGGGCTAAGTACCAACTTATAAAAATACGCACATGATTTTCTTCAAAACTGTGAAGATTAAATTATTTGCCGTTTGATTCTTACAAAACAATACCTTATCGATAAACGGTTGCGTAGCTATGGGAAATGCATCGTGATCATGCATTATTTGAATCTGTTATTGAAAGTCAAACTGTGGCCAAAAGTGCTAGTAAAGGTCACACCACGTCATAATTTTAAACCTAATTTGAAAGTAAATGTGACAAATAACCTAGTACAAAAAATATATAAAATAAAATATAAATAAAATATAAATAATACCAGACTACGTTATAAATAAAACCATTTCGAAACATTAGGCCACATGAGAAATATCCGCTTCAAACCCCAAATCTGTGGTTAAAATATAATGCATCATAATCTTTAGTTTCGGGGGATTATGTGTAAAATGCTGCCTATGGGCCTAGAAATAAAAATGAAGTTACCGTTTTTAACCACTAGATGGCGATGCCAGAACACGAACGACTCATTTCAAGATCGATTCACCTGGCTGCTTTAAGACTTCTTTCTACCGGCTAAATTTGTTGGCTTCCTGCAGCATGTAGACTCGGCATGTGTACGGCTATATTTAAAGTATATTTATGGTCCTTTTTAATGAATGTTTTCTTGTTGTCTTCTTGCAGCAATTGTAATTCCGACCATAATGAATCAATATTTCATAGGCCTATAATTTGAATGATATACATCCAAGTAGTTCCTTATTTTCTTGTCCATGAACTTCAGTGATATCGTTTTTGTCTACTTTTATACATGTTGGAAAACGCATCTTATGCCGGTTACATCTGTAACAGGTGAGTTTCTGGGCGAGTTTGTGTGCCCGTGGAGCAGTAATTTTCAGTAAATATCAGTAAAAATGTGCCACTGACTGGAGCATATCTGCTACATTTAAACACATCTTTCTGCTTCATATAGGCTACTAGCTAATTTATATACCCTACACCAACAAGCTGTGCATCAATACACTCTAATAAGAACTGGGTTAGGTCATCCATAAGGACGTGTTAAATCGCACAGTTTATATAAACGATACCAATAATAACAGCGTGAACTCTAATAAAGAGAAGAAACAATTTATCTCGGTTTTCAAAATGTGTATAGGCGTACAAAAACCCCGAAGAAACAGAACCGTGACCTGAAATGGTGATTTGGCCGTGCTCCCGGGCAGCTGTCCGGGTCTTCAGCTCGGCGATGCGAGTTATGCGACCGCCGCCAGCTGACGCTCTAGTGCGGACTGGCCTGGGAATGGAAGGGCTTTAGCGGCTTGAGTGAGTGAGTGAGTGTGTGTGTCGTTAAAGAAAACTTTTAGTGAAAGGTCGAGACGAACGGCTCCGGATACTTTCTCCACTCGTTAGGCAGCGACTTTCACAGAGAACTTGGTTATGTCCCCGCTCCCCCAGAAAATGATTGCATGCGTCGGTGCAAGGCTCGCGGAATCAAGTGAGTGCGTGCCCCCAGTACAATGGTTTTATATGCTAGACTACTATACAATGACACATAGTTCAAATAAACCAAGAAAATAATTGAACAAACTCAGTGTTGTCTCGGATTATCAGTGGCATTGCAATATAAATGGTCTATTCGTCTGATTTATCACAGCCATTATTACCCAGTAGGGTAGGCTATACAGATAAAAACATTTTCTTTTCAAGAAATCAAACAATTAATAACTATTTTTGCTCCTCGTACAAATTGTTACTTTAATTGTTTCCAAAAGGAGAGGAATTGAGCGCATAGGTTGTATTTTGTATATTCCGGATTTGACTATATTCCTCAAGGCATTCTCAAAACACGTTTGGTAGCCTATACTGTATAGTTAATAATATAGCCTAAGCCTGTTTTCTGACTCGGTGACAAATGAGGTGCCGATAGAAAATCGTTGCTCTAATACGCTCGTTTCTATCCCGTAATGAAATGGAATGTACGAATGCATCTCTCCCATTGTCCCCGTGCATGTAGGCTTATGCGGACTGTGCGGACCTCGTGCGCTCAAATGCTGTGACGAAGACGAATTGGAGCAGGTTGAAGTGGAATGCGCTTGTGTTTGTGTATATGTGTGTGTGTCTTTGAGTGTATGTGAATTATTTAAACAATGTAGATGGATGGTGTTATGGCTACACGACAAGGAAAACATAAAACCCGTGAGAAATGATTTTGGGATTAATGACAAAGATAGAAATACTACACGTGGAATGCTTCTGCATTTGAGAATAAGCTTGCGGTTCCAAAAGATTGTTTTTCAGTGAAAGATTAGCGTTCACAACTTTTTAATGAGTTAATTCACTTACTCTATAAAAATCGCATCTACGCTTTCAATATACTGCCATTTTTAGGCCATAATTGTATACAATATGATAATGAATTATTTCTACGTAGAATAAAGGCGTCTATATAAAGATGCAGGCAAATATTTACTATAAGCAATAAACAACAATGTGTATTCAATAAATAAATAAATACGATTTAATAATAAAAAATGTTCACGTGTATACATCTCCAGCATTTACTCTTTCTTAATGGCTGATACTATCATAATTGTCGATTTGACTTAATAGTTAAGTGCACGGTGACGGCGTATATATATCTGACACTTGTTTTCTTAGCACAGATAAACGGTTTCCCACCACAGACTACGTGCTATTCGCCAAGCATAAAATAGCGTCCGCCATCGATCAGTTAACGTAGCCTACTATCTACCTACAACACTGTCTGATAATTATTCAAATGCAAATGATTAAGTTGGAAAATTCACCATATAAACGAAGCTGCTATGTTCATGACTGTATGCACATGTCACATGGAAGTTTGAATGTATTGTGAGACACTTGGCCGTGGCATGATCAGACACGTTAACCATAAAAATGACACTGTAGTTAACTAAACTGGAAAAACGGCTAAACAAAAAACGCTGTCGGTGGATCCTCGTGTCTTTTAACTCCTTATTGTACGGTTTATACAATAAACTGGCCCTCTAGAGAGATTTAAAAATATTTTAAAAAGTTGCAACAATGTTTTTTCTTTATAATTTCCATTTTCCAGAATATTCTGTGGATTGGCTAGCAAGGAATGGATTATACACACACACACACACACACACACACACACATATATATATATATGTGTGTGTGTGTGTGTGTGTGTGTAACCCATTCCTTGCTGACCATTCCATATATCTATTTAATTATATATGTATAACATTTCCATTTCCATTGACATTTATAGAAAGGTAATATATAGTTATGAACAGTTTGTTTGCACTTTAAATTTACAATTTTGGCACACAATGATCCAATTTTGTTTTTCTTCCAATGACGCGGTACTGTGGAACTCGACACTTACTCTGAACTATAGTCTCTGTCCGACAGTAAAACACACACTTAACACACACGGATTAAATTGATTAATTTAATTAAATACATTTAATTGGTATTTTCGGAACGTCCTGCTCCAGACGGTACACAGGACAGTCATAAACCTCAGAGCACATTGCTTTTCTAATATTATCCAGAGACCCATTTCATTCAAGACGCACTCACAGAAGGTCAATAACAACAATAACAACGCAATACTGTTATCATCGTCGTCATTTCATCATCCCCGCCATCTTTATCATCATCCCCGCCATCTTTATCATCATCATCATCGTCATCATCATTTTATCAGAAGCAGCAGGAGCAGCGATATCATCATCACAACAACAACAACAACAACAACAACAGCAGTAATAATAAAATACTAAATAACTACAAGTTAAATGCATATAAAGATTTAGAGCAGTCTATGAGCTTAAAAATAACAATTTAACTGAATATAAAAACCTAACAAATAAAAAACATATACATTTGCATTTTATGCTCCATGATAGAAAAGCTAAACATCTATTGCAACGATTTCAAAATAATAATAATAATCATGACATATTTAATAAGATATTCGGACATGGACATGGTCCAGTATACAGGACAGTCTCGACAGTCTCGTTTAAACATTAAAATGAATTATTTTTATTTCCATGGCCTCCTGGCTTTTTACATGAAGAGAAGGCGGATAAACAGGTTTCAAGCGGTTTCCCTTACACCATCCTTAAAACAACTATTCCTTATTCGTTATAACATTTGAATGTATAATACCTATTTGGCCCAAGGTTTCATACATGAATAATAATATATTATTAATAAAACATGGTGATATTTTGTGCTATAGTTAGGCTGCTATTATTTCATACAATGTATAAAGATTTACAAAAAATGTTAAAAATATAATGAAAATAAAACTGAGTTTTAAATTCCAGTTTACAGTAGGCCTGTGCTAAATACATTTTATACAACAAACACACAATGCTGATAAATATGATCAATGAAACACAAATATTAAGAGCCAGATAACTAAACAAAACACATCAGATTGAATTATGCTGCACTTCAGTTCAGCCACGGCGTCCACATTGAAAAATATTAGTATCGACAGTAGTAGTACATTTTGAGTTTACAAGGTATTGTTAATTAACATCAACTTCACCTCAGATATTATCTAACACGGCCCTTAACTTTGAATAACGAAATTACATGTCGTTTATAGACTTCACTACATTATGAGTAGACGGTGGCTGATATTGAGTGAGTAATGCCTAACAAAATTATATCCTTCAGGAAATATGTCAGTCACATTTCCAGTTTTTCGAGGGTGACTTAAACAGCCCATAGAGATCCCTGAAAGACTGAAAGCGCCTTACACGCATAACTTTAGCATAATCAGTTCGTAGCCTACGTCATATCGTCTGCATCTGATTCATTGTTATTTTGTTTGCAGTTTATGTAACGTGTACATTCATGTAAAATTAATTTAAAGTGAGCATTACTGATTTTTTGAGATGAAAGATTGTTCAGTAAAAATAAATGTTCTTACTCCTCTTTCCTTTCTCCCAGCCTCCATAACTTCCTGGCAGCTGTGACGCGCCGACCACGTGACAGTCTCGGCTGAATAAATAGGTTTTGAGAGGCGCGAGGGGAGGGAATGTTAGGCTCGCACGGGACACGGGTGCTGTGTCTGTGCGAAAAAAATAAACACTAGTATTATGCATATATCAACCTGCAACGAGAAAGATACAATTCAATACAGATAAACAAAACCGGGCATCAAAGAAAATAGACTTACATTAAACACGCATAAACTCAAACGGATTTCAAGATTTTACATTGAATTCCAAATTTTTCCCTAATCATTTTTTGTGTGCTCTTGAACGCTTCAACCGCAAGAGAGGTTCTGCTTTGGCACATGCCTTGGCCTCGGTCGCTGCGTGCACATGCTGGAGCTAAAGGGCTCGACGTTTTTTGAAATCGTCTTTACGCTATTTTAAATGACTTCGAATTTGATTTGATGCTGCAAAGGGAGTCTTTGCTTTTGGACACGCACACGGGAGTCGTATCGGATATCCAGAAGCGAATGAAAGTGGCCGTGTACTTTTTGGACACACCGACTGACGCAGACGCAGGCTTGCAGAGTGAGTGTTGGAGCGACTCGTCACGGAACGTAAGACCGAGAGTCAGACAGACCTTCCAAGGATGACTTTAGGCACGGATATGTCCGACAATTCTGCCTTGTCCGAGGACGTGGACATAGATGTAGTTGGGGGAGACATCGCTGTAGGCAAGGACGGGAAATACCTGCATCACCATCACGACTTCCACTTGGAGAATGACTCGGACGACAACCTGTCCCAGAACGCGGGCGAGAGCGCCTCTTCTCCGGGTCTGAGCAGCTCCGAGTGCCAGACCGACCAAGCTGGGGTGGGAGAAGAGGCCGGCGGAGGGCCAATGGGAGGGGAGAAATCGGGGAAGAACGCACTGGTGAAGCCCCCTTACTCCTACATCGCCTTAATCACCATGGCCATCCTGCAGAGTCCCAAGAAACGCCTGACGCTCAGCGAGATCTGCGAGTTCATCAGCAACAGGTTCCCCTACTACAGGGAAAAGTTCCCCGCCTGGCAAAACTCCATCCGACACAACCTGTCGCTCAATGACTGCTTTGTCAAAATCCCCCGGGAGCCTGGCAACCCGGGAAAAGGCAACTACTGGACCCTGGACCCGGAGTCAGCCGACATGTTCGACAATGGGAGTTTTCTGCGCAGGAGGAAACGTTTCAAAAGGCACCAATCTAACGAGATCCTCAGGGACCCGGGGGGATTCTTGCCGGGGTTCGGTTACAGCCCATACGGCTACAACTACGGTCTTCAGCTCCAGAATTTCCATGCTCATCACCCATATCACCCGCACCATCCTGGCAGCGCTTTCCCTTTCCAGAACCCGCAGTGCGCGCTCCCTTCCCCGGCATCAATGTTCCCCACCCCGCATTCGCTTCCCTCGCTTTTAGGGGCCGACTTGAGGAAGCCTTTTTACCCTCAGCTCAGTCCAACTCTGCCCGGTTTGGCGCCTCTTAAGGCGGACGCCACCACGCAAAGCCGGCCCTCTTTCTCGATAGACAATATAATCGGCGCGGCCAGCTCTCCGGTCTCCCCGTTCTCCGCACAGCCGAGCAACCAGGCGCAGATCCTGGCCATGCTTACCCCAGCGCTCGCCTCGGCGTCTAACCACTTGAATCTCTCGCAGGAAACCCTGCTACAGTCCGCCGGGGCACAGACCTTCTCCAGCAAAACTACAAACCTAACCGGTTGTCACTTCTAATCAGACAACAGATAAAAATTACACAGAAATCCCGTAAAACCCATTAAGGTGTTTCCGTCATATGCGAAGGTAGGATACACATTCTTTGCGACAATACGAGCATTTTCTCCCCCTGGTGTTTTCTTTAAAGCGATCCTAGGAAAGGAAAAATAAAACGTACGTAAAATATATTTATGACTTGTAAATATGTATAATGCAAAGGGGAAAAACCTATTAAAATCACATACAAGGAGAAAAACCTTCCAGTGAAGTATGGGGGGTAAAATATGAACTCACCTTTCGTCGGGCTGTCGTCCCGATGCCCCATATCAAACATAGGACAGGCTATTTTGTAAAGAAAACGTAGTTTAAAATGTTAAGCATCTCGCTCACTAGGAATTATTTTTTGATGGTTGACTATTATTGAGATTATTATTATTATCGTTTTATATATTTTTGTTGAGTTTGTGAAAAGCACTGTTCATACCGAGGCAAAAAACTCAGGTTTTTAATTGTTTTTAAAGCACATTGCCGGAGACAATGGGGGCTGTAAATACAACATATAACCTTTCCCACTACCCCCTTTCTCTGTACAGCGGTGTTATGGTGAATTTGTAATTATTATTATTTTATGTGGTCAATAGACAACTACGTGGTTTTGGTGTAAAGCGCATTACCTCTCATTCTGTTCAATTGTTGTGCATACGTTCTTATCTATTTCATCGAAAGTAATCTGTGAAAAATGTTGTTATATGTAAAGAAAGACAGACAAAAAACGCTTAAAATGTCCATAGGTCATTTTTGTTGTAAAGACAAGAAAAATAAATGTTTGTGAATTTTAAAACATGTTTTCGTTAAATTATTTATTAAATAATTGTATAATTATGCAGGCACATAGGCCCACTATCCTAGACATTTAAAATAAACGTAATCATTGGCCCCTATTCATAAAGCCCATCACAATTACTATAACTAATATTGACAGTATTTAAACTACCCAGAATAATTTAAAATGGCAAATTACAGCACAATTTATAGCTCATTATCTATAGGGCAATCTAATTCGCCATTTTAAACTTCTGTTTTGTGAGAAAAACTAGTTTTTAAACCCGTGCATACTAGGGCTTATATGCGTAACTCGCTTTATGAATGGGGGCATTGTTGCCTTAATCAGAAATTACAGCTGGCAGTTAGAAGATGATGCACTATATGTCACGATTATTAGTTTGAATGATGTCTAAAGCATGCTGGGGGGTTTCTGAACTCCATTTTAACCTGGCGTGTTTATTTCACAAACCTCCGAGGAATAGAGGGAGACCTGGCTCTTCGTACCTGGAGTCACCGTTTATTCCAGTGATCGCTGAAGGTACATCAAAATTGATGGATGTAATATTTAAGGTGTATGTAATTAAACACTGGAATCATTGTTGGCTTCTGTAATGAAATATTGACGTGAAAATATTATAAATATTAATAATGGCCATAACTGTAGTAGGATAATATGAATTATTTGTTTACCGAACTCTCGAAGGACATTTTTATAACATAGGCTATGGGCTGTATATGTTATGGGACCGTGCATGCATTTATCTGCTGTAGCTCTCGGGGTGACAGTAATGGACTGGTTTCGGTCTAATAACAAAGAGGTAAATGAATGGGAACAGCAGTGCTTGGAAACCTGTAATTGAATGTCAGGGTTCTACATGGATACCCGCGATCTCAGGAGGTTTGGTTGCTAATTTGTGGCAGCATTTAAAAAAAAAATCTGGATCCTAATCCACGATAATGCGGCTTTTTGCTCGTTTGTTGATGTTGTCGGCCCTCTCCCCGGGGCTTGAATGGACACCCAGCAAGTGATCCCCCGCGAGACAAGCCACACACATTTGCCTCTGAAAGGCGATCTTCTTACAAGGCGCTCGGTTGTCCGCTTTCATGTCGACTGTGTTGTTTCGGGACACGTACAAAAGAGGCAGCGGGGACTCTCCGCGGTGCAGAAAACAGGACGATGAATCCATTTTAGAGTTGGTGAAGCAAATGTTCTGAGGCTGAAGGGGGTATAAAGCTTCTTTTATTTACAAGAGCCGTGTGCAAATTGTTAAATTACTATGTGGGGTGTTTCTGACAGCTGATTATTAGGGATAGAAGATGGGAGGGCTGGCTCCCCTGCTACCGCCCCCACTCCCCAGCACCCGAAAAGCCTTTGAAGCGAGGCCAAACATTCGACTATTTTTAAAATTCTCTCCAAACTTTCGTACAGTTCATTGGCCACCTTAAAATACAAATATATGAAGTCAATTCCTGTTTAGAAGATGTTTTAATTTCTGAATTTTAATTGTATTACAGCTGCCAACTATTTTGAAAATGGGCCCAATATCGCCAAACCAACAGTTGAATCAATTGAAAAGGATAGGACGTTAGTTAAGATAGATAGAGGGACGAGGGACGACGCACCTTAAGAACTGTCTCGTGAACTCTTCATTGGTGTCCCGGTTGTCCAGATCCCTAGCCATGACAGATTTAAAAACTAACGTGGAATTAAACGTCCATCGCAGGGAAACGGATGTATGTGTCAGAGTAATCGTCAGCGCGTGCATGCACCTTCAAGGGGTCGGCATTCGTTACTTAGTGTTCAGTATGGGCCTTACTTGTATGGAAAAAGCAAAGTCGCCTCCCTTCTGAGAAAATGATTGAAAACTCTATACTTATTTATTTGAATACCTCAACCAAAACTGTATTTATCTAGAACATGCGATGGGCCTTTGCAATGTAGGCCTATCGTTTGCACACAAAATATTGAGAACTCTGAGAAGTAAGATATGCACCAGTAAGGGCTCACGATTTATATTAATCGTTGCATTATGTGTTTGGAATCTAATACAATTTTTAATACGGGCGAGCATTAGTAATCTGGAAAAATGCGACTCTCGCCAATAGCTCGAATGCATGTCACGTTATACGCGCGATTAGAGGGTACAGAGTTCAACAGTAAGCATTTCGCAGCTCTTTCGTCACCAATTCTTCAGCGTACATATATGACCTATCTGCAGATAGAGGCGACCGCACCTTGACATATGATCTTCAATATGACTCAAAAGCTGAGACTGTAGAAAAAAAGCAAGCGCTCGTTTTTGGGGTTAATTTGTACATTATTCAGTGAAAGAAATGTCTAAAAAGCCTAAAAGACGGAAAACGAGAATACAATTTAAAAATTAACCATTGTCGAAAACATTGTACGCCTATTTTAAAATGATGGTGAACACTACACAACTGATCATATAACCATCAGACACATATTATAGTAATTCATAATGCTACGAATTAATTCATGCACTGAATACGCGTGAATTAATTACTAAATAAAATAACACAATAGCTATACGCGTTCAGTTGTAGTATATTTATTACAGTTTGATCTGTGGGAAAACAAATTCCCCCTTTTCTACTGTTTGGACATTGTGTTATCTCCATATAGTGCGTAAGGAGAGGTTGGCTATAGATGGTGAACTGTAGGTAACACAGGTATTTATATGACCAACTTTATGTGAATTTCCAATTTATACAACAACAACAACAACAGCAACAACAAGACGAAAATAGACGGACAGGCGCGCAGACACGCGCACGACTCACAGATAAATCACCTTGTCAGAGTAAAAAAGTTTTGTAATAGGCTAAATATTAAATAGACTATAATGTAAAATGATTTACGTGTATTCTTATGAGACAAACTGGCCGACATGATCTGCAGTTATACAATCTTTCAATCATCAATACCATCACCATCATTATCATAATAGTCATAATGAAGACTGCGTTTGGGGACTTCACCAGTTCAGCGCGTGCTGTTTGCGTGGGAGGCGAGCGTGCCGCGGTGGTCGTGATAATTATAGGCGGCTAGCAGCTTCACACACACAAACGCACGCACGCATACACATCGACACGTACACACACACACACACACACACAAGCGCGCGCGCACACACAACACAACACGATAGGCGTACTTTACCATATGCTATACCGGCGGGTAAGAATAAAGATAGCTATTTCTGTCTTCGATGTTTTCTTCCATCAAAGACAACATATAACTTAGACGAAACACCGTAATTGTCTCTTGTGTGGTAGTAATTAGAGTTTTCCTATATAAATTGATTTAAATTATGTTTTGAAAGTAGTCTCGTACAGGCTATTCGTGTTTACTTATGTAGGCCAAAAGAAAAACACAGTAGTAATTAAATAAAACTGCCTGAGATGTGCGCCGTATTCCTAAAATAAAAGTGATATATTCCCTCTCCTTATCAACACAATCCATATCGCTTGCTATACTCTCGGTTTCGTGACTACCCCCCAACAACACACACACACACACACACACACACACACAAACATATATCAGCCTTTATTCGTTAAACATATATCAGCCTTTATTCGTTAAACCTGCTGTAACTGTTTTAATCTGATCCCAAGATTAAATCATTGGCTACAGACAACAGTTTACAGTCTCTTCACTCCGTCTAATTGCATGTTCTTTGTGCTTTCATTTTCTGCATGTGGGCGCATTAAGCGCATCATACAAGAGACCACCCATAGACCCGTCGACTTCTTGCTTGGGGTGTAATTTCTTAATTCCTTCCATCAGTCTATTTCATATCATAAGCGACATTTTTTTAAAAGCTGCCATTTCTTTACATTAACCATTAAGAGTTATTTCTAAGCTCCTTGTGGGAATACCAAAACAAAACAAAAAAAAGGAAATAAGGAAATAAGAAAACGAAAGACGTTGCCGATTGCAGCCCTGTGACTTTTTTTTAGCGCGAGGAGTAGGCATTCCGCTCGCATCCCTCTTGACCTCGCGCCACCTCGACACTGCTTCCTTGAGCCGCCTGGGCTTTCGATTATTACAGTTTCCCGCCCGCTGCCCCTTCCTCACCTCTTGTCATATTAACTAAATTGACTAGGCAGATAAATAAATGCAATATTAATTAAAGGCATAGACCTTGCTGTTTCATATATGGCTATTCCACAATTAACAGTATATTCCCATGCAGTTTTTATACCCTATGGATGCATGCCAATAGCTAGATCAATTTCAAGTCACCGGGTTTTCCGATCATTTTCTACATCAATAGGCTGAAGTAAATTCACTACATTCTAATGGTGGTTGTCCTTTAAAAAATATATTATTATAATAGAATACATTTATTCAGAATAAAAAAATAAGATTAGGCTATATATATACATATATATATATATATTTCTGCGACAACTAAAATAACAATGACGTGTAATAATCTTTAAAAATGTGATGCTTTCTTAAATTCCATATAGATAAACGTCATATCAGGTTGATTGACTAGCCCCCGGAGACGTTGAAACACATCCATATGCAACCAACAATACTCCGATTCGAATTTATGTGAATGCTGGCAAAAAGAATTGAATGGTTTCAGTGCATTTTGTCATTTACTGTATTGATGTGCACCGCTGAGCATTTTGCAACCCTGGTTATTTTAATACGAGGAAGGGTCACCCTCCAAATCTTATTCTCTCACTCTTTTCATTCAGTGCTTAATGGTCGTGTGTCACCTTGCAACAAATCAGCTCTAGCTTCCTGTCTCAGCCTTCTTAGCGCGTGGACAAGGGATTACACGAAATCGTTTTTTCATCTTTGACCGCCCACCTCTCACTTTTCCGATATGCTAATTGTTATCTACAATCAATTTGTCACAGATATTTAGGCTGCAAGGCCTTAAAGGAAACAAATGAGAGGCTCTGTGATTATTTCTGGCATGGTAATTTAGTTGACAGTCCTGTCTTGACTACGAAACTAAAACCACTGAAAATTTATTGAAAGCTATAATTAATTTGTAGACGGTGCTCATTTAACCTTGTCGTATTATTATTATTATTATTAATATATTATTATTATTATTAATAATAATAAATAATAATAATTATATGAATATGCCAAATTTTGACATTTTCACATTCGGACACATTTGTTACCTGACGCCCTTTTTTGTTTATTATGTGACCTTAAATATTTACTTTTCTGCCTTAATTTTTCATTCAACATATTGTGTAGATGTTTTAATTGTTAAGGTATAAGAGCAAGAAATGCTTTACATATGATACGATGAAATATATAATGAATACTAATTTACATTAATTAATTGTGTTCGAACGTATACTGCTACAAGTAGTAATAATAATAATGATAGAATGAAGAATAATCATAATCATGATACGCATAACAATAATACATTATAGACTCCTTAAGAAGGTCTTGTCTTGTCAAAGTGTTGAAACAAAACGAAAATGAGACAAAATGATTATGTTGAGGCTTGCTAATACTCCGTGTGGTTCTGATTTGGTTTAGGAAAGGAACTCCAATTCATTATAACATGCCAAATGGGCAAATGTATTCATTTTAAAAATAAAAAAATATCCTGGGGCTCACGGGCGCGGCTCTATCAAAACTCACAGCGGTTAGCCTTTCATTTCCAGCAGGAGAGAATTTGAAGTGTTACTTTTTTCACTGCTTTTCGTTTAAGCTTGAAATAATACAAAATTGCGCACGCTCTGTCGACTTAATACCCGTGTTCCCCGAAGTGCAAAAACCGTCCGAACGTACGTACATTACGACGTGACTCATGAAACATTGTTAAGGTAGGCGGCACACTTTGTGACAAGCGGCGAAACGCCATCTTCGTACAATATACTGTAATCACAGGGATTACAGCAGACTTCGTAGTTTTAAAAGCTACAACATAACAGTGGACTCCAACAAACGAGAATTTGCAGCAGAACAGATTTTACCTTAATGTATTGGTCTGTCTTAATATTTTTATGTCTGAAATATTTCAACATTCACCTTGTATCAGATAACAAAACAAGGCGAAGGCCTATTTCCATTGTGTTTCATTCTTATACCAGCTATGTTAATATTGATTTTTTTAGCATTAAATTACACTGCAAATATAGGCCTATTCATAGATTTTTACAAATTGACAGAAGCCATTCCAGAATAATTACCACAGAACAGGTAATCTTAATGTTTTTAAATGAATATTAAATCATTTCTACAGCATTATGTGTGTATTTATTGCAGATTTGATAGTAATACATGCAGATACCTCAAATGCTAATACAGCATCATAACCTTCTGTTCCTTTTGTAACAACCTTCAAATATACGTATACCCACATAATGGAAACGATCATTTTTTGTATTTTTCCTAAATGTAAAATAGTTGTTTAATTACTGCTAGATAGATTAACGATCAGCCTTCAATATTATATTTCAATAATATAATATGCGTGTCATTTACATTTGTCATTTACACAATGCAATTATTATTATTATTATCATTTGCTCATAGTAGGCCTAGCAGTAGTATTGCCGTTGTAGTTATTGCTATTATTGTTATTAGCAAGACAATACAATGGCAAGCAATAACAGTAATAACGACAACTAAAACAATAATCAAATGTATTATTATTGATAATATAATATTAACAATCAACAACAACAACAACAACAACAACATTAGTAATAATAATACTTATGGAATATAAATTATTAATAGCCATAGTACCTATTCTCCTCTGTTTATTTTCTCTGTTTAGTTAGAGATGTGTGTTTAGTTTGGTTTGTGTAGATTCAGATCATGAACCAAACAAGCAAAGTTTAATTTCAACTTTTGGGAGCAACAGGTGCTGAGGTGATCTAGCACTCTTGTCCTGCTTTGATCCAACCTACCCAGTGCCTGGATTCTTTCGTATGCTAATTTGGTGCCCTTTGAATAAAAAAGAAAACGGTATTTCTCTCTCTCTCTCTCTCTCCCTCTCTCTCTCTCTCTCTCTCTCTCTCTCTCTGTATGCGCGTGCATGACAGTGTGTTTACGCGGGCGTGTGTGAACAAGCACTTGCGTAAATCCTTTTGCAGTGAAATATGACAAATGAAATATGACATTTGTATAATTGTTTCGTGCCTGTGTTGTGTCACAGTTTCGTATTGCTTTCTATTTTTAAGGATTCCACGCCAGTGCTAAAAAAACGACATTGTGCAGTATCGTTTAATCAATTACAGGTTTTAAAAAACCCAAACAAGCAAACAACAACAAAAAAACACAATCACTTTATATGCGCATCTGCTACGAAGCAAGTATCGCGCGCAGAAACGGAGAGGCGCTAGGCCAAACATGGTCCCCAGAAAGAGCTAGTCTGCTCAGGTGAGAATTGCAAAACAACAAACAAACACAGTATTGTGCATTTTTGTTGCTGAAGGTACAAACGGCAAAGTATGAACTGTACTTATATAGCCTACTTACACGCTTTGGTCCTGTACGACAGAAAGCTAGTCTAGGCTTAATTTTTCACCCCTACAACACGTTGTATATTTCAGTTTGAAATTTAAAAAAAAAGTTTTGTAAACTTTGCCTTAAAGGACTTGCGATCATGTGTGGAAAACCAAACAATTTAATTAAATTCACAGCCAAAAAACCCAGACCCTAATAATAAAAATAGAAAAACCACGGCACATGATGATAAATAGTTTTTTCTAAAAAAAAATCTAAATTACTTATGTCCGTTAATGACAAAATGTTATGCTTCTTTAAATTCGCTTCGCATGTGCATAGGCATTCAACTATAAACGTGCTTCATATTTAACTGCTTAACGATTTTAAGCAGGTTTTATTTATTACAGAACTTTTTTTTACTGACGGCTCTACTCATGTTGCGTAGTTTCAAACGTAGCACTTCTTTCAAACTTGTTACTCAGACTTAAGGACAAAGTGCATCGCGGTTAGTTTGAATATGGGTCTAGGTGATTACGTACGTCAAGGTCTTGATTACGTTCTGGTAAGGCCTGTCGTTTGGTGACGCCCTGAATTCAATCCCCCCTCCCTAAGGCTCGTCCTTTCACTTTCCTGCAGAAGCCCCCCGTACCACTTCCAGCGAGGTGGTGAAATGAACAGACGGGACCTTGCGCGCCCACACAGTGCCGGAATGTCGATGGCGAGGGTCCCAAGACACCGCAGACTGGAGGAGAGGAGATGAGCAGCAGCAATAAATCAAGACACCCCCCCCCACCCTCAACACTCCCACAACAACGCTTAAAATCCCTCCCACCACCTATATTATGCTCATGTTTTTGCAGTTGACAAAGGAATCCTCGGGTTAATTAATTTAGTATGTGTAAATAAAGCAAAGTCAGAGAACGTCCCACTTCTCTGGAAACACAATATTAACTTTGGAAGCAGTAACTTCCCTGCGCCTTTTGACACAGTTTGACGGGCTGAGGGACACCTGCTGCTACCCCACCTCCCCACACACTGAGACAACAGACACGAACACATGGACCTCGCCCTAGACCCTGGGCAGCAGGCGGACCACCAAGCTACAGCAAATCGGTAGCAGCTAATCCGCCAGCCAGTACCTGGTGTGAATAACGGCTATTCTCTAACGGTTCTCTCTGTTCCTCCCTTTCAATAAGCGCTCGCGGAATGTGAGATATGCTCCTTCAATAATAATTATTATCTCCATGACAACCTGTCCATCCCATCCTTCTCTGGCCTCCCCAGTCAGATCACTAGGCCTGGAGTGGGCCGCTCCTTGGACATGTTTAGCCTATTTCTAAACTATTGCAGCGCTGTGGGACGCCGAAATATTAACGTTAATAACGGGAGAGGGTTTAACATGTGACCCTCCGGCTATTACCCTGATAGAGAGGCGCAGCTGCAGCCCCCTCCTCACATACACACCCATGCAGGGGCAACGGTGTTAGTTTCCTGAAACAGTGACGGAAGTATGCACACAAGAGGGAGCTGGATGGTGAGAATGAGAGCTGTGCGTTATTTTGTGTGTGCGTGACTATTCCCTTATGTAGGAATAATTCAATAACTGTTCGTTTCAGTTAGAAATAATGCAAGAGATAATCAGCTTTAATGTGTCACGTCACTACGTCTTCTCTCTAGCTCGGAAGTGCTGGTTTGAGCCAGTGTGGCCACGAGACGTGTGTTTAGTTTGCTTTTATTTTTTATATTTTTTAGAAAACCCAGGTCAAATTTTTCACGTCTGGGGCCTGACACGTGGAAATATACTGTAACCATCTCACTCTCCATCGCATCGTTATCCGCATCTCTGAACATACCCCTTCACCCCCTAGAGTAGATCTGGTCTTACTCTTTCCATTGTTCCACGCACCCCATTGGATTTAAATGCTTGGATGTCACGTACACTATTCAGAAATGAGAATGATATAAACACTAAATGTGTAACTTGTATGGGCTCAAATGCAGTGAACAAGGTTGGATTATATTTATTTATTTGTTTATTTATTCTTAATTTCAGAATTGTATCACCACACACAGATAGACACACACACGCATTACAAATGAAGACTTTTCTCCAATTACATATTTTACGCGTACCAGTTTGCCAATTTTCCTTCTTGTAAAACGTTTCTCCGGTCTGATAAACCGGATGCATGTGTTGGTTTACAGGTTAATTCCACTCAAGGGCACCCACTGAAATCATGAATTCCTTTTCATCTAGGTATGAGAAAATAAAACAGTTCTGTGTCGTATTTAATTGGTCCACATTGCACAAGGAAATTGACCGTAAGGACACAAGTGTGCGCAAGTCAGGGGAAAGTAAGCGAAACTCAGTTAAAGTTGGATATTCAATCTCTTTTGAATGTCAGTGTGTTTTCGGAAAGAATGGGAAACCCGGCGATAAAAATGAAGTTTACTATCCGGAGTGAAATGCGATCAGCCCGAGGTCGTGGGGCCAAACTTTTTAAGACTAATGTTTATTTAGAGAAGTGAGCGCTGTCTATGTGACTCCCCGTCGGCCCTGAACGTAGCACTAATGTCTTTACCAGAAGTGACCAGACCACCGTCCGAGTAGCCTTCCGTGTCTACAGGAGCCTCCATGACTACGACATCACATCGGTACTGGGACAGACGTAGTATCCAAATTATAAAAACGATGGTCGTAATTGTAAACTTAGGACAGAAAAACTAAAGAGTTGTGGCTGCAATATTAGTTAATTTAACCAACTGCCCATGGCTTCTCCAGGAAAGTGAATTGTACATGTGTAGAAAGACTTAGTCGAGAGCAGTGTTTTCTTACAGTTTGTGAAATTGAATTAGATATGGTGAGGAATCTGACCTTTTCGTAGACCTGCACATTTTTTCCAACTCCCAGGTTCGTAGTGTTGCAGGGGTATTTTTGTTTGCTCAGCTGGATTCACCATCAGACGCCCTGTCCATGTCGTCCGTGTCTCCCTCCCTCTGTCTCCCTCTCCTCTCCTGCCTTGTTTCACTCGAACTCTGCTCGCCCTTCTCGCGCGTTGCAGGCCGAGCCTCGCCACCGACATCGAATAGGCAACGGGAAGAAAAGACACTGATTTAGATTAAACAAAACTCTATTAAACAACGAAACAGTAGGCTACATTCGCACTGTAGAATTCACACGTATCTATCTATCTATCTATATATATATATATGCGTCTTTCTGTCCATGTAGCCTACTGTACAATAGCATGGATCTAGGGATCCATATTGACTTTTATCTTGTTATTGGCAGTGGTAGTTGGAGAATAACACTGTAATTATAATTTCGTAATGTACCAGATACAGACGGCTGGTATGGAGGTTTCCGATTATTAAATAGTTCTTATTGAGGAGTAAGACTATTTATTATTGCATTCATTCAATCACAGTGGATTCCTTATGACGATAGCATTAAACTATTAGCATCAATAATTAAATTAAAATACAAGACGCAATACATTTGACGATGTAGGTAACCTCAGCAGTCAGGTCATGATTTATGATGGTAATATGTATTACCATATATAGGCCTAATATTGTATGCTATTTCATACCGAAATAGCCTAACTCAAGAAATCGATGTGTGCAGTACGGCGTATTTGCTTCCTTTTTGTTGCTACATGACATTTGTGCACTCGTGAAGCGCCCACCCAGCTAAAAAGACCACCGTAAATAGTGTCGCCCCCACCCCCTCCATCTCCTGTCAGAGCGAAAGACACTTATGTGAAGAGGTGGTGGACGAGGGAGTGCGGGGTCCAAGTTCTCTCCCCCTGCACCCTCCCCTCCATCTTGCTTTGAAGCGATCCCGCTGACGAGCACACAGTGTGACAGACCCCCGAATAGGGGTACAATGGGGACTCGAGTTCCCCGTATGACTCAAGACACTTAATATTCCACCGGCTCGAGAACCTTTCCCCCTGGCACTTTCCCCCTCAAACCCCGACTCAATAGATGTGGAGTAATGGGAACAGAGAATGCAAGCGGGTAAGGGGGAAGGGTTAGCGACAGAACAGAAAGCCCCCCTTAATAACTTAATCCATATAATCCGCTTTTTGCGGCACCTTGAGCAACATGGTCAGTTCTGATAAACTGACCTATTATACATGCCGGCCCAACAGATAAACACCTTGCTGTCACCTTTCCTCACAGGTTTCTGATGGCCTAGTAGAACGTTGCGTAGTCATTGGGTAGAGGCTAGATGCTCCCCGAGGACGGTATGCGATTCGAGATATGTTTGGCCTGTTTTTTTCCTCTCGATTTTACAGTGCGCGTGACCAAACCGTAACCCAAACACTAACCGTAATCCGATCCGTTATTTACGATGGTGAATTTCGCGCATTTGACGTCACGCGTACTCCGCATCTCTGTCCTCTGAAGGGGGAGCATCTAGCCTCTAACCATTGGACAGAAAGAAAATACATGAAAATAGTCTATTTCCCTTCACATGACTAACCACAGTGGGAAATACACGTGTTTCCGTTGCCGGAAGAAATTCTGATGGTACTTCCGTTTTAATTCCCGAGCTAGTAGGCTATACGAAGTTTAGTTTCGCCTTTCACCAAACTTTCTTTGCCTTTGAACCTCCAACAGTATTTTAAACGTTAAAAGGGAGATCTTCATTCTGTTTACAAATAGCTTCTGATAATAGATACGAATTCGCATTTATACAAATTCGAATTTACTGAGTGGATTATAACAGGGCCATTTAACAATATAAATAATGTTAGGACATATATTCTCTGTCCTCTGCACTTAAATTTGGTTTATTTAAAAGAATCACCAGATGAATTGGATAATGTTATAGATATACAAGCGTCCACATTTGCCTGGATTTATTTTGCACCAAAATGCAAAGGAAAGAAATAGCCTACTACATTTTCACTACGCAAAGTGGATTCAGCTATATAAATCGTCCTGTGTTCTGTATGTGTAAAAGAGAGTGAAGGGAAATTATGCTGAATTGGGTTCAGAAGTTGATGTTGGTTGAATTTCCTGTGAAATGATATTCATTTTATTTTCTTTCACCCTTGATGTTTCTCTTGAGTTGAAGGTGGGACACATCTTCTGACTGGTGAGTATCTATATTTATATAAATATATACATATATATCAAGGGTATAACCACATAGTTGGGTTATAAAATGGTATTTAATTTGATTGAAATCTCCCCGTCCCCCCACTCGTTATGCCGATGATATACACTACTGGTCAAAAGTTTTAGAACACCCCCATTTTCCAGTTTTTACTGAAATTTAAGCAGTTCTAGTCCAGTGAATAACCTGAAATGGTACAAAGGTAAGCGGTAAACTGCCAAAACTAAAAAAAAAAAAAAGGTTTAGGTTACCAAAAACTGAAAAATAATGTTGATTTTTTTGGCAGTGAGTAGTTTCCTACACCATCAAAAGTCAAAAGGCACTTGGAAACTGGAGGAAACTCTTACAGGAATAGGTCTGGCAGACCCAAAGCCACAACAACAATCAGAAGACAAGTTTCTGAGAGTCAACAGCTTGTGTGATAGGTGGCTCACAGGACAACAGCTTCAAGCACAGCTTAACAGTGGTCAAAGTAAGGAAGTCTCAGTTTCAACTGTGAAGACAAGACTTTGAGCTGCAGGTTTGATAGGTCGAGTGGCAGTAAGAAAGCCATTGCTAAGATGGCAAAATAAGAAAAAGAGGCTTGCCTGGGCCTCACCAGTGGACTACTGAAGACTGGAAGAAGGTCTTATGGACCAATGAATCAAAATTTGAAATCTTCCGTTCATCACGCAGAGTTTTTGTAGGCCATCGAGTAGGCGAAAGGATGGTTCCTCATTGTGTGACACCAACTGTCAAACATGTAGGAGGAAGCGTGATGGTCTGGGTCTTTTGCTGGATCCAGAGTCGTCGACTTGCACAGAGTGACTGTTAACCCACGTTAACCCATTACTTGTTCCCTGAAAAGGGCCTTTTTTTATAACTTAAAAAAAAAAGTACATTATTTTTCCGTTTTTGACAACCTAAACTTTTCCTTTTTTACCTCTGGCAGTTTACCGCTTACCTTTGTACCATTTCAGGTTATTCGCTGGACTTGAACTGTTTAAATTTGAGTAAAAACTGGAAAATGGGGGTGTTCTAAAACTTTTGACCAGTAGTGTATATATATATAACTTTCCTTCCTGGTGTTACAGGTATGGTACGCAGATGCCTGCAATGATGTCTATTGCTGTATTCCTGCACTGATCTCGTGCACTAACTATGATTTTCCTACCATGTATTAATGCACATCTTGTAAGTCGCTCTGGATAAGAGCGTCTGCTAAATGCTTAAAATGTCAAATGTAATGTAAATGACTTGGTGTACTTATGTAACAATTCTTTGTAGCGTGTTGTTATTGCGGGCGCTTTGTTCTCAGCTTTTATGAAAGTCCTGATTCCTACTTGGAGTAACCCAATCTGGAGTAGATTTCTTAAGTGAGAATACATCTTGAGGGATAGGGCACAATAATTCCTTTTACTTTTGTGTAGTAAAATTGCTTGCATCATGACCCTGGCATGCACATGTGACATAGAGCTTTGTACGTACACTGGCTTAAAACATACTTATACTTAAGGGCTATGCAAAGGCCCTGAAATGGCAAATTACATTCTTATGTGTTCATGCTGCATTCATTTTTGCATGTCATAACCCTGGTTGTTTATGTGTGCTTCAGCCAGTCACAATGATTTCAGTGACTTGTCTGTCAGTCAGGCTGTGTGTCTGTTTACTTACATTGTCTGCTTGGCAGCACAGACAATGCATTTCAGAGAGCAGTTCAGACTTATACAGTAATTATAGGGTTCTATCCATAGATTGCATAGTTTTGAGATATCAAGCATTAGACCTTTCGAAGTCCATATCACAGCATTGTTTTTTATGAGCTAATTTAAAAATGTAAAAAAAAAAAAAGTATATTTCAGGTGTTTCATCTTTCATAGCAAAAAAGTACACAACAAAGAGCATCCATCCATCCATCCATTATCTAAGCCGCTTATTCCTGGTCAGGGTCGCGGGGGGGGGGGCTGGAGCCTATCCCAGCATGCGTTCCGGGCGAGAGGCAGGAATACACCCTGGACAGGTCGCCAATCCATCGCAGACAACAAAGAGCATTCCCATGTTAATAACCCATTTTTTACAGACACTGCACTTAGGGAAAAATCACACAAATTCTCCACATTTACTTCATAGGTACTCACTTACAGTAGTAGATTTAGGTGTCTGGAACTCTATTTGAGGGATGCAACACCATTGTTCCATGAGAAATTCCATCATTTGGTATTTTGTTGGTGGTGGTGATAAACACTGTCTTAGGCGTGGCTCCACAATCTCCCATAAGTGTTGAGATCTGGTAAGTGAGATGGCCATGGCATGTGGTTTACATTGTTTTCATGCTCATCAAACCATTCAGTGGCTACTTGCGCCCTGTGGATGTGGGCATTGTCATCCTGGAAGAGACCACTCCCATCAGGGTAGAAATTCTTCAAGTTGAAGGTGATCATTAGAATGGTGTTTGCATGTATTTATTGCCATTTACCTTGCCCTCAAAGGGGTTGAGTGGACCTAAACAATGGCATGAAAATGCATATCACACCATAACAGAGACTCCTTTATTTTGGCAGTTACCTTCACGTGAAGTTCAGGTGATTTTTCCATTAGGGCGTTGATGCCGCATGGGCCAAAGTTGAAGTAGCAATTTGACGTGGAGTGTCACAGACTTGGGGGCAGATTTCATATCATTTTGCGAGTGTCCTATATTTGGGACAAGTTATAAAGCCAGGCCCGTGCCTGATTCGAGGAGGGTGGTTTCTTGTGTCTGACAGCTGTGGGAGGTGGGCGGGGGTGGAAGACAGACAGATCGATATGCTGTATTTAAGGGTTTGATCGACCCTGGATTTAGTGCTCCGTTCAGAACAGGGGAGCCATAAGGCCCTTGGAAGGAGAATGGGGGATCTTTGTCTTTCTGTCATCTCTATCTTCCTCTCTCCCTCTCCAGCAGCATTCATCTTGGAATACTCCAGTGATAACAGCATTTAATGGCCTTGCCCTGAGTGCGACTGACGCACATCTTTGACAAAAAATAAATACATCTCTGAACACTGTTATTCAATCATGTTATTTGTGTGTGTGTGTGTATGTGTACACACTCAAATACATACCTTCCCTTCTTCTCTTTCAACCCTACCTCTGTGTCCCTCGGTGGAGGGACACAGAGGTAGGGCAGAGAGGTGTGCTTAAATGGCGTGTCTGTTTGTGTGAGTGCGCTTACGAGATGGACTATGATGAGGGTAGAGGTCTCTGAAGAGGGTTACAGTTTTTAGCTCCCATAGTTCAAAGTTAAAAGAGAGTGAAAAGGAGAAAAAGATGATAAGGCCACTCTAATGCACCTTATTTAAAACATGTTAGGCATGAAGACATACAAGACGGAGAGAAACATTGCCTGCTCCCACTGAGTGGCTGGGGCAGGGTGGGTGAAGTGGCCTGAGATTGCAGCCCAAAGAGGTTATTGAGAAAGCTGAGGGGGCATCTGGCCTGGGTCGGAAGAGAGTAAATGAATGAGACCGGCGCTACTTAGATACTACTGATGCTGGGGGGCGGATAAAGCCCCTCAACAGGCAGAGTGTAGGGAGATTGACAGCAAATTGCAGAAATACATAAGTAAAAGTAATGAAAGGCAATACCCCCCCAACCCCCCACAGTGGTTCTGTGTGGCTCAGTAGGTAGATATTGGCGCTGACAACGCTTAGGTTGTGGGTTCGATTCCCATTGGGACCACATATACTGAAAAATGTATGTATTCACTACTGTAAGTCGCTTTGGACAAAAGTGGCACATATAATATATTAATGGCACATAAAAGGGCTCCGGCCCTCTCCCTCTCCATCTGCTCCTCACACATTATTGCGTCGTCGTTTTCCCCCAAGCCGTAGCGGATGAGCGCCCGTCACCTCCATTCCTACTCTCACTCCTAACCCAGGTAAAAACCGGACCGTTCGCCCTCCCTCCTTCACTCCTTTCTCCTCTCTCTTTCTCTCTTTCTCCCCCTTGTTATTTTATCCTCTGTTATCATATGTTTTTGTTGTTGTCATTGTCTTTATTTTTTCGCTGGGCGTTTGTGCAGTGGCCCAAGCAGAGCTGGAGCGGGGGCCGGGGGAAAGTCTGAGGCGGCGCGGCGGGGAAGAGGAAGAGGAAGAGGAAGCGGGGCTGCGTGCCCGTGGCTGTTTGTCTTCTCCCTCATAGCCCAGACCCCGCTGTCACCGGGCAGATTGATATGGGGCGGGGGCAGGAAACTCAAGGCTGGGAACGGGGCTGCTGCTGGCAGAGAGACGCGCTCCCCTCTCCTCTTTCCCACTCCTTCCCTCTCTCGGTCCCGCTCTTTCTCACGATGATTCACTCGAGAGGAGAGATTTACTAACGCAATCGGCACTTGCACAAGTATCTGGTTTACACTTTGGGAAGCATTTGCCTTTGCAATAGGCAGCAAGATGAGTTGTAGAGAGAGAGAGAGAAGAAGGACAGAGATGGACAGTATGCAACAGGTGAGAGAGCAATTTTAGACGGTCACAGAGCATACTACAGTGTGCAATTTCTAGAGGGAAGAAAAAGAATACCCCCTAATGGGAAAAACTCAGAAAAGTTTTTCCCTGACCCCTTGACCTTTGACCCCTGGTAAAAGGGGCTCAAGGCAAACGGAATATGAAATATGTAGGAAGAGAACTGATGTCACATATGTATAAGTCATTATGTTGCATGTCAGTGACAGCGTGGTGTGAGAGTGTGTAGGGCCTCGGTTGATGTCCTGAGGCAGGGGTTCTCAATCCTGGTCCTGGAGGGCCGCAGGGCGTGCTGGCTTTTGTTGTCTCCTCAAAATCAGCAACCACTTCAGACCCAAGAAAACAGGTGAGCTGAGTTAACAATGTTATCAACTGCTTTAATTGATCAATGAAGTGTTGAGTAAGAACAAAAACCAGCAGATCATGTGGCTCTCCAGGTCTAGGGTTGAGAACCCCTGGCATAGGGCCTCTATTGATACCCTAAAGTGGCTGGTGGTAAATGTTTCGGGGCAGTGATTCCCAAACTCGGTCCTGGCGACTCACTGTGTATGCTGGTTTATGTTACAGCCAATCTCTTGATCGATTAAGGTTGTCGTAAACATATGTGCAAGTTCTACCGTAATCTTTTTCCTTCCTTACGTATTTTAACACTTATTTTAATGCATGATTGGTTTGTTGCCATTTGCTCTATCATTGAACTCCACATTGACATTTTCCATAAATGATTTCGTTTCAGTGACCAGGTATCGACACTGCACAATTAGGCCCCCACTGATCTCACCTGTCAGTCTATAATTGAATCAGTTAAAAATATATTCTGACATAATATGGCCATAATATGGTAAATCATGCTTTGATAGGAATTAAAAATGTATCATTAGGCCTGGCGGATGGCGCAGTGGTCTAACGCACCACGCTTTGGAGTGGTGTGCGCTGCCCGTCAGGGACGCGGATCGAAACCCGCGTCTCTACCAGACCGGCCCTGGTCGTCAGCCCGATCGGAGGCGGCATTTGGCTGTCCGCCTCCGGGGAGGGGGGAGGGAGAGCCGGCACGAGTTCGTCGAGGAGAAGGTTAAGGAGTCCGTGGAAGATTTCCCGTCTCGAAGAAATAAAATAAAAAAAATGTATCATTAAGAACAATGAACAGATAAGATAACAATTAACAGTTACAATTCAGAGATGGTAATTATAGTTGGAATGAAATGTAACAGATGGGCCAGGACTCCTTGATGTTTAGGATCAGATAGGTCTAGTCTTTGGCCTCCTTTGTGAAACATTTTTCTTTGGTGGGGGGTAGGATAGTGCTCAACAAATCAACACGTATGCAGGTTGTGGAGAGAAATTTTAATAAAAAGGTTTGTGGTGACCGAGGAGTAGGGTCGCCAACTTATTCAGGAACATTTTGGCACTCAATTTTTTTAACTCTGGATCCTTCTTTTTTAAATTTTTCTCACAAAAAAAACAACAACTCTGGATCCTTCTTTACACAATCATCGAACTCCCTACATGACACTGAAATTCTGATGTGCTTGAAGCTCGGCTTTTATGACCTCATCACTCAATCTCTTGCTTTCCTTGCTCAACAGCTCAACCTCAATTTATCATGCCTGGAGGTAGAGGGCAATTTCTGGGAGACTCCCAGCCAGATGGGGAGGGTTGGCACCTGGGGAGGGACTGAGGTTGTGACACAGGTGCAGTGCAGACCAATCTCTTCAGGTACCTTGTCCCTCTCCACTCTCCTTCCTGGATTAGTCTGGTCACTGCATCAGTAACTCTTTCTCCTCACCACACCTGGGTCAAGTACGTTTTTGAAATAGTACAGGTAACTGCCAAAGTGAAGGCAACACTTGAGTAAATGAGGGATCCTTTAAACGGGTGCAGTGCCGTGAGTGTCTGTCGTTTGGTGCCCAGCCATCCCCATTTCGGGGATGAGTGGTCTCTTCCAGGATGACAATGCCCCCATCCACAGGGCATGAGTGGTCACTGAATGGTTTGATGAGCATGAAAACGATGTAAACCATATACCATGGCTGTCTGGGTCACCAGATCTCAACCCAGTTGAACACTTATGGGAGATTATGGAGCAGTGCCTGAGACAGCGTTTTCCACCTCCACGACCATTTCTTGGTCTACAGTTCCAGACACTTGTAGAATCTATGCCAAGGCACATTGAAGCTGTTCTGGTGGCTCGTGGTGGCCCAACGCCCTATTAAAACACTTCATGTTGGTGTTTCCTTTATTTTGGCAGTTACCTGTGCGTGGACAGTGTGTGTGAGGGCTTGCGTGTCACAAGTCGAGCATGCTGATAGCTCAGCTGTCAGTGCAGCCCCTCCCCCCCAAAACACTGTCCCACTCAGCAGCTTCTGTCCTCATTCCTCTGATTCTTGGATGTCCCGAATCACAGGGCCGGATTTACAAAGTACTTTTATTTGTACATATTACCACAGATAGCTTTTGAAGTACTTACTGAGCTCAGAGGACCTGTTAAATGTTTGTGAGTTTTGTGAGTCATTTAAAAACCTCCTCTGGTACTGTGTGTTTTGTGAAACCAATGCCAGTGTTTTTCTTCTGTTACTGCCCCCTAGTTGCTTCATTTAGTCTCTTTAAGCCACCCTCTTTGTTTGGCTACCTCTCATCCTCATACTCTTCTTTACTGCTTTGCTACCTACCTTTCCTTCTCTTTCTCCAGCTCTCTCTCTCCATATGTCTATCTCCCTCTCTCTCTGAACCTCCCTCTCTCTCTGTTTCTGTCCATCTCTCTCTCCTTCTCTCCCTCTCTCTCTCTGTTTCTCCATCTCTCTCTCTCTCTCTCTCTCTCTCCCTCTTTCTCTCTGCTTCTCTTCCACAGTGATTTCCCTATGCTTTACAGTATTCTAAGTCTGACACTTAGAATACCATCTCAATGGGCTGTCTCAATAGTAAAGCAGCAGCCAGTGAAGGTGGCATCTTAAGGCAGTATTTACCACAAAAACCCCAAAACCCATCCTTTAAAGGTGCCTTATTTCGGCCAAAATTTAAGGCAACATCTATAATATTGTCCTTCACCAGATAAGATATCCCGTAAGGCTTTGTGATGACCTCAAAAATATAAATTTCCATTAAAACAATGGCGGCCGGCATCACTGTGATTGGGCAGCGATGCTGGAGCTGACGACAGAGGAGTTAGTGTAGTGAATCAACCACTTGATGTACTTAAGTCTTACATTTAATATGGTTTAATTGTGTAAAAAATATGTGTAATAGGTTGGATGTTTTGCGACTTGGCTAGCTTTCTATTAGCTAGTTAAGTAGCTAGTGTACTAACCATGCTAGTCCATAGAGCTACTGTAGATAAGCCTGTGAACTGTGAGCTTGGTTGTTCGGTGAGCTCAACTGACTGGAAAAAACAAAAGTCCGTTTTTTTTCTAGAACAAAGTAGCTAGCTACCCGCAAGCAAGCACCGACCGCCATCATTTGTTGGCTCGCAAGCATTTTTGCAAATCGAACCTACAGATTTACAGCCAACTGTTTTGCCTTCTCTGATCCTCATTTCGCCTCAGTTGTCTGCTAGCGGTGCACCGTAGTGGTGATTTGCAAAATGCTGGCAGACCGATGGTGGGCCACTGATATTGGGACACTGCATGCTTGCTAGCTTGGTAGCTGGATAAAGAGACTGTTGAAAAAGCATGTTTATTTTTTGTTTCATTAGCTGTGTTTCTGTCAGACCATAAGCCTTCACCTGTCACCTTTGTAAACACAGATCTTGCGTGTGGCATGCAAACGCTCTGTGACATAAGTGGATTCTACCTTCGGTGTATGTCCCAAATTTGTGTCCTTTTTGAGGTGCCTTTTCAGGTTATAGCGCTGTCTTCAAGGAGATGGCTACCTGTGGAGGGCGCAGGTAGTGGGTGGCCGACTCGTGATTGAGACACCTCCATCTTGATTTTGGAAGGCCTCCTCTGGCGGAAGGGAAGGAACGGGTGGTCTGGAGGTGTGAGAAGCCCCTCCTCTTCCACTTCCCCCCTTTCATTTTATCTCTCTCCTCTCTCTCTCTCTCTGTCTCTCTCCCTGCATGGCTCTCTTCTCTCTTAATTCAATTCAACATGCTTTTCTTGGCATGGCAGCCTCCGTGGCCTTCCTCCTTTTCTCGCCCTCCTGCTCCCCCATCTGTCTCTGAGGTTTTTAGTGCTGCTCCTGATTTGCAGCTCCTGGATGGTCTCCATCTCTCCCCTTCTCTCTCTCTCCCCCTCTCTCTCTCTCTCTCTCTCTCTCCTCTGTCTCTCTGGGAGCTGCTTGTGGAGGCTGAGAGTGGGGGGTCACTCCTGGGTGAGTGATATCACTGCTACTCGCCCTTTTCTCCTCTAGTCCCCCCCCCCACTCCCTCCATCCCTTCCTCCTTCCCTCACTCCCAATCCACAGCGGAGTGTTTTTCAGTGACTGCTCTCTATGGAGGGATCTAAGCTGTATGGCAACTCAGCAGACGTGTGCAGACTGAGATAATTGAAAATCTGCAATGTAGCACAGGGAAAGCTGGCAGAATAACAGGGACCATAAAAGGTAAAATGACCAGCACCTACTGTGGAAGTCATGTGACGCACATTGGTTGGATTGTTGGATTGTAGCTAATGCTGGGGTGAGCTCCAGGGAATCCCAAGTGTGTGTGTGTGTGTATATGTGTGAGAAATACTTTCTAGATATGATACTGTCCTCTACACAGGTGGTATATGTACATGGACTAATTTCTCTGCAAGTGTGTGCGTGTGTGTGTGTGTGTGTGTGTGTGTGTGTGCATGAGTGTGTGTGCGTGTGTCTGCATGGGTGTGTGTTCCAGATTTTTGGGTTTTGCAGCCCTTTTGTGTTGACACAGCGGTGATTTAAAGGCAAAACTCGGTAAGTGAATGAATGAGTGAGTGTGTGTGTACGTGTGAAGGGGGATCCTGTTGAGAGGGTTTGTGTACACAGATGCAGATTTGGGGGGGAACTGGCCTCCGTGTTAGTCTGGAGGGGGCAATCGACGGGATCGTCTTCCACCCCCTCCGGCCCCTCCCGGGGCCCCAGCCAGGAGCCTCCAGGGGTCCCTGGGTTCCTGAGGCCCCAGTCACCTCTGAACCCTGGACTGGGCTGTTTACCTTGGCCAGGCCAGCTGACAGCTTTACTGATGTTACATACAGGCACTGAGGGACGGAGAGGCAGAGAGAAGGAGGGAGGGAAGGAGGGAGGGGAGAGAGAGAGTTAGTTTACTCTGATCTTAATCACTGACTTTGGAACTGTTTCTGGAAGGGACGTGCAGTTGGGGCGCCTGGAAGAACAAGGGAGAGCGAGAGATGGAAGAGAGGGAGAGATGGAAGAGAGTGTGTCAGGGAGGAGGCCCTTTGTCCTTCTTCCCTCCGTGACTGCAGGCCTGCTGGACTTATGGGAGAGGATTGATGGATGTGATGGGAGATCTCCAGGATCAGCCCTGTTCCCCTGATGCACACACACACACACACACACACACACACACCCCTCGCAACACTGTAATGATTGTGCTAATACAGCAGGAGCTGACACAGTGAAAAAGAGAGAAAGAGGAAGAGAGAGAGGAGAGAGGGAGAGAGAAGGAGAGAGCGATACAAGTTTATAATTCGTACAGAGAGCAAGAGTGAAAGAGAGTGTAGGAAAATGGGGCTGAGTAATGTGTGTTGAGTTGAGCTGAACAAATGCACGGCTCAGGCAGAATGGAATCAGCCATCGCCACCCTGAGACATGAACCACTTCAGACGGAGGAGCGGCTCAGAGCAAGGCACAACGAGTGAGCCGTTAAACATGTCTGCCCCGCAGTCCTGGGCCTCAACATTCACTGTTTCCACAAGAAACGCTCTCTTTTGTGTGATCAGATTTGTGTAAACAAGCTCTGAGGCCACGTTGCCTTGGCGAAGCAGAATCACTGGTAATGCAGCAGCCAAGTGGGTTTTGTACCACTTCCTGTCCCATCACTTCCCATGGCTGGGGACCTTGGTCTTTAGCTCGGCAGGCTAATCGTGTCTCTTGTTGCGAGGAGCGGCTCTGTGGGCCGTGGTTCGAAACCCGCAGCAGACCTACCCCCGTTACATGTGCTCTCTCAATGAAAGGGTCCGTCTGTCTGTCTGTCTGTCTGTCTGTCAGGCCTCAGGCAGCTGCAGTGAAAGAGGGGAAGGGGGGGGTGTATGTCTCTCAGCTCAAACTGTAAGTCTTGTTTGTCTGCTCCGAGCAGCTGGGCAAGCTGTAAAAACACAAACAGGCCTTTGAAAACAAGCACGTGTCGTGCCGGGCGTATTGGGTTTCCACCCAGCGGGCCTGGTTCAGAGGGGTGGGCTCAAGGGTCCATCATGGCCAAATCACCGTCCAGTCATGTGATTATCCTGCCATCATCACAGTGAATTGATTATCTGCATCGACTGTCAATCGTCGCACAATCATGCTTACATGGTCATTTTATTGCAAACATATTATTATCATCATTATTAATGATAGAAGAACAACATTCTGTTCACTCTTTCCCAGTGTTTCCTTCCGTGCATTTAATTCAGCACAGTGCCCCCGCCCGCAGAGCTGAGGTCAATTCCATTTTCAATGAAGTCATCTCATTACATTAAATGAAATTGAAATTCAATCAATTAATGAATTCATTGAAAAGTCCTTGAAGAACATTATTGGCCATTTTTTCAACTAATTCACTGAAATTCAGTTCATTTCCTGAATTGATTTGAAGAATTACATTTGACATTTTCACATATTTGGCATTTAGCAGACGCTCTCATCCAGAGCAACTTACTTTGAGTGCATTTAAAAATGGCAAGAATAATCATGGCTAGAGTTAGAGATAAGTACAGTAACAATACAGCAGATGTCATATTGGACAGCTGCACGCCACACCTATAGAACAGGGGTTGACCCCCCCCGACCCTGACCGTGCCTCATTGCGCTTCAGCAGTCAGGCACTGGAATTATGACCAGCGCATTGTTTTAATCGATGTGCAGGTCTGGTTTTCTCCAGCAAGCGGCCACTGCACAAAAAGAGTGAGATAAGGACCAACACCCTGCCAAGCAAATAATACAAGCCATTGATTCACCCACAATGCAGGCACAGCACAGTGTGTGAGGCCTCCTCTCCTCCTATTCTCCTCTCCTCCTCACAAGGTGCAGGAGTGGCATGCTTGCAGAAAAAAGGGTGGCTAGCTGCCAGATTCAAACAGTCTAAATGCAGGACAAGCCAGACGATTTTTGCGGGACTTTGCAGGGACTGGAAAGGAATATTGGAAATAACAAAGTGGGAGAAAGGTGAAGTGGCATTTTTAAGGGGGTGCTGGTGATGTTGTTGATGGGAGGTGAGCAAGGAGGGGAGTGCGATGGAGGGGGGTTGAGTGAAAATAGTTGTGGGGGGGGATCACATCCACATAAAATCACATTCGCGTCGTTACGGTGCAGTGTCTCAGAATGCGTGGCTGGTCACCCTAGTGGCAGGCATTACCGGCAGAGTGGGTGGAGGCACACGTTCTGGGAGATGTCTAACGGAGCCCGCTGTGGGTTATACAGAGTTGAACATCTGGTGCGGGACAAGGGAGATAGAGTTACTCATCCCACGAAGGTGGGGGGGGGACACTGAGAGAGGGCTCTGTTTCAGGCCTGTCCATCTCCAACACTCCCACCCCCTACCCCCCCCCCCCCCCCCCCCCTCCCAAAACCTGTCTTCCATTTGACCCCTGTGTCCACCGCTCTTCCCCTCTGGGACCAGGGCCCAGCTCCTGCTCTGGTTATTCACCCACTGCTCCGTATAAGAGCCTGTGAAGCCACAATTAAGAGTAGCGTCTATCCGCGCGTGGTGGACGAGTACCAGGGGATAGTGGTGGTCATTGTGTGAGGAGAGTGGGCTTTGGGTTGATAACGTCTCTGCAGAACGTCTCCTAGTTCATGTGTCCATTCTGCCTGTCACGGTGTCATCTTTTTGTGTCTCAACGTGTTCTAATGCGGTGTATCTTTCGGTGTTCAGTGTTCATGTGTTTGTGTGTGTGTGTGTGTGTGTGCACATCCGTGTGTGGGCATGTATATGTGTGTGTATGTGTTGTACATGCGTGTGTGTGTGTGTGTGTGTGTGTGTGTGTGTGTGTGCACATCCGTTTGTGGGCATGTATATGTGTGTGTATGTGTTGTATATGCGTGTGTGTGTGTGTGTGTGTGTGTTGACATAACTGTGACGTAAGGTCGGTGGCGCATTATGGGTGGCTGCTCCCGTCCCTCTTTCCCACTCTCTCCCACAGCGCTGGCAGCCTGTCTTGTGCGTCAGGGTGTCTTACGCAAGCACAAATTGTGCTTCGCAGTGTTTTTGTTTGTGCTGAGGCATGATGGGTAAGGAAAATAAAACACCTCAGCGTGTGTAACAACTCACAGAGTGTTCATTATAGCACCGTTCCATCTTAACTGTGGGACCTCACCAACAACATCAGTCAGCTTGTTGGGCTCTCTGTTTAGACCAGTGGTGTTCACTCGCCCTTGGAGAGCCGTAGGGCCTGCTTGGGGTTTTTTCACCTTAAAATCAGCAACCAGTTGAAGTAGTCAGGTGAGGTAGGTTATTTGTGCAATCAACTGCTTTACTTTATGAATTAAAAACAGAGTGACAATTAGCACCAGCACACCCTGTGGCCCTCCAAGAGTAAGAGCGAACACCACCGGTTTAGAGCATTAGCGCAGAGTCATCCTCTCTAAGTTTGCTGTTCTACTCTCTTTAGTAGTTTTGGCACAGTCCACGTAGATATAGGCTTTCAGCATTAGTGCTGTGGTGGTAGGTTCTCGTGTTGTTTTAAGTCGCTCTGGATGAGGGTGTCTGCTAAATGACAGTAATGTCGTGTAATGGGGCACTGTGTGTATTTAGGGCTGGGCAGTTATGTGCAGTGCAGTGTTGTGTTTGGGTGTCTGTGTACAGATTGTCCCAGTTGATTGTTGTGTTGTTCCAAAGCTGCACCTGGGAAAGCACACTAGTTGGCTGTACCGTGCTGTTTTGTGTGTGTGTGTTGGCTGTGCTGTTCTGTTCTTTGCCGTGTTGTGTTGGCTGTACTGTTCTGTGGTGTGCTGTTCTGTTCTTTGCTGTGTGGTGTTGGCTGTGCTGTTGTGCATTGGCCGTTCTGTGCTCTGCAGCCCTCATGGGACCACGCAGGCTCAGCGGAGGGAAAGCAGCTCTCCCGGCCTCTGCCCTCGGCCTCCGCGGCCACCTGCGCTGTTTGTTTAGTGTTTGTCAAGTTTATGATAGCCGTGTCTAATGTGGAATAATAACATGTGTGTTCCACATTAGGAGCAGGGGGGTGGGACCCTGGAGCGAAAGAGTAGGGAGGGAGGGAGAGCGAGTGAGACAGACGGACAGTGAGAGAGAGAGAGAGAGAGAGAGAGAGACAGACAGTGAGACAGACAGATAGTGAGAGAGGGAGAGTAAGAGAGAGAGAGAATGAGACAGATATTATGAGCAAGAGACAAACATAATGGCGGAGAGAAAGAGGTGACTTTTTTTCTCATTTTACGCCACCTCTCTTTTTCTGGCGGCACGCTGAGCCTATACGAGCTATAAGCCTGGGGCTTCTTAAGATGCCAATTGGGGCTGCATGTGACAGATGAGTTGGAGAAAGGAACGGAGGAAGAGGGTGTGGGTGGGGGGAGGCACGGGAAAGGAC